>CM034146.1:177629236-178829236 GCA_019776745.2 Taxus chinensis
ACAAATCTGAACTAGCTATTCACGCTTCAATTTCTCCAAATTTTTCTTCACATGGATCAATTTTTTGGAAACCCTAGTTTGTAAAGGTGCAAAAAGTGCTTCATTCTCTTATACACAAAGTGAAAAATGAAGTGTCCTAACCCCCTTATTTATAGTTTTTCCCTTTTTGATAATTTAGTGCTACTTCACCTACCACTGTACTTTTTTGATTTAATGCGGATTTTTCAAACAAAGCCTGACTTAGGTGCTTTCCCTCACGTGCCCAACCTATGTGGAAAATCCTTCAACCTTCTAGCGCACAACCAATCTAACATGACAAGAGACTCTTGTGCACACGTAACCAACACCGAAGGAACTTCTTCTTTCCTATTTTTTTCTCTCACCTACCTCATGTTGCTTAATGCACTTTCTCCTCCTTTGTACATGGGATCTATAAGTAGCTTTATCTTGGCACCAACCATCCTTTTTCCATCTTATCTCTGCATACACCTCTTTCAACTGGGCCATTCCAATGGGTTTTTTAACACAAACTTTCCTTGGCACTCTAACCATGTGGTCCTTCATATTACTCTACCCCACACTAAAATGATGTGCGGTCCTCTGCGCACTCAAAAATTAGCAATAAGGTTACCGGCACCCAAGATGCAAAACAAAACAATAATGCGAAAGGGAAACACAAGAAAAGAAATGCATAAAGGAAAATTCTAAACTAACTGGAAAAACTACCTTAATTTCAAACACCAAGAAGAATTATTTATAGTAGCGCTTCAACCTACTCCCATTGAAGTGTCTAGGCAATTTCATCCCATCCAGTGCTTGCAACTGGCATGAGCCGGAATCAAGGATGTACGAGATTGTGTAAGGACCAAACCAATGGACTTTCAACTTCCCAAGATGGCATAAAAACTTAGAATCATACAGTAAGACCATTTTCCCAACCTCAAAATTATTGTTTCTAATGGGGTGATCATGCCATACGTGTAAGCCCACAATACTGTTGTTACTTTTTCATCCCAATATTTTCTTTTGAAATCACAAATTTTGGTCAGGGTATGACTCAGTATTTTGTTGAATGCCTCTGCGGTTCCATTTACTTGTGGGTGATAGGGTGTAGTCTTGTGATGAGCCACCATGAATTATGCTAATAGGATCCTCATCGTCTCATTCAAGAAATGCGTACCCCTATCGTTGGTCAAACTCAATGGACATCCATACCTCATGATAATGTTCTCCCATAAGAACCTTGCCATTGTGGCTGCTGTGTAATATTTAGTTTGGGCTGCCACTGCCCACTTGGTCAAATAATTTGTGCAATTGATGACATAACATGACCCAGTCCTATGTATTGCTGGTGTGATAGGGCCTACAAAGTCTATTTCCCACTTCTCAAAAGGTTCCGCACTAGGGATGGGGTGCAAAGGCATTTCATCTCTCTTTCCTAGCTTGTCAATGTGTTGACAATGGTCACACATTTTACAATAGTCTTTACAATCCTTGTACAAGGTTTCCCACCACAATCTTGCTATTAATATCTTCAACGTAGTGGCATCACCCGCATAATTCCCACCTGCACTTCTTCCGTGTGCTTCCTCCATGATGGTGAGGCACTCATGCTCTAATACACACCTGCACAACACTTTATCACATCCTAACTTTTATAAGTCTCCACTAATTAACATGTAGGGAGTGACACATATGGCTAACTACTTCTTCTCTAATGCCTTCATTCCTTCTGGTGCCACACCTTTCTTTAAAAATACCACAATCTCCTCCAAATACGAGGGCACACACTACAACCTAAATAGTTGCGTGTCTGGAATTATGACCTCAATACTCTGCGTGTCCTCCCCTGAATCAATTCTTGATAGATGATCAGGTCCACAATTTCTTTTCCTAGGATTCACTATAACGGCGAACTCAAATTATTGAAACAACAACACCCACTGACATATGCGCCCTTGCAGAATGGGCTTGTTCACCAAATACTTTAATGCCATATGGTTGGTGTAAAACACAAAGGGTGTTGCCAACAGATACTGTGTAAACTTGAAAAGTGTGTAGATCATTAAAAATACCTTCCACTCAGTCGTGGTGTAATTCTACTCTACTGGTGTCAAATTCCTACTTGTAAAACACAGAGGATGATCAACAATTCATCACCTAGTTGTGCAAGCACTACTCCAATAGCGGTCCCTGAGGCATCTATATGGACATGGAAGGGCTTAACCCAAGAGGGAAAAAGTAATATAAGTGTGGTGACAAGCCTATCTTTTAATGTATAAAAATCCCTCTACTGTGCCTCTCCCCAATGGAAGTCACTTTTATGTCTGAGAAGCTCCTCTAAAGGTGCGGTGATCCTAACATACCCTTTGATGAATTTCCTATAATAACCCACATGCCCAAGGAATCCATGCATTGCACTCTGGCTAGTAGGCTCCCCTAACCTCATAATAACTATAAATTTAGTGGGATCTACCAATAAGCCCTCCTTACATATGATATGCCCCAATAAATTCCCAAAGGGTGTAGCAAACACACACTTCTTAATGTTGAGGGATATCCTCAATTTCCTACACCTCTCAAACATTAACCTCAAATTGTCACAATGGTATTTGACTAGACCATACACTGTCCAATCATCCAAATAGACTTGAAGAAACTTATGGATGAAGTATTGGAATTCTTGCACCACTATGCGTGAAAAAATAACAGGCACATTCTTTAACCCAAAGGGCATGACCATGTATGCAAAAATTCCCCACTCAGTGGTGAAATTGGTCTTCTCCTAGTCCTCCTTTGCAATCTAGACTTGGTGGTACCCTGAAAATCCATCCGTAAAGGAATAGATTTTACACCCAGCGACTCCTTCCAAAATTTCTTCCATGAAGGGTTTGGAAAAGGGTCAATGACACAAACAGTGTTCAGCTCCCTATAATCCATGTAGATCCTAATCCGTCCATCCTTCTTGATGTTGATCACCATCAAACTTATCCATTCTGATTCTTCCACTGCTTCAATGATCCCAGAAGCTATCATTTTATCTATGTCCTCCTTAACCTTCACACACAAATTGGGATTCATCTGGTAGGGCCTCTTCCTAACTAGGAAAACACCGTCCTTCAGTTTTATCTTCATCTCCCCCAAGGAATGGTGAACGTATTTGAGCTCATGGTACCCACGCGGGAATAAAACCTCAAATTCACACAACAGATCAATAATCTTAGAGACTTCCTTCTCTGACTAGTAATCTCCAATAATAGCTTCCTTAGGTTCTTATCCTGAATTGATGTTAATATTCTTTTTCTTTAAGGGCTCATGGTAGGTGTGCATGCGAGTATCAGCACTGTCTATTACCTCGCGCGTCCCTACTGTTGGTGCCCAATTTGAAACATCCCTATTTTGCTAAGGAGAAATGTGTTTTTTCCTTGTTTTTGAGGAAAAAAGGTTTTGGGATTCTCATATACTTTAAATTTGACAAAAAAATACTCGTTTTTGTGTTTGAGTGTTGTGTGTTGTTCGCATTTCCTCCATTTTGCACCATTTTGAAGGAATCCCAAAGTTTACTTTACATTTTGCCCTAATTTTTCCAGTTTCAAACACCTCTGCCTTTTTTTCATTTTTTCTCGGCCTTTAGAGCTCAAAATCATTCTATTTGTACTTATTTTCCCTCAAAAATACCTTGCCATGGTGTTAAATTTCCTAGAAACACTTTCCATTTGTCTTTTGATCGAAAAATTCTTCACCCACGAAGAAAAAACTAATTTTAGGGGTCACTGGCAATTTCTACATTTTTTGACGGTCATACGGGCGTCCTTTACCTGTCAAATTCTAGCTCATGTAATTTTTCATACATGACCATTTGTAATTGGACAAGGATCAGCGGGTCATTTCTAAAAACTTAATATTTTTTTGTTTTTAGAAAAATGTGCAAGTTTCCCCTGCAGCTCTGCAAGCCCTAGAGGAGGTACACGTGTTGCAAGAAGAGTAAAGGCAAATGAGCGGGTCATTTGGTGCCTTAGGGAACTTTGGAAAATGTGTGGAAATGAAGAAAATACCCTAAGGCCCACATCCAATCAAAGGAGAAAACATGGCAAGCGGGGAGATGGAAAGGCAGAGGAGTTTGATACTTTTTGATCTTTAGTGAAAAAGAGTTAAAGTATAAAATTGGACCGCAAAGTCACAGCTAATGGGATGAAGACATGTGTCAGCATCAAGGCTCAAAGGCAGGGAGGCGGGCCAATGGAGGAAAGTTGTATTTTTAGCCTCTAGTTATCAAAAGGGTAAAATTGTTGAATGGACCCGCGAGCCTGAAGGTAAAAAGTCAAAATTTATGTAAGGATTCAATGGATGAGGTGCAGGTTGGTGGATGAAATGTTAAAATTTTTCCTTCACGAAATAAGATTAAAATATGAAATCAGAGTGCTTCCCCTCAGCCAATTATATGAGGACATGTGTCATGAGGGAGGGTGGAGCCACGGAGGAAAATTGAAAAATTCTCCTTTGTCTAAAAATATGTAGAATGTGTAAAATTGAGCTGCGACTCCATATCCAGTCATATTGTGCCATGTGTCAGACCCAAATAGCAAAGATGGAGTGGTGGAGGAAATCAAGAAATTTTACAAATTTTCAAAAAGTTGTAAAAAGGTCAAAAGTGTCCCCGAGGCCCATTTTTCCCATATCTATCACGTAGAGGACTCAGATTTAAAGATAAGAACAGATCGATGGTAGCTATGCATTTCACTAGTTTGGCCACCATTTGAGCTCTAGGAAGTTTGGAGATGCATTTTTTGCATCAATATTCATTGATTTTTTTTCTAATTCATGTCGTTTTGGCCTGCAGGGTTTGGATTAATCAATTTGGGGGTTCAATTTGTGAATCTAAGGCATTTTTCAAATAAATTTGTACTCTGGTTTGTAAAAAACATGAATTACTAGATCCAAAGCTGCAGAGTAAAAAAATGGGAAAGGAAAAGTTGAAATGATGAAATGAAAGGGATCTACATGTGTGGGGAATGAAAACCGTGCTTCTACTTTGAAGAATGATGAAAGTTTTGTAATGATTCACCTTTTGAAAGAGCAACTGACAACTTTTTGTGAGTTTGTTAAATGTCATTTTCTAGAAATATTGTAAAGCAAAGGTGGTTCGAATATTCCACTTTTGGAGAGAATATTTGAGGGGAAAAGTGAGTGAGTGAGTAAAAGTTATATATTGCATGAATTTTTCATGCAAATGGTCAGAGAAACTTAGAATTTTCACGGGAAAATCTGGGAAGAAGCCCATTCTATGAGAAACCACTCAAGAACCATTTTAACTCCTTTTGTACATAAAATTTGTATCATGTTAGGTTGGTTGCAGATGTATAGCCACTAACAAGCTCTGAGATTGTTCTTATAACATTCCCCTGCTAATAAATTTGGTCATTCTGGATTATTTTGTGTTGTCTCTTGGTAAAATTTGCATTTACTTATGTTTCATAATGTTTTCAATTTGTGTTTTTTACTCCTGTTGTAATCTGGTGTTTGGAATTTCCTTTGATCATGCATATCTAATTCTAGTAACAACTTAGTGGCATTTGAAATTCTAGAATTAGAATATCTTTCATCTGCGAAGGAATAAACAAATTTAAATCCAATCTGCTTTCCTTGATATAGATTTGATTGTAAACCTTTGGGGGTACCTTAGGTCTGATAGAATAGAAATTTCTAAATGCTTTGCTAATTCATTTAACTAAATATTTTGTGATAAATCATAAGAGATTATGTGGAAGAGTGCAGATTTGGGCTTCCATTTGATGCACATATCCTCCATGTTTGAAGATGAAGCCCCACATGGTGAAAAAAATGCAGATTTGAAGGTCACCATACAAAAGGGAGAGACCTTGCTACAGCAGGACATTGAAGAGTTTGATTTTCTATCAAACTTAGAAGAATGTTTTGATGAGAAGGAGCCTATAGAAATTGTAACTTTTCCTTCTTCATCATTCATTCTTCAACCACAAGAACTTGCTTCCATGGAAGCGAACATGAAAGCACCACCTGTAGTTTGTAACATGCCTCTTGAATCAAAGTTGGAAGAATTTGATCTTCCAAAAGCTATAATGGAGGAACTCTAGAGCCAAAAATTTATTGTAGTAGGTTACAATAATGCAAAATAAACTTCATTAGATGTTGCAATAAATAATGATGAGCTGCATATTGTAGAAGAGTTCCATACTGCCATGAAGGAAGGAAAAGAGCATGAGGATTCCATCATCTCTTCCACATCATTCACCCAAGGATGTATGCAAGAAGACTCCATTTTTGGAGGATAATTTTAGAGCTATGGGCATATCAAATGGATTAGACCTTGCCCAATAAGGTATTTGGCTTTATTAAAGCCAAAGGAGGAGTGTCTAACAGTCATGCTTGCTTCTGAGCATGAGTATGAGTATCAAAGTACCAAGGATCAGCCGTAATGCCTCTTCAATCCAAATATAGAGCAATTAAAAGAGGTATTTGATTTGTTTCCTATTGATACCTTGATGATTTGGCTAGAGGACTGGGTTATGGTCAGTTTTTCACTCATCCAAACAGCCATGTTCAGTGCCAAATCAGTTGCATGGCTGCCATTTTTGAGGAAGGGAAGCTATTTCTCCCTGCCAATTGCAGGATTTGTTTGAGCTCCATTTACTCTTGGTTAGAGTAGTGTAAGTAGGTTTTTTTTTCAGCGGAAGAAGTGCTTTTACACACTATGCATGTTCCATTTGAAGTATGTATGATTTTTAGTTTGTACATAGTTTTTGGTGTTGTTGTATTGCTCTTGCACAATCCATTTCAGTGACATTTTGGTGAATATCAACTCCAAGTTTCAGTGGGATTCCAAGTGGCTCAGAGGTCAGATTTTCATGGTTTAGATCAGAGTTGGTTATCAGACTTGACTCCATGCCCAATGGATTCTTCAAAAGGCCACTGATCATTCATCTAGTAGGTAGATGACCCCTCCGAGTTGCCAAAATTGTTATCCAAAATGAGCCCCTGCTTATTTTGGCTAACTTGCCTTCATTATTTCCTTCCTTGTGTTTCAAATTAAATTTTCACACATTATAAGAACTCAAAATATTCTGGAAATGGCTCCATCAGATAGGATTTTTCTTCCCCTTTCCAAAAAGGTAAAGAAGTCCTCCCAACTCCTTGCATTTTTTGAGTTATGGCTCAGCAGAGTTTAAAGGGGAATTTTTCCCTAAGTGGGCCCATGGAGGTAAGGGAGAATTTTTTCCAAGGAGATTTTGTGAACTAGCGGAGTGATGGGAAAATTTTAGCACTTAGGCATTTTTTTTCAAAATTCTCAAAGTCAAATTTTAGCCCACAGGTCCGAAGGAGGAACGAAGCGCATTCGCGGGGCCAGGGAGAAATTTTTTCCACTTAGCCTATTTGGGAAAAAGGGTTAAAGTCAAGAATATGCCCATGGATCCGGCAAAGGAAAATGGAAGGAAAATTACCAAGGCCCCTCACCAATCATAATGCGCCACGTGTCCACATCAGCAGTGCCACAGCGGGGATCGGGAAGAAGTTAAGTTTTTTTCCTTTTTGGTCAAAAAGATTGAAGGAAAGAAATGAGCCCAAGATCCCATTAGAGAATTTGGAAGTGCCACGTGTCTAAGAGTAGTGGGGCCATGAAGAATTTTTGGAAATTTTCCAATTTCACAAAAAGGGGAAAAAGTTCAAGTTTTGGCTCGCCGACCCGATTTTTTCCCTAATTTCACCATTTTTCCCTAAATCTTCAGAGGGGCATATCTTTCACACTAGAGCTTGGATTTTTGCGATTGTGGTATCAATGGAAAGATGGTGAAATTATCCAAATGATGGAATCTTCAAATTTGATTTTTGGTCAAGTTTTGTGGGAGAAAAATGGGAAAATGTTTCTGGCATGGGAAAAAATGTAGAACTGACCACCAATCACCAAAATTGATGAAGTATGACGTCCATTTCTTCTCCAGCATGGACGAATGCATAAAAAAATGGATTTGTCAGGGCACCCTTATTGTTTTAATGAATATTTTTGGTGGTTAGAGATGTTGAATCAATTTTCCCATGTTTTCTCATTTCCTTCATTCTATTTGAGTGATAAAAGCCAGTTTTGGCTCATTTGTAATTTTTTTTTCATCTTTCTTCTCTACCTCTCCCTTCTTTTCTTCCCTAGGGTCAAAAATGGAGTTTGAACCTCCTCCCCTACTCTGTAATGGTTTTTTTTCCTCTTACCCATGAAATGATGCAATGTTTTGAGATGCATTTTTCCATCCTGAGCTCGTTTTCTTTTTTTGTTTTCCTTACCTATCTTAATTACATGGTATTTGTGCATATTTGAATGTTTATTGAATTTTTGGAGCTGTGTTCATGGATTTCTGGAACATTTTCTGTGTGAAATCCATCTTTGGTCTGTGATGCACTTGTCCATCCTTTCCATTGCTCACCTCTTCTTGTTCCATGGCAGTTTTGATAGATAATCAACACTTTCCTTCTCTGGTGTATCAGCATTTTAGTGTAGGCTCTATTTTTTTCAAGTTTTCTTTCTTTCCCTGTCTCCTTGGAAGTTAGATTAGGTTATATTAGCTTGCCTACACTAGAATATCTTGTGGCAGGTAGTCTAGGAAGAGGAACCAACCTTCTCTGGAGAGCTTTCCCCATTTGCAAAGGTCACACACTTTGGGAAAGCTCAATGTTGTGCAATCACACCAAATGAATTTTCCTTAGAAAAGTAGATCCATAACTCATTTGGGGGTGCTGTGATTTTGCACTAATAGGAACACCTTAAACTCTTTGAAGCATTTATGTTGTTTGAGTCTTTCAAGTTTTGCAAAGGTCCTTACAGAAGTTGGCAAATTCTGGTTAGTCTTGTCTGAATATCTCCCACCCCAAAATTCATTTCAAATTAACTCATCCTACCTATAATACCCTTGTATTATATTGTGTGTCAACAAAAGGATACAATCCATTTACAAAAATGAACAAAGAAAATCAAGATCATACCATGTCTTTAGTAGCCTTAGCCTTGTCTTGAAAGCATTTCCATCATTTAGTAGTGACAACTCTGTTGAGTTTGAATAATGGGAAATTGATCATGTTTTCTCAAGGCCATCTCCATACAATCTACACAGTACAAGGATATTTTCACCTCCTTCACAAAACAAAGGCTACAATATAGGTTCTCTTACCTTGGTTGATAGGCACAACCTAAAATAGTGAGGATTAGATCAAATCCTTCTAAGGTGCTACCCACTTCTTCAAAGCCTGAGTGCTAACAAGTCAGATAAATTCCTTCCCTGGATACAAAATGACATATAAACCATTTATCTACCTCTGAGTGTCTGGTAAAATCCATGATGCATCTCAAGTTGTGAAGGAGATTAAATCTGGGTACCAACACCTACAGAATGAACAACATCCAAATTTTCTACTTCCTCCCCATCAATCACATACACTAAATTTCCTTTCTCCTTTTCCAAACATGTGCACTCAAGCTGTAACTCTTCTGTTTCCTCCATCTCCTCTTCAAAGCATGCTTCCAAACCTGGTCCACCTAGCAAATCCAATAGCCTATATTCTGCCATGGCACTATCCCCCATGGTAAGGTGCTTGATACCCTATAAGGCCTTATCAACTGATGGATTGGTACTCCGGTACTCAAAGGTTTGAATAAGGTCAGCTACAATCTCTTGCCAATTCCTTGTCTGGAGGTGTGTCTCCGAATGAATGTACCATGTGCATGCGTAACCATGCAGTGCAGAATAAAACTTGTGTACCCAGAGGGATGGTGGAAAATCTTCCACGCCTTCTCTCTAGATCCTTTCACACTCTTGGATATGGAAAGAGGCAGGCCCCTTCCCATGGTACTCCTTGATGGTAGTGGGAACGTTACTCCTAGAGAATCTGACAGAGAGAGCAATTATTACCTCACGCCATTTGAAAAGGCTCTCCTGATGTGTAGCCCATCACCATGCCGCTGTGCCGAGTATGACATAACTTAGCATCCCTCTCCATTCCTTCTCATTCTTCCACTGAGCTTCCATCTCCTATAGAAAGATATGAGGGAAGGCTCCTCCTGAATACTTGGGTAGCTCTCTTCCTCCTAGGTGCCAAACTGTGTCCACATTTATCACCTTGGTCACCGACCCTCTTAACTTCCATCCCAACAATTCATAAGATCCATGCACCCAATTGTCACATGTTATACTGGTGGTACAACTTATTAATTGAGCATCCTCAAACTAGATAACTCTGTCGGTAGGATGTATTATCTCTAGGTCCCTGATTGAGAACACATATATCATGTCTAGAACTTCTTCCCCCAAAGGTTTAATATAGGGTATCGACTTCCCATCAGCTAGGGGTATAATGAACCACTCCTCCTTGTTTTCAAAGATGATGTACCCTTTATTGAACCGAAGGTCCGCATTGTTCTTGTAACACCATGGGCACCTAAGTAGTGTTGGGAAATTGTTTTCCTCAATGAGTGCCAAGAATTTGAAGTCCCCAGTAAACTTAGCTCCCTGGATAGTAATCACTGCATCCTTTAAGACATTGATGGGCATCGCCTTAGTCTATTTTTCCATATACAACACATTCGAAGATGGCTGAAATGCAGGTCTTCCCATCCGATGCCATGTATCCAAAGTCATAACATTAACCTCCATGCCAGTGTCAATGAGGATATTACTAAGGATCCATCCATCTACAATTTCATTCAATGTGATCTCCTTGTCTTAGTCTAGGTTATGAGGGGGAAGGTTTGCATGCAAGACCTTCCTCTCACGCTCTCCTCCAACACGTGCTATCTTCTCTCTCAACCATGATCCTAGCAAGGGAATGATATTCTCTTGTCTTATCATTTTACACACCTCCTTGACCTCATCTAGGTCATCCTTTGGTGCCTCAACTCTCCTTCCTTATTCCTCCCTTCTGGAATGCTCCTTTAGACACTGGATTTTCCCTTGTAAACTCCAAATGACAGCCATAGTGTCTTGATACACCTCCTTCTGATGCACAGGGTTTGGGTACTTTCCATGAAATACTTCCTCCCTTGAAACCAGGTTCTTCTGCCATGGTATCTCTTTTACACGCATGGCTTCTACCCTTGTTATTACCAAGACAGGCTATAAACCTACATCCTATGTTACCTGAGGCATCCACTGTGTGTCTACCTTCTTGATGTTGACCATTGCAGCATCCTTGTCTTTTTGGTGTTGTTGATTCATGTGCTCAAAAAATTCTAGGAACTCCTCATACTTATGCTTCTTTCTGCACCATGAGCACTGCAATAGGTCTGGGCATTCACCCTTATAATTATTTGTAGATCCACAGTTGAAATAGGTTCCACATGGGAACTCAGTCCTTAATCCTCTATGGTTACCACAACCACATAATCCTCCTCAAAAACCTCTTCCACACACGCCTCCATCTGCACGCTCCTCATAACGGCAATCATCACCCTTGGAACTACTAGCAATGCTGGTTTGGTGCACCCCATGATCAATGGCCTCAAAGATCTGATCAATGAGCCTACAGTTCTTAGTATCATGGGTTATAGAGGTGAAAATATTGTAATAACAAGACACATTCTTCCAAAGTGCACACTGTAGGAAGGAGAACCTACTCACATCATGCTCTCCATGAAAAATTTCACAATCTATTGCCACGGCGCATACTGTCCTCCATGGGAAATTATCCTTAATGTATCCCTCTACTTCACAATCTGTACACCACAAACCACTATAAGTCTCATAGGATGAGTTCATAGAATTTTTTTCCAATTGCTTGGCCATAGTAGCAATTTGAGCCTCAAGGAAAGGGCTAACGCTAGTATCAATACTACCAATAGCCTTGGTGCACAAAGCAGCTTCCAATGCCTCATGTGGGTCTATACAAGTTTTATAAGATAGGGCCCTTCTAAAAGGGGTGATCAATCCTCCAAAAAACCATTGAGCATGCTGCGAAGGGTGAATATCATATGATAATTTAGAAAAGAGAGTTTTAAAGCGTGCATCATACTCCCGAACACTCTCAGCCATTCCTTGCTGAATCTCCTTCAACACATTGCTGCTCTTTTTCTCAAACTTAGGAATGTGGAATTCTTCCAAGAATGCATTCTTTAAATAAATATAGTCCACTATTATCTGATGAGGTTCATACTTCCTATACCAGCTATGTGTGCGCCCTTGTAACATGGTCACAAACTGACTAGCCTTCCATTCTGGGGTTGTGATACCCTTTGCATGCCAAAGTAGTTCACACTTGTGAACATGTTCTATAGCATCCTCAATACCTCTATAATCAGGACAATGTAGAGACATTTCAAAGAAAACCTGGTTTGGTGGTTGGGGCCCAAATCCTCCCAAGCCAGAGCCTTGGTTTCAACCTGTGTTTCCTTCGCCGCCTGATCCACGAGGTCCACCAGGTCCTAAACCACCAGATCCACCAGGTCTTGTTCCTCCTAACCCCCAAATCTAATATATCTCATAGTGGTCATGCCAAGGGTCCCCACATTTCCACTGAACAATGTGCCTACAGTCTGCGACAATGCCCCACTACTAATAGTATACCCCGCATCACCCCCAGATGCGAGACCAAAAGCTTGCATGTCTATACCTTTCCTAAAAAGTCCTCCTAATACTGGGTTGGTGTTTGCATCCATAGAAGGCCCAAATGAGAAATTATGTCTCCTGGGTGTAGACCGATCACTTCCAATGTAACCAACTGGACTAGCAATAGTTTCCCCCTGATCTGGAAAACCAAGCACCAGGGTTTGGTCACTAGGTGGGCTCATATGTGTGCCAATGGTTCTTCTTTCTCCGCATGATGAACTCTCATCAGAAGCTGAAGGGGTCTCTCTTATGCACTTGCCAAGATGGGGTCACACAAACTACTTAGGTTCCACGTCCTCTGTGTGAACCTCAAATCCTTCCCGCAACGTCTTCCACCATACATCCATCACACCTATAAGCTTGCGTTGTCTAGCAATCTCCCTTTCACACGCTTCACCATACTTGAGTCGTCTCTCCTCCCTTTCCTTCTCCATCACAACATCTACTATCTTCCTCCACCTTGGCTTCCTCGCATAATGCTTATAATGGTTTAGCCGGCCATTGAGAATGCTTCTAAACTCATGGTAACCATCAAGATCTTCATTGCCAGAGGGAAAACTCGTGGAAACCATCCTCTAGGCTCCCGTAGAGCAACCTTAGGACAAGAATATGTGGAAATGGTGTACTCTAGAGTGTAGCTAGCCAATACTCCTTTCCACCAATGATCTATACCACGGGTCCACTTCAGATTTACATCCTATAGCATCTGATATTCTTCTTGGGTCCACACATGTGATCCATAACACAAAATTGATCTAGATGCATAGGCTGAGAATTATTCATATAGTTCCACTAGGAAGAAGTAGAAAAAAATTTCATACAGATCATGGTCGAGGTTTTAATCTACCCATCTAAGTGTATTAAACTCAGGTCCAATGCTGAATCTTTGAGTGAATTCATCCTCAGTGCTTTTAAACCATGATTCAACACTTTCCAAAGTTAACCACTCTGTCATTACTCACTACAAAGATCATGATGAATGCTAATTCCCACTACAACTTTGAAAAGAGGTCCCGGTAACGGAACCAAGATGTAGTCATTTTTTACCTTAACACAAAAGAAAGGAACCCCATGCACACTGGCCTATCACCTAGAGAAATCTAGGTGATCTCCCGTGGCACGTGTGGGTGCCAAGTCTCTCTTTTATGTGAGTTTAGTGGGAAACATCATCTATGATTTGCGTTTAAGATATTTTAAAAGGATTCAAGACATACAAGAACCATAGAGATTAGAATGGCATCTAGATCCTTGTAATCATCCCAGATAGAGTACTTAATAGTTTATATAACTTGTATCATAACAGAAAGAAGCATACAAGCATCCATACTTAGCATAAAATGGAAGATAACTCATGAGAGAGATGTATGCATCAGAATCATTGATATTCATGTATATATAATAGGTAACCTCATTACATCCATGGAGCCATTACAGAGTGTCACAGAGAAGTAGACCGTAGTCATGCATTACAACTAGACTAATGTAACTAAGCTACCAAAAAGAAAAATTACAATCCCCCTACCTAATACATCCTTTCCCAAATGCAATTACCCACTAACAAAGTTCTTTCAGTATTTCTGCAGAGCTCCGCCCGCACTCTAAGTCTCACTGTTTACTCTGTAGGTGCTTATAGGGTAAGTGCACCAAGTTGGGGGACAATTAAGTGGACATCAAATCCTGAATTTTACATTAAAAACAGCAAAACATCAAATTTAGTCTTCCGTGGACTTGAACCATGCCGAAAAGTAAAAAATATGTCATAAAAATGGTACCATTGTGTAGGGGAGACTATTATCTTTGTAGAAATACTGATTTTAAAGTGAATAGTAGAGGATAAATATCATTTTATAATTTTTTACTAATAGTAGGTCTTTAAGACACTTTTTCCTGTGAATGTTTATGTCTACGTTTAAGACTGCAAAATTTGTTTCACTTATCAGAATGTGATAAAACTTATACCATCCCAACTGTGGTGAAATTATATACATGTTCAAAAAAAATTTTATTTGATTTCAATATTTTTTGATGAAGTTATGGCGGGCAAACGGAAAGTGCTCTGTTTTCTTTATGTTTTCATACCACTTTCATGGAAAAAATCATAAAAAATAAAATATTACTCAAAAAAATACAAAATAAAATCCATCCCAAGATAGATAGTGGCATATAACTTCTCACCAAAGGAAAAATATATATATAAATTTTTGGTCATCCAAATTGTGGGCAAACAGACTATAATCTTATCGGCGTTTTTAAAAAAAAATACCAAGTCATTGAATTTTGAGTGTTTAATATAGCTAATCTTTTCCATTTTTTACAAAAATTAGTATTTTAGAAACTATATTCCTAATGCTACGATTCATATTAATATAATTTTGTCTAATTTTGAGTGTATTTATTGCTAATAATCCCTACAAGTTGATATTATGTTGTTATTTGCAATATGATGTCCACGGATGACCCTATATTTGTCCATCAACTTCCTGCACTTACCCTATATTTATAGCTTTTTTGGACTACCAACTCATCCTACAGTGCCCTTAGATTTGATGCCAAGTGTTTGAATGTGGTCCTCCATGCAAGCATGCTTCTCCAGGCCTGAGCCTTCCACTTTATACCATGATGTGCTTCTATAAGATTCTACCGCAGGCACACTCCTTCTTGGGTCAACCTGTCACAAGGCTGGCACCTTATTCACGTGCAACTAGGTCATGATTTTCACGTGTTTTTCCCTGAACATCCGATTTGTCTAAGTCCCGAACCCTTGGTTATGTTCGTGCGCACCAAAGTCTTCCTTAAACCAAATTCTTAAACCCTGACTTGCGCGCTTTGTCCTTACACACCTTTCTTTAACTGGGGCCCTTGCACACCTACGTGCCTTCTATACTTAGTCAATAATCTAGGGGCCCAACAAGCCATCTAAAAATATTCAAATTAGAACACCTGTTACTATAGGAGTGGGGGAAATGAGATGTCATTTCCTTTCCTATACTGATCCTATATGGGTTCTTCAATCATAAATAAATTATAACTAATCGGAACTAAAAATAGAATTCAAATTCGGTCTTTATCCATCTGCAGTGGTTGGACCTTTTGAGGATGTATTCATGGAAGGAGATAAAATTGACCTCTCTCCCCAAAACTTTTCCTTTGGTGGTTGAACACCCAAATCCTTCAGTTATTTACAAATTGGGTTGGGAATTGATCACTCTCTACCCCTCTCTATCTCCTTTTGCAAGAAATTCAAGATCTCCAACAAAATTATACCTATTTATCCAAGTTTCTCCTTATGAAAGTTGCTATCTCCTCTTACACCATGTAGGTCAAAACACTGATCCATGATTTTTCATGTTACAGATACATGCATTCTACACGCACTATGGATTCTTCATACTTTATACAGGTATGTTCCTTTCTTCCTTTACACAACTTGAATTTCATTCAAATAACATAAAGGGGGGAAATGTAGACACAAAATCACACACATGTTACTATTTTTTTATGCCATTAGTATGTTATTATATTCATGAATCCTAAGTAAGAAAAGTATTCACTGGTGACATTGTTCCTTGTTCATCTACGTATTTTATTAATTTTTACAGTAACTCTCTTCCACATTTATCATTTCTGAATCGACTTCTGGTAAGGTCACAAAGATCCCTATTTGTATGAATTTTCACATTTGTCTTTATTTATCATAAGACACTGACACCCACCCTAGACACTAGCACCTAGATGCTTGTGTCCACTCTGGGTGCTCCTGTCCTATGTTATCTTTTTACATATTTTGAAATTTGTGGTTGGCCTTTTCAATTTTCTTATTCTTATCCATGATTCAATAAAATATCAATATTTTATTAAAATCAGAAATGTACAGTTATGATAAATGACACATAAATGAAATATAAATGCTAAGTAATTTATTTGATATTTTAAATAAAATAAAATGATATGAAAAGGTATTTACCTAAATTGGACTTACCTCGCAGTGATCTGGGACTGAACAAAGTGATGAAATGGAAGAAAAAAGTGTCACAATGATCTTCATAAAATTATAGTAGAGGTATATTTGGCTAAATTGGGGCACCTGGAGAGGGATAGGGGCTCATATGGGTGCCTTGGTATGAAATATGAGTGCCCTAGTCTATAAAATAGCTAAGAATCTGATTCTGATATGGTCTTTAGGTATTTGCATCACTTTGCCTTTATTTTCATGAATTTTACACTTGGTTTGCTGGAGTCATCGTAAGCATACACTGAAGAATCACCTGTAAAACCCCACACAAAGCATTAAACCCTAAAAAAGAAATATGTATATGAAGGGTTTAAACTGTCCTCAGCTACCAAATGGATGGACTTACAAATGAGCACTACAATACATTTAAGACCCAATGTAGTTCTATGTGCTTGTGTGTGTAATAATTTTCCTAGGTTTCCCTAGTGCCAATGACACAAAGATATCAAGCAGTAGCTAGATAAAATGCAAAATAGTGGATGGAATATAATGAATACTCCTATTCTTATGTAATGTGTGATGTAGAATTATACCCAAATACAATCCTTTGCTCTATGTAGATAAATATCCCTTGATAGAAATAGTCCGCCCATAAGGTAGTATGTATGCTTTGTTTATATAGGTATCTCTTGTTCAAATTTATACACTAATGAACCAATATTCAGACTAGTACCTCGGGAGATGAGAGGAAAAACCGAAAAAGACCGACTTCCAATGAAAAAAATAAAACCAAGTGTAACATGGACTAGGACACCTAGAATAAGGACCAGGGCACCTCAGGTGCCCTAATCCCTCTCTAGGCACCCTAGTATGAGAGTAGTGACAATAAATGAGTGAGTACTGACTGATGGGAATTCCTGAGACCTGACCGAAAGTGTGTGAGTGATTAAAAATTGTACAAGACCAACAACGGTAAAGATAAACAAAACAAATGAATGGATAATGGAAAGTGTCATTAGTGAATAATTTTCTTACACAAGATCCATATATAAAATAACATACTTGGTGGTATAATAATAGTAGTAAGTGCATGATTTCATGATGAGTGAAATCTTGGTAACATAAAGTAGTTAGAGATGTATACCTACGAGAAATCTAGAGAATTCCATGCTATAGAAGGAAAAGCAAATGTGGTATAAGAGCATGCCAAACAAAAACATATGACATCACAAACCATGGATCATCGTGTTGATCCATGTGGTATAACAAGAGTTGTAAGATCATGATGAAGTACACTAAACAAGATTGATATTGTGATGTGGAATGATTGAAGATTTTGAATTTTTTATGATGACAATGTGATGGGCTAGGGAGTGATCAATTCCTAACCTGATTACATGTGTATGAAAAACTGGAGGATTTGGGCATCCTACTGCTAGATGAAGAGTGTAGGGAGAAAGGTGTATTATTCTCCAATCTTTAACTACATCCTCAAAAATCTAGCTGTTGTAGACATACACAATTATTTTAGATCCAAATATTTCGACCAAACATGTTGACCCATATAGGAAAGGAAATAATGTCTCATTTCCCCCCACTCTGAGGGAATGTCCACAGTGTTGGATGGCTTTTGAGTTAGTTCGTCTGAAAGAAAATGAGAAATGTAGAATAACTTCTCATGTTAGGTCATCTGGGAAAGTAATGAATGTAACTCCCAAGTTAGGTCATCTGGGAGGTTGAATGTGTGGTATTTTATCGATTGAATGGTATAATTTCAATTATTAGAGACTTGAACATGTTTTATTGGTTGATTGATTGTTTTTTTTTTATTTTTTTACTCATAAAGAGATTTTATGCTTCATGCCCCTAGGTTAGGTCATTAGGGGGAATCGATAGAAAATGATGAAATATCACATGATTTATTTGTAAATGTTTGAAAATGATGAATTAGAGGTGTTGATGAATGCATAGTTGTGTAAGGGGAATTAAAGGATGACTCCAATTATATTCCCCCCCTTTTAGTGAAAGGGGAAGTGGTAATCAGAATGAATTTTGAGCCGAAAGTAAACATGTTAATAGATAATGCCAAAAATATGTGTAGATCAAGTGAAAGAAAAAATTAAGGAGAAATAACATGTGTGTCATGTGTATGATATGATTTTAGGTGGAATCATGAAGAGAATTCCACAAACGGGATAGAAATCAGAGTAAAACTAAGGAAGATATTAGCAAATCACACAACATGTATTAGTTGAGTAGTGAATCTGAAGTATGACCATAGTAGAGTGAAAAATGAAAAGTGACTACAAATAGTAAAGTGAAAAATTGATTTGTGAACTCATTTATCTTTTACGCAAGTGTGAGAGTGATCTTTGAGTGTGTAAATATGTATTAGTTGAGTAGTGAATGTGAAGTATGACCATAGTGGAGTGAACAATGAAAAGTGACTATAAATAGTAAAGTGAAAAATTGATTAGTGAACTCATTTGTCTTTTACGCAAGTGTGAGAGTGAGCTCTGAGTGTGTAAAGATATCATAAGTTATAACACCATGAACTATCCAATTCAATATAGTAGTGAACTTCATGGCATTACGTATGATGACGGAGTTGGTAAGTGTAAATTTTTTTCCAAAAAATGCATGTGTAGTAGTCATTTTTGCTGATTTTTTTGCAAAATTGTTATTTTTAATTTTCTTGGTGTTTGGGATAAACAAAAGTGGTGAAGGCATTAATGGCCTTTGGGACAAGAGTACCTAGACATTGGCACTCGTGTCCTACTCTTGGGTGCCCCAGTCCTGTATGATTTTTTTCATGAGTAACGTAAACATGAAATTTTATGTGGATTGATGTCGTAAGGGGTTATGTTTGTATATATATAGTGTTCTAACTCATTTTTTGTTGATATTTTGTGGTGTGTAGAGTGATATCCATTAAAGGGAGTTCCATGGTGGTCACCACTTGAGTACGTTGCTTGGGTTAGGTTTGTCAAATGATGATTGGGAGGTGATGGATTGTGCCAGCCTGCAGCATATAATGAGGATGGGGAATGTACCACATAATATTCCTATGTTGACAACTTTGTGTGAGAGATGGTGTGTGGACCCTTGTATGTTTTGGATACCTACAAGTGAGATGAAAATTACATTAGATGATGTATATCACATATTGCAAATACCCATTTTTGGCGAGAGGGTATAGGTCATGGCTGTGGAGAATATGGAGAGACAGATAAGGGCTGCTAGGTGGTATTTTTTGGGAAATTGAGTGCCTATTGAGGTCCATATTAGCTTGGATCCTATTTTGAGATCAAGGGTTCCATGGTTACGGAAATTTATAGTCGTGATTATTACATCATCGATTAAGGTGGATGGTGGTGGTGTGGGTATCTTATATAAGATGCATGATATTTGCTTCCATATAGAGGAGAGTACTAAGTATGCTTGGGAATAATGTGTGTTGGCCCACCTGTATGGATATATTTAAAAATTTACATAGGAGGATCATGGAGGTGGGATTAAAGTGACTACTTTTCTTCATGTATGGGCCTACAAACATAGAAAAATATAGCAATATTGAAACCTATAGATCCTTGATAGATCAGATGGGGATAAATTCAGTGATATGGAGGCCATACCGAGATTATGGAGAATGGTCATAGGATGTGGTACAATTATGATGCACATGAAGGATGATGTGGTTGGAGGATCTGTTTTTAGGGGTGGATGAGTTATTTTAGGTGGAGAAGGTATCTTGATGGTTTGGAATGGCCTAGGATGTGCCACCAGAGCCATATGTGTGGTTAGAGCTATTAGAGCACCGAGGAGGGCCAAAGATAAAACATGGCCCAAAGGAGAGAAACTAGTACCTCCCATGCCAAACAAGGCCGATGTAGTGATAAAGCCTATTGGTGCTCGTTTCAAACTCACCACTTGTCATTTAAAAATGTTCCTTCAAAAATCTTCGAGCCCTATTTATGGAAATAATATTCATACGAAATTTGTTAAAACATTCATATAAATCCTTGCACAAGTCTCCTAATGTGTTGCATTTTTTTAATCCTTGTACAAACTACATTCTGTCACCCGACACCTGAAAGAAAGTGGTGTATTATTGGTTTGATTGACTATATTAGACTTAATTTGGATGTCGACAGAGTTAATGTAAATGTGCATGACACAAGATAGTTCCCGAAAGTCCAATAAAACATTTCAAGGAGCATCCATATAAAATATGATGTAAAGTGTGGAGACATCCCTATTCCCTAAAAGGAAAACACATGTAAAGGAATTATTGGAGTGGAGAGATGGGCCTTTATCTTCCTAGGTACCTTATCGCTGATAAAGTACAAGATAAAGTTGTAAGTCTGAAACCCAAAGGAATATGTATGCTATCTCAGCGGTCAAAGTCAACAAGCAACAAGAAAATAATACATGAAGAGAAAATTTGGGAAGTCAAGAAAAAGGGGAACAAATTCTCATGATTCTTCAGGATTTGTAGTTGATAAAAGTAAACCCGAAGTTCAAGCTACTTGAGAACATGAACCAAGTATGTATCATACACGAGGGCGGAGAAGGAAGTACATCTCTCATGTTACAGTTATAACATGCAGATCATTTTGCAAAAATATCCCAAAGCCCATAATGCACTATCCATATGGGAATAAGGCCCATTAATGCAAAATATTTGTGTAAGGTAGATATGCAGATGATATGATAGAAAAATATTTCAATGGTTGAAAAGATAAGAACTACAAAAATTCCCCACAAACGTAATATTCATGATTAATGCATAAATCTATGAGCTGTTAATAACGTAACTTGTTTTAAAACTATCTATAGATATTCCCAAAGTTTTATATTTTGAAGAGACAATAGTGAAGGATAGTTGATGCAAAAATCCAAACCCAAGGTCCAGAATTTGGTCGCATATTTTTTTATTTAGGTTCCAACCATCAACTAAAAATTTGTTAAAAAGGTGAGTTCCTCAATCCTCATAACTTTTATGATCTTTTGAAATTTTGTTTGAGAAATTTGAAATATTGTGAAAATATTGTGATAGAAATAAATCAAAATCATGAATATTCTTGTGTTACCCTAAAAAACAAGTTCTAGTCTTAGCTCCCCTCTAGACAGAATTGCAGACTCTAATATTACATCCACATACTTAGAATATTTTAAAAATAGGTTACTGTACGATGGAAAAGTGACATGCAAGAATGGGAATCTACAACTACCTCTTCTTCATACCCGACCTCCTAAGGTCGTGCCGAGACAGTCGGTGAATGTTGAATATGAATGGATACAGAAAATCTAATCGGGTAATCTTATATCCTCAATACGCAATAATGGAATATGTGAATCTAAGGCAAAGAAGGCCCTCCTAAATTGAATTGGTATAATGGATCGTTCATATATAATAGCTATTCGAAGGCTCCAATCAATTTTGATCTCTACCGAGATCATGTTTCTTGGTTATTGGATATGTGGGAAGTGACCTGTGGGAGCTTCGTATATATCTCCAGACAAGGTCACGAAAATGGTGATAGGTGATTTAGTGGATTTGTAGTAAAATATGGGTGGTTTTCTAGTCTAGCCCATAAAATATTAGATTGATTGGCTTCCATATTTAATATGGATAACTGCATTATAATATCTGGTGGAAGTGGTGAGGATCTAAATATCAGTGTTTTTAAGTTGGTGTCAATACTAAACTGATTTGTAGGCCTGTTGGGTTGTGGGACTTGGGGATCAGAACCGTGAGTTTGTGGTTGTTGTGGACCTATTATGGTCATGTGAAGAATCAAACCCTTCTTTTGATTATCTAGTAATCATATGCCTTTTCAGCCTCTATGTTTAGAACTAGAAGTTGTATAATTTTCTCAAAATACGTTACAGGTGTTCTTGTAGCTTGAATGCGTAAGCTAGTATCTAAGTCAAAGAGGAGGTCTCCTGTGTCAGGTTGTGGAACTAAAGGATCACAACCAAATACTTGTTCTATTTCGAATCCTTGTATGGTCATTTGGATATTTTATCAAGGCAGTCTATAGTTAGGATGATTTAACCAAAATGTGTATGCCTTATCGTCTTTGATATTTAAACATCTCAGTTGTTCACTAATTGCTTGTAGGTTTGTTGTTGCTTGAAAGAAATGTATCCTAAGGTCTTGATCTATATCAGCTAATGTTGTGGGTAGATTTGGTTGAGGCACTATTGGTTCAAATATATATTCTCTAGGCTCTCTAGGTCCTGTGATTGTCATACAAAATGATTCAACTTTTAACTAAAATTAATAAAATGATTACGAAAGGAATATTTACACTATACAAGCATTCTTCTATTTTTTGTATTTTCAATGAGGTATTTTAATGAAATTAAAGAGAAGCTATTCTAGTATATTTAGAAAATGGACAACTAATCTAGTAACAGAATAAAAACAAACAAAGTAGCCGGGTGTGGCTATTTGCCTGTGTAGTTGTGATTTTATCCTAAATATCTAAGCAACTAATTATTTTGAATTGAAAGACTCTCAATATTACCTTAGAAGTGAGGAATGAATCATAGTTTCTCAGAAACTATCAATCCCCACAGCTTCCTTGGTGATATTGAGAGAAATTTTTTAACTGAAATAAAATAATTCATTGCTTTATTTGATATGTTGTAACTATAACTTTGATAGCTCAAACCTGTCATTTACAAAATAGTGGTAAATCCAGTTATGTGTGATTTCATCCCCTCAGTGTGATCTCCTCATTCCTTCATGTTCTCGTGAATCCAAAAAAGTATGTATATGATAGTATCAATAGAATATGGTATTCAAACAATGACAGCTTTGGATATAGACCGAATATAATGCGAGTAAGAGAGGGATAGCACAAGTGAACAGAGCTTGACTATGCAATTCCGAGTGGGATTTATTATGGGAATACAACAAAAGCGTGCTGAGAGTTTTAGAATCTATCCTTGTGATAAAACAAAACCTGCAACTTTCATGGATTCTAATCTAGAAATGAAACTATTCTATGCTAAAATGACTTGCATGGCACAACAATGAAGTAAGACTAAAACAAGAAGATCAAATGACCTCTAAAAGACCAACAATGGAGGCAAAACAAGAAACTGATAGAATTCTAAGCAAGTAATTCAAAGATTGAATAAGAGAATTGAGAAGGTGAGGGGCCATTTGTTTGAAAACAAGCTGGCTATTTATAACAAATGCATTTACTAGAGGGTAACTCCCAATTGAACTCTTTTACTATAAAAAAAGGAAAACAAATATTACCAGGGAACCAAAAACATTAATGCAAGCCAAAGTGGTTGAAGAAAGTGGGTGAAATTGAAGATTTATGTTTGACCCGATCGTCGGAAGAATCTAGAAAATGTGAACAAAACTGTTGCCTTGTGCAGGGTGGCGGTTACGGGACCGCCACCCTGTCCTGGGTAGCAGTCACAAGACTGCCGCCTAGGTAGGGCGGTGGTCTCGTCATTAAAGAAAAAATGCAAGAAAATAGGGGGGTAGAGGGAAGAATAAAGCATGCAGAGGTTGAGCGGGGCATGTAGGATACAAACATATGCCTAGAAAGATTTTTCTAGATTCCAAACACCTTGCAAGGAGACCTATATCATCATTGGGCTATATGTAACATCATTCCAGTGGTGCAATACCCTTACAATTTTGGGTACGTACATATTCCCCCCCTTAGAGAAGCATTTTAGCCATGAAGAGGCATAAAATGGTGGATATGAGTATGGCCGTCCTGAAGTGGGGAATTAGGAGTTATACCTGACATGCCCGTGTGTTGGAAAGTCACCCTCCAAAATCTCACTATCTACAAAATAAAAAAAGGGGACTCAAGTGCAGATAGATAAAATAAATTTAAAAATAAAACAAAATTGATATGAAATGAGGATTACCATCTACATGGGGTTTATAAATTACCTCCGTCAGTGCTCCGACCCTACGAAAGACATTCAAAATCAATTTTAAAAGGCTATATATATATAATGAACTCATTTCACTATTCATTTACGCGGATTGATTTGATAGTTTTTGAGCTTTGGGACCCACGGTGATGGTTTTTGACGAGAGTATAGTCAAAACGTTCGTGGTGAGATAACAATCATGCCTTTGAGAGTGGAACATCAACCCATGAAGTCTTAGGTTAGTTCTTCTCAATTTATTATTTTTAAACCTAAAATGTAGAAATGATAAAATCTTTGTATTGGGGGGGTATTTTTGAAAATACCAGTTTTAAATGAGCCTCTAGGGGGGGTGCCCATAGGGTAGGTCTTTTTTTTAGTTAAAATGGTGAATTTTTCCTGTTTTAGGTGTTTTTAGGGCATTCGAGCCATTCGTGTTTTTTGGACAGGACGACCGCCCTGCACAGGGTGGCGGTTATAGCATTGCCACCTTAGAAGGCAACGGTTATGGAACCACCACTATGCATAGGGCGGTGGTTCACGATAGAAAGCAAAAAATAATGCTTTCTTTTATTTATTTTTGCATTTTTTGCATTTTTACTTGTTTTTAATAGTCTTTCCAATTGGATTTTGATACTAACTCCTTTTTTGTTTTGTTTTTGGGTTTATGTAGAAGAAGGAGGAGTATATTAGATGGAGCCGATATAGGGAGTGTGATTGGATCCCAGTAGTGTTAGAGGCACTCACTCAAGCAGAGTGAGATACAATTCAGAGGACTGACATTTGGAGGATTGCACAGGTCCCTCACGTTGCACCTGCCAGTCACATATTATGTGACTTATTTTCATACTAGGATGCGGATTAGAACACATTCCAACTTCCAGGAGTTAGGGGTGAGTGGACCATCACCTTGGAGGATGTTTACCAGATACTGGGGGTTTTGATCCTTAAGCAGTGGATGTCTCTTAAAACAACAGTATCGAGATCCCAGGTGGTTCAGTGGGCCACCTACATGGGGGATGCAGTTTTATCGATGAGATCGAAGAAGGGAGTGAGGATCCGCTCCATTATTGAGTCAGACATTCTTGTGCTCCACAAGGCCATCATGGGCATCCTTACTTCGAGACTGATTGGGGACAAGGGAGGGGACACCCTCTTATATTGCTGGGCCCCCATTATTGCATAGATTGAGGGCCATGGACGTGTCTAAAATTGGGGACTAGACATCCTCGGGACCACCTACCATGATTTATATAGGGTGTTCTGACTACAGGGATAGTCACTGAGCCACCCCACTCTTGTCATGAGCTAGGTATATGAGCATATCACTCCATATGGGAGAGGTGTAGAGGTAGAGGATCCTGGGGCCGTCAGAGCAACGAGGTGGACATGGATGACAATTCTTAGAGTACCTCATCAGCCAGTGGCCTCTTTGACCACTGTAGACATGGAGTCCACTTCTTATCAGGCCATGGAAGGGGTATGGGGAGAGGAGATCATTACATTGATTGTCTGTCAGACCACTAGTCAATTGGTAGATAGGGTGGGGAAGCTGAGATTCACCCCTTTGATAGAGTACCACAGTAGTTCGGCCTCCCTATATTGACATGTTTCCTCCGGCAGGGCTAGTGTATAATGTAGACACTTGTAATTATGCCTAAGCAATTTAAATAAGTAAATTGCGCTAATTATCCTCTTTCTCACAAATTGACGACTTATCGTCAAAAGCGCTCATATTTCCTCTTATTGTCGTCAATTAATTACAATACGCTAATTGATTAGGTCACCTATCCAGCTAACAACCTAATTAACGATCTTCTGTTAATTATCACTTCCTCTCTCTGGATTAATTAATTATTATTAATTAATTAGTCTTCCCGTTCATTTAACTAGTAAATCAATATTAAATTGATTTAATCCCTTTCTAATAGCCTAAATTGCACTAATATTCTTCTAATTGGCTTCTATAAGCTTACACCTACCTATTAATTAATCACACTTGATTAATTAAAGCACCCCCAACTCCCATGACTTGCTAAACATGTATTAAACCCTTTTAAAGTAAGGTTGCCTTTAATAAAGCAACCCTATCCATTCCTAATCATGTTTTACCTTTATTCCACATTCATGAGGATGTGTTGAATCCTTTATCCTTTGGGCTATATAAAGAGCCCTCCACCTACCTTTTTACTTACACCTAAACTCCTTAAGAGAGAAAATGCAAAGCATATAGCAAAGAGACTAAGAGCTTGCACCTTGTTTTCTTGAGAGTTCATCATCTTAAAGAGTTAAACCTCTTTCTTAAAGTGCTTGGGTCATATGGGAGGTGTCAAAAGGGTCTTGTAGCCCAACTTTGATTAGCCCCCATTCCTAGGTTCTTGGAACATTAAGGACAACTATTTTTGATAGCCATGGAACCTACCTAGGTTCTTTCATTTGCATGTTGTTAAAGAATAGAGGTTATTTAGATACTTAACATTGTTGATTTCATAGTTTTGTTGATAAATGTTAGCATCTAACCCTTGATTAATTCTTATCATGATGGTGCTTAGAATGTTTGTTTAATTCTTGCTAATCAAGACTATTTAGGTGTTAGTCTTCCATTCATATTTAGCATTGAGTTAGAAACAAACACTTGCACACATTTGGCACGCACGGTGGGACACTTAGTCCCATGGCATTTTAGTTTAAATTTCATTATTTTGGCTAACTTTTGATATGCACATGTAGTAATTAATTTCTATTTTTTGGAGTTTTTGCTCATTTAATATGTGTTACTTCATGTTTATAGCCTTAATTTTAATGGGTCATTGCCATTTTTGAACTAACTTGTCAAAATTTAGAGTATTGTGAAGTTTTTTGCGTTCTTTTCCATACTGTGGTTGCAGGTTTGGCGCAGGCACAATTTTAGGAGCACAGACATGATCTTAGGAGTGCAGACATGATTTTTGGGGCACATGCATGATTTTAGGGGTGCACACATCTCTCTGGTGGCACAGGCGTGCTGTCAAACTCTGTCATTCTGTCTGCTGACCCCTGGCGCAGGTGCACTAACCCTGGCACATCCACCCTAACCCACGCGCAGGTGTACTAACCCGGGCACACACATAGTTTTGTACTGTACCTTCACTGTAGTCAAAAACCTTTAAGAATGGTGCACATGCCCTAACCAGGGCACACATGCAATTTTCAAAGCGCAGGTATATTTTTCTAGTAATACAGTTATTCTGTCTGTTTTTCTTGTCTATTTTCTTAGAGTAGCATGTATGATGTTTTCATGGCACACACACCTCTCGGGTGGCATAGGCATTTAATTGATCTAAAAATCCACAGAGTAGTGTAGGTGTTGTTTTAGGGGTGTAGGTGTTATTTTAGGGGCGCACACATCTCTCGGGTGGCGTAGGTACATTGTGTACCGACAAACAACTTTTGGTGGCGCATACGCCCTAACCCTATGCACAGACACAGAAAAAGGGACGCATGCATCCTTTTACATTTTTTGGATTTAAAGGGTTGATGTGCTAGCTTTTTTTGCAAGTTTATCTAATCACATATTTGTCTTTGCAGGCTACTTTTTTACATGTTGGTATTTGATTAGATAGTATTTTGCATTATTTACTAATGGGATTGAGATCGTGTATGCTCTTCCCTCACATCCCTTGGGGTGACCTTGGGAATCAGAAATGATTCTTAAGACCTTTTACCACTTTAAGATTGTTAAGGGTATTTTAGTTAGAATTGGTCAATTTGGCATTTGTTGAAATTAAAGTATTGTTCCATTTGGTTATCTTTTGAGATTTGTGATGACATCACGTATGCTCTTCTCTTGCATCCTTGGATGATCTAGAGAATCAGAAATGGTGCCTTCTCTTTTGATGGACAATTACTAATCATCGTCATTCATGACCAATAACACTTGTCAAAGAATGAAGGAAATGAAACAAAAGTCAAAAAACTTCTAATACACGTGTTCTTGCAGGTTGTCAAACATTGTTCAAGCAAACCACATCTAAATTAAGAAAGATAAAAAGAAAAACATATTTAAAACACTGTATTGTAGGTTTTGGAAAAGGGTACGTCCCTCTCTACTTAACTGGAACATAACCCCTTTGGCATAATGCCTTAAGCTACAACAATGGGGGTGGTTCCAGGAACCCCAAAGTAGTCCACGCAAGAGGGAACCTTGTGGACGAAACGGGAAGTGCTCCGCACTACCTACTTGACTAGTGATTCCTTTGTGAGATAGCGTTACAAGTTCTCTATGTGGAAACCCCAGTGATAGTACATGTAGATGCACTAGTTGCCTACTGTTCTTGAAGGGGGTAAAGTAAAGCCGAGATACTCCCAAACTAGTCAGTGTGACTTTTTGGGTAAATCACGCTCGCTCGTGGAAACTTTGTAACACCTAGGGCGAGAGAACCACCTAGGAGAATATACTTTGGCTAGGAGCCCACTTTGACCATTTTAAAATAGTTTTGAGTTGTGAACCATACTTTCATTGAGAAATGTGTGACACATTACTTTCGCCTAGTTTTTACTTGCCTTAGGGCGAGGTGAAACTCTGCCGAAGTGAGGCTAGCATTTTTCATCATTTTTTTCTTGATTTATTTCCTTCATATTCTTTTGACACTTTGTTGATCAAAAGAGGTGTGATTACCTTTGTGTTTCCATTCGACTATTTCTCTCACTTTTATGTCCATTTACGCCCATCCATGTTTGCAGCTGGGTTAGTTAAACATCTAAAGTGAGTGGAGGCGTTTTCACGTCATTTGGTAGCCATTGTGATCTTGATACCCACGTCAAGATTGTCATCGTAGTTAGGTGTGGTTCATCACCACGGAATTCCTTAGAAGAGTTAGCTTGTTTGTCTCGTATCATTACAATTTTTATATTTACGTCTTGTTTCTTGTAAACTTGACATAAATACCTATATTGTACGGTTACGCTGCACACATTCTTAACTATTCCTAGCTATACTTTGAGATTTTTGGTTTGGTTCTATTATTACCTCGATTTCAAAAGGTGCTAGGCATTACCATTTGTGCGTGTTATATCAATAACACCTCGATATCAATACTTCACTTTCTTGCAAAGTGGGTTAACATATCTTGGTGATATTGTTGTGCCATTCACAAATCGTAATTGGCACTTTTTGAGATATAGGTCTTAATTAGATTTGAGCTTGCTTGTCGTATATCTTGATTGGGAGATCGCATTTAAATTCGTGTATTTACTTACATCTTGTTCATTCCCTTGAACTTGGCATAAGTGGAGACATCTTGTTAAACATCTGGCGTCGTAGGTTACTTTGAAACATAGTCTAGGAAATACTTCATTTGATCAAGTTTTGATACCAAACGATTGCTTCATTAGTGATTTTATCACTCTATCACATTGGTATTCTCACACTGTTAATTTACTCTTAACACGTACATCTTGCATTTCACTTAGGGGTAGTCATTAAACTTTGAACAAATCTACAAACTCACCCTAGTGAAACCTTCACGAAAACATGGCTCCCAAGATGCGTCTAGGGCTAAAAAACAAACATATGAGGAACAACAGGCACAAGCTTGGGAAACCTCTCAAAGACAAGGGTCAAACTAATTCATCAGACACGATCTAGGACCATTATTTTCTGCAGAAAGGGAAACAGAAGAAATGGTTGACCATAGTGGAAATGAATTAGAGTCCCCACACGTGGAATTTGATTTTGACCCTACTCTGCTAGATGAATTTCATCTTAGAAACAAAGACAGAGTGTTGGCTCGGGTTGTTGAGTTAGGGGCCAATTTTCCCATCGGGAATGAACCAATACTACAAATAAATGACACTACTGAGGAAGACTGCTCCCTTATCAATATGGAAGATATTTTAACAGGTGGGCATGCTTCCACTTCTTACGCAGAAAATGATAAAGTGGTAGGGCATAGAATACACCTCGTCAAAGTGCAACACAGAAACAAACTAGAACTTGAGATAGAGGAAGAACCTCCACAGTACGAAGAGGAGGAACCTTTAGAAGAAGAGGCTATAAACCAAGCCACAATCCAACAAAAAATCAGTAACCTAAGCTGACAACTTGCTTTGCTTACTTCCCATGTGTAGAAAGATGCAAACAAGAACATTCAAAAGGTGAGGCCTAAGGTTAAGATCAACGAACTCCATTGGGAAAAACAAGGAGAAGAAGACATAGGGTACCATCGTGTTTACATCCCTGCTTCTCCCACTAAAGAACAATTGCTCACACAGGAAGTGCAGTCTATGAAAGTGACGCTTGTGAGCTTACAAGAGAGCAATATAGGGAGCATCAGGAAATATCAATATGAAGAGTTGTGCCCCTATCCTTTTGACAAGACAATGACCCTTCAACCCTTTCCAAAGAAATTTGATATGCCAAAGTTTGAAAAATAAAAAGGAAAGGGAGATCCAAGGGATCATGTTAAAGATTTTTACATGGCATGTCAAGAGGTGTCTTGTAGTGATAATTACCTTATCAGACTTTTTCCCAAGAGTCTTGGAGGTCAAGCATTGGAATGGTTTACATGCTTACCACAAGGATTAATCTCCACCTGGCCAGAATTGGCAGAAATATTTGTATGTCACTTCTTGTATAACATAGAGAGTGATGTCACCATGGCAGAATTTTGCGGTGCCAAGTAATGCCCAAATGAGACCTTCACTCACTTCCTCCAATGATGGGGAGGGATAGCCAGTCACTTCCCTTGTGCTTTCCCTGAATAGCAGCTGGTCAGTATCTTCGTTCCCAATCTCAACCTAGATATCACCTTCCACCTCCAAATACATTGTGTCCATACTTTTGAGGAGGTTATCGAGAAAGGGATTCAGATAGAAAAGGCTCTCATTACCAAGGGCACCCTTAAAAGCCAATCTAAAGACAACCAAAGTGTCAAACCCACGGAAAATCCCAAGATCTTCAACAAAAATAAAAACGTGGTGGGAGACAGAATCACTAATTCCAAATGCGTTCAAACGGTCCAAACTGGTCAACCTTTTAAACTAACCAAGGGCCCAATTCAACCACCACCAAAATGATGAACATTCACCTCTCTCAATGAACCGTTGTTGGTCATACTAAAATAGTTCGATGCGGCCCACATGATGACCTACCCAATAACACAATCGTTTGATGACAATGTTCCTAACCCTTCATGGTATAAAGAGCATGAATATTGTGAAATGCATCACTTTAAAGGCCATAAAAAGAAAAAGTGTTTTGCGACTTCACCACTATATTCAAGACCTCATTGACAACGGGGAGATAGAGGTGGATAACCCTAGCCACACATAAACACCTAACTAGAAATTGGGAATTTATAAGGAACCATTCCCAAAGCATGATAAGTTAGAAAAGGAAAAACCGGATCAGGGAGAGTCATCCCAAACTTATAAAGCTATGAATTACTTGTATACCAAGAGAGATAACAATCATTATGATTCACTTATCAGATGTATTCGATCCCTTGATAACTGTGTCAAAACTATCTGGATTAAGGGAAAGGATTGTGCTGCGGTAACAAGGCACACTCACCTCATAATTATGGAACCCTCTCCCTCGACCCTGCATACTGGTAAGTATAACCTTTTAGAACAACTTGAGAAGACATCCACTAAGATTTCAATCTTAGACCTTCTCAATATTTCCAATGTGCATAAGGACATCCTGTATCAAACTCTTCAGGGGTCGGGAGTGCCTTTAGAAGTCGATCCTACACACCTTCAAGTTGCGGTGGCAAACATTGCACCAAGTGAGCATCTCACTTTCAACCATAGGGAGATCCTTTCCTAGAATCCTACGCATAATCTTCCCTTGTACATCGAGGTAGTTATCACCCATAGGAAAATCAAATGGGTGCTTGTGGAAAATGTATCGGGATTGAACATCTACACACTTAAGTTGGTCAAATAATTGGGACATATGGAGGAAGCTCTGGAGTCCCATATTATCACTATCATTGCATACGAAAACGTAGAAAGAGAGTCAGCAGGCACCATCACGCTGCCCATGGAGGTGGGCCCCACTTGTCATCATACGAAGTTTCACATTCTAGACATGGAACTTCCATAGAATATGCTTCTAGGTTGACCATGGATTCATGCCATGCAAGCCGTGCCATCAACGTTTCACCAATGCATCAAATTGAAGCATGAGGGACATATGATAACAATACAAGGAGATTTAGATCCCTTTTCTCATTGTAGAGCTCTCAATAGCTTTAAACGAAAGGGTACATATGCATGTCCCTCCACAGATATAGCTATTCCTCTTCATTCTGAGGCTATGGGATCCTGTATGGATTCAGATTCATTTAGTTCTTGTGCTCATGGGGTGTCTACTTCAACATCTCCATTTGATTCATGGGAGATGAAAATCCTAAAATATGGCTATAGGGAGGATAATGTACAACTAGTGCTCTTGGGGTCAGATCTCTCTTTGTCACCCAAGACTAGAGGATGACCCAACTACCACTTCAGGAGACCTAGAGAAGAACACACTATTAGGACGTTCCTGCCTAGAGGTTTTTTGGCTGAGGAGAAATTGCTTGATCCACCTACCACTTGGGTCCTTGAGGACACCCAACCATCCTGTTATCAAACCTCAGAATATGAAAAATATAGCAGAATGATGTATTCCATGTGCTACAAAGGCCTAGGATGTGGGAGGAATGAACAAGGACAACGAAAACTATTTCCTCTTCCACATTTCAAAACAAAAAGATATGGCATCAAGATTCATCCTTATGGAGCACACCCCAATGATCAAGATGCGACTTGTTATGAGCATGAGAATAGTTCTGATTACCTAGACAATGATATGGATTCCTGTTGTAGCCAATATGAGGATCTGGCCTCCATGAACCTTTTCATGAATAACACTGTCTTGACCATCACCCCCACTGAACCAACCCTTGACCTTGTATACCCTTCCCTTGTTGAATGGGACCAACAATGTCACGTGCCACTAGATTTATTTGAGAATGACGAGGCTATTACAGAGTTTATGGGCATAAGGGATATAATCCCCATTGGAGATCATAAGAAAGGTTTCGTTATCGACTTAGACACCTGCCCCTACTTCAGCGAGGAGGCTGAACTTCGTGGTCAACAAAATTTAAAGAAAAGTGAGGGAAAAAGTTCTAAAGAAAAGCCTCGGCAAAAATCAAAGTTCAAGTCGCACAGTGAAAACCTCTTTGAGGCACTGGGCTGACAAACAAATAAGAAAATCAAAGGACAAACAAAGTGACCATGTCAAGGTTGAAAATCTCATGGAGACATCCTTGGATGAAGATCTTAACCTTCCTCCTGATCCTACGCATATGAAGGATTTATCAAAATTGTTAGTCAAATAAACTATTGATGTCAGCATTAGCACCAAAGAAGATCCCAAGATAGTAAAATTGGGGGCATCACTCTCAGCTAGAGAACAAAAGACGTTCACTATGTTGTTGCGAGAGTTCATTGATGTGTTTGCATGGTCTTACAAAGACATGCCCGACCTAGATCCAAATTTGGTTGTGCACAACCTGGTCATGCACGCAGACGCCAAGCCTATCAAATAGAAACTCTGAAAGATGCATCCAAGAGTGGCCTTGTTGGTCAAGGAAGAGTTGGAAAGGTTGCTTGCAGCAGGATTCATCTGACCAATTGACTATTTTGAATGGATATCGAACATTGTTCCTATCCAGAAGAAACCTGTCAGTATCTAAATCTGTATGGATTTTAGGGACATCAATGAGGCTTGCCCTAAAGATGAATTTATGTTACCCAACATTGATATGATTGTTGAATCAACAGTAGGATACGAAATGCTATCACTCATGGATGGATTTTCGGGTTATAATCAAATTAAAATTGCTAAGGAGGACCAACACAAAACAGCTTTCACAACCCCTTAGGGCACCTTCTACTATCAGGTGATGCCATTTGTCATTAAAATGTAGGAGAAACTTATCATTGGGTCATGATAGTAATCTTTCATGATATGATTCATGACATCATGGAAGACTACGTAGACGACATCTTGGGAAAGTCCAAAACAAGAGAGGATCATCCTATCATTTTGCGGCATATCTTTGAACACCCTGCGTGAATACAAAGTCAGGTTGAATCCCAAGAAATGTGTCTTTGGTGTGTTATCATGGAATTTATTGGGCTTCATTATGTCAAGAAAAGGTATTGAGGTGGACCCGGCTAAAGTGTCTGCCATCACTGAAATGCCTCCACCTGAAAAATATCAAGCAACTATGTAGCTTACAGGGGAAAATTCAAGCCATTCGCCACTTTATCTCCCAGCTTGTAGATAAATGTCACTCATTCACTCATTTTCTTAAAAAGGATAAGTCACTTTCATCTAGGGACCTAAGCAACAACAAGCCTTTGCTTTACTTAAACAGTACCTAGCTAATCCACCTATCCTCATAGCCCCTACTCTGGGAGAACCACTTTTGCTCTATATTTCCACTACAAAATGCATTATTGGTGCGCTGCTCACCCAATATGACCTTAACCATAAAGAGAAAGTGGTGTACTATCTGATTCCGCACCCTCATTTCCTATGAACTTAATTATCCTCATATTGAAAAGGCTTGCTTGGCCATTGTTTTTACCTTTGAAAAAATTCATCATTACCTAATGAATACTAAGACCAAGCTCATATCGAAGGTCAACCCACTTAAGTATTTGTTGTCCAAACCCACCCTTATAGGTAGAATGATTAATTGGATCATTCTACTTAGTGAGTTTGATATAGAATTTTTCCATCAAAAATCAGTTAAAGGAAAAGTACTTGCAGATCAGCTAGCGGAAGTGCCTTTGCAAAGCACAGAGCCTTTGACTCTGGATCTTCTAGACACCTCCTTACTCTACATTGAAGAGTCAGCCATGTGGCAGATACATTTTGATGGATCATTTACATTTCATGGTTCAGGTGCAGGAGTGGTCCTTATTACCCCTTCTGGTGATCATATACCACAGGATTTCCACTTGACCTTCCCTTGCATGAACAACATTGCAGAGTATGAAGTGCTCATTGCAGGAATGAAGCTAGCCATCAAGTGGAATATTCATCATGTTAAGGTTGTAGGTGATTCATAGTTGATCATTAAACAAGTAAATGATGAATATCAGGTTAAGGATGATAAGCTCATACCTTATAAAAAGTTAGTGGAAACTCTAAAAGAGTATTTTGTGTACATTACCTTTGGGAAAATCCCAAGAGTGTAGAACAAATCAGAAATGCTATGACAATAGTGGGATCTATGCTTCACATTCCACCAGGGAAAAATGTTATGCCATTCTTCGTAGAAAATCTACACTAACCTGCATATGACATGCTAGAATCTTACCTAGCTTGTGAGGTTGTTGGTCCCCATTCACCATGGTATGAACCCATTTTCACCTATCTTAAGGACAACACATTCCCTCCCAATATCTCCTTCTCTGAAAAAAAATCCTAATTCACTAGATAGCTCGTTACACCCTTTTATGAGGTACACTTTATCGTCATGGCTATGAAAAGAATCTATTACGTTGTCTGAAAGTGATGGAATCAATTCGGGAAATCAAGGAAGTGCACGAAGGATTATGTGGAGCCCATACAAACAGAATGGTCTTGGCTAAGAAATTGTTGAGAGTAGGTTACTATTGGCCTACCATTGAAACTGATTTTTGTAGTTACGTTAGAAAATGTGTGATTTTCCAAAAGTTTGGAAATTTTATCCATGCTTTATCACAACCATTATAACCAATCGCTACCCCATGGCCATTCTCTAAATGGGGACTCGATTTAATTGGGAAGCTTACTCCTACCTTGTTTGATGGTCATACACATATTATCACAGCTACATAATATTTTACAAAATGGGTGGAGGTCATCCCATTAACCTATGTCACAGGAGCACAAATTTCTAAATTCATCATGAATCACATTATTTGTTGGTATGTCATTCTTGCAGCCATTATTATAGATAATGGGAATTCATTTAAGAATAAAACTATGAAAATCCTTTTCCAACGGTTCCAAATTAGATTAAAATGGTCCACACCATATTACCCTTAAGGTAATGGACAAGCCGAGGCAACAAACGAGACTTTGGTTAGGATAATGGAGAAGATGATCAGTAAAACAGGTTGCAACTGGCACCTACAAATTCATCCAGCCCTTTGGGCTTACCAAACATCCATTTGCACCCCTACAGGTGAGACACCATATTCCCTAGTGTTTGAGATAGAATCTATCATCCCCTTAGAGATTGAACTTCCATCTCTGAGGATCTCTTTGAGACTATCTAGATAAAGATGAAGATTATCGAGTGGCAAATTTGGCTGAGTTAGAGCTATTGGATGAGATGTGCATTCATTCTCTTAATCACCTGAAAGTATATCAACACAGAGTGTCCTAGAAACTATAACAAGAGAATCATCCCTCATCAGTTTGAGATTGGTGATTTAGTCATGAAGGAGAAATTAGTTCAACACCAGAGCAGAGTGAGAAAAGAAAGGGAAGTTCAAACCCCATTGGTTAGGACCCTATGTCATAGTTTCGAAGTAGGGCACAGGGGCAAACAATTTGGCTCACCCCAGTGGTGATGAGCTCCGGGATCCCATGAATGTCATGCATCTTAAGAGGTTCTATGCCTGAACATGGCGCAAAGAAGTCATAAAAATAAAAAATAAAAAAAATAAAAAATTCAGAAAAGAAAAAGAGAAAACAGGTCATCCACTAGTGAAAACCATGCAATTGTGGCACTTTGGGCAAGTCCTTGGGTGAAAACTAGTTTCTGGCACCTCAGGAGGTTTTGTTGTTCACAAGTATTCTATATTAGAAGGGTAGTTGTCTTTGGCATGGACCTAGTTCTGCCTTCGAGTTTCCTGGTGCACACCATTCTATCCAACCTTGATCTGGCTTTGTCTTCCTCTATTCATTTGTGAGGGATGTGGTCTTTTGTTATTTCCCATCTTACGCTGGGGGAAACTCAATGACTTCACCTTCTTGTTCATAACTGTGTGGCTTCTACCCTTGTATATTCCCCCCCTAACATTGAGGGCATCCATGCTTTCTGGGTTACCTACACATAGCTTTGAAAACCATCAGAAAACACAAAAACAATAGAAAATTGTCTCACAAATAGCTAAACAATAAAAAATCGGTGCATGAAAAGATATCTTACAAAAACATTTACTTACATTTTCTTGTTTCCTTTCTTTGCTTATTTCTTGTATAGTGTGTTACGTGCTTGATTTTGTGTTGTTTTTTGCTTGGGTGTACTTCTTCATAGTTCATATTTTATTTCTTAGATTGGATTCATTATTTCTTGTGCGTATTGTGGCGAGTTTCAACATGCTAGTGTGTTAATTCATTATGTTGTTTCTTAGGCATTTGGTTGTGTTTGTTACTTGTTCATAAGACATGGTGATTCATGATGTATTGCATTAATTCCTGGTGTTCTTTGTTAAATTGCGTTTCTTGCATGTGCTCTATATTTTTTATCATTCACATCACATTACCATCACTATCATCACATCTAGCATCATCTATACATCAAATATAAACAAAATGCTAAGTTTTACATCATGCATGTATGATAAGCTAATAATCACTTATCGTATCATCAATGGGGGTAAGAGGGGTTGCACATAATAAAAAATATACCCCCCCCACACCAATCTCATCATATCATCCCATCCATATACATTAATGTAACACATGAAAACAACATTTGATATCATCTACAGATCTATCATCTATAATCTACAGCACATAAAAAATCAGAATCAGATACATACAAAGTACAAAATCAGATGGTACATCCATAAGTGCTAAATCAAAACATGCGGCATGCAATGAAAATCAATGTATGACCACTTATGTCACAAGGCATCCATATGTGTTGAATTAAACAAATGCAAAATGCACTGAGAATGAACATATAGTAATTTTTGGAAAGGGGTATTTCACATCATAGAATTATGTCCACATGCATCAAAGTACAACAATGCAATGCATCACACGAAAATATCATAACAACATCCACATATGCTGAATCAATACAATAACATGCATAAAATCCAATATAGGCAAAAAACCCGCTCAAGGTACATAAACATGATTCATGTCCCATCAACAATTGGCTCCCCATATATTTACAGACAATGCAAAAAAACCATCCATATACATGTATCAACAAAACAAAGATGTACATCATATCATAATCATGTGAATTTGAGCCAAAAAAAAATGAGTCCTCATATATATATACATGTGTGTCGAAAATACATCTGTATCAAAAATGGATACATATAAATCTGTACTCTATATCGAAAATTCCTTCAACTGAGGTGTACAACAGGGATACATCAACAATGTTTGTATGATACACAATGTCCTGATCATTGCTCAATATAAATACATCGGTGATACATAATGCCATAAAAAAGGGGCATGTATCTGAAAGAATCAAGCCTTCATCATGAGGCATCATCAACAAATAATACATGACTATAATCTTTGTACATCAAAATCAACATTCATAAGAGGCATACATACAAATATAATCTATACAATAAAAGAGTGGCTATCAACCATAGCTCTCACCCTCACTAGGGCTCCCAGGTCGGTCCTCTAGATGCCAAACATCTGTAGGTTGGGCTGACACTGGTCTCGCCGGATGATCTGGAAGGGGCTGTCTGATTGATTTGGTAGAATGACCAGACCTCCGCAAATAAGAGCCAGATGCACTCAATCATGATAACTGTGGAAATGCCACTCTTTACTCTGGCAGTACCACTCTATAGTATGTTTTCCTATAAAACAGTGCCTCACCACAAAGTCTGGTGGTATATTGAATCAAATCGGCATCTCCTGAGGTGAGCACTACCTGAAGGGTAGTGTCTTGCTCACCTGTGACCCAACCCAGGTCCGCCTCAGCCTCTCTAGAGGCGGAAGCCTCTCGATCTCTCTCTGCCATCATCACCTATAGCTTGGCATAGTCCTGGTCCCTCTAGGCTACTACTACCCAATAATGTGTATACATGTGGTCTCTCTGTGCCATGAACATGCGCAGTTGTGACTGGGACTTATGTAAGAGACTCAGTATTTGTGCCCCCTATGTAGCTATCTCTCAGACCTGGCTCTGCCATACTGCTCTATCATCTCTTGGCCTAGCCTAGGCCTGAGCCTGATCCCACCTTGAAATTAATGTAACAATATGGGCTCGGGCCTCATCTCTCTCTACTGTGGCTGTCATGCACCAGCCTCGAGCCTCATCTCTCTTTGCTCTCGCTATATCTCTCTTAGCTAAGAGCTGCTACACCTGTCCCTGTGCTGTGGCTATCTGTGCCGCTGACTGTGAAGCTATGTGGGCCTTAGGGACTGGTCCCTATGGTGCTCTGGAAAACTACCCCTACTCAAATACTCTGGCTTTGATTGGAGGCATAGCTGCATGTGCTTGGTCCTGTGACCTCGGTCCCTGTGCCTATGCGGCACCCTATCCATCATGAGGGATCCCATCAAAATGATCCTCATGGTCTGGCCCCAATGTTACGGCTCTAGTCTTGTACTCTGATCTTTGCCATACCTCCACAGGAGGGTGAATACCTACTACCCATGCTGCCTGTTGAATAGTCAGTTGCCGGGGTAACACTGTAGCATACCACGCTACATAATCAGCTATGGTCCTTGGATCTCTAACCTGTCGCAATGGATCCCAAGCTTGGGGGATCACCTGTAGGAAACTGGCCCTAGATCATACTACTACAATTTGAGGCCCCATAGTCTGCCTCTCAGAGTCCCTATGAGCATGCTAGATATTTGGCTGTGGGATGCCCTGTACTCAGCCTAGCTACCACTGGTACCTATCAATGTGATACAACTCCATGCTATAGCTACGGGTGCCGATCAAGAAGTGCTCCACCAAGCACATGCTAAGCTCTGTGGCATCCTCTGGCCCCTAGAAATGTCTTTATAGACACCAAATGACATCTATCGCAGCTAGCTCATCAAACTCTCGCCTATATCTAAATAGACTACCAAGCTGATCACGGATGTCTCCACCAACTTCTATCCAAGCCATGTATGATGGATCCTCAAGGTCTTGAACTCAGAATGGGCCGACAGGGCATCCAATGGCTATATGATCCCATGACCATATCTACAACAATGATGCTGGCCCCATAGTCTTCTAACAGTATAAATGGGACAACATACACTGACCCCAGCAATACCACTCACCATTGTAAATACCATGTACTACTGGTAGCAATCCTCTCGGGAATGAAGTCCCTGTCTTATCAGTGAGTAGAAACCCACTGATAAGTGTCATAATGTACAGTGGGCCCTAATGCAATGTCGGGTCTGAGATGCACTTGTGTAAGGCCACAGTCATCCCGTCATGTGGGATGTCATCAACACTGAATAATGTGCTGCATGCTGCTATGATCAACCATGCATCTAAGCTATACTCGATCAATGTACCCATCATGAGCACATGTAGGATCCACCACACATCCTCTATCGTCACTGTCATCTCACTTATGGGTATTCTAAAGTAATAAATCTAGCTGTGCCATCGCTCGGTAAGCATAGTCAAGAGGTCGTGATCCAGTACAATGGAGGGCATCTGAGTCACGGGGCCTAGCCCCACTGCCTCCAGTAATACAACCATCTCTCGGTGGTCACGCTGGTGCATATTGCTCTCTAACTCAGCAATCCAAGAGTGATGCTCCCACGCCTGTAACACTAGTAAATGTCTCTACAAAATCACATGCCACTCATTAGTTTCTAGCATTTCATCTAAAAATCTATCTTTGTTTTTTTCAGGTTTAACCCAAAAATCCTAAAAATTCTTCTAGGTGTCACGTTTTGGACACTTTCCTATCTTTTTCTGCCTATCTAGGGCACCTGCGTGCCCTTTTCAGTGTCTGCACCATGTTTCTCTTACCTGCACTTGTGCGTGGGTGCTTTCTGGCATGTGCACCTTCTTTCATATGCCTGCGCACCCATTTTGGCATGTGTGCCACCTAATTGGTGCTTATGTGTGTATGTGTGCACTTCTGCTTGTGTGCACTTACCTACCCATGCCTATGCCACACTTTTCACGTGTGCACCCCTTTCCCAATGTGTGTGCTTGTGTGTAGGTGTGCTCGTGTGTGTGTAAGTGATTTTTGATTGCACATGTGCACGCATAGCCTTGGCACCTGCACCCTTAAACGGATGCCTGCACCCCCAAAGTGGCATGTGCACGCCCTAACCCACTCCTGGGCCTACGCACAGGTACACCTATGTGTTTTCTATGCCTAAATACCCTAATTAATGCATTAATGAAAAAATTTTAAGGGCAAGGTTACGATACTAACAAATGGCCCCTCGTCCGCATGCCTCTGGTACCCCCAGACTACATCAGCATGCCTTAAATGGTCTCGTGCGATCACCATCTCTCCTGAGTGTTTGAGTCTCACGGTAATTTTTCTAAACTGAGTGGTTAAAATGAGCTGATTGCAATGTTTTTACCCCCCCTGGGGGGTATATTAACTTGTTTTTCACCGTTCGGACGACCGTGACATACGTTTTGCTCACCGTTTTCTCCTCTGTTCGCTGTGGAAAAATTATTTTTATTAAATAATTATTTTTTCTCTTCTTTTTCACCGTATTGGGGAATTTTTTGTCCAATACCCCTTTCTTCTCCCTCAGACAATTTTATTCCTCCTTGGCGATTTTTATTCTTCTTCACACTCTCGTAAATAATTCTTTTCAAATAATTATTTTTTCTTAATTTTTCCACTAAACAAGGAGTTTATTTGTCATTTGTTTCTCCTTTCTTCCACCTAGGGCACTTTCTATTTCCCCTAGGCCCTTCATTTTCTTCTTCTCCTTTCTTCTATTGTTTACCACGGTTCAAAAATCCAAAAAAATACAAACACTTGATATATCAAAAAAAAAAAATCCAAAAAATAAGGCAAAATTTTTCGAAAAATTCCTAAAAAGTAAACAACCCTACAAAATGGTACCTTGCTTCTTACAGCTGAAACTTGTGTCTTGTGCATGGTAATTTCTCCATATCCTATTGGTTTGTCTCATATCTTCCCCAATTAATACGACTTTTAGATCACCAGATTCACACCCATTCACAAAGCTAGTTGCTTGCTTCGTCTGTACTCTGGGGCACTTTTGGTTACCTGGTGTTGTTTCATTGTGCAAAAATGCTTTTCTTAGACCCCATGTCCATTGTCATTTCCCCTTGCATGTATCCTTGCTAGGGGCATCATTTTTAACCCTTGTCATCAGTCATGAACTTGTGGATCTCTTCAGCACTGATAACAAAAAATTTGTACAACTGTCTTGATCATTGTTGGGTTGGATATGTGCATTTGTACTTTTTTTTCCTGTTAGATGAGCTTTTTTCCTTCTCGTATTGCATTGCATTTTTTATATGTTGAGTGGAGTTGGTAATTTAAGCAATGGACAATTGTTTTTAGTATGAATTTTCATGTCATTCTACCTTTGTCCTATGATTATATTTTTAATAAGGGCCAATAATGTAGTTCCTATGGCAATATGATGACATCAAATTTGTTCCACATAAACAACGGCTAGAGGCTAAGCTCTTCTTTCCCCTCTTCCTTATTTCACCTACACCACTTCCCTTTTCACCCCTAATTTTCTCTCTCATCGGGGCATTCTGCCTCTTCCCCATTCTTCTACCTATTTCTCATCTTTTTCTATCATCGATCGACTTCTTTCATCACCCCACAGATACTTGAGGGGGCATCTCTCCCTCCTAATAATTTTTATTCTATCCCTTCAAAAATTTTCTTCCTTCTACTATCTTTGAAGTGACGTCACTTACACCAACCCAAAGAGGGGCAAATGTAGACACCTATAATTATTCCTAAGCAATTTAAATACGTAAATTGCACTAATTATCCCCTTTCTCACAAATTGATGAATTATCATCAAAAACACTCATATTTCCTCTTATTTTCATCAATTAATTACAATACGCTAATTGATTAGGTCACCTATCCAGCTAACAACCTAATTAACAACCTTCCATTAATTATCACTTCCTCTATTTAGATTAATTAATTATTATTAATTAATTAGTCTTCCCCTTCATTTAACTAGTAAATCAATATTAAATTGATTTAATCCCTTTCTAATATCCTAAATCACACTAATATTATTCTAATTGGCTTTTATAAGCTTACACCTACCTAGTAATTAAAGCACCCCCAACTCCCATGACTTGCTAAACATGTATTAAACCCTTCTAAAGTAAGGTTACCTTTAATAAAGCAACCCTATTCATTCCAAATCATGTTTTACCTTTATCCCACATTCATGAGGATGTGTTAAATCCTTTATCCTTTGGGCTATATAAAGAGCCCTCCACCTACCTTTTTACTTACACCTAAACTCCTTAGAGGGAAAATGCAAAGCATATAGAAAAGAGACTAAGAGCTTGCACTTTGTCCTCTTGAGAGTTCATCATCTTGAATAGTTAAGCCTCTTCCTATTCCTGCATAAAGTGCTTGGGTCAAATGGGAGGTGTCAAAAGGGTCTTGTATCCCAACTTTGATTAGCCCCCATTCCTAGGTTCTTGGAAAATTAAGGACAACTATTTTTTATAGCCATGGAACCTACCTAAGTTCTTTCATTTGCATGTTGTTAAAGAATAGAGGTTATTTAGATACTTAACATTGATGATTTCATAGTTTTGTTGATAAATGTTAGCATATAACCCTTGATTAATTCTTATCATGATGGTGTGTAGAATTTTTGTTTAATTCTTGCTAATCAAGACTTTTAGCGCAAATCAGCAGCACCCCTAGATGCAAATCAGGTTTCTAAGTTGATGTTTCAAGCATCCAGTGTGATTGCACAACATTGAAACCTCTCTCCAAGTGTGGGACTTGTAAAAAGAGAAATAAATCTCTAGAGAAGGTTGGTTCCTCTTCCTAAACTACCTGCCACAAGCTGTTCTAGTGTAGGCAAGCTAATATAATCCTAATCTAACTTCCAAGGAGACAGGGAGAGAGAGGAAAGAGAAAAAAACAAAATCCTACACTAAAACGGTGATACACCAGAGAAGGAAAATGTTGAACATATATCAAAACTACTATGAACACGACTCCAACCCTGCAATGAACATTTAAACGTGCAAAAATACCTACAACGAAGAGAGGCAAGAAGAAAAAAAGCAAAAAACGAGCAAGGATGGACAGATGCATCACGAAACACGTTTTTTGTTGCTCCAGAAGTTTGCACAGAACATCATTTTAATGGTAAAAGGAAAAAAAACCATTACAGAGTAGGGGAGGAGGTTCAAACTCCATTTTCAACCCTATGGAAGAAAAGAAAGGAGAGCAGAGCAGAAAAGATGAACCCCCCTTGAAAGAAGCCCCTCCTTACAATATATAGGAAGAATGAGAGAGGGAAGAGAGAGGAAATCCAAAACTACCCCAACCACCTCTAGGTTGCATTTAATTCATCTCATTGTGGTGGTAGGTGAGAACCCTAGAAAAATTTAAAAGTGGCGAACTGTATTTTTCATTAAAATTGGTTGTTGAAACATCATTTCTAGCCATTACCACGTGCCAGAGACGTTTCTTGATCTTCTTTCTCCAAACTGAACAAAAATTCAAAACTGACCTTGGAATCTTATATATAATTTCACTAGCTTTCCATTGATATAAAGAACGTGAAAATATGAGCTCTTGATCGAAAGTTATGGCCATTTGAAGATTTAGGGCAAAAATAGGCCCAAAACGAATCGGTGGGAAAAATTTTGAATTCTACCTCTTTTTTGCATTTTGGAATTTTTTTTTTAAATTTTCCCGCCGGGCCGATGAGGTGAAGACACGTGGCGGGTGCTGATTAGACGTGGGCCTATCTTTCCTAAATTTTCCACGGGTTGCTTCGACATTTTGACTTGGACACGTGTCTAAACCCCATTAGATGCGGGTTTGACCCTCCAAAATTTCCTTGCAGGCTTTTCAAATTTCTGGGGCCACCTGGACACGTGTCGAGATTCTATTAGCTCGCAATAAGGGGGCGGACTAAAACACTCCTTTTGGATTTTTGGTGAAACACTTAGCCAAATTTACATATTTTTCCCCTTCTGACACGTGGCACGTTTTGATTCGTCCGCGGGCCTCCTTGTCTCTTTTGCGGCCCTTTCACCTTTTCGCGTCTCATGCGTCCCTCGCGTACTTTTGTGCCATCTGTCCCAGATGAAAATCTCCTACTTCATCCGATTCAGGATTCCTTGTTCCTGTTCTCGGCCTTTTCACCTTTTCACATCCCATGCGTCCCTCGCATACTTTTGTCCCAACTGTCCCAAACAAAAATCTCCTGCTTCAGCCGATTCGGGCTTCCTTGTTCCTGTTCTCAGCCTTTACGCATTTTCGCGTCCCACACGTCCCTCGTGTACTTTTTTCCCAACTGTCCCAGGCTACCTGGTACTAATATCTCCGAACCGCCTGAAATGGACTGTCTCTTGTTTGCGCCCCTTTCACCTTTTCACGTCTCACACGTCCCTCGCATACTTTTGTCCCAGCTGTCCCAAACTGCGCGAAACAGAGACTTAGGCTTTTTTTATTGCTTTCAGCTGTTTCAGCTTTTCACGTCCCTCACGTCCCGACGTCCCAACTGTCCCAAAGACTACCTGGGAAAAAATACTTAGCTGATTTTCTTGCTTTTTTGGCCCCAAGCTTGGTACGACGAACCTCAGTACGACCCGAACCCTTCAAACCCGAAATGCTTTAAAACAGTCCTGCAACCTTATTTTTGCATTTTTTCCATTTTTCCTAACTCATTGGGATTTCTTATTGGATGGGAGAGTTAGAGAGAAGCCGAGGGGGCCCCAAAAAACATGATTTTGGGCCTTTAATCAATCTACTTTCTCGGGACTGAAGAATTTGATGCATGTTATCAAAATTACCTTGAGGGGTGAATTTTGGAGAACAATTTTGGTGACTCAGAGGGGTCATCTACCTGCTGGATGAAGTTACCAGTTGCCTGAAGCATCCATTGGGCATGGAGTCATGAGTTATAGCCTACAAACTGATCTAAACTTTGAAAAACTCCTCTCTGAGCCACTTGAAACTCACTGAACATGGAGTTGTTCTCACCAAAATGCCATCAAAATGAACTGTGCAAGGGAAAAACCAGCAGCACCAAAAGTATGTACAAATTGAAAATCATACATGCTCCAAATGGAACATGCAGAGTGTGCACAAGTACTTCTTTTACTGAAAGCAAACCTACCTACTCTATTCTAACTGGAAGAAAAAGTGGGCTAAACAAACCCTGCAACTGGTTAGGCAAAATAGCTTCCTTTCTTCAAAATTGGCAGCCATGCAAATGATTTAGCATTGAACATGGCCAATTGGATGAATGGAAAATCAACAAGAAGTTGGTCTTCCACCCAAATCATCAAGGTATTAGGTGAAGGCAAATTCAATACCTCTTTTAGTTTCTCTGCATTTGAATTGAAGAGGTATGAAAGCTGATCCTTGGTTCTTTGCATATCATCCTCATGCTTAGAGGCAAGCATGACTGGTTGTGGCTTCTCCTTTGACTCCAATGAATTCAAATACCTTATTGGGCAAGGTATGATCTGTTTGGTATGCCCATAACTCTGATTTTCAACTCCAAAAATGGAGTCTTCTTGTAGACCTTCTTGAATGGATGATGTGGAAGCAATGGTAGAACCCTTCTGCCCTTTCTCTTCCTCCAATGAAGAACATGGAAGATTTAAATCTTCCAATCTTGATTCCAAAGAGCTGCTATAAGATGCAGGCTGCTGCAAATGAATGCTCTCCTCCATGACAATAGGCTCTTGTGTTTGGAACGTGGATGATGAAAGAGAGAATGGTGGAAACTCAACCGGTTCTTCTTCATCAAAACAATCCTCCAAATCAAACAGGTAAACTACCTCATTGTTGTCCTGCTGCAAATATTCAACCTCTCCCATGGCGTTCTCTTGATTTGCAACTTGATCACCATGGTTTCTTTCATCCTCCAACATTGAGTTTGAGAGATCAAACTCTTCTTCAGTACTAGAACTTGAGAGAGATGAAGTAGAAAGAAGAACTGAAGGTTCTTCTATAACCTGCTTTATGCTCAAAGCCTTTGGATCTGCACTTTTCTCCCCCACAGTTGGAATGTGCTCCTCTTCTTTTGGATTTGGAGTAGATTCTTCCTCCTCTACTACTTGAAGAAAATCTTGCTATTGATAGAACTCTTCCTCTAGCACAAAGTTCGTCAAGTCAAACTCTTCAATCTGCTACTCTAGAGGACAAGTTGGGACTGCAAGATCTCTCGCTGATTGTGCAACTTGAATTGGATCAGCATTCCCTTCAAATAGAGTGCCAACATGGAAACTACTTTATGAGCAAACTGACTGCTGATATGCTTCTTCCTTTTGCTCTTCTTCTTCTGCCACAAAATCAGTCTTAACCACCACATGTTCTCCAACTCCAACCTCTTATGAAGGCTTAACCATCAAGGGGATCCTTTTCATCCCAAACTTAAGAGCCCAACTCTTCAGAATTTGAATTTCTTCCTCTTTGTTTGGATTTTCTTTTTGCTGTTGTTTTCCTTAACTGGCATTCTAATTTTTATCCTTCCAACATGGATTTGGGAATGCAAGAGGAGAAGTGGATTGTAACTCAAATGGCTTGGTAATTTTTCGTGGTGGTGGAGGAGGTAGAAACTCTTGTTTCTTTGGAGGAGGGGGTATTTCTGTTATCTCTTATGGAGGGGATGACTGTTTGGAAGGAAAGGGGAAAGAAGAATTGAGATGAGGTGGAAGACTAGGGGGTGGAGAAATGGATTCAACACTTGGGATAGCAGATGGAGAGTTTAAAACGTGACACTGCTGAGATAAAATAGATTGGGAAAGAGGAAAGAGAAGGGCATGAGATGGTGTGCTTACCCGTTGACAAGGTTGCTGAATTCTCCTCTCATACACCTCTATTCCTTCAATCCACTTTGAAAGAAATGGCAGCATTGCAATCATGAAGTCAAGATTCTCTTGAGGGCTGTAATGCCTTGGAAAAGGGCCTCCCCATGGACAAGGAGTCCTGCAACTAATTCCAAATGCTTTTATTTGTGCTTGAGCCCTGGACTGCACCATGTTTACCTCCATCTTTTGGATTTTCTCCAATAGACCAACATCTTGCCTCTGATGGTCTTCATTATATGCATACTCTTGCTCTTGGAAAGCTCCATAGCCAAACTGATTTTGGCATTGCTGCTCATATGGGTATGTATGCTGATTTTGAATTTGTTCAAAATGTTGATTTGGAGGATTTAAAAAACATGTTGGAGGTGTGATATACTGCTGTTGTAAATGTGAATTCCATGATAGAAATGAAGTCATGATTGCAAAACTTCATGGAATGGAAAAGAATGAAAGAGATGGAAAGAAGGATGGATGGGAATGGATGAAAAACAGGTCTCCAACTTTAGAAATGGGTTGCTGATCAGATGGAGTTTCCAGATGTGTTTACAAGTGCCTCCAAAGGCTGAAATATTCATAGGAACACACCAACCTGCAAAATATGAAGTGGAAGACCTCTAAGGTCCCACCGGGTGTGCCAAAACTGTTAGTGCAGAATCACAACACCCCCTGGATGTTGATCAGGTTTCTAAGTTGATGTTTCAGGCATCCAGTGTGATTGCACAACATTGAAACCTCTCTCCAAGTGTGGGACTTGTAAAAAGAGAAAGAATCTCCAGAGAAGGCTGGTTCCTCTTCCTAAACTACCTGCCACAAGTTGTTCCAGTGCAGGTAAGCTAATCTAATCCTAATCTAACTTCCAAGGAGACAGGGAGAGGGAGAAAAGAGAAAAAACAAAAGCCTACACTAAAACGGTGATACACCAGAGAAGGAAAATGCTGAACATCTATCAAAACTGCTATGAACACAGCTCCAACCCTGCAATGAACATTTAAACGTGTAAAAATACCTGCAATGAAGAGAGGAAAGAAGAAAACAAACAAAGAACAAGCAAGGATGGATAGATGCATCACGAAACACGTTTTTTGTTGCTCTAGAAGTTTACACAGAACATCATTTTAATGGTAAAAGAAAAAAACACCATTACAGAGTAGGGGAGGAGGTTCAAACTCCATTTTCAACCCTGGGGAAGAAAAGAAAGGAGAGTAGAGCAGAAAAGATGAACCCCCCTTGAAAGAAGCCCCTCCTTACAATTTATAGGAAGAATGAGAGAGGGAAGAGAGAGGAAATCCAAATCTACCCCAACCACCTCTAGGTTGCATTTAATTCATATCATTGTGGTGGTAGGTGAGAACCCTAGCAAACTTTAAAAGTGGCGAACTGTATTTTGCATTAAAACTGGTTGTTGAAACATCATTTCTGGCCATTACCACGTGCCAGAGATGTTTCTTGATATTATTTCTCCAAACTGAACCAAAATGAAAATTTGACCCCGGAATATTGTAGATAATTTCACCAACTTTCCATTGATATAAAGAACGTGAAAATCCAAGCTCTGGATCAAAAGTTATGGCCATTTGAAGATTTAGGGCAAAAACAGGCCCAAAACGGATCGGCGGGAAAAATTTTAAATTCTACCTCCTTTTTGCATTTTGGAATTTTTTTAAAAAATTTTCCCGCCGAGCTGATGAGGTGAAGACACGTGGTAGGTGCTGATTAGACGCGGGCCTATCTTTCCTAAATTTTCCATAGGTTGCTTCAACATTTTGTCTTGGACACGTGTCTAAACCCCATTAGATGCGGGTTTGACCCTCCAAAATTTCCTTGCGGGCTTTTCCAATTTCTGGCACCACCTGGACATGTGTCGAGATTCTATTGGCTTGCAATAAGGGGGTGGGCTAAAACACTCCTTTTGGATTTTTGGTGAAACACTTAGCCAAATTTCCAACTTTTTCCCCTTCTGACACGTGACACATTCTGATTCGTCTGCGGGCCTCCTTGTCTCTTTTGCGGCCCTTTCACCTTTTCATGTCTCACGCGTCCCTTGCGTACTTTTGTCCCATCTGTTCCAGATGAAAATATCCTACTTTGGCCGATTCAGGCTTCCTTGTTCCTGTTCTCGGCCTTTTCACCTTTTCACGTCCCACGCGTCCCTCACGTACTTTTGTCCCAACTGTCCTGGATGAAAATCTCCTGCTTCGACCGATTCGGGCTTCCTTGTTCCTGTTCTCGGCCTTTTCACCTTTTTGCGTCCCACACATCCCTCACGTACTTTTTTCCCAATTGTCCCGGACTTCCTGGGACAAATATATCCGAACCGCCCGAAATGGACTGTCTCCTGTTTGCACCCCTTTCACCTTTTTGCGTCTCACGCGTCCCTCACGTACTTTTGTCCCAGCTATCCCAAACTACGCGAAACAGAGACTTAGGCATTTTTTTCTTGCTTTCAGCCGTTTCGAATTTTCACGTCCCTTACGTCCTGACGTCCCAACTATCCCAAAGACTACCTGGGACAAAAGGCTTAGCTGATTTTCTTACTTTTTCGGCCCCAAGCTTGGTACGACGAACCTCAGTACGACCCAAACCCTTTAGACCCGGAATGCTTTAAAACAGTCCTGCAACCTTATTTTTGCATTTTTTCCATTTTTTCTAACTCGTTGGGATTTATTCTTGGATGGGAGAATTAGAGAGAAGCCGAGGGCCCCCCGAAAAACATGATTTTGGGTCTTTAATCAATCTACTTGCTCGGGACTAAAGAATTTTATGCATGTTATCAAAATTACCTTGAGGGGTGAATTTTGGATAACAAGACTATTTAGGTATTAGTCTTCAATTTATATTTAGCATTGAGTTAGAAATAAACACTTTCACACATATAAATCTATCCATGAGGCTCGGGGAGGTCCTAGAGGCCGGGGTTGGACCATTGTTACCCCTGGTGTTCCTTTTACAGCCAGGAGGGTGGTATGTGCTCGAGGGAGAGCCGGTGCTCCTCAGGAACCTTTACTTCGGATTGATGCCAGTCCCACCCATAGCAGTGATGAGCCCATTGACATGGACTATGAGTTTGAGGAGTTCACTGGGGGAGAGACAGAGGAGATGGAGATCGGTGAGATAGGTGGGAAGGATGATAGTGATCCTGAGTGACATGATACTCAGGAGATCCTATGGGGCGAGAGGGTGGAGAAGAGTGCAGAGAGGGTGACTCTGGTCTAAGAGGAGTTTCTCTCTCGGGACTTAGGGGGATATGGTGAGTCTGTTACAGGCTATCACATTGCCTCAGATGTGGGAGAGGGACACCTGTCAGTGGCGGTATCAGTGGCAGGAATGGATCCTAAAGATCCTTCCTAAAGGCCCTGAGATCCGAGTGAGTTATCACTCTTCTATTGACTTTGTTTTAGTTAGAATTGTCTTAGTTTTTATTCTTTTTGTTTCTTTTATTCTTGGTTTTATCTTTGATCATTTTCTAACTTGTCTTTCCCCTTTACTTGTAGTGAATGCTGATGAATGGCAAGACTTGATTCGCCGAGTATGCACTGATACCTTTCTACTCCCCTCAGAGAAGACTCATGCTGAGCTATCTGTGGATGTGGGGGAGCCTTCAACAGCTAGTAGGCATACTGATGTTTTCACTTATATCTGGCATGCGGTGAATATCATGACTTCTCTCCACGCTGAGGTAGCTAGATATAGGATGGCTGAGTGCTTGATGAGGAGTCATTCTCATAGTGGGAAAGAAACTACTGGCCATGATCGTGAGCCCTCAATGAATTCAGAGTGCTAGAGTAGCCGGAGTCCTAGACGTGGTCGTGCACCCTCTGAGGGATTCCATAGGGATTGAGAGGCCTTTTTTGTAGTGTTTTTTTAGATATCTATATGAGTGTTTTTGTACTTTTCAGGATCATTGAGTATTTTGACCATGCCTAGTGCATGATGAAATTGTATACGAAACTTGATATATATATATATATATCAATTTTCGTATACAATGTCATCATGCACTATATATATATATATATATATATATATATATATATATATATTCGGATCTAGAATTTTGGTGCCTGGAATTTTGTGACTTGTCTCTACGTGTATACTAGATGTTTTTATAGTGTTTGCTTTCATGCTTTTCAAAATGTATGTGATGGATAACAAATGATAGTAAACAGAATGTTTTACTTTGTATGTTTTTATAATGTTGATATGCGATGATCAACACATTATAGTTTTGAACTTTCAACCTCTTTGGGCAATATCTGTGATTTCTTCTTATGTTGGAAAAATGTGATGAATGTATAGTGGTAAAGAGATGAACTTGCCCCATTCCTAGCTCCATGCAGCCAATAATATGCGAGGGCTCTACACCAAGAGTTAGGAAGGGCAAAAATTGTATGAGTCTGACTGAATGAAACGATGAGAGATAGAAAAACTAGTAACATAAACCAAACTTAGACCTACACACCTACCCTACTTAGAGCTAACACAAGGCTTAGAAGGTCACTTACTTTCCAGTTTATCTAGACTTAGATTCATAAATGGCAACTTGGTTGAAAAAATATGGTTTTGAGGATTTGATCTCTTGGGAATTTGGATATTTGTTTTCTCTTAATATGATCTGATTTGTGCTTCTAGCATACCTAGATTTGTTAATTTGTGTGAGTGGACCCCCCACATCCTGCCTCATGCCACTAGTAAGAGGCATGAGTTTGTCACCAAAGGAAATATATAGGTGAGTAAGGGCATTCCTTTCCTTTCCCAACCTCACACCACTAGTAAGAGATGTGTGCTTATCACTGAAAGTTGATAGGGCAAAGAAGTGTGTAAAATAAGATATTTTGTTTGCTTGGTGCTTTTAATTCTATTTGATTTTGACATTTTTGGTCTATGACTTTGGGATATTATTTCTTTCAAATATATTTAAGAGGGATATATGTGACACTAAGAAGCTTCTAGAACAAACCGTAGGTAAGGACAACTCCACCTAGTAGAAAGAAAGAGAAAAACCAAGTATGCAGGCCTTGGTATGATTTTCGTCAATACTTGTCTGTCAAACTTGATGAGAAGATTTGAAAATACTTGATGATGTTTGAAGAGATGTGATTTGAATGCTTTTGCCAATACTTTCAAAAATTTGTAACAAATTGATTAAGAGTAAGCTCCTGGACTACAATTTTTATGAAATGAGTGGATAGAATGAAACAACTAAATGACTAATGCAATGTAGGTAGCTATAAGGTACAAGTGGTGATTCTGATGTTTTATGTGTAAAACCATTTAAGATGCAAGGAATTGACAATTTCACTAAATTCCTCACCTTCTAGTGTGCATAAAAGATACACACCATTTCCGTAGTCCTGCATGACTTGGTATGGGCCCAACCATTTGGGCCGGAACTTCCTTCCTTCACTGGTTTTCTTATCGATCCGGCTGTCTAGTCTTAGAACTAGATATCCCTCATATATTTCTCACTCATAGAATTTTTTGTTATACTGTCATCACATCTGGTTGGCATAGGCTCTGTGCTGTTGTTCGGCGTTTAGCCTGGCCTCGTAAAGGCTTTCGAGTTGAGAGAGGCATGCCTTCCTATAAGCTTCTTCATCTAGAATCCCTTGTAATGAGATGCGGAGACTGGGTATTTCAACCTCAAGTAGGAGAACTGCTTCTACCCCAAATACCAGTGAGAAATGGGTTTCTCCCATTGGTTTTCTTATTGAGGTTTAATGGGCCCACAAGGATGGATATAGTTTTAAATGCCAATCTCTCTTGTTCTCCTTGACCATTTTGAGGAGAATAAATTTTAACGTTTTATTTGTCGCTTCAGCCTGCCCATTGGATTGAGGGTAGTAAAGAGAGGTCATGTGATGGTTTATCTTGAATTTGCTACATAACTCATGGACTTCATCATTTTTAAAGGACGTGCCATTATCTGAGATAATGACTTGTGGGACACCATACTTGCAAATTATTTGGTTCAGAATGAATTTGGCAATTACTGAACCTGGTACTATGGTGAGAGGCATGGCCTCCACCCATTTAGTATATTCCATCGATGTAATTATAAAATTATGGCCATCAGTTGATGAGGGAGAGAAATTCCCTATCAAGTCCAGACCCCACGTGGAGAAGGGCCATGGGGTCACTATTGGCTGTAGGGATTGTGTTGGCATGTGAATCTCGTGAGAGAATTTTTGGCATTTGTGGCACTTATGTACAAATTCCGCTACGTCATACTTGAGAGTGGGCCAAAAATAGCCCATCTGATGTATTTTGTGAGCAGTGGCATGACCACCAAAGTGGCCTCCACATATTCCACTGTGGGGATTCATGAAGAATATTTTTGGATTCTTCTATGCCGACGTATCCGTGAAGCATACTGTCGAAGACTTTATGATAGAGTACTTGTTCTAACACAATGTATTTAGTGGTGATAATGCATAACCACCTTCTTTGTTGTGATGTGGCACCTTCTGGGTATGTATGGTCCATGATAAAATTGATGATATCAGTGTACCAGAGACATGTATAGATGGGGGGCCTAGTTTTAACGAAGTATACACACTCATCAGGAAAGTCCAAATTTACTCGATCACCTCCATCTAGTGGATTGTCAGCCAACCAGTCTGCAATGATTTGTCCCTTAACAGATTTTTGGTTTACGAATGTCAGCTCGAATTTGCTCATTAAGGTTATGAAACATCTAACCTTTTTAGACAAAGACCCTTGCATGAGAAATGTTCATAAATGATCTGTCTTTACAATGACCCTCGTTTCTTGGTTTAACATGTAATGTCTTAAAGGTTTTGTTGCAAATACTATGGCAAGGCATTCTCTCTCTTCCTGTGTGTAACATGTTTCATAATCAAGCAATGTTTGGCTAATGAAATAGACCACACGTTCCTGTTTATAATTGTCTTCTTGAGCTAGCATACAGGATAACGAGACATGAGTGGCTCGTGAGTATAGGATCAAAGGGAAGTCTAGTTTGGGAGGCATTAGCATGGGTGGAGAAAAAAAGAAGCGTTTAATTACTTCAAATGCCTCGTTGCATTCTTCAGTCAAATTAATGCTATAATATTTCTTTAATAGATTGTTGATTGGATGAATGGAAAAATTTAAATATGGGATGAACCTTCGGATTGCACTGAGCTTCCCAAGAAATGAACTAATTCCAGACTCATCTAAGGGTGGGATCATTTTGAGAACAACCCATATTTTGGCTGGATCGACATCAATCCCTCGTGAAGATATAATGTAGCCAAGAGGTTTGCCTCCTGTCACACCAAACACACACTTCTCTGGGTTTAATGTGATGCCATATTCAATTAATCGTGAGAGGATGATACGAAGTACTTCTGGATGATCACAACATTTCTTGGCCTTGGCCAATAAGTCATCCACATAGGATTCCACAATTTTATGGATAAGATCATGGAATATGTATGTCATTGCCCATTGATACATAGCGCCAATTTTTTTAAGACCAAATGGCATGATAGCGTAGCAATATGTTCCCCAGGGAGTTATGAATGTAGTTTTGGCTTGACCCCGTTCAAATATTTTAATCTGATTATACCCTGATAACCCATCCACGAGGGACAATAGCTCAAATCTAGCTATTGCATCAACGATAACATCAATGGATGGTAATGGGAAGTCATCCTTGGGACAAGCTTTGTTAATATACCAAAAATCTATGCAAATGCGTATCTTCCCATTCTTTTTGAGAATAGGGATGATATTAGATACCCATTGTGAATAGTCAATGAGTTTGATGAATCCCACTTGGAGAATTTTTATTACTTCCCCTTTTACCGTGAGAGCCACTTTTGGCTTCATTGGTCTTGAATTTTTTTTAATTGGTTTTACATCTGGTTTAGTGACAAGATTATGTACTGCAACATGTGGTGCAATTCCCATCATTTATTTATAGTTAAATGTGAAATCGTTTTGATGTTCTTTGAGGATTTGGGTGTGTATTTCTATCTCCTCCAGAGTTAACAAGGATCCTAACTTAAAAATTTTTGGTTCTTCCTCCATTCCAATGTTTATGTCAATGGTTTCTTCTATTAAAGAAGCATTACCTTCTTTAAATTCAAGTGGGGCTGGAGGTAGTTCCAAGATTTCTCCATTTTATATCTCACATATATCGAGATCCTTCTATGAAGGAGACTCTACCATGGGATTTCTAAAATAGGAAGAGGAATGTGGTATTAAGGAAAGATCAACTATACAGTGAGTAAGGTGTAGCTCCATATAGGTGTTTAGATATTCGAGAGTGACTCTATCATTTTCAAAGTGATCCATAATAGAAAAATCATCCTCAGCCTCTCCATGAGTCAAGAGTGAGTTTGTTGGTATTTTACATACTAATGGTTTGGTACGAAGTGATACTGTGAAATTTGTATCTTCCAACTCACTATTTGGAGTGAAACGGGAAGCTGAGGTTGCTATTGAGTCTGCGAGAAGGTTTTACTCTCATGGGATTACTTCAATTGATATGAAGTTAAATCCCTTGCTTAGATATAACACCGTTGTTTTGTATAGTTGTAAATGTTCAGCTCTAGTTTCATATACCTCAGATACTTGGTTTGCAACTAGTTACGAGTCTCCTAGTACTCTAATGTCATTGACACCCATTCTTTTGGCTAGGATGATGCAAAGGAGGAGAGCTTCGTACTCAGCCCCATTGTTTGTACATTCAAAGTTTAATTTAAAGGTGAAAGGTAGGATCTTTCCCTCATGTGAAGTAAAGATTACTCCCGCCCCAGCTCCAAAGTGACATCTAGCTCCATCGAAGTGGAGCGTCCAATATTTGCTGGGAAAAATGGGTGTTGGGATATCTGTCATATCTATTTCTTTTGTTTCGGTTACTTCTACCATAAAAACTTTGTTTGATGGAAGAGAAGTAATTCCCAGGGTGTGTCCCATACCCATATAATCAAATGGTAGGAGAATTGGTAAGTCTTTCTCTAGTAACTCAAAAATTTTTGTGGTAGTCCCTAGTGACACTGTTCTTATAACATTGGTCTCATTTTTGAGTGTTGGAATTTCCTAGGCTAGATTTGTAATTTCCAAATCTGTGGTGGGTATCAACTTTTCTTTTGGTTATGAACTAATTGGTTTGATGATTTGATTTGTTGGGAGTTCAAAATCGGAGTGAATGCCTTATATTTTCTTCAAATCAGCTAGGTGTATATCGAAGGGTTTTGGGTTACCTTATGCCATGAATATTTTTCCTAAGTGTAGAAATATTATTTCTTGGAATAGAATGGAAGGGATTGCCTTCATGCGGTGTATCCATGGCTGACCAAGGATCATATTATAATTGGTTTTCTAATCTATAATATAAAACTTGGTGAGGACTGTCTTGAGGCTATCATAACCTCTTAGTGTATTTCGTGTTGTGGAACAGTTTGTCTCTCCATATCCTAACTTTTGAAGAAAAGCGAAGGGGACTATGTTAACTTCTTCCCCATCATCAACCATTACACGTTGAACATAATTATTGTAAATCCATACTTGTAGATGTAAAGTCAGGTCACCTCTTCGTGCAATCTTAGCATCCATTGGCATTTTACTTATATCAAATATAAATTTAGTATCCCTATTTGGATACCTCAGAGGATAAATGTCAAACTCTACATGGTTTACTTGCATTTCCAAAGGAGGAGTGATGTTGATTAAATGACCAAGGCCTAATGCTTCTAAGAGGGAAGCCTTGTGGGCAAGAGAGTTCTTTAACCAATCCAAAAAGGAGATGTGAGAGAAGGTTTTAGTTAAATCGTTAATTAAATCATAGGTGCCTATGGGTTTTACCAACATTTGTTGACCGTTGTCTGGTTCCAATGGATAACTTGGAGTAGGTTGAGAAGAATAATCCTGTGTTCTTGTTATGGTTTCTATGGGTATCTCGATGTCTAGCTATACTAAACAAACTATCTTAGTTTGGGATCGAGTTCCTAGTTGGGGTGCGACTGGTGGATTTAATGTAGTTGAAGCCTCATGATCATTGTTTCTTGTTATAACACCCTTGTTTGTTCCATTAGGATCTAACCTGTTATTGTTAGAATGGTTTGGGATTGGATCATTAAAGATCTTGAGGGGTGTATTTTGAGGGGAAATTACCCCCGTATAAGTGTTTGGTGTGGGTACTACAAAATTTGCTAAAAACATATCTAGAAAGAGTTGTTTTTGATCTTCTGGCAAACACTGCATGTATTTATTGTAGTCACGACAAGTCCTAGTATCATGGCCTTGAATCTTATGGAATCCACAATACAAATTGGGATTATAATTTTGAGGCTATTGATTTAAAACCTGTTGTGGCCCAAAATTCTGATAAGGTTGCTGGTTGTTAGAGTTAAAATTTTGAGACTGTTGCCTTTTGTTTTGAATCTGCTATTGAGTTGGGTTTTGATTTGGACTTTGTGTTTGGATATGTCATTGTTGTCTTTGTTGTTGTTGTGGTCATGGTGGATGATTAAAATCCATTGCGTTTGGAGACACCAAATTTGTGTCTTACGACCCCTTGTGCCCCGCATCTCATTTTGCAACCTAACCTCATCACCTAAACCTTACACAATTATTTATTAATTACCTTATAATTAATAAATCCACGTGGCCATACCTGCCACCTCATTTCACCACCTCATCATGACCTAGTCCTAACCCTAAACTAACCTAATTAAGACCTATAACTTGGTCTACATCCACACCCATGACTAAATGACTCCTCACCCGCGCTTAAAACCAACCTTGTAATGACTTGACCAAGCCCGCAACTAATCCCTCGGGAGAAAAGGAGGGAAAGTTGGCTATTTTACTAAAAATAGCCCACTTTGACCTGACCGATACCGGTTCCTAATCGACCACCGTCGGTTACGTAACTGCCATTGGTTCCCTGTAAATGACCTCTCCCAACCAAAAACAAGGGGTTGGATTTTTCATTGATCAAAACAAGAAGTCATTGGAGGAATCCAAAATTTTACTTGGCTAAGCAGACACAAGTGAAGAAAAGAGAGGAGTTGGTAGAGAAGGACATCAAGCCCAAGACTACAACTGAATAACCAGAGCCCAGTTACACTCATCCAAGCATCAGGAGAGGAGATAGCTCATCTTGGATTGTCAGATCATCCTACTTGAACCCTACCTTCGCCATCAAAGTCCTGGTACCTGCATTTTTCATCAGGAACTAGTAAGTCTTATACATTATTTTAATAATATTTCTTGGATTTCTGAATCACAGTAATTACAAGTCTACTCCCAGATCCACTACCCGGTAACACTCTCCATCTAACTTACATTCCTCTACCCCTACATTGCCTTAAGAATAGCCCCCATACTCTCTGAGTCTTCTCCATCACCTCATTACCTATCCCCAGTCATTTTACCAGCCTTATAAACACCATAGCTATCATATAGCCATATTATAGCCAACCTTCACCAAATCCCTTAAATCACTACCCCTACCGATATCGGTTATCATGAACCGGTACCGGTGACACTGACCGGCATCGGTCATTGTGATTCAAAATCAAGACCAACCTTTTCTCTATTGTTCTAACAAGGTAAATAAATTGTAAATGGACAACAACTTATTTGTTAGAATTTTTGTTAATTCATATTAGCAGGGGAACTAACCACCTTCGAAAGGAAGTCTCATATTTCTTGGGCCCAAGGTAGTTTCCCTCACTTATTATCTAATTAGAATCTGGTGGTCTTGTATTCTTACTTGCAGGTAGTCCTTCCTAGAAAAAAAGGAGTTCTTTGCAATTGATCTGATCTCTCTCTATGGTACGCGCGCACCCTCTCAACATTCAACAGGTATTCCTCCTAGCCCAAACCCTTATTTGTTTCTCAAACGATTGAAAGGATAGAAGCAACTCATCCCAGGAATGGAAGCATTTCTGTGTGAAACATTTTGGCACAACTGGTGGGACCCATTTCTGGTTTCTGTTCTCTCTTGCTTATTTTCATTTTAGGAAGCATACTTGCTGTTTGCTTCTTCTAAAAATTTCACACGATATTTTGTTATATTTAGTAAAAGAATTTGTCTTGCTTTCCTAGCTTTCGCATTAGTGAAAAGTCATCTTCATTTGCTTCATCGAATATCATTTTCGATTTGGGTTTAAAACACGTGCATTACATTCTTGCTTGTTGTTTTCAATTCTAGTGAACATAGACTACGTAACAGGTCATACACGTGGGGGTGATTTCCACAGTATTGACAGGAAATTAATCTTACTTTCACTGCACAACACATACCGAGTCACTTCACAATTAACACAACTGCTAAAAACATCCCAACTTTTCCGTGGTATTCCTCTTCCAAATTGAGGTAACCATTTGGGCCAACCCAAGGCCGCAACCAATTGACCATTTCCGGCCTAAGACTTTTGTTTAGGATTCTCACATCCAACTGCATCTAAGGTCCCGAGCCCAAATTGCCGTAAACCCAATCCAAGGGTTGGCCTGACCCAATTTGCTTGTGTATCTTGCTACCCATCCGGCCCGTTTCTACTGCCTCATACACTTCAGACCAGTTTGGCTAGGAACACTAAGGCACTGTTCACCCCTAATCGGTAGCTTCTTACAGTTTCTGATACCAAGGCCTATCACCCCAACCATCGGTTAAGTGCCCGACGCCGGCTAGCCGCATACCCAACAACGGTTGGCCCAGACCCGATATCGGCCCTCACTCAGTCAATTACAGTCCCTGACAAACCAGCAACCATAACAACTTCAACATACTGGGGTTGTTTCTGTTCCTGATACATCAACAACATACTACTGTTTACTCTTTCCCATGGTAGCCTTATCACTCGGAAGCAATCCACCGCCATGGTTTCACATGCCTGCTCCTGTGCCTTTAGCATGATTAGGGTCCTTCACATTCTATGGGGATCTGTACGGACCAACAGTGAGGTTCCTAAGATCCCTGTAGGACCATAAGGAATTTGCAAAAGTTTTGGATGCTCAATCCTAGTGCTGTACAACCATTATTGGTCTCATGCCCTTGAACATACGCCTGATGGTCAACGTTTCTGTACCTTGGCATGCCTGTTAGTATAGCTACTCATGGAGCTACTTCCTCCGCCTTGGATAACTCCACTTTGGATTATGTATCCTTAGCCCTTGTCTCCCAATCCAGCGGCTATCAGACCTTCATAGGCACAGATTGGCATTGCTTTGGTTAATGCTTGGGCCCCACATATCATGTACTGCTGGTCGCACTCCTACCTCGTCATTTCTTACAGATGTGTCTCCTTTCTTTGGACCTACCCCACCTTCTCACCCTCATCTCAACCACCATTTACCCTTTATCAACACCTATCTGGTGATTTCAACATCTTACCATAGGACATCCCTATTCGATAGATTTGAGGGGGATTCATCCTCCATACCCTATCAACATTTAGTAACCACTTCTTATTATCTAGTCGGTGTAGCCCTTGGCCAAAACAAACTACATTGACAATGCAACCGGGGCATCATATTGTAGACACCAAATTTGTGTCTTACGACCCCTTGTGACCCACATCACATTTCGCAACCTAACCTCACCATCTAAACCTTACACAATTATTTATTAATTACCTTATAATTAATAAATCCACATCACCATACCTGCCACCTCATGTCGCCCACCCTCATCATGACCTAGTCTTAACCCTAAACTAACCAAATTAAGACCTATAACTTTGTCCAATTCCACACTTATGACTAATTACTCCTCATCCACACCTAAAACCAATTTCATAATGACTTGACCAGAGCCCGCTACCAATCCCTCAGAAGAAAAAGGAGGGAAAGCTGGCTATTTTACCAAAAATAACCCACTTTGACCGGACCGATACCGGTTCCTACTTGACCGCCGTCGGTTGCGTAACAGCCATCAGTTCCCCATAAATGACCACTTCCAACCAAAAAAAAAGATCGGATTTTCATTTGATCAGGAGAGAAAGAGAAAATCATAGAGAGAATCCAGATTTTGCTAGGCCAAAGCAGAGACAAGTGAAGAAACAGGAAGAGTTTGCAGAGAAGGACATCAAGCCCAAGATTACAACTGCACAACCAGAGCCCTGTGACACTTAGCTGATCATCGTGAGGGAAGACATCTCATCTTTTGATCGTCAGGACGTCCTATCTGAGTTCTACCTTCATCACCATAGTTCTTGGACCTACATCTGCATCAGGGATGAGTAAGTAGTGTTTTATATGTTTCTAAGCACCAGTTTCTTGAGCCTGTTGATTAATAGTAGTCATAAGTTTATTCCTAGATCTACTACCCAGCAACATACTACACCTAACCTTCAGCCATACATCCTAATATTGCCCAGAAGGCCATTTTACCACACTCTGAGTCTTCCCTATCCTCCCATCATTCCCCTCCGCCATCCACCAATCCTAATAACCCCACAATCACCTTGGAACCAACTTCTATCCAGAAGCACTTAGATTGTTGACCCTATCGGTATCATTTATCCTCTACCGGCAGCGCTTATCTAACCGCGGTTGGTTACCCAGTGACCGGCGTCGGTCACTGTGACTTATACCCCAAAACATTTTGCTTGCCTATTTGCCACCTAACAACCCCAAATCCAGCCCCGGTTTATCCTTATAACTCAACCTGAACATATAAACGACCAGTAACCGAACAAACAACGTGACGCTTTATTATTGATAGTTTAGTTTCTATTACTTTGTAACGAGATACCTAAATCGTGATTTTGCAATAGCTTTCTATATTATCATTTGTGTTAAATCGTATTAAAAGGGGAACTGACCACCTTTGAAAGGAAGTTTTTATATTTCCTGGGCCTAAGGCAGATCCCTCATTTGTTTTCTAATTAAAATCTGGTGGTCTTATATTCTTAGTTGCAGGTAGTCCTTCCAAGACAAAAAGGAGTTCTTTGCAGTCGATCTAATCTTTCTCTACGGTACATGCACACCATGTCAACATTCAACAGGTATTCCTCCTAGCCCTAACCCTTATCTGTTTCTCAAAAGAATGATAGGATAGAAGCAAGTCTGTTCTGCAGAGCCGAAACATTCCATGAGAAACATTTTGGCACGCCTAGTGGGACCCATTTCGGGTTTCTGTTTGTCTTACTTATTTTCATTTTAGCAAGCATACTTGTTGTTGCTGTTTTTGTTATATATTTAGTAAATAATTTGTCTTGCTTTCCTAGTTTTGCATTAGTGAAAGTCATCTCATTTGCTTCATTGAATATCATTTTCGATTTGGGTTTAAAACACGTGCATTACATTCTTACTTGTTGTTTTCAATTCTAGTGAACATAGACTAAGTAACAGGTCGTACATGTGGGGGTGATTTCCACAGTATTGACAGGAAATTAATCTTACTTTCACTGCACAACACATACCGAATCACTTCACAATTAACACAACAGCGCAAAACATCCCCCCTTTTCCGTGGTATTCCTCCACCCGATTGAGGTAATCTTTTAAGCCAAAACAAACTTAACATTTCCCCTAAGTCTTTTGTTTAGGATTGACATCATTCCACATCTAAAGGCATAAGCCCACAATAATTAAAATTAACCCTAGGGTTAGTCTCTGGATTTGCGTGTGCATCTTGTTTGTTTTCAATTCTGTTTTCTCTGTTATACACTGTCTTCTGTGATTACCTTAGAACAATTTGATAAATATACTGAGCGTTGTTAACTATCAAATCAGCAGCTTCTTATATTTTCTTATACCAGTCTTATTACACTGACATCAGTTAACTAACCGACGTTGGCTATAGTCTAACCGACATCGGTTATCAAACCGATATCAGTTACTGTCTTTTACAGTTCTTGACAAACCAGCAAACCTACCAATTTCACCATTCTGCGTCTGTTTCTATTCCTGATAGATTGAAACCCTACTGTGTACTCCTGTCCATGGTTGTTATCACTCGAAAGCAAGCCGCCACCATGATTTCACATGCTTGCTCTGTGCCTTTTCCTGAATCACCCCCTTCACATTCTGTGGGGAATCCTACGGACACCAGCGAGGTTCCTAAAATTCTTGTGGGGGATAAAGAATTTTCCAAATTTCTAGATGCTAATCCTAGCAATGTACAGTACTATTTGTCTCATGCCCTTGACCATAACACCTGATGGTAAACTCCTTGTTGGTATGCCTATCAGTATAGCTTCTCATTTATCCCCTTCTCCACCTGATAACTCCACTTTGCCTTCCGCATCCTTAGTCCCGTCACCTACCTTAGCAGCTTTAGGGGTTCATATGGCACAGATTGGTTTTCCTTTGGTTAATCTTGGGACCAACATGTCATTACCGCCGACTGCTCCTACCTCGTGTCTCTTGTAGACTGTTCCATTCATGACTTGCTCTCTGCCACCTATCCACACGAGCTTTCCTTCTCAAGCTCCGCCCACCTTTTCATTTCCACACACACATCCGGTAACCTCAACAGCTTATATAGGACATCCCTATTCGGTTTCCTCAACACAGTCGTCCTCCATACCTTATCAAAATTTAACCCCACCATTGTCTAGTGGTGGCCCTTGGCCCAATTTGCTTCCATTTACCACAACCACACCATCATCTCATCCAACTACTAATTTAATAAAACAAATGATGGACAAAATGCAAAACCTGGAGGCTTCTGTTTCAGGAAGTCGTAGCGCCTTGACATACGAGCAAGTTTTTCGGAAGCCTATCCACCCTTCAGTCCCCCTTCATTCATATCCTCCTCAATGTGAATTACCAAAATTTACCCGTTTTAACAGTAAGGAAGACCCTCAACAACACTTGCGATCATTTAGACATGCCTGCTATCTGATTGCTCACGACGACGCTTTACTACTCTGCACCTTTCCCATGTCCTTATCAGGACCCGCTTTAGAGTGGTACAATGCTTTAACCCAGCACTCAATCTTCTCTTTTAACCAGCTAGCCCAATATTTCTTGGATCATTTCTCCATTAACATTGCCAAGAAAGTATCTATCACCGACCTCTACGCGATCCGACAATTTGAAGACGAATCTATCGCAGATTTCGTTGGACGATGGCGGGGCCTTATCAACCAACTTACGTATGCCTTGCCTCAGATCGAACTTATCAAACTGTTTACGCGGGCCTGCGCTAAGCACATCTCTCCTACCCTCCAAATTCAAACTTTCCATACATTTGATGAGGCCTTTACTCTGGCTCGAAAACTAGAGATTCGGGCCTTAGAGGAAGAGAAATTGTGGTTGCGCAACAAAAACCCCACTTTCCGAACCCAAGATTCCACCAACAAACCTAACACCACCAATCCTCACCCATCAACCGCTTTGAAATCAAAAGGGGCCATGCACGTGGTGATGGTCAAATCCCAACCACCGTCTAATACCCCGCCAAAAACCACCTATAAGTATAAAGCAGAACCCATCAACTACACTCTCTTGGGAGAAACATATGGTGTGATATTGGAAAAATTGCTCAAAGCAGGGGCCATTACCTTACCTCTTGTTAAACCTCATTCCGGGTTCAATTCCACTCGCACCATACCTTCTTGGTACAAAGAAAATAACTTCTGTAACTTCCATCACGTGAAGGGACAAAGTAATGAGAATTGCAAGATGTTGAAAAACATAGTGCAGGAAATGGTTGATGCAGGGGATATAGCCCTTGATAATCCTAACGCCCCTGCTAACCGAAATTTGAAAATATTGAACAAACCATTCCCGAATCATTCTTCTAACAGTAATATAAACCAAGATATCTTAGCCAAGGAGAGTGTTCATGAGATCCATGGAGTCTTCGATTCCCAGCCAAAGACCTCTATCGAACAAATTCTCAATCAAGCCTCTTCACTAACGCAGGAAACCGAACCCCCTTCCTCGCCATCAAGACAAGACAAAATCCTTGCCATTCCTTTACCCATCAAGGAATTAGCTGCCTAGAGTTCCATTCTCACAAATGGGCCTTCTTATACCACATCCTTGCAAGACTGTGAGCGGATGTTATCTAATTTATCTATTTCCCAAACGTCTCCTTCTACCATTCTTGCTGTACAAGAGGAAGGCTCACCACTTCTTTTGTCATCCTTAGATGAGAAACCTCTTGACCCGACATCACCACATTCTTTAAACATGACAGATCCTCTCAAACACGCCCTCCTACCTATTAGTCCTTCATCACCTAAATATTTTCAGCAACCGGTTGACCTCTTAACGCCCATTGATACAGTGCCTCATATACCCCTTGTATCACACCCACAGTGGACCGGAATCACAACCCACCTTTCTTCCATACAAAAGTTCATGTTCACATATGAGGACTGTCATTCCCCAGAAGATAGACAGGTCCTATGAGAACGTTTGAGTACACCATATTCTACTCAAATGCAAATGACCGATCTTGATGCCTCCACCATATACCCAAAGTGTTTATAGAAGCTTAAAATGACCATGTCCTCATCTTCACCCCCCTCATATCTACCAAATACCTCGTCCACTTCTATTAACTTAGCCAAATCTTCCCCTACGCTTGGGACCTCACCCATACCTAGTCTAACACACCCACCTAAGTGGCTTGATTTATCTAAAAATAAAGCCATCCATCCCATTATTAGTCAGACTCAATCTCCTCAACCTATGCCTCTATCACAACTAAAACCATCATCGTCACACCTACCTTCCATATTGGGACCTCCCATCCCTCTACCTTACATCAATATATCATTACCTCCTGTCACTTTCTTTAAAGTGACCTACGCCTTCTACACCCATATATAAATCCAAGGGTATAGCAACACCGTCACCTCGCGTATCCTGTCCACCTATCAACCCTAAACAATTTCCATCATCAAAAGATTTGTTTTCGGTCACTCCTATTTCCCCTGTGGTTATTTTATGAATACCACATCATCTGTGGCCTCATCATCCAACATAGCTTCTACGTCAAAGAAACCACGGCTAGGTAAAACCCCATTATCAAAACTCCTGGGCTAAACCACCCCACCATACAAACCAACCCCACCACGTCATCACCAGAATTGACCCAGTCAATAGCCTCATTTTCCTCTGACTTTGACCCAATCAAAGGGTCTTACACCAAAATCCTTGCTATTTTGGTGGAGAATGTGACCATTTCCCTACCCCCCACTTAGACCTTATGATCCATCTAAACCTCGACCTATAGGTTACGATGAGTCTAAAATCTTCGCTTACCACCGCACACCAGGACATGACATAGAGGGATGCAAAGCGTTGAAAACCATACTTCGTCCATCACCTCTCTCAGATAGAAAAGTTAAGAAAGACAACTTACGAAGAGAGAGACCTTTAGCTTCAATTCCCTCTCCTATACCACCTGTCCCCCGCCTCACCAAGATATATCATTATTACAGCCCCACCTCTCGAAAACCATGACCTACTCCCTACCGTCTTCCTCCTCTCTTGTTCATGAGATCAATATGATTAGTGTTGCCACTCGAGGGAAGAAAAACAATGGGAAAGCGAAAGAAAACACGCCTGTGGCATCTCTTTCTCCGTCCACCATCCCGATTGCACCACCACCTAAAGTGGTTATTCACGGACTTGCCTATCCCCGTCTCTAATGGCATTGCCCATCAAACTATGATCAAACAACTTCACCAATCACCTGTAAAAATGACATTGTATGATCTCATTCAGACTTCTGAATCTCATCGACAAGCTCTCATTGAGATCCTTCAAGGGATAGAGGTTTTACCTAATGAAACCTTGCTTGTTACCTCTATTCTAACACCCAATCACGTTGCTTCGCTCACCAAACAATCTATCTCCCCACCACTCCTGTCTCTGTATAGCAAGCCACTGCTGTCAGTTTCTCCGAAGATGAAATTATCAACTTTGGTGCCAAAGATCCTGACCCTACTCTTTTCATCTCAGCATACGTTCGGGATATTCAGGTACGTCATGTTATGATTGACGGGGGCGCTAGCCTAAACATCATCTCTTCAAAAGCCTTCCAACAAATGAATATCCCTTCTAATTGCATGTGTGCCAACCCCATCATGTTGCGATCATTCAATGATGCTATTAATTCTACTTTAGGCACCGTGATCCTTAACATTCGTGTAGGACCATGTACTTTACCCGAACTCTTCTATGTCCTTGAGGGAGAGTTCCAATACAATATGTTGTTAGGCCACCCTTGGATCCGGGCTATGGGATGCGTTTCCTCCACCTTACATAGATGCATAAAATTTGAGTACGAGGGGAAGTCCTACACCGTAAAAGCTGATCCTCCCCCGTTTAAAACTTGCAATATGTTGTATCGCCCTAATGATGTGCTTGTACCAGTCAAGACACCCATTCATCCAACCCAGCCATCCACTTCCGATGCACCTACACCTTCAACTAATGAAACCACCGTTACAAATATTACTTCCTTTCCCGCAGATAAAATCCCAACCTCCAACCCCTTAGTAGATGTTTTTCAACGCCTTACGCTGGGGGAGTACCGCCTATATAACGTTAGCTCTTTCCATACCCCGCAGGAGTACGGACAGTTACATGCACATCCCACCTACGACCGTCGCGTGGGGGAGGTAATCTCTTACGAACCACCCCATTGCCGCACCAACCTAACGTATGGGGGTATTGACACATCCTCCATTTCCCCAGAACCTCGTCTTGGTGTGGTTCCCTTCCAATCCGATTTTCAATTATTGACAAATCGTCGTTTCACCCCTCACCTTCTTGACTCGCTATGCTTGGAAAGGCTTTGGTTTTGGTCTTTATGAACAAGGCCGAAATACACTCATTCCTGTGACTACACGCAAACACAATGATCGCAGTGGTCTCGGTTTTCCTAAAACATCTACACAGGAGACACCTTGTGTAAGTTGTATCCTGGAAGAAGATGACATCACCCCTACCAAACCATCATCACCCACTTTGCAATCATCACCCACAGAGTCGATAGACCCTGAATCTATCCCTCCCAACTTTTTTTTTTCATAAATGCTATCTTCATAGGTCCTCTCACTTATCAACGCGATAATGAGGACCCATCTTCTCTTCCCCTTCTGTATCCAGACATGATTGAAGAGGATTCTCCTTCGATTAATGTTGTTGAGTGCCAGGATGACGACTCCATCCTCACTTACCTTGGGGCGGACGACTCCTATATTCAAAACGCCTTACCGTCTAAAACTCAAACCATGTTGAATGAGTCAACTATAGAAATCAACATCCACACAGAGGAGGATCCTCACATTGTGAAGATCAGACAATCCCTTAACACATCAGAACAAGCCACCTTTACTACCTTTCTCTGTACCCGCAACCAAGCTTTCGCTTGGTCCTACGCTGACATGCCACGAATTGATCCTACCATTGCCGTCCATAACATCACCCTAAACCCCGATTCCAAACCAGTCAAACAAAAAATGAGAAAAATGCATCCACGCATTGCCCTCTTAGTAAAAGAAGAGCTTCAACGACTTCTTTCTGTTTCCTTCATCTTGCCTATTGACTATCCTCAATGGATTTCTAACATCGTACCTGTCACTAAAGCAACGGGGGGACTTCAGATATGCACGGATTTACGAGACCTTAACCTCGCTTGCCCCAAGGATGACTTCCCCCTCCCAAGTATTGATCAACTTGTTGATCTCACTGCGGGCCATGAAATGATTTCTCTCATGGATGGTTTTTCGGGATACAATCAAATTTTGGTAGCCCCGGCCGATCAACATAAAACTGCTTTCATAACTCCTTGGGGAACCTTCTGTTATCATGTCATGCCATTTGGCCTTAAGAATGCTGGTGCTACCTATCAGTGGGCTATGACATACATTTTTCATGACATTATGCACACTATCCTTGAGGATTATGTCAATGATCTTCTTGGAAAATATAAAAATTACAGTGAACATCTCGATGTTTTAACCATTATTTTTGATCGCCTGTTACAATATTCAGTGCGACTTCAACCAAAGAAATGCGTCTTTGGTGTTCTTTCGGGAATACTTCTTGGCTTTATCGTCTCTTTGCGTGGCATTGAGGTCGATCCATCTAAAGTCAAAGCTATCCTAGAAATGCCCCCACCCAAAAACCTCAAACAATTGCGTAGTTTGCAGGGTAAACTTCAATCCATCCGACGTTTCATCTCCCAACTCTCGGATCGATGTCACCCTTTCCATCACCTTCTTAAAAAGAACATTGCCTTTCAATGGAGTGAAGAGTGTCACCAAGCCTTTGAAGCTCTCAAATCCTATCTCTTGTAGCCACCTGTGCTTATTCCACCTCAGGATGATCGTCCTTTCTACCTTTACCTTTCTACCACTGACCATGCTATAGGAGCTATGCTTGCACATCAGGACTCAACACGTCGAGAACAAGCCGTTTATTATATAAGTCATACTCTCGTGGATTACGAGACTAGGTATACACATGTAGAAAAATTGTGCCTAGCCCTATCATTCGTAGCCACCAAACTCCGACATTACCTCCTAAATCACAAAACTTTTGTCATCACCAACACGGACCCCATTCATTATATGTATGCCAAACCACATCTAAACCAACGCATCGCCTGATGGCTTATGCTCCTCGCCGACCTCGACCTTGAGTTTGTACAACAAAAGTCAATCAAAGGACAAACTATTGCAGACCAACTTGCGGAGGCCCCTTTACCAGGGGAACAATTCACCAATTTTAATTTCCCTGACGAACTCATCACCACTCTTTCACTTAGGGAAGAGTCGTATCAAATGACCCTCTTCTTCGATGGATCAAAATGCTAGCGTGGCAGAGGAGCCAACGTTGTTCTCATCCCTCTTGACGCTGAACCTATGCCTCTTTCATTCCGGCTTGATTTCCCCTGCACTAATAATACAACAGAATACGAGGCCCTTGTTTTGGGTCTCCAGGTTACGTTACACTTAGGTGTCAAATCTATTAATATTTTTGGCGACTCTCAATTGGTAGTCAATCAAGTTATGGGCATCTACCAATGTAAGAATGAGGAACTTCAAAAGTACAAACATTACGTGGATTCACTTTTGACCTCATCTACTCGTTATTCTATCCAGACCATTCCTCTCTCCACTAAAAAAATTTGCGGATACTATGGCTTTCTTAGCCTCGCAAATTCCTACTGCACCAACTGACTCTGACATATTCATCTTGGTCCAACAACTATTTTCCCCATCCTACTCATCCCCGGTAGTTTGTATGATAAATACTGTGTCTACTAATTCGTAGGATACCTGGTACCACCAATTTCACGACTACCTTATAACCTCTGTTCTCCCACCTGACCTTACTAGTAACGGAAAACGTGCTTTTCTTAAAAGTGTTTCTCGTTATGTTGTCATGGGGGGACTCCTCTATAAACGTGGCTTTGATGGCATCCTCCTTCGCTATCTAACCGGCGCGGAGGTCACCTATACCATCCAACAAGTCCATGACGGCATTTGTGGTGGACATTTTAGTGGCCTTGCCATGGCCAAACGAATCCTTCGCCTAGGTTATTATTGGCCTACTCTTAACAACGACTGCTACAAATATGTTAAGCGTTGTGTTATGTGTCAACAACATGCCAACCTTCAACATACTCCTAGCCATCCACTACAGGTCGCACGAGATCTTTGGGCCTTTCTCACAATGGGGTTTAGACCTTATTGGTGAGATTTACCCGCCTTCTTCGCAACATCACCGTTGGATAATCACAACAACTGAATATTACACAAAATGGGTGGAGGCCATTCCACTCATTTCAATCAAAAAAGAATTTTTTTTCGAATTCGTTAACCATCACATTATCTGTCGTTTTGGTATTCCTCATCGCCTAATAACAGATAATGGTAAATCTTTTAAAAATAAGTTGTTACAAGACCTTTGTGACAACTTTGGTATCAAACTCAGTTTCTCATCGCCTTACTATCCGCAGGCCAATGGTCAGGCTGAATCTTCTAATAAAACCCTAACCAAAATCCTCATGAAAGTTGTCAATGAATCCGGAAGAAACTGGCATGATCACATTCCCTTTGCCCTTTGGGCTTATCGTACTAGAATTCGTACCTCCACTAATGCCACACCATTTTCTTTGGTATATGGTACCGAGGCTGTCTTGTCTCTCGAAGTACAAATACCCTCCCTCAGAATATCTTTTCAGGATATTCTCACCAACGATGATTTCCGCCAAGAGCGGTTAGCCCAATTAGAGCTTCTTGACGAGCATCGTCTTACAGCTCTTGATCACCTTCAAATCTACCAAAAGCACATCAAGCGTGCTTATGATAAATGGCTTCATGAGCGTACTTTTAAGGTTGGCGATCTTGTCCTCAAAGAGAATCAACATGTAACCAAACTAGAAAAGAGTAAACGTGGAAATTTTTTATCCTAATTAGATTGGGCCTTACATTATCACTCATACTTATGGATCAGGCACTTATCATTTAGCTTCACTTAATGGTAAACCTGAGCCTGAGCCCCTTAATGCCTTGTATCTTCGACCATTCTACTGTTGAAATTAGTGTTATATCACTTCTTATCTACCTTACGCTCGTCCCTTGAGCTCATTTACCACCGCATACACTTTGTTTCTTACATCTCAAAATTAAATCAAGCTCACATGGTTTGATTATCACCTCCCCTTAAAAGATGTCTTCCCCTTCTTAGTCTAGTCCATGACTTCAAAGTATCAAAATGACACATTCTTAATTACACACTTATGGGATTTTCTTGAGTCAAACTTCTTACAAAAAACTAGATGCTTCATGCCCAACGGACATCTAGACCTCTAAATTATACAATAGACTGTTCCCTTGAAGGACAGCTATATGCCAAACTATTACTACTATTATATATAGACTGCTCCCCCGAAGGACAGCTATACATAAACACTGCATCTGCTACTATAAAAAGACTGCTCCCTTGAAGGACAGCTATACACAGTTAGCCTTTATTAGAAGCTTCTCGCATTGATCATCTTCGTGAAGACCTCAAGAACAAAAAACTACATATCCCATGTAGACTTCCCGCATCGATCAGTCTATATCCAGAAAATTAAAAATAAAAGTAGTTTTTTAAAGCACTTTTGAGTCATGGACTTGTCTATTTCGGTTTTGTTTTCTTTTGTTAGAATCATCATCTTATAATAAGTTCTCTGCACCCTCGCCCACATAAACCACCTCACCTCACCATTTGTAAAAGCACCAAAACTCAAGGGACATGACGTATATCCGATATATTGTGATTATACCACTCTTTTCACCTATTGACTTCTCGCCTATGCAAGGTACCTAGGGATTCAAGCTCATCTTACATTAATATGTGGTTTTTTAAGCTCTTCTCAATTACGGGACACTCTTGCCTCTTTTTCTCAGCTCTAGGATTGTGTGTTGACCTTAATCAGGACACGATTCCCTATTGCTTAAGTATGCTAACTTTCGCTTTACCCTACCAACACCAACAACATTACCCTACCAACATCAAATTTTTTACCAACCAACAAAATTGCCTAACCACAACCAAATTGCCTGAATTCACCTCTCCCTGCTCCTAAAGGAGAACTAAATCAGTCTGAGGCCCCTCCTTGCTTTGTGCAATGGGTTATGTAGGCAGCACTTAGGAGACATGGGGTCTCCCAAGGTTAGCTCGACCATCCCCTACCATACCCTCTCATGTGTTGTCAATATAAATATTTTTTGTGTATTTCTATTTGCCAACATTCATCTTTATCCTTTTTCAAAACAAACAAAAACAACATTCAACACACAACCATTCTTATTATTATCATCACTCAAAACCACATACATATTTAGTTTTATTTTAGATGTTAAACAAATACATCTTCTCTATCATTGACTCGCAGGTCGGCATCCTTATTTATTCTTATATTCCTATAAAATTCACTTAGACCCTTGCACCTCCTCCTGAATCAGGTAGTGATCGTGATCGTCGATGCCTCTCAGCTGGTCTCTCCATCCTCAAAGGTGCCACTGCCATTGGTTCCTCCCATTGATCCACCAACATCTCCTGTAACATACGAATACGTTCTCTCGTGTGGAGGAATCTTGCCTCCAGTCTCTCCACTCGTAGCTGTGAAGCCTCTAACATTCCCATTGTCTCATTCACCTGTGTTTGAAGCTGGTGAGCCAAATCCTGCAGATGATCTCTCTCCACTGTAATCACAGCTATGTCAGGGCACTCACATGCACCTCACAGCTCTGCTACCCATCATACTCTATAGGCCTCCATCGTTCCCGCATCCATAACCCTACGATCGGCTGCTATCTCTTCTGGCATTTTTGGAGGTGTCGGCCAGGGAGGTGAGAATGCTGCCTCGGCGTCGATCCTCATGTATGGTCTATATGTCATAGGAATATCCTGAACGAACCCAAATTGTTGCCCACACGCGATCTAGAGGAATCCTCTCGTACTCACCCGGCCTATGCCCCGCGATCCACCTCAATCGCTCTACACCCCTCAACTCCTCAGCTATGTGCTCTGTCACCATATAGTTCCCGTACGACCTCCAACAAATATCCGCAACAGTCACCATCTCCCATACCTTTCTATAATACTCGATGTCATCTATCACGGCCTGGGATCTCGCTTCTTGTTCTGTCTGGACCCATCGTCTGAATCCCAACCTTTACACTCCTGTCTCTCCCAACTCAATGGGTCGGCCTATTGGACGCACACAAACAATATGCTCATAGGCCCAACAATGTAATAAGTACGAATAATCTAGTGTCGTCCTGTGTTTTCGCTTGCATGCCCATAAACCCCTATATAACTCTGCCAGATATGCGGGTGCCCATGCGAATGTCACGCTCATTTCTATCATTTCCTAAACAACACTCATCAATGCTTTGGGAAATCTTCCACCTTCCGCCCTCGGCAATGCATAATACCCCACCGCTATCATTAATAGCATGGCCAACCTTGTTTCCTCAGGGTGTGTTGCATACATTGTACCATACGTAAATGATAAACCTCACTGTGTCAAATCTCGTGCAGCTGACCCAAATACTGCTGTTATCGCTGCCCACCCCGCGCTGGGCAACGCCTGATACACTGTTTTTCCTATCATTGGGAGTCTCAAAATACGGAACACATCTTCCAAAGTCACTGTCATCTCCCCTGTTGGTAGATAGAAGGTATTCTTTTCTGGATTCCATCTCTCAATCAACACCTGCAACATGGCATGGTTACGCGCAATTCTTGAATAATAGTGAATTCCACTTAACCCCAACTGATTTATCAATGCCCATTCAACTGGTGTTACATCTGCTCGGATTCGTGATAACAACGTTGGCACAGTATCATTCATCCTTAACCTTGCTTCTACCTGCATACATCAAAATGACACATAATTTTTCAAAAGAACAAATCTCTAAGGTTTTTTTCTCAAAATCTGGAAACCCTTACAGTAACCGATAGCGGTTATGCATAACCGATACCGGTTTGCTAACCGATACCGGTTACTTATAAACGATACCGGTCACTGTCAAAATATACCTACCCTGCTTTAAACATACACCTTCGATACTTATGAAGCCCGTTTACTCCTATTTTTACCTAAAAACATACAGGCCCACCCTGTTTACCTGCCCCATAGCACTCATACCATCCCCAACCCTTGCCTATCACCTTTTTTTTTCTGATCTTTACCCACTTACACTTCTTTCATGCTATTTACAAACACATGCAAGAATCAAATTACAACCAAACAATTTACCTCTCCGGATGCAGCAGCTTGGGGCGGAACATGTCTTCCCCCTCGTCCCTGCCTGCTGGATGCTTCTCCTCGTTCAGCCATGTTCACCACCCTCTTCAAATATAACTTGTCTTTCTGCCTTCTGAATCTCAGCCCACGCTCACTTCACCTGTCTCTTTCCTCCTTATCACTCAAATTCTTTCATGCAATTACCTGTAGCAGTTGTCAAACAGCGTCGCATTCGCATATTTAACATGTTTCATGACTCTAAAAATAAGAATGCTAAAAATAAGAACTTAAGTTGTTAACCCAGCAGTTCTATTTTTAGGAAAATCAATTCTTGAATAACCGATATCGGTTACATAACTGATACCGGTCATATAGTTAACGACATCGGTTACATAACCGATATCGGTCACGCCCAACCTGTTGTTTAAACCTAAGCCTTTTCTTCATTTTTTTGCAAATTTTTGTGGTGCCCGTCCCTTTTTCCTACATGCACAACACTATTATCCATATTTTTCATTAAATCCACCTCTCATTACAATTTCATCAATATCATCTATGTACATTACAAAAACACACAAGCCATCAATAAACGATATAAAAAACCATCAATCTATACACCATTTGAATCCAAATCAACAGCTACATACATTCAATTTCACAAAACCAGCCAAAACATACCACATTTCATAATACAACATGTCAACTAAACTCATCATTTTATATATACATACATACATCCCATCCACAAAAGACATCAACATCATTAATATATAACACCATGTAGAATCAAACTCATCATACATTCAATATCACAAACCACTCGACAACACACTTAACACTTTTTAAACACAACATGTGGGTCAAATCATCATATCTATATATATACAAAGTTTCAAATATACAATGTGCCCTGCATCGGGGCCTCCGTAATCTCATAATATAACAAAGCCGGCACGCAGGCCGCAATAACTGTCAATAATCTCGACTCGGCTTGCAGGCCGGTCTCTCATGTCAAAAACATACTCGGCTCGCAGGCCGGTATCAACTATACAACCTGTACTCGGCTCGCAGGCCGGTATATACAATAAATGAATGAATGAATAAATAAATACATCATATCTAGGCACGCAGGCCTCTATAAACATAGCCGGTTCGCAGACCGGTGCCCATATCCAATGAACCAATACAAAAATATGCAGGGACCCCTTAGCTCTCTCCACCGCCCTCTGCCTATCTGCCTGCTGGTCCCTGTGCTACCTCTCGCCTCCTGCCTGTGACAGACCCACCAGCTGTGGCTGCACCTCCCTGAGATCTCTGGCTCCGAGAGGTCTCTGCTCTATGTGCCGCATATGGCTGATAATCAGCCCCGGTACCATCAAGAATATCCTGATAGTACCGGGCCTCCGCTCTAGCCTCCATATAACGATCTCGAGCCACCGTAGGTGCTGGGGCTGGTCCCCTGACTCCTACTACCAGTGCCCCCTGCGGCTGTGCCGGTGCCTGTGCTGGTGCCGCTGGTGGTGCCTGTGGCTGTGGTGGTACCTGTACCTACGACTGTGCCGGTGCCTATGCTGGTGCCGGTGCCGCTGGTGCCTGTGGCTGTGGCTGGTGCCTGTACCTGAGCCTGTGCCTGTACCTGTACCTGAGCCTGGGCTAGCTGCCCCTGTAAGACACCTATCTGTGCCTGTGTAGCAGCAAGCTCTCCCCTGTAATAACTATACCTGCCCTCTGACTGCTGGTTCCTCTCTGCTCTAACAGCCGCTAAGTCTAGCTGTGCGGGCTGTGCTATCCTCGCAGCTCTCTCTCCAGCCCACCAAACCAAAAATGCGCCTGTGCACCCAGCATCATCTACAGTGTCATCGGCAGGCCTGACAGCAACCCAATCTGGATCCACGGGCTGTGGTATAAGCAGTGGGGCCTCTATATCATCCCTCTGGTACTGAGGGAAGTGAGGGGGCTCATCCTATCGTAGCCCCATCTGCATACGTACCCTCTCGAGGGGTATCCTCTCATACTCTCCTGGCCTTCGTTGTTGACTATCCAGAATGTGTAACTGGATGGCCCTGCAACTGTAACCAACCTCGGGCTCCTCCGACCCAAGGGTGATGACCTCTATAAGGTCTCCATACAATATCTGCCACTATCGGTATAATATAACCGATATCGGTCATAGATAATCGACATCGGTTTTATCTCACCTCTACCCCAATTTCGGCCCTTATTTACTAATAGCCCTTTCTACCAACATCGCCTATATCCACCTTCATTGACAACCCCTTGTTAACTTCATTGGCCCGACCCAAGGCCACAACCAACCTATTTGGCCCGACCCAAGGCCGCAACCCACCTATTTGGCCCGACCCAAGGCCGCAACCAACCATTTGGCCCGACCCAAGGCTGCAACCAAACCATCCGTGCGACCCAAGGCCTCACCCCAACCATTTGGCCCGACCCAAGGCCGCAACTAACCATTTGGCCTGACCCAAGGCCGCAACCAAACCATCTGGCCTGACCCAAGGCCTCACCCCAACCATTTGGCCCGACCCAAGGCCGCAACCCAACAACTTGGCCAGACCCAAGGCCTCACCCCAACCATTTGGCCCGACCCACAACCTTGGCCCAACACTCATCAATTAGCCCGACCCAAGGCCGTACCACTTAACTACTTCGCCCAACATCAACAACATACACTTTTATCCACCCAGTAGCCTTTTGTTCAATCCAGCGCACCTGTTCGTGTTTTAGCATGATTAGGGTCCTTGACTTGATCTGTCGACCAACTTTGCCTAAGACCTAGACCGTGACGTTTATCTCAACCAAACCAACCATTTGGTACTGCCGAACATGCCTAAACGTTCCTGTACCTTACCTGTTATATACCCTGGAGCTACTTCCTATGCCTTGGATACCAGGATTATATCACCCTTGTTTGGATAAACTATCGACCTTTGCCTATGCATTGCTGGTTTGCTAGTCAAATCATGTACCCTGGTCGCACTACTGCATTTCAACGTGCGTCTGCTTCTTTGGACCTACCCCACCATCTCACCCTCATCTCAACACCATTTACCCTTTATCAACCCTATCCCTGATTTCACGCTACCTCAATCTGTGATAGATTTGAGGGGGATTACCTATACCCTTAACAGGAGTAACCACTTCTTATTATTGTCCGTGCAGCTTTACAAAACAAACTACACGACAATAAGGGGCTAATGTAGACACCAAATTTGTGTCTTACGACCCCTTGTGACCCGCATCACATTTCGCAACCTAACCTCACCACCTAAACCTTACACAATTATTTATTAATTACCTTATAATTAATAAATCCACATCACCATACCTGCCACCTCATGTCAGCCACCTCATCATGACCTAGTCTTAACCCTAAACTAACCTAATTAAGACCTATAACTTGGTCCAATTCCACACCTATGACTAATTACTCCTCATCCGCACCTAAAACCAACTTCATAATGACTTGACCAAGCCCGCTACCAATCCCTCGGAAGAAAATGAGGGAAAGCTGGCTATTTTACCAAAAATAGCCCGCTTTGACCGGACCGATACCAGTTCCTACTCGACCGCCATCGGTTGCGTAACCGCCATCGGTTCCCCGTAAATGACCACTTCCAACCAAAAACAAGGATCAGATTTTCATTTGATCGGGAGAAAGAGAAAATCATAGAGAGAATCCAGATTTTGCTGGGCCGAAGCAGAGACAAGTGAAGAAACAGGAAGAGTTTGCAGAGAAGGACATCAAGCCCAAGATTGTAACTGCACAACCAGAGCCCTGTGACACTCAGCTGATCATCGTGAGGGAAGACATCTCATCTTTTGATCGTCAGGATGTCCTATCTGAGTTCTACCTTCATCACCACAGTTCTTGGACCTGCATCTGCATCAGGGACGAGTAAGTAGTGTTTTATATGTTTCTAAGCACCAGTTTCTTGAGCCTGTTGATTAATAGTAATCATAAGTTTATTCCTAGATCTACTACCAGCAACATACTACACCTAACCTTCACCCATACATCCTGATATTGCCCAGAAGGCCATTTTACCACACTCTGAGTCTTCCCTATCCTCCCATCATTCCCCTCCGCCATCCACCAATCCTAATAACCCCACAATCACCTTGCAACCAACTTCTATCCAGAAGCACTTAGATTGCTGACCCTACCGGTATCGTTTATCCTCTACCGGTAGTGGTTATCTAACCGTGGTCAGTTACCTAGTGACCGCCGTCGGTCACTGTGACTTATACCCCAAAACCTTTTACTTGCCTATTTGCCACCTAACAACCCCAAATCCAGCCCGGTTTATCCCTATAACTCAACCTGAACATATCAACGACCAGTAACCGAACAAACAACGTGACGCTTTATTATTGATAGTTTAGTTTCTATTGCTTTGTAACGAGATACCTAAATCGTGATTTTGCAATAGCTTTCTATATTATCATTTGTGTTAAATCGTATTAAAAGGGGAACTGACCACCTTCGAAAGGAAGTTTTTATATTTCCTGGGCCTAAGGCAGATCCCTCATTTGTTGTCTAATTAAAATCTGGTGGTCTTGTATTCTTACTTGCAGGTAGTCCTTCCAAGACAAAAAGGAGTTCTTTGCAGTCGATCTGATCTTTCTCTACGGTACGCGCACACCATCTCAACATTCAACAGGTATTCCTCCTAGCCCTAACCCTTATCTGTTTCTCAAAGGAATGATAGGATAGAAGCAAGTCTATTCTGTAGAGCCGAAACATTCCGTGCGAAACACATCTCATCCAACTACTGATTTAATCAAACAAATGATGGACAAAATGTAAAATCTAGAGGCTTCTGTTTCAGGAAGTCATAGCGCCCTGACATACGAGCAAGTTTTTTGGGAGCCTATCCACCCTTCTGTCCCCCTTCATTCATATCCTCCTCAATGGGAATTACCAAAATTTACTCGTTTTAATAGTAAGGAGGATCCTCAACAACACTTGCGCTCATTTAGACATTCCTGCTATCTAATTGCTCATGACAATGCCTTACTACTCCGCACCTTTCCCATGTCTTTATCAGGACCCGCCTTGGAGTGGTACAGTGCTTTAACCCAGCATTCAATCTTCTCTTTTAACCAACTAGCCCAATCTTTCTTGGATCATTTCTCCATTAACATTGCCAAGAAAGTATCTATCACCAACCTCTATGCCATCCGAAAATTTGAAGACGAATCTATCATAGATTTTGTTGGATGACGGCGGGGCCTTATCAACTAACTTACGTATGCCTTGCCTCAGGCCGAACTTATCAAACTTTTTACTTGGGCCTGTGCTAAGAACATCTCTCCTACCCTCCAAATTCAAACTTTCTACACATTTGACGAGGCCTTTACTATGGCTCGAAAACTAGAGATTCGAGCCTTAGAGGAAGAGAAATTGCAGTTGCACAACAAAAACCCCAATTTCTGAACTCAAGATTCCACCAACAAACCTAACACCACCAATCCTCACACATCGACTGCATCGAAATCAAAAGGAGCTGTGCACGCGGTGATGGTCAAATCCCAACCACCGTCTAATACCCCGCCAAAAACTACCTATAAGTATAAAGCTGAGCCCATCAATTACACTCCCTTGGGAGAAACTTATGGTGTGATATTGGAAAAATTGCTTAAAGCAGGAGCCATTACCTTACCTCCTGTTAAACCTCACTCCAGGTTTGATTCCACCCGTGCCAGACCTTCTTGGTACAAACAAAATGACTTCTGTAACTTCCACCGCGTGAAGGGACACAGTTATGAAAACTGCAAGATGTTGAAAAACATAGTGCAAGAAATGGTTGATGCAGGAGATATAGCCCTCGATAATCCTAATGCTCCTACTAACTGAAATTTGAAAATTTTCAACAAAACATTCCCGAATCACTTTTCTAATGGTAACATAAACCAAGATATCTTAGCCGAGGAGAGTGTTAATGAGATCCATGCAGTCTTCGACTCCCAGGCAAAAGCCTCTATCGAAAAAATTCTGAATCAAGACTCTTCACTAACGCAGGAACCCGAACCCCCTTCATCACCATCAAGACAAGACAAAATCCTTTCCGTTCCTTTACCCATCAAGGAATTAATCGCCTAGAGGTCTCTTCTCACAGATGAGCCTTCTTACACCACATCCTTGCAAGACTATGAGCGGATGTTATCTAACTTATCTATTTCCCAAACGTCTCCTTCTACCACTCTTGCTGCACAAGAGGAAGGCTCGCCACTTCTTTTGTCATCCTTAGACGAGAAAACTCTTGCACCGACATCACCAAATTATTTAATCATGGTGGATCCTCTCAAACATGCCCTCCTACCTATTAGTTCTTCATCGCATAAATATTTTCAGCGATCGGTTGACCTCTTAACGCCCATTGATACAGTGCCTCATCTACCCCTTGTATCACACCCACAGTGGACCAGAATCACAACCCACCTTTCTTCCATACAAAAGTTCCTATTCACACGTGAGGATTGTCATCCCTCAGAAGAGAGACGAGTCCTATGGGAGCGTTTGAGTACCCTCCATTCTACTCAAATGCAGATGACCGATCCAGACACCTCTACTATATACCCGAAGTGTTTACAGAAGCTTAAAATGCCTATGTCCTCATCTTCACCCCCCTCATATCTACCAAATACCTCATCCACCTCTATTAGCCTAACCAAATCTTCCCCTACGCTTGGGACCTTACCAATACCCATTCTAACACACCCACATAAGCAGCTAGATTTATCCAAAAATAAAGCCGTCCATCCACTTAGGAGACAAACTCAATCTCCTCAACCTATGCCTCTATCACAACTAAAACCATCGTCGTCGCACCTACCTTCCATATTGGGACCTAATCCCTCCACCTTGCATCAATATATCATACCTCCTGCGTTTTCTCTAAAAAGACCTACGCCTTTTGCACCCATACAGAGATCCAAGGGTATATCAACACCGTCACCCTGCGTATCTTGTCTGCCTATCAACCCTAAACAAATTCCATCATAAAAAGATTTGTTTTCTGTCACTCCTATTACTCTGTGGTTGTTTTCTGATACCACATCATCTATGGCCTCATCATCTAACCAGCTAAACATAGCTTCTGCTCCAAGGAAGCCACGTTTAGTTAAATCCCATTATCAAAATCCCTTGGCTAAACCGCCACCCATACAAATCAACCATACCCCGTCATTACCAAAAACTACCCAGTCAATAGCCTCGTCTTCCTCTGAATTTGACCCACTCAAAGGGTCTTACACCAAAATCCTTACTATGTTGGTGGAGAATGCGACCATTTCCCTACCCCCACTTAGACCTTATGATCCATCTAAACCTCAACCTATAGGTTATGATGAGTCTAAAATCTGTGCTTACCACCGCACACCAGGACATGATGTAGAAGGATGCAAAGCGTTGAAAGCCATACTTCGTCAGTCACCTCTCTCAGATAGAAAGGTTAAGACAAGACAACTTACGAAGGGAGAGACCTTTAGCTTCAATTCTCCTCTCCTATACCACCTTTCCCCGCCTCACCAAGATCTATCATTATTACAACCCCACCTCTCGAAGACCATGACTTATCCCTACCGTCTTCCTCCTCTCGTATTCATGAAATAAATATGATTAGAGTTGCTACTTGAGGGCAGAAAAACAATGAGAAAGCTAAAGGAAGCACACCTGCGGCCTCTCTTTCTCCGTCCACCATCCCGATCACACCACCACCTAAAGTGGTTATTCATGGACCCGCCTACCCTGTCTCTAATGGAGTTACCCACCGAACCATGATCAAACAACTTCACCAATCACCTGTAAAAATGACACTGTATGATCTCATTCAGACTTCTGAATCTCATCGACAAGCTCTCGTTGAAATCCTTCAAGGGATAGAGGTCTTACCTAATGAAACCTTGCCTGTTACCTCCATTCTAACACCCAATCACGTTGCTTTGCTCACCAAACAACCTATCTCCCCAACCACTTCTGTCTCTGTACAGCAAGCCGCTGCTGTCAGTTTCTCTGAAGACGAAATTGTCGACTTTGGTGCAGAAGATCCTGACCCTGCTCTTTTCATCTCAGCTTATGTCTGGGACATTCGGGTGCGTCGTGTTATGATTGACGGGGGCGCTAGTCTAAAAATAATCTCTTCAAAATCCTTCCAACAAATGAATATCCCTTCTAGCTACATGTGTGCCAATCCCATCATGTTGCGGTCATTCAATGATGCTATTACTTCTACCTTAGGCACCGTGATCCTTAACATTCGTGTAGGACCACGCACTTTACCCGAACTCTTCTATGTCCTTGAGGGAGAGTTCCAATACAATATGTTGTTAGGCCACCCTTGGATCCGGGCTATGGGATGCGTTCCCTCCACCTTACATAGATGCATAAAATTTGAGTACGAGGGGAAGTCCTACACCGTAAAAGCTGATCCTCCCCCCTTTAAAACCTGCAATATGTTATATCACCCTAATGATGTGCTTGTACCAGTCAAGACACCCATTCATCCAACCCAACCATCCACTTCAACCACACCTCTACCATCCACTTCAACCGCACCTACACCTTCAACCAATGAAACCACCGTCGCAAATACCACTTCCTTTCCCGCAGATAACATCCCAACCTCAGACCCCTTAGTAGATTTTTTTCAACGCCTTACGCTGGGGGAGTATCGCCTATATAACGTTAGTTCTTTCCATACCCCACAGGAGTACGGATAGTTACATGCGCATCCTACCTACGACCGTCGCGTGGGGGAGGTAATCTCTTATGGACCACCTAATTGCCGCACCAACCTAAAGTATGGGGGTGTCGACGCATCCTCTGTTACCCCTGAACCTCCTCTTGGTGTGGTTCCCTTCCAATCCGATTTTCAATACTTGACAAATCGTCGTTTCGCCCTCACCTTCTTGACTCACTGTGCTTGGAAAGGCTTTGGTTTTGGTCTTTATGAACAAGGCCGACATACAATCATTCCCATAACTACACGCAAGCACAATGATCGTAGTGGTCTCGTATTTCCTGAAACACTTACACCAAGATAACCTCGTGTCAGTTATATCCTGGAAGATGACGACATCACCCCTACCAAACCATCATCACCCATTTTGCCATCATCACCCACAGAGTCGATAGACCCTGAATCTATCCCTCCTAACTTTTTTTTTTTTTTTCATAAATGCTATCTTCCTAGGTCCTCTCACTTATCAACGCGATAATGAGGACCCATCTTCTCTTCCCTTTCTGTATCCAGACATGATCGAAGAGGATTCACCTTCAATTAATGTTGTTGAGTGCCAGGATGACGACTCCATCCTCACTTACCTTGGTGCGGACGACTCCTATATTCAACGCGCCTTACCGTCTGAAACTCAAACCATGTTGAATGAGTCGACTATAGAAATCAACATCCACACATAGGAGGATCCTCACATTGTGAAGATCGGACAATCCCTTAACACATCAGAACAAGCCACCTTTACTACCTTTCTCCGTACCCGCAACCAAGCTTTCACTTGGTCCTACGCTGACATGCCAGGAATTGATCCTGACATTGCGGTCCATAACATTACCCTGAAACCCGATTCCAAACCAGTCAAACAGAAACTGAGAAAAATGCATCCACGCATTGCCCTCTTGGTCAAAGAAGAGCTTCAACAACTCCTTTCTGTTTCCTTCATCTTACCTATTGACTATCCTCAATGGATTTCTAACATCATACCTGTCACTAAAGCGACGGGGGGACTTCGGATATGTACGGATTTTTGAGACGTTAATCTCGCTTTCCCCAAGGATGACTTCCCCCTCCCAAGTATTGATCAACTTGTTGATCTCACTGCGGGCCATGAGATGCTTTCTCTCATGGATGGCTTTTCGGGATACAATCAAATTTTGGTAGCCCCAGCCGATCAACATAAAACTACCTTCATAACTCCTTGGGGAACCTTCTGTTATCGTGTCATGCTGTTTGGCCTTAAGAATGCTGGTGCGACCTATCAGCGGGCTATGACTTACATTTTTCATGACATTATGCACACTATCCTTGAGGATTATGTCGATGATCTTCTTGGCAAATCTAAACATCGCAGTGAACATCTCGATGTTTTAACCATTATTTTCGATCACTTGTTACAATATTGTGTTCGTCTTCAACCAAAGAAATGTGTCTTTGGTGTTCTTTCGGGAAAACTCCTTGGTTTTATTGTTTCTTTGCATGGCATCGAGGTCGATCCAGCTAAAGTCAAATCTATCCTAGAAATGCCCCCACCCACTAACCTCAAACATTTGTGTAGTTTGCAGGGTAAACTCCAATCTATCTGGCGTTTCATCTCACAACTCTCGGATCGATGTCAACCTTTCCATCATCTCCTTAAAAAGCATATTGTATTTCAATGGAGCAAGGAATGTCACCAAGCCTTTGAGGCTCTTAAAGCCTATCTCTTGCAGCCACCCGTGCTTATCCCACCTCAGGACGATCGCCCTTTCTACCTTTACCTTTGCACCACCGACCACGCTATAGGGGCCATGCTCGCACATCATGACTCCGAGTATCGAGAACAAGCTGTTTATTATATAAGTCATACTCTAGTAGATTATGAGATTAGGTATACACATGTAGAAAATTTGTGCCTAGCCCTATCATTCATGGCCACCAAACTCTGACACTACCTCCTGAATCACAAAACTTTTATCATCACCAACACGGACCCCATCCATTATATGTATGCCAAACCACATCTAAACCAATGCATCACCTGATGGCTTATACTCCTTGCTGACCTTGACCTTGAATTTATACACCAGAAGTCAATCAAAGGACAAACCATTTCCAACCAACTCGTGGAAGCTCCTTTACCTGCGGAGCAATTTACCAATTTTAATTTCCCCGACGAACTCATCACCACTCTTTCACTCAGGGAGGAGTCGTATCCAATGACCCTCTTCTTCGATGGATCCAAATGCCAGCATGGTGGAGGAGCCGGCATTGTTCTCATTCCTCTTGACGCTGAGCCTACGCCTCTTTCATTCCGACTCAATTTCCCCTGCACTAATAATACAACAGAATATAGATAATGGAAAATCTTTCAAAAATAAGTTGTTACAAGACCTTTGTAACAACTTTGGTATGAAACTTAGCTTCTCATCACCGTACTATCCACAAGCAAATGGCCAAGCCGAATCTTCTAATAAAACCCTAACCAAAATTCTCATGAAAGTTGTTAATGATTCTGGAAGAAATTGGCATGATCACATCCCCTTTTCCCTTTGGGCTTATCGTACTAGCATTCGTACCTCCACTAATGCCACACCATTTTCTTTGGTATATGGTACCGAGGCTGTCTTGCCTCTCGAAATACAAATACCCTCCCTCAGAATATCTCTTCAGGATATTCTCACCAACGATGATTTCCGCCAAGAGCGGTTAGCCCAATTAGAGCTTCTTGACGAGCATCGTCTTACGGCTCTTGACCACCTTCAAATCTATCAAAAACGCATCAAGCGTGCTTATGATAAGTGACTTCATGAGCGTACCTTTAAGGTTGGTGATCTTGTCCTCAAAGAGAATCAACATGTAACCAAACTAGAAAAGAGCAAACGTGGAAAATTTGCTCCTAATTGGATTGGGCCTTACATTATCACGCATATTTATGGATCAGGAACTTACCGTTTAGCTTCGCTTAATGGTAAACCTGAGCCTGAACCCCTTAATGCCTTGCATCTTCGACCATTCTACTGTTGAATTTAGTGTTATATCACTTCTTATCTACCTTGCGCTCGTCCCTTGAGCTCATTTACCACCTCATACACTTTGTTTCCTACATCTCAAAATCAAATCAAGATCACATGGTTTGATTAGCACCTTCCCTTAAAGATGCCTTCCCCTTTTTAGTCTAGTCCATGACTTCAAAGTATCAAAATGACACATTCTTAATTAAACACTTATGGGATTTTCTTGAGTCAAACTTCCTACAAAACTAGATGCTTTATGCCTAACGGACATCTAGACCTCGAAATTATACATAGATTGCTCCCTCGAAGGATAGATATATGCCAAACTATTGCTGCTATTGTATATAGACTGCTCCCCCAAAGGACAGCTATACACAAACACCACATCTGCTACTATAAATAGACTGCTCCCTTGAAGGACAGCTATACACAGTCAGCCTTTATCAGAAGCTTCTCGCATTGATTAGCTTCGTGAAGACCTCAAGAACAACAAAATACATATCCCATGTAGACTTCCCACATCGATCAGTCTATATCCAGCAAAATAAAAATCAGTATTCAAAAGCACTTTTGAGTCATGGACTTGTCTATTTAGGTTTGGTTCTCTTTCGTCAGAATAATCACTTATAACAAGTTCTCTGCACCCCAGCTATATCAACCACCTCACCTCACCATTTGTCAAAACAACAAAACTCAAGGGACGTGACGTATATACTCGATATATTGTGATTATACAACTCTTTTCACCTATCGACTTCTCGCCTATGCAAGGTACCTAGGGATTCAAGCTCATCCTATGTTAATATGTGGTTTGTTTAGCTCTTCTCAACTACGGGACACTTTTTCTTGATTTGCTCGACTCTAGGATTGTGTGTTGACCTTAATCAAGACACGATTCCCTACTACTTGGGTAAGCTAACTTTCGCTTCACCTATACCTACACCAACATCACCAATTACCTTACCAACACCAACAACATTACCCTACCAACATCAATATTTTTACCAACCAACAAATTGCCTGACCACAACCAAATTGCCTGAATTCACCTCTCCCTGGTTCTAAGGGAGAACTACATCGGTCTGAGGCCCCTTCCTTGCTTTGTGCAATGGGCTATGTAGGCAGCACTTAGGAGACATGGGGTCTCCCAAGGTTAGCTCGACTATCCCCTAGCATACCCTATCATGTGTTGTAAATATAAATATTTTTGTGTATTTCTATTTTGACAACATTCATCTTTATCTTTTTTCAAAACAAACAAAAACAACATTCAAAACAAAACCATTCTTATTATTATCATCACTCAAAACAACATACATATTTAGTTTTATTTTAGATGTTAAACAAATACATCTTCTCTATCATCGACTCGCAGGTCGGCATCCTTATTTATTCTTATATTCCTATGAAATTCACTTAGACCCTTGCGCCTCCTCCCGAATCAGGTGGTGATCGTGATCGTCGACGCCACTCACTTGGCCTCTCCATCCTCAAAGGTGCCACTGCTATTGGTTCCTCCCACTGATCCGCCAACATCTCCTGTAACATACGAATACGTCCTCTCGCGTGGAGGAATCTTGCCTCCAGTCTCTCCACTCGTAACTGTGAAACCTCTAACAATCCCGTTGTCTCATTCACCTGTGTTTGAAGCTGGTGAACCAAATCCTACAGACGATCTCTCTCTGTTGTAATCACAGCTATGTCAGGACGCTCACGTGCACCTCGCAGCTCTGCTACCCACCATAATCTATAGGCCTCTGTCATTCCCGCATCCATTACCCTACGATCGGCTGCTATCTCTTCTGGCCCTTCTGGAGGTGTTGGCCAGGGAGGTGAGAATGGTGCCTCGGCGTCGATCCTCATGTATGGTCTATATGTCATAGGTATATCCTGAACGAACCCAAATTGTCGCCGCACGCGATCTAGAGGAATCCTCTCGTACTCACCCAGCCTGTGCCCTGCGATCCACCTCAATCACTCTACACCCCTCAACTCCTCAGCTATGTTCTCTGTCACCATATAGTTCCCATAAGGCCTCCAAAAAATATCCGTAATCGTCACCATCTCCCATACCTGCCTATAGTACTCGATATCATCTATCACGGCCTAGGATCTCACCTCTTATTCTGTTTGGATCCATCATCTAAATCCCAACCTCTGCACTCATGTTTCTCCTGACTCGATGGGTCAGCCTATTCGGTCGCACACAAACAATGTGCTCATAGGCCCAACAATGTAATAAGTACGAACAATCCAGTGTCGTCCTGTGTTTTTGCCTACAGGCCCATAAACCCCTGTATAACTCTGCCAGATATGCGGGTGCCCATGCGAAAGTCACGCTCATTTCTATCATTTCCCAAATAACACTCATCAATGCTTTTGGAAATCTTCTCACGCCCATCTGCCCTCGGTAATGCATAATACCTCACCGCTATCATTAATACCACTGCTAACCTTGTTGCCTCAGGGTGTGTTGCATACATTGTACCATAAGTGAATGTCAAACCTCACTGTGTCAACTCTCGTGCAGCTATGGACCAAATACTGTTGTTATCGCTCCCCGCCCCGCGCTAGGCAACGCCTGATACACTGGTCTTCCTGTAATTGGGAGCCTCAAAATTCTAAACACATCTTCCAATGTCACTGTCATCTCCCCTGTTGGCAGATAAAAGGTATTCTTTTCTGGATTCCATCTCTCAATCAACGCCTACAACATAGCATGATTACGTGCAATTCATGAATAATAGCGGATTCCACTTAGCCCCAAACGGTTTATCAATGCCCATTCAGCTGGTGTTACATCCGCTCGGATTCATGACAACAACAGCGGGCACAGTATCATTCATCCTTAACCCTGCTTCCACCTGCATACATCAAAACGACACACAATTATTCAATAAATCAAATCTCCACGGGTTTTTTCTCACATTCTGGAAATTCCTACAGTAATCGGTATCAGTTATAAATAACTGATAGTTTAATAACTGATACCGGTTATCTCTAAACGATACCGGTCACTTTTAAAAATATACAGCCTGCTTAAAAACATACACCTACGATAATTATTTTACATGTTTACTCCTATCTATACCTAACAACATACGTGAACACCCTGCTTACCTACCCCATAACACTCACTTTATCCCAAACCCTTGCCTATCACCTTTTCTTTCTCATCTCGACCCTCTTACCTTCTCTCATCCTATTCATCCAAAACATGCAAGAATTACAATACAACCAAACAGTTTACCTCTCGGGATGCAGCAGCTTGGGGTGGAACTTGTCTTCCCCCTCGTCCCTACCTACTGGATGCTTCTCCTCGTTCAGCCATGTTCAGCACCCTCTTTCAATACAATTTACCTTTCTAACTTCTTAATCTCAGCCCACACTCACTTCACCTGTCTCTTTCCTCCTTATCACTCAATTTCTCTTCATGCAATTACCTATATCAGTCGTCAAGTAGCGTCGCATTCGCGTATTTAACTTGTTGCATGACTCTAAAAATAAGAACTCTAAAAATAAGAACTTAAGTTGCCGCAACCAAGCTTTTCTATTTTTAGAAAAGCTCGTTTTGGCATAACCGGTATCGGTTACATAACCGACTATCGGTCCATATCGATACCGACGTCGGTTAGCATAACCGATATCGGTCACATGCCTCCATTTTGCTTAAACCTAGGCCGTTTCTTTATTTTTTGCAAATTTTTGTGGCACCCGCCTCTTTTTCCTACATCACAACACCATTATCAATATTTTTCATCACAAATCACATCAATATATCTCATCGCAATTTCATCAACATAATCTATCTACAATAAAACATACCATCAAACAAAATACATAAAACATTAATATATACACCATTTGAAGATCAACTCATCATCATCATACATTACATTTCACAAACCATCGACAAAATAAATAAAACATTTCATATACACCATATGGATCAAAATCATCATATCTATATATATCAAAGGTTTCAAATATACAACTTGCCCTGCATAGGGGCCTCTGTGATCTCAAAATAATACACACCCAGCACGCAGGCCGCAATAACTATCAAAATCTCGACTCGGCTCGCAGGCTGGTCTCTCATATCAAAAATATACTCGGCTCGCAGGCTGGTATAAACTATACAACCTGTACTCGGCTCACAGACCGATATATACAACAACAATGAATAAAAGAGTCATATGTGGGTGTGCAGGCCTCTATATACATAACCGGTTCGCAGACCGGTGTCTCTATCCAACATACAAAAACAAAACACTATCTCCTGCTGCAAGGATGTCTCAGCTCTCCCCACCGCCCTCAGCTCCTGTCTCCCTGCTGGTCCCTGTGCTGGCTCCCGCCTCCTCCCTGTCACCGACCCACCGGCTGTGGCTGCAGTCCCCTGGGATCTCTGGCTCTGCGAGGTCTCGGCTCTGTGCGCTGCATATGGCTGATAGTCAGCCCCGGTACCATCAAGGACATCCTAATAATACCGGGCCTCCGCTCTCACCTCTATATAACGGGCCCGTGCCACCAAAGCTGCTGGGGCTAGTCCCCCGACTCCTAATAATAGTGGCCCCTATCCTACCGGTACACCCTATGTCGGTGCCTGTGGCGGTACCTGTGCCTGTGGTTGTACAGGTGCCGGTGGTGGTGCCTGTGGCTGTACATGTGCTGGTGGCTGGTGCATGTGCCTGTGCCTGTACCTGTGCCTGTGCCTATGCCTGTGCTTGGGCTAACTGCCCCTGTAATACCCCAATTTGTGCATGTGCAGCAGCAAGCTTCCCCTGTAACAACTGCACCTGTCCCCTGAGTCTGGTCCCTCTCTGCTATAACAGCCACTAAATCTGGCTGTGTAGGTTGTGCTCTCCTCCCTGCTCTCTCCCCTGCCCACCATACCAAAAATGAACCTGCGCACCCAGCATCGTCCACAGTATCGTCTGCCAGCCTCTCTGCTACCCAATCTGGGTCAATGGGCTACAGAGCCGGCAGTGGGGCCTCTACATCATCCCTCTGGTACTGTGGGAAGGGAGGTGGCTCATCCTGTCGCAGCCCCAACTGCCATCGTACCCTCTCTAAGGGTATCCGCTCATACTCTCTGGGCCTCCGTCCAGCTATCCAGAACGTATACTGGATCCAGCGCATCTGTGCTCGGGCTCCTCCTCGGGGCTAATGGCCTCAGTAGGGCCTCCATACAATGTACTAGCGCAGTCAAGCCCTCTAACATGCATGTCGGTAGTAGGCTACATCCCGTCCTGCGAGCACTGCTCGTGGCTGGCCCACGACCCCCAACCACCTCTGAAAGCCATACCTGTATTATAACTGTGGCCCTGGCTGCTGGGTCAGCCCTACTGGTCGTATACATATGATGTGCTCATATGCCCAGCAGTGTAACAAAAATGTGGAGAAAATCTCAAATCACCTCATCCGGCGATAACCCCACAGCTCCCTGTATAGCTGCACCAGATATACTAGTGCCCAGGCATAACATGTATGCTCCTCTACCATCTCGTGTAGTACTCCCATCGGTCACTGTCCACGGCCGGAGCCGAACCCGACGCGACCCCCCAAACCACCTCTGAAATGCCTATTACTCCCCTGTATATCACCATGTGAAAAGCCCTAAAAACCTGGGTAGCCCTACCGTTTTGGTCGAACTAACCCACCTGACCCTGCTCCATTATGCAACAACTTCAGTGTATTCATTGTATGTGGAACAAATCACTTGGATCGCCTCATCCGGCGATAACCCCACAACTCTAGCTGTAATAGCATTACATTCAGATATACCGGTGCCCAGGTATAGCATACCTACCGCTCCTCCAACATCGTCGTGCAGGTGGGTGGTCAAAGCCCGTGGTCCAGCTGGTCCAGCACCTCCTCTAGTCCTGGAAGGGTGAAGCATGTGATGCCTATGGCATCATCAACATAGCTCAGCTCGTGTCTAATGTCTATTGGGCGCGATCACATGTCTGCCATAGGAAATACTGACACTGTGGTAGGTCTAATAACGTGGCTGCACTTCCCCAAATACATGAAGAATGCTATCCTCAGCCGAGAATCTCTGCAATACTACACTGGAAAACTACCTCAGACAACTACGATGTGGTTTTCAAGTCTGACAGGATGCGACAATGACAAGCCGTATTTTTTCTTTTTATAGGTAATAGTCATCTCTAACCGATATCGGTTATATTATGAACACATTAAACAACCGGTATCGGTCATCTAACTCGATGAGGGCAATCATAGCTATATCGATATGTGGTCCCTCTCCACATCCCTATACCGCTGGACTCCACTGAGTGCCCTTATTCGCGCATAATGGCCCAATGCGCTGCAGACACATGTGGCCGCATCCATCTCAATAACGGGGTCATACGATACCGCATAGTCAGCTGCTGACGTGCCTGCACAAATAACCCACTTCATGTAGACCTACCCTTTCAAACAACAACTACTTTAACCTTCTATACCCCCTTTTAACTACCCGACCCACACCCCGACTCTATAACACACACCTACACCCACCTATTTTACCCTAAAACATTTAGGCCGATATCCCCTTTCCTTATCTCGCACCCTACCCAATCACTCAGCTCTACTCTCACCATTTACCTATGCCCCTACCAATTTAACACCTCCTCATTCATACCCACCACCTAATCTATCCTAACCGCACCATTACCATTTTATCCACCCCTCACCAGTCAGCTTTTTGTCCTATCAACCTCTACCCCTTCGGTTCTTCACCCCCATTACGGTGCAAAACCCAATCAATAAACACAACTTGCCCAGACAATACATCACAACAATAAACACAACCAAACCCAAACCATTTGAGAATAGCCAAAACATGCCACACAACTTTCTTGTACACAAAAACCAAAAAAACCCAAAAAAACAACAAAACCTATGCCTTGGATACCAGGAATAAATAATCCTTGTTTAGATAAACTAGTCGACCGGTTGCCTATGACCGATTACTTGTTTGCCCCTCAAATCATGTATCTCATGGTCACACTGCTGCATTGACATACGTGCGTCTGACTTCCTTGGACCTACCCCAAAAACTTACCATGCATCTGAAGACCATTTACCCGTGATCGATGCCGGTCCCTGCTCTCACGCTACCGACAATCGGTCACTAGATTTGATCGCGGATTACCGATACCCTTAACAGCGACCTAACCAAACCCATTATTTGCCTATTACTGCCCCTTTTACCCATTGAAAAGCTACACGACAACAAGGGGCTAACCCACCCTACCAAATTTGTAGCCTAACTAACTCTACCATGCCCCGCATCTTATTTTGCAACCTAAACTCATCACCTAAACCTTACACAATTATTTTATCAATTAACTTGGATAATCCTACCCATAAACCCACATCTAGCAAAAAAAACACCTAATCTCGCCACATAATGAGAGGTTTTGAACCTAGTCCGGTACGACTACACGTAACCTCGTGGTAAGACCTAGGTAACTGGTGGTCCAGCTGGTCCAGCACCTCCTGACTCCTGACTGGTTGTGCCATGGCTATAAATACCAACTCTCATAATGACTTGTCCAAGCCACACAATCAAATGCTGCCTCCTACTCGAAAAGGAGGCCTACCAAGTTGGCTCACTTCTCCACTAAAAATAGTGCCACCTTAGACTTAAAAAATTTAATCAATCTCACTACTCGACCACCGTCAGTTACGTAACTAAAATCGGTTCCCTTTAAATTGACCAATCCCCCAACCAATGACAATCCGTGGGATTTTCATTGATCCAAATCAGAAGTTTTTTGACCTATAACCGATATCGTTTATGTTGTGCCTTAATGAACCGAGTATCAAGTGAAGAAAAGAGAGGAGTTTGCAGAGAAGGACATACCTAAGCCCAAGACTGCAACTGAGTAACCAGAGCCCAGTGACACTCATCCAAGCATTGGGAGAGAAGATAGCTCATCTTGGATTGTCAGATCATCCTGCCTGAACCCTGCCTTCATCATCACAGTCCTTGAACCATATCTTCATCAGGAGCTAGTAAGTATTGTCTTGTACATTCTTTTAATAATATTTGTTGGACTTCTGAATCACAGTAATTACAAGTCTACTCCCAGATCCACTACCCGGTAACACCTCTCCATCTAACTTTCATTCCTCTACCCCTACATTGCCCCAAGAACAGCCCCCATACTCTCTGTTTCTTCTCCATCACCTCATTACCTATCCCCAATCAGGCCTTACCAGCCTTATAAACACCATAGCTATCTTACAGCCATCTGATAGCCAACCTTCACCAAAGCCCCTAAATCACTGCCCCTACCGATATCGGTTATCAGCAACCGATATTGTGTGATAGTGACCTGCATCGGTCACTGTGATTCAAAACCAAGACCAGCCTCTTCTCTATTATTCTAACAAGGTAAATAAATTGTAATTTGACAATAGCTTATTTGTTATAATTTGTGTTACCCATTCATATTAGCAGGGGAACTGACCACCTTCGAAAGGAAGTCTCATATTTCCTGGGCCCAAGGTAATTCCCTCACTTATTATCTAATTAGAATCTGCTTGTTTGCTCTTCACAACGTGCTACCCTGGACGCGCTACTGCATTTCAACATGCATCTGCTTCCTTGAACTATACCCCACCATCTCACCATCATCTCAACACCATTTACCCTTTAGTCAACCCTATCCCTGATTTCATGCTTACCTCAATCTGTGATAGATTTGAGGGGATTACCTATACCCTTAACAGGGGTAACCATTTCTTATTATTGTTGTTCATGCAGCTTTACAAGACAAGCTACATGACAACAAGGGGCTAATGTAGACACCAAATTTGTGTCTTATGACCCCCTGTGCCCCACATCTTATTTCGTAACCTAGCCTCATTACCTAAACCTTACATAATTATTTATTAATTACCTTATAATTAATAAATCCACATCGCCATAACCTGCCACCCTCATTTCGCCACCCTCATCATGACCTAGTCCTGACCCTAAACTAATGTAATTAAGACCTATAACTTGGTCTACATCCACACCCATGACTAAATGACTCCTCACCTGCGCCCAAAACCAACCTCATAATGACATGACTAAGCCCACAACTAATCCCTCGGGAGAAAAGGAGGGAAAGTTGGCTATTTTACTAAAAATAGCCCAATTTGAGTTGACCGACATCGGTTCCTACTCGACCACCGTCGGTTACGTAACCGCCATCGGTTCCCTGTAAATGACCTCTCCCAACCAAAAACAAGGGGTTGGATTTTTCATTGATCAAAACGAGAAGTCATTGGAGGAATCCAAAATTTTACTTGGCTAAGCAGAGACAAGTGAAGAAAAGAGAGGAGTTGGCAGAGAAGGACATCAAGCCCAAGACTACAACTGAATAACCAGAGCCCAGTTACACTCATCCAAGCATCAGGAGAGGAGATAGCTCATCTTGGATTGTCAGATCATCCTACTTGAACCCTACCTTCATCATCACAGTCCTGGAACCTGCATTTTTTATCAGGAACTAGTAAGTCTTATACATTCTTTTGATAATATTTCTTGGATTTCTGAATCATGGTAATTATAAGTCTACTCCTAGATCCACTACCTGGTAAAACTCTCCATCTAACTTACATTCCTCTACCCCTACATTGCCCCAAGAATAGCCCCCATACTCTCTGAGTCTTCTCCATCACCTCATTACCTATCCCCAGTCATTTTACCAGGCTTATAAACACCATAGCTATCATATAGCCTTATTATAGCCAACCTTCACCAAACCCCTTAAATCACTACCCCTACCAATATCGGTTATCATGAACCGGTACCGGTGACACTGACCGGCATCGGTCACTGTGATTCAAAATCAAGACCAACCTTTTCTCTATTGTTCTAACAAGGTAAATAAATTGTAAATGGACAACAACTTATTTGTTAGAATTTGTGTTAATTCATATTAGCAGGGGAGCTGACCACCTTCGAAAGGAAGTCTCATATTTCCTGGGCCCAAGGCAGTTCCCTCACTTATTATCTAATTAGAATCTGGTGGTCTTGTATTCTTACTTACAGGTAGTCCTTCCCAGACAAAAAGGAGTTCTTTGCAATCGATCTGATCTCTCTCTATGGTACGCGCACACCCTCTCAACATTCAACAGGTATTCCTCCTAGCCCTAACCCTTATCTATTTCTCAAAGGAATGAAAGGATAGAAGAAACTCTATCCCGGGAATGGAAGCATTTCTATGTGAAACATTTTGGCAACCACTTCTTATTATTGTTGTCCATGCAGCTTTACAAGACAAGCTACACGACAACAGGGGGCTAATGTAGACACCAAATTTGTGTCTTACGACCCCCTATGCCCCGCATCTCATTTCGCAACCTAACCTCATCACCTAAACCTTACACAATTATTTATTAATTACCTTATAATTAATAAATCCATGTCACCATACCTGCCACCTCATTTTGCAACCTCATCATGACCTAGTCCTAACCCTAAACTAACCTAATTAAGACCTATAACTTGGTCTACATCCACACCCATGACTAAATGAATCCTCACCCGCACTTAAAACCAACCTCGTAATGACTTGACCAAGCCCGTAACTAATCCCTTGGGAGAAAAGGAGGAAAAGTTTGCTATTTTACTAAAAATAGCCCACTTTGACCTGACCGATATCGGTTCTTACTCGACCGCCGTCGTTTACGTAACCACCATCGGTTCCCTGTAAATGACCTCTCCCAACCAAAAACAAGGGGTTGGATTTTTCATTGATCAAAACGAGAAGTCATTGGAGGAATCAAAAATTTACTTGGCTAAGCAGAGATAAGTGAAAAAAAGAGAGGAGTTTGCAGAGAAGGACATCAAGCCCAAGACTACAACTGAATAACTAGAGCCCAGTTACACTCATCCAAGCATCAGGAGAGGAGATAGCTCATCTTGGATTGTCAGATCATCCTACTTGAACCCTGCCTTCGTCATCACAGTCTTGGAACCTGCATTTTTCATCAGGAACTAGTAAGTATTATACGTTCTTTTAATAATATTTATTAGATTTCTGAATCACGGTAATTACAAGTCTACTCCTAGATCTACTACCCGGTAACACTCTCCATCTAACTTACATTCCTCAACCCCTACATTGCCCCAAGAACAACCCCCATACTCTCTGAGTCTTTTCCATTACCTCATTACCTATCCCTAGACATTTTACCATCCTTATAAACACCATAGCTATCATATAGCCATATTATAGCCAACCTTCACCAAACCCCTTAAATCACTACCCCTACCGATATCGGTTATCATGAACCGGTACTGGTGACACTGACCGGCATCGGTCACTGTGATTCAAAATCAAGACCAACCTTTTTTCTATTGTTCTAACAAGGTAAATAAATTGTAAATGGACAATAGCTTATTTGTTAGAATTTTTGTTAATTCATATTAGTAGGGGAACTGACCACCTTCGAAAGGAAGTATCATATTTCCTAGGCCCAAGGTAGTTCCCTCACTTATTATCTAATTAGAATCTGGTGGTCTTGTATTCTTACTTATAGGTAGTCCTTCCCAGACAAAAAGGAGTTCTTTGCAATTGATCTGATCTCTCTCTATGGTACATGCACACCCTCCCAACAGTCAACAGGTATTCCTCCTAGCCCTAACCCTTATCTGTTTCTCAAAGGAATGAAAGAATAGAAGCAACTCTTTCCCAGGAATGGAAGCATTTCTGTGCGAAACAACGTTAATTCTTGGAGTAAAATTTTTTATTTCACTGATTATTAATAGGTGGCGAAATGTTTACAACGTTTTCCCCTTTTAACTTGGTCAGTTACTCCATCTGTTGTGAATATGTAGTTCTTGTTAAGGATATTAGGTCCTTGATTAGAGTTCCCAGTATTAGGATAGGCTGTAGTGTTTTGATTGGGAGTGGTTAATTTCCCATTTGTTCCATATGTCTTATGACCACTATCTATCGCTGCTTGGTCGATTCAGAGAGCACTCTCGAGTACCTCTTAGTGGGAACTTCTGGACTTATTCCTTTATCTCTCTATTGAGAGAATTAAGGAATAAATCACATAGTTCCATTTGATCCATGTTTGAAGCACTTGCTGATGAGTAGATGACCGTACGCCACCTTTGAATAAAATGAGCAACATATTCATTATGTTCTTGTTTAATATTCAAGAAATCCCTGATTCTTATTCTTAACAATTTGTTCATGTCAAAATATTTGATGAACTCTGACATGAGTTGTTTAAATGAGTGTATCAAGGCTTCAGGTATTCTGTAATACCAATCAAGGGCAAAACCTTCTAAGGTTTTAGGGAATATTTTGGAAACAACCCCATCCCAAGGGAGTAATTCCCGTATGGCTGTGGCATAGGCCTTAATGTGTGCATTTAGATCTCCTTCCCCTTTGTATTTGGGTAAATCATGAAGAGGTATTGCAAGCATAAAAATTTGTATGGTGAAGTCTAGGGGCTCTTTTAAATATTCAGAATAAGTCCCTACTGTATAGGCCTCGACCATTGATGGTGCTTACTGAGGGGGTGGAGGTGGAATGGGTTGTTGATATGTCATAACATATGCATTTATAGGGACATAAGGGAATCCTTGTGGTTGAATGAACATCTCGGGAGAAGAGAACATGCCTCCTTGTGGTGACTTTGAATAAATGTTTAAGTGAGGAGGAGCATTGCTATGATGTGGGTTGTTTGGTGCCAAGCTAGTAGGTGTCATGTTTTCTACTGGAGTGGCATTTGAAAATGTGGTCGTAGTTGGCATTTGCTATGGGTAATTATACAAATGTTGAGGAGGAATTCCTAACGTGCCTATTCCTGTAAGGAGGTCAACCTGACTGGGGTGATGCAGAGGGTTGGGGATCCCTACTTGCCCAAAATATGAATTTTGGTTTGCTTGAGCAAGTTCCAACCCTCTAACCTTTTCAAATAAGGCTGAAATGACCTCTATTGGTGAAGACACAGTGCTTTACGTTAATGGCATTTGTTGTATACCTTGAGGTTGTAAAGGGGTGTGATACCATGCTATGAATTGATCATTACTCTGCCAAGCTTCACCGAGGGCATTTCCCATAGGTGGAGGAATGGGGGTGTTTTCCTAGAATAGGGTATCAGATTGTATTTGTAAACTCCCTATAGGTAGATACATGTTTTGGAAATGTTTTTCAATTTTAGCATAGCGTGCTAAGTACTCCTCATAAAAAAATGGGAGTGGATCTGACTATCTACTGATATGTGGTCTGAACACGACCCGAGGAGATGAAGTGGACTCTCCAGTAAATGTCATATTATTAGAGCCTAATGGCTCTGGCTGTTGTGTTTATGCAAGCTGATCTAACTCCTTAATTCGAAATGAAGAACTAGAACTAGTTCTGTGAGGGGGAGTTTGAGATGACAAGTAATTACTTGAATAGTTATTAGCCCATGTAGAAAGCGAGGGTGATGGTTGTCTATTTGTTTGAATATATTTTGTTTCAAGACTTGAGAGAGGTGTGCCATATGCATCGTATCCTGAAATATTCAGGGAGTATATGAATACCGGAAGAATAATGGGAAAGAGTGAAGGTATATGAGAGAAATGAAAAATAAAAGAGCAAGAATTGTTTGTTCATGTCGGGTTCACCAATTTTGTACGATGGAAAAGTGACATGCAAGCATGGGAATCTATAAGTATGTCTTCTTTGTACCTAACCTCCCAAGGTCATTTCGAGACAACCGGTGAATGTTGAATATGAATGGATACAGATAAGCTAATCAGGTAATCTTATATCCTCAATATGCAATAATGGAATCTATGAATCTAAGGAAAAGAAGGCCCTCCTAACCTGAATTGGTGTAATGGATTGTTCAAATATAATAGCTATTTGAAGGCTCCAATCAATGTCGAGCTCTTCTGAGATCCTATTTCTTGGTTGTTGGATACGTGGGAAGTGACCTGTGGGAGCTTCGTATATATCTCCAGACAAGGTCATGAAAATGGTGATAGGTGATTTAGTGTATTTGTAGTGAACTATGGGTGGTTTTTTGGTCTAGCCCAGAAAATATTAGATTGATTAGCTTCTATATTTAATATGGAGAATTGCATTATAATATCTGGCGGGAGTGGTGAGGATCTAAATATCAGCATTCGTAAGCCGGTGTCAATACTTAACTGATTTGTAGGCTCGTTGGGTTGTGGAACTTAGGGATCACAACCATGAATTTGTGGTTGTTGTGGACTTGTTATGGTCATGTGAAGAATCAATCCCTTCTTCTGATTATCAAGTAATCATACACCTTTTCAGCCTCTATGTTTAGAAGTAGAAGTTGTATAATTTTCTTAGAATACCTTACATGTCTTCTGAAAACTTGAATGCGTAAGATAGTATCTATGTCAACGAGGAGGTCTCTTGTGTTAGGTTTTCAAAATAAAGGATCGCAACCAAATACTTGTTCTCTTTTGAATACTTGTGCGGTCATTTGGATATTTTATCAAGGCAGTCTATAGTTAGGATGATTTGACCAAAATGTGTATGCCTTACCGTCTTCAACATTTAAACATGTCAGTTGTTCAATAATTGCTTGTAGGTTTGTTTTTGCTCGAAAGACTTGTATCCTAAGGTCTTGATCTATATCAGCTAATGTTGTGGGTAGATTTGGTTGAGGCACTATTGGTTCAAATATGTATTCTCTAGGCTCTCTAGGTCCTGTGAATGTCATACAAAATGATTCAACTTTTAACTAAAATTAATAAACTGATTACGAAAGGAATATTTACACTATGCAAGCATTCTTCTATTTTTGTATTTTCAATGAAGTATTTTAATGAAATTAAAGAGAAACTTTTCTAGTATATTTAGAAAATGGACAACTAATCCAGTAACAGAATAAAAACAAACAAAGTAGCCGGGTGTGGCTATTTTCCTGTGTAGTTGTGATTTTATCCTAATTATCTAAGCAACTAATTATTTTGAATTGAAAGACTCTCGATCCTACCTCAGAAGTGAGGAATGAATCATAGTTTCTTAGAAACTATAAATCCCCATAGCTTCCTCGGTGATATCGAGAGTGAAATTTTAACTAAAATAAAATAATTTACTACTCTATTTGATATGTTGTAACTAGAAATTTGATAGCTCAAACCTAGCATTTACAGAACAGTGGTAAATCTAGTTATGTGGGATTTTATCCCCTAAGTGTGATCTCCTTGTTCCTTCATGTTCTCGTGAATCTATAAAAGTGTGTATATGATAATATCAACAGAAGATGGTATTCAAACAATGGTAGCTTTGGATATAGACCGAATACAATGCGAGCAGGAGAGGGATAACACAAGTGAACAGATCTTGACTATGCAATTCCTAGTAGGATTTATTGTGGGAATACAACACAAGTGTGCCGAGAGTTTTAGAATCTATCCTTGTGATAAAAAAAACCTGCAACTTTAATGGATTCTAATCTAGAAATGAAGAAAGACTAAAACAAGAAGATCTAATGACCTCTAAAAGACCAACAATGGAGGCAAAACATGAAATTGATAGAATTCTAAGAAAGAAATTCAAAGACTGAATAAGAGAATTGAGAAGGTGAGGGGGCATTTGTTTGAAAAAAAGTTGTCTATTTATATCAAATGCATTTACCAGAGGGTAACTCCCAATTGAACTCTTTTACTATAAACAAAGGAAAAAAACTATTACCAGGGAACCAAAAACATTAATGCAAGCCAAAGTGGTTGAAGAAAGCGGGTGAAATTGAAGATTTACGTTTGACGCAATCATCGGAAGAATCTGGAAAACGTGAACAAAACCACCGCCCTATGCATGGTGGTAGTTATCGGACCACCATCCTATCTTAGGTGGCAGTCATAGGACTGCCCCCCAGGTAGGGCGGCAGTCTCATCACTAAAGACAAAAATGCAAGAAAACAGGGGGGTAGAGGGTAGAACAAAGCATGCAGAGGCTGAGCAAGGCATGCGGATACATATGGCTGACAAGCTTTTCTGGATTCCAAACACCTTGCAAGGAGACCTGTATCATCATTGGGGTATGTGTAACATTGTTCCGGTGGTGCAACACCCTTACAATTTTGGGTACGTATAGTTACATTCCTCTGAAACAAGTAATTCAATGATCAAAATAGCTAATGGATGCATTGACCTCACTACTTCATGCTTGGAACTTGTATAGGTATGTTCCCAAATTTATAATCCTGAAACCAAAGAAGTTTGGGAGGGAAGATGAGAGTTGGTTTTGTCTTTCTAGGAGTAGGCATTTGCCATAATCTTGGGTTTTCCTCCTGTAAGGGAAGAGGGGGCTATTACCAAAGATTCAACACAAGATTACTAGGATTATCATTCTGAAAAATGGAAAATTTTTATGAATGACCATTGGCTGAATAATCCTCGAATTTCTGCCCCTAACATGAAAAAGAAATTAAATAGGGCTGAATTTCTTGAGGAAGTCAGGGATGTGATTACATTTTTGAACATAGTAATGGGTATTGAATCTACTGCCTTTTTCTAGGAATGGATGTTCCAATTAATTCAAGTAATACTTTGTAACAAACCTCTCCCCTGGGCTAATATCATAAGTACCCATATTAATGAGCTAATGATGGGAGTTTCCCAGATAGTGAGAGGAGAAAGGCCTAGAATGAGTGATTTTTTGATGACCTCTTACCAATTTATAATATTTCTTTTCATATAAATTTTCCTGAATTAACAATGGATGGGGAGCTCAATAGTTCCAAGGTTTATGATGTTTTCTATCTGTTAAAGTTGGCAGGTTATGACATGCACTACATAAATATTGTCAATCACTTCTTTTCACCTAGAATTTACTTATATCACCCATATTAGGAGATGGAAAGGTTTTCCCCTGATGCTAAAAGAGTCATTACTCAGTATTGGTGATATTTCATTTAGGTAAGAAGTTATTCATATATCAGGGTTAGTGGTTTTGATGGAAAACCCTACGGGTTACCCAAATGTCTTAATGAAAAATGGGCATTAATGGAATTAGTCAGACAGTTTCTGTCAGTACATCATTTCATTTCCTAGAAGCATGTAACATCCCCAATCAAATTTCCCATAGTCATAGGGAGTTATACTTTTCCCCATATCAAGAAGGCAAAAATGCTAGAAGGAGAGATGAATGGATGCATGATAAATAAATTTGAGGACATAAAATATTATGATATAAACCATATCTTACAAAATATTGTACCCACTCAGGTAGAGCATAAACATCATTATGAGGATTTCTGGATGAACTGTGAAGATGAAAGAGAAGTCAGATGAAGAGAATATTCAAGAATGACACTATCTCAAATGATTGATTTTGGGTCATCCAAGATATTGAAGGGTTAGAGGATGATGGTAATATAATTAGTGAAGAATACATCCAAAACAACCTTTCCTCTCAACCTTTACCACCAATTTATTGGAACCTCAATGAGAATAAATATAACCAGGAGAAGATTGCACATCCCATCTTACTCTCTATAAGGTGTTTTTTTTCAAAAGGAGTGGATATAAGTTATCACCAAACCCCATTGTTGAGATAATATAGGAACAACCAACTCATTGATGATGTTATTCCCACATTTCGGAGGGTTTATGCCACTAGAGAGGTTTCATGGAGATAAAATATCAAGAGGTTGGACTCATTGCCAACACCAAGTGATGTAGGTGCTTAGGATAATAGATTCATAACTCCCCTTCTTTAAGCAACAAGAAAAACTAGAGAGATGTTGTAAGAAGGTATGGTTGAAAGTCCTATTGTTCATGCTACTCCATTACAGATTTTTCTATCATCTGCTTCAAGAGCCAAAGGAAAATAAAAAGTGATGGAAACCAATTGGAAGAGGCCTAGGAGGAAAAATTGTTTGAGACCCCCTATAATGGTCTGCAAGGATCAAAGGAGCAAGAGAAAGCCAAAATTTGAAGGAGAAAAATAACTAAAACTACTAAATGGCTTAATTTAGAGGAGGAGGATACCCCTAAATAGGTAATGAATATTGATGTTCTTTATGTCTTATCTGCTATCACCCAGTCTCCTACAACTTTACCCATTGAGAAAATTGTAACTATGATGGTAACCCTTTCCATTATGAAAACTACAGTTGCTTCACCCACCAAGAAACAACCCATTATGAATTTACCTATACTTTATTCTTTAAATAATCCACAACAACATGTTGAGACTACCCCAGAAACTACTCTAAGTACACAACCTCATGTTGAAGATATTCCAATACAGGCCTCATGGGAAGAAACTTCAGATGTCACAGTTGTAGTATTACCTCATGACACTAAAGTGAGTGTAGGGATTCTTGAAGCTCACATTCCCACGATAGAAGCCATATCCTAGGGATTTGATAGAATAGTATCTACTCATGGTGAGAGAGTGGGCTAAGAATTAGTACAGATAGAAAAGAGAGCTGATGACTAGCAACCCTTAGAAGTTGAGAAAACAGGGGGTTAGTCTGAACCTATGGAAGGAATTTAAATTTAGAGTACACCTATTAGACAAAGTATCCAGGAAGAATTAATGTTTGCAATTTAAAAAGGTAAATCAATGCCTTCATCTTCCTTTAGGGCCCTTATTGTAGTACCCTAGACCCCAGTTCTATAATCACTTGATGAACATGAGTATCCTATAAGAAAATGACTCAACAATAATCTCCTAGAGAAAAAGAAGGTATAAATACAACTAAATGATGATTATTTACAAATTTTGGCTCTCCTCACTCTAGCAAGATTACCTAAAAATACAAAATTCATCTCTAGGAAAGCCCTAAGCAAGAAAGGATAATGATTTGTAGATATTGCAATCCCCAAAGATAATGTGCCCCAAGGGGAATTATCCCCATTTGATTTCTAGGTCTCCAGGATCTCATTAGGTAGGTATTCTATTAAAGAAATGAAGTATGGTTTTTCAGTAGCAGTATAAGGAGTATTCCAAAGGATTGATGAGTTCAAAGAAACAAAAAAGAATTTAAAGGCCAAGAATGAAGCGCTATCTAACTTTCTCAGGAAATTGAATGGAAATCACTAGTAAGGAAGAACTGAAGTCCCAAAAACCACTAGTGAATACATGAGGAGGGTAAGTGACTTGAGTGGAAGATGATAGACTACTATTTAATGTGAAAATGATTTGGTTACGAGAGGCAAAGCAATAATCATAAAATTTGTAAGATGATATTCCCATAATTTTCAAATGGTTGAAGTAACCAAGGAATTAAAGGATAAATGCAAGGCTGAGAAGTTAATGTGGACTGATATGTTACCTAAAATGGAAGCTAATAGAAAATTAGATGATGACCTAGTTTCTGAAGAAGGTATTATATCCCCTAATTATGTGGGTAGTCAACATGAATATTCTAACATGGAAAAAGTAAGAGTGGAAATCTTAGCAAATTATATTAAAATTATTGACAAAGTGAGACATAAAACAATATATTATATCAGTCATATTCATGCTGTGATATACAAATTGATTGGGATAGACAGTGGAGAAAGAATTAGAATGAAGGACATTGACAATTTGATCATAATTTTTAGAGAATATACTATGGGTAAATGAGGAGAGCCTAGAATTTTCAATGTAACTCTCATGCGTAACTGGGTAAGTATTGAATTAACAATTAATAAATTGATAAGAATATTGAATAAAAAATACCAATCTTTAATGACATTAATGAAACAAGTATAAAACATGAAGTAATATTCAACACCACTCAAGACCTAACTAGGAAGCTGTAACACAAATGTTTAAAAGGTAGGATGTCTACAAGAATAAGGTAGGGGAGAGATCAAGACAATTCAGTGGAACATGCCATAAAAGTAAAGAGAAGGATGATAGAGTTAGCTAGAAGTAAAAAAATATCCTCACTACCTCTTACAGGTGTCATCATATGTTTTTTCACTTGACCCAATCAGAAAGAAAAGGGAATCTTTTTAGTTAGTAGATATTTCCTCTATAGATTATGAATTACAAGGAACAAGGATTAAAGGTAATCTCTAAATTTTTTTTGGGGGGAAATCATATATAATAGTAACATAACTATGAGGGGTTTGTTCTCATAAATTGGGGATTTTTTCTGAAGCTTTTGCAAAAGACAAGAATTGATATAGTTTACTGTGACACTTCTTATTTGTTTCCTAGAAATACATTTTAATTTTTTTACTCTTTAAAATTTACGTGTTAAGATGATTACAATGTATAGTAATTAACATTTATTGAGATCAAATGTTGTCTTGTTCCCTTGTCAATAATTTGGTGCATTTTAAATGTAATTTGTCTAACTATGGGTTTGGGTTTTATGTTCTAGATTTTGAGTACTAAACACCTAGTTTATCAATTGCATTTTTTACTGTAATTATGTGTTTCTTACTTCTCTAAAGTACACTAGTTCTATCCTTAGTGATTAAGCTTTGGTTAATTGTTTAATATTTTGTTGTGATATTTTACTTTACAATATTGAATGCAATTATAAAATACTTGATGAAATCATTTTTTTAATGGATATTTTTAATATTTTGAGTGTATATTAAGTGTACAAGATTAGGAGGAAGAAAAAATTCATTGAAATATTTTCATGAGCCTTTATGCTAAATATTTTGAGGATTGTGTGAAATATTTGTCTTAATTGAGTATCAATGAATGTAAATATTTCTTTAAGTGGAAATAATGATGAATTGATGAATTGTTCTTTACTTTCTGGAATTTCATATGTGTCTAAACAAGTACTATGAGTAGTGTTATCTAAAGATTTATTAATTTGTGGATCCCCCATCCTTATAAAACAATATATGAGTCTCATCACACTATAAAAATGTTCTTTTAGTCATCCTGTTGTATCATTTACAAGAACTATTGAAAGGAAAAATTGATTTCACTTCATCCTTTCATAATTATGCAGGAGAAAACAAAAATTTCCACTGTCTAGAGTAGCCTGAGTCCTGGTCGAGTGACATTTGAACTACTTAGTGTGATAACTAGTAGGATTTTAAAAGTGTATATATTGACCATGTTCACTCAAGACTGATACTTAATTTTTGAAGAAAAGGATAAGAAACAGTGACTGCATCTATATTTTTTACAAATACAGCTTACAAAGTGGGTTCTCTCACCCTGGTTAAAGGCATGACCTATAGTATTCGGGAAGGTCATCTTCACGTGTAACATGATCCATTTAAGGTTAGGTTTAAAAAAAATTGTCAGACTTCTTCCCTGGTTACAAATGAAATACATTTCCAATCTATCATCCTCAAATTTCATCAACTCACCAGTTGAAAAATACCTGGCCCCAAGTGGGTGTAATTTTTGGTACCAACTGAGATGATGGATGTAGATGATGCGGGGTGTATGGAAGTATACAATGTATGGTGTATAATGCATTGATGGGTGTTATTATTCCTATTTTGTATGGATGTGGTGGGATTACCAAAAGGAGGAGGAGTGGAGGGGTAAGAACATACCCCCAACAATGTAGCGATGAAGATAACAGAGAGTGATTATTTATATAGTTATATTATATTATTAGTTACTTACTTATGTGATAGTTATGGTTGTATGACGTGTTTTTCTATTGATTATAGGTGACATGTATTGGAGTTTGATTATGGAAACATCAATCCACACATTGACATAGAATGTTTTGAATGACATACTTGTGGGTGGAGGGATGTTAGAGTGTGTGGAAGACATTACGGGAGAACATGCCCATTTATTTGAGCCAATTGAAATAGAATAAACAACGTGTACCATGCTACTGAGTGAGAGGGATGAGGCACATGAGGAGAAATGTTGAGATAGAGAGGAGGAAGGTGGAAATCCTTTAGTGTAATATGTGTTTTCATAATTCATCGCAATACAAATTTGCTTTGTAAAACATTTGAAAAAGGTGACACTACTATAGAGATAGGTGGAGAGGTATCGAGGTCATGATTAGTGGCACAAATTTAGCAATGGGGTATCAAGTTCTAGATCTCTTACATTACTAGATAACAACAATGATAATGATATATGACTTGTATTGATGTATTTGACTATAGGGGAGCTTCCCCAAGTGATGAGATGTTTTGTAACTATTATTGTAATCGATATATAAATTGATTTACTGACATATGATAATTGTATTTGTTGTGTATTAGTGTTATGATGTGGTGATGATGTATGCGATTATTATTTCTATATATGATGCATGATTTGTTGAGTATTTCTCATGTTTTTTGAATGGACTTGCAATATGATGTAGATGATGATAAACAAAATGTGTAATGTGATTGCGAAAATAAAATCATGATGAAAATTTATGATGTGTGTTAGGATGATGTGGTCTTAATAGTATAATGAAACACATGTTAGTATGATGAGGATAGGGGGAGAATATTAGCTATGCCCCCCAGCATATAGATGATGAGGTTCATTTAGATAAGAACCCTCAATAGTCATGAATGAACCAGAAAGAAATAGTGTGTTATCAGGAAATGATTGGATAGGATGTGGTAGATGAATCAATAGAATGCGTGAAGATATGTTCTTATTATAATAGATCCCTTAACAGTCATGTAAGAACTGTAAGAACACAAGTGCATCATTGGGGGGTGGGGTGATAGTAATCATCTACCAAATAACAAGGTGGTGTGAAGATTTGGAAGCATTTGGAATGAAATAAACATGATCATATGAACCAAACCAAATGTCAAGTGGAGAGGTGATGGGAGGTGTAAATGCTGAGGCTTGTGGAAGCCAATGTGAATACATAACATGAAGTGATGGATGAGATGGATGAGGTAGATGATATGGTTCAAGGATGGATGGATGTGATGGAGAGTGTGCATGAGTGATGACCTATGGCAATGGAAGAACAATGACCTTAGCACTAGATGAAGGAGATAAATTAATTAGAGTAGTATCTCATTTCCAAGGGAGAGGATACATGGCCCTCTCACGTGAACAAGAGATAAAAGAGATGATTCCATTATCCTTTATCTATTGCAATTGACCATGAAGGCAATATCCCTATGGATGATAGTTACAATAGGGTTGATCACCCTAATGTTGTAAAAAATGTTGTGCATGATGCTGGTTAGAAAGTAAGAGAATTAAATTCTCATGGATCAAAGCACACAACAAATCATGTGGTCGAGTGTGATGAGAGAAATGTAATGGATCATGCGAAACATGTGTATAAGATTGAGGTGTATCCTACTGGGGAGTAGGAGAAGGACACTTTTTTGATGTAGTAGGATGAGCTTTCTTATGAGGAGGAGATGAAGATCATGTAGGATACTAAATTGATGGTAATGGAGAAGAAATAGATGATGTAGTAGTAGTAACAATAAGTGGAGGTGTTTCACATATAAGCTGCATACATATGAGTAAAACAGATAGGGTAAGGGTGATCAGGAATACCTGTGAATTAAGGTGGAAGGTAGAGTGTGTGTGTGTTTTATTTCCTGATCTAGTTTTGATTACGAGAACTTCCTTTTTGCTTGGAGGAACTACCTATGAATTAGAAACAAGACCACAAGAGGAATATTAAACAATATATGTCAATGGACTGCCTAGTGTGTGCTAGATCTGGGAAGTGTGATACTTCTTAGATGGCTATGAATCCACTGTTTAATATAATTCAATGCAAGAAATAATGTAAGTAAAAAAAATACTATTGTAGTTGATATGATTTAGGTACCTCATTCAAATACAATAAGAAAATTTATTCTAATGGGTCAGGTTATGATCAGATCTGGAGGTTGGGCAGGTAGCCAAGGTGACTAGGACATGTTAGGATCAGGTTTTGGGTGGTTTAGTTTATTTGGATGAATGGTATGAAGTTTTTGTTATAGGAAGAATTACCAGATACAGAGACTGACATTGGTCTGGTATGACCGATGCTGGTTGAGAGGAAATTGAAAACAATTTAGGTTGATCGACATCAGTAGGGTTGGGAATATAGAAACTCAATAAAGTTTTATTTTGGTGATTCTCTGTGATTGTACAGAGAATGAGAGAATGAGGATTAGGTTTCCAAAGATGCTGGGAATTAGATATGTCTAGGGTTAGGTATAGAGAGTTGGGAGGCTGTAGGTTGTAGGTTATTAGGTGGAGGGATTGACAAGAAGGTGGGAGGTGATGAAATACAATGGAGACTGGGACTCCCAAACAAAGATAAAGAAATTGATCTAAATAAGTATGGAAAGATGCAGATCCAAAAGTACTTACTTATACTTGTAGACTGGTGGCTAGATGAGGGTGATGATTGATCTATGAAACTAGTGGTTAGTGCCGTGGAGGTACTTCCCAAAACGTTACCATGAATGATTAACCTTTAGATTAGTCTTGGTACTGGTTCAAGATGTCTCGATGTGTAAGAGGGATCTGGAGCATGCTTGAATGCAAATATCTCTTCTCCAAAACTCAAATAATTCTTCCAACCTCTGAAACAAGGTTACCAAAGTGAATATATGGTAACTGATGATGGTTTAGGGTGACTGGTGTCAGTTTTGGGTTTGATCGGCATCAGTTAAGGTGGGATATCCCAGGTTGCCAAAATAACAAATCTTGGCTACATTTTTGGCCAGTTATGTCTGTTATTGCGGATTGAAAATGGTATTTATGCGTAAGTGTGCATGTGGTTAGAGGAAGAATAGGCACCTAGTGTTAGGGTTATACTAAGTCTCAGTTAGTTATGGTAAATAGAGATTGAGTCCTAGTTAAAAGGAAACATGCTAAGAATAGGTCCATGATGAGATGTTTAAGTGATGTGGTGGGGTGAGGTGGAAATTAGTTTAATTAAGGTAATTAAACAATGACTATTGTGAGAATGGGCATTAATTTAATTGTAGGTAATTAAATTAATATACATGTGGGGTAAAGAGGGAGTGTGACCCAAATCTGGTGTCTACAGGAAGATATAAAACATGTGGAGCCATAAGGTCTTGTTATAGGTCAATGACTTTATTGCGTAGAAGTGTGAATGATTCACATGTGTCATATTGCAATATTTTTTTAATGTTGGAATAAAACCATGACAAAAGATAAGTTTCTTATATAGGTTGATAGGTTGAAAGACTAATTGGTGCATACAAACATTGAATCGTAATATGTAATCGATGATAGGTTATATTTTTCCCTCATGTAAAGTAGGTAGATGATCTTAAGTAACTCTAGGGCCATTTTTGATGCTAAAGCGATGAAGAAAAACTTCTTCCATATCATGATAAGTGCTAATAGATCCAAATAGTAGGTGAGTATATTGTTGTCACTAAATCACTGTACCCCCCAAATGGTCTAAAAATGAATCATGAGATTCGGTGTGATTGGGACACATGGGATCACCTCTCAAGCTATGGGACTTGGGCTCGAGGTGAAACTATGGAGAAGGCTGAATTCCTCTTCCTAAACTAAAAACAACACTACTTCTAATGCATGATAAAATGGCTATTTAGTCCTATGCTAACATTTCATGGGATTAGGGAAAGAGATTTGCAAGAAATAAAACCTAAACTAGAAGTGGTGATGCATCAAATTAATGGATGTTTAACATCTGGAAGGGTTAATATGGGGGTATGCTTGCATCACTGACCACCTTCACCTATTGAAACTAGAAAGGGTATAAAATACCATAAACTAGGGGCAGACGTTCCTCTGTTAAACTTGAGTATTCATAAGGGTAGATCAAATCAGATTCAACACACAATTATTTCATCATAAAGAAACCACACATGCATATATCAAATATCTATTTCTGTAACCATGGATAATAATGACATAAAATTAACGTAGAAGGAAAATAAGATTTCCACAACTGACATAAAAGATAGTAGTATTATTCCTTTATAGCATGAAATAAATATTCTAAAATAAAGGTAGGATAATCACTCTCACTAAGGATTTGTAAATTCACAAAGTAAACATTGATTAACCATTTAACACAATAAATCATATTTTTGAACAGCAAGGTGCAACTCTGAATGTAATTAAAAGGTATCTTAGCAGCTTAGAAGCACTCTTCCAAGCTTGAAGAGAAACTCCTCTAAAAAATGATATATATCCTTTTTTCTCTCTATCCTCTCAATACTCCTTATACTCAACTATTTATAAGCCTTTTAGGCTGAGCCATGATAGTTGGGCCCTTAACTAGTGCTTAACTAAGACTATAAATGTCATTAATATTAAGGGAACATGATCCCATGAAAATAGAAAATTTGATGCAAAAGGTTTTGAGAAAGTCAACCCTATAACTTTGATTGATTTGGAGCTTGAATTTATCCTCTCATGGCTACTCAACTTGATGTGGGTTCAAATTCAGGTTGTTACTATCTTCAGAAAATGACTCGTCCACTTTAGAAATGGTGGTTCTTGCACCCTGTAACTCAATGTATATCTCAACAACCTACTTCATCTTCTCCTTTCCCCTTGATGTGAAAGTAGACATTAAGCTTTGTGTTTCAGAAGCTGAAGTTGGAGAAACTATGAAAATAAAGTCTTTGAAAACCTAAAAGAAAAATCTCCAAAATTTTGTAGAGTAATGTTCCGAAAAAAATCTCCGAAGTCAAAAGTTATGAAATTCCGAACCAGAAAGTTCTGAAAATTTTCTCCAAATTTTTTTTCCCGAAATTTTTTCCTAAAAATTTTTCTAAAAATTTCTTCGAAACTTTTTCCGAAAAATTTCTCCAAAAAATTTTATGAAAATTTCTTCGAAACTTTTTCTGAAAATTTCTCCAGAAAATTTTCTAAAAATTTCTCCATTTTTTTTTTCAAATTTTAGAGTTTCAGGGTTCTGGGCTTTGGAATTATCAATTCGCTCAACATTTTTAATCCCAAAAGTCTCTGAAATTCCAAAATGGAATTGTTCGAAAAGAATCCCCAAAATTAAACTCTGAAAGCTTGATTCAACTCAGCCTACCTCGTTCCCGAACTTCTGGTCCTGCGATGACTCCAAAACTTTGTTGCTTATTATCCCAATTTCCTAATTTCTGAATGTAGATTTAACCACCAAAATGAGCTTGGTCCAGAGCTCACTCTCCGCAAATCACACTAACACATGACAAATAACTCAACGAGTAGCTCGACCAATTTTAGCTCATGCCCATTTATGATTATTGTTGACAAATTTTCAAGCCTTACATTGTCCTTTCTTAAACTTTTGAATTTTTCTGTGAACAAATGAGACATGAGGGTATGACAGGACACTTGAAAAGACATATGCCAATTTTAACTGTGTCTTGCTTAAGTTGAGCAAGTATGGGTCCTTCTAAAGGTAATTTTCTCATTCCAAGACCAATTTGAACCTCCAAGATATGAAAAAGAAGGAACAATCCCAGAGGATCCCGAAACCTTTTGGAATAACATACAAGGCTTTCAAAGCTTGAAGTTATCCTGATAACCCCAAAATATTTATGGAAGAATCTTTGATCTCAGGGTATTATCATATTTTCTGTTTTTGCCTGGGGGGCAAAAATTGACAGCATATACCTTTGTAAAGCATCATCAGTAAGGCTATGTCAAAAGGATTTAAGCAATAGAATATGAAGCTATGGCCATACGATAATGCTTGACATGCAAGTTAAGGTTTCTAGTACCATTGAAACATGAAAAGGTAGGCATGATAAAACCATTAGGAAATGCTAAGTTATGAATCTTCTTAGGAATATGGTTGCTATGTAATAAATTTTTATCAATGGAAGCATAATATACCTTGCTTTTTGATGTGATTGATTGAACTTGAGACCATAAATGACCCAAAACATACGTGAGAGAGAATATATCCTATGAAGGGATAATACATGATGGAAATAATGTGTTAAGTGGTTGTAACTTACCATTTTTAGTAATTGTAGGGATGTCAAGAGGAGATGAAGGAGATTATGATGCTAAGGGAACACTATATGTAGGTTCTGACAAAGCATTAAGTGATGAAGATCATGGAACATCCATAGAAGTGGTAGGATTAACATTAAAAACATTCCTAGGAGATGGAGTGTCAGATGGAGATGCAATGATAGGAGGAGACAAACTAATAGATGGAGATGGAGTAATAGGAGGAGATGAAGTGGTAAGAGGAGATGAACTAATAGATGGAGATGAGTCATGCATATTATTAGATACAACCTCAGAAGAAGATGATAATGGATCGGGAGATTCACACTTAGCAGTATGTAAAGTAGTAGACTCGTGACTATTAATTATTTCCTCAAAATAAGAGAGAGACTAAGATATGGAAATTTCATTAAGCTCATAAATTGGACAATCAACATAGTGTGATTGAGTATGTAAACTAGTATGTGATGGATCATTAGAAGCATTATCAGAAATAGAAGAAGCATGAGATGTAGCTATAATATTGGTCTGACTAGGAGGAGAATTAGTATTCACATGTGTACTATCATCAAGACCAAGCATGAAATCAATAAGAGAGTCACCTATAATTTCCTTAGAAATGTTAAAAGGAGGATCATGGATAATTGTATAACAAGGTCGATAGCCATAAAAGCTAGACGGATCTGAAATGATGCTAAAGGAATAATTTTCAATGCTAGTAGGCATATTACATTTGTTAACTAAGAGTTGTTGAATATCATTTGACATAGTAACATCACGGTATAGAGACATAAGCTTAGATATAGTTGCCTCATCATAGATGGGATTTATACTAACATGAGGCATGATGATCTAAGAAGGAGAAGACCTATCCTTAGCCATTAGGGTTTTAGTGGATGGTAGGGACAAAATTTCAAAGATATGGGTTCACCAAAATGATTTAATAAAATCTAGATTTTTTATTAAAATTAGAAATGTACAACTATGCTAAATGACACATAAATGCTAAGTAATTTATTTGATATTTTAAATGAAATAAATTGAAAGGATAAGGTACTTACCTAAATTAGACTCACCTTGCAGTGATATGGGATTGAAAAAAGTGATGGAATGGTGGAACAAAGTTTCAAAATGATCTTTAGAAAATTGCAGTGGAGGTAGATTTGACCAGATTGGGGAACCTGGAGAGGGATAAGGGTACATGAAATAGCTCGAAATATGATCCTGATATGGTCGTTAGGTCTTCTTAGTACTTTAGATTTGTTCATCTGAATGTCATACTTGGTTCTGTAGTGTCACCGTAAACCTAAATTGAAGAATCACCTGCAAAACCCAACACAAAACATCAAACCCTAAAAAAATAAAGATGCATATGAAGGGGTCTTACTGTCCTCAACTACCAAATGGATGGACTTATGATTGTGTGCCGCACTACATCTCAGACCTAATGTAGTTCTATGTGCTTATGTATGCAATAATGTTCTGAGGTTTCCCTATCACTAATGACATAGAGATATCGGGTAGTAGCTAGATAAAATGAAAAATGGTGGTTGGAATAGAATGAATACTCCCTTTCCCATGCAATGTATGATGTAGAATAATACTCAAATGTAGTCCCTTTCTCTATGTAGATAGCTATCCCTTGATAGAAATAGTTTCCCATAAGGTAGTATGTATGTTGTGTTTATATAGGGATCTATTGTTCAAATTTTGACACTAATGACCTGAAATGCCAACTAGTACCTCAGGAGAAGAGAGGAAAAACCAAAAAAGACCGAACTTCAATGAAAAAAATAAAACCAAGTGTAATTTGGACTAGGAACCCTAAAATTAGGACTAGGGCACCCTAGGCACCCTGATCCCTCTCTAAGTGTCCTAGTTAGAGACTAGTGATGATAACTAAGTATTGACTAATGGGAATTCTTGAGACCCAAAAAAAACTATGCAAGTGAGTGACATGTGTACAAGACTAATAATGGTAAAGATCAACAAAAAAATGACTAAACAATGGAATAGGTCATCAGTGAATACTTGTCTTATGCAATATCCATATATAAAACAACATACTTGGTGGTATAACAATAGTAGCAAGTGAGTGATTTCATGACTACAATCCCATGTTCATAGTTAGAATTTTGTGTCACTAGTGTCAAAATTCAAACAAGAGAATCATATATACATAAAATACACACTATTATTCTAGCTGGCAATTCAAAGGGAGTATCACATCTACATACTATCACTACTATATCAAGGGATTGCATCTTTGGGTTGCATACACTACATAGGAAGGGGGAGTGCTGAATTCTATATCACACATTTACAACTAAGATATATATAGTCCTCTATCTTGGTGTCATTGGCACAAGGGCAACCTAAGGACACTATTTCACACATAAGCATGAAAAAATACATAGAGTCTAAAATATAGTGCAACGCTTGGTATTAAGTTCACTCTTCGGGTGACTACTAGGGTCATTACAACTTCACATATTAATTTTTTTTAATGATCCTATGTGTTTATATGCTTGTGTAGATAACTAGTGTTTTTTTACATGTTACAGGTGACATCAAAAACCCAACAATGCATTGGTAGTGAAAACATATATATTGAAGCAAATAAAATGAGACCTAGAAAAAGGTTGGTCTTGAACCTCACAAAAACTAGCACCCAATTGGACACTAGCACCTAGGAACTCTTGTCCTCCTATGGGCGATCCTGTACAACATAATCTAGAGTCCCATAATTCTTTGTCACTCACTATGACATAATTTCTAGCCAGATCTAGCATATACATAGTCCCGACCTTCTCTAGTTTACACATAAGTGATCCAAAAATTTGGTCAATATTTTTTTCTTAACCAAAGAACCTTATAGGAAATTAATTCCTTTACAAAATTATCCTATTAAAAAACAAATTTAAATCAAATGCACAATAAGAATAATAACCATAGTGTAAAAAGGTTGATAACAAAGTTTGATAGAATTCCTATGTCTCCGGGTTTAGAATAATGAACTAATTCATTATTCACTTCTAAATTATAACTCAAGTACAAAATCATAGTTGAAACTATAATAAACATGAGTCCATAAGAACAAGAATCTCCTCCATGATCACCGAGTGATAATACCCTGGCTTATGTAGCTGATCCGATCTCAAATGCACAATAAGAATAATAACCATAGTGTAAAAAGGTTGATAACAGAGTTTGATAGAATTCCTACGTCTCCGGGTTCAGAATAATGAATTGATTTATTATTCACTTATAAATTATAACTCAAGTACAAAATCATAGTTGAAACTATAATAAAAATGAGTCCATAAGAACAAGAATCTCCTTCATGATCACTGAGTCACAATGCCCTGACTTATGTAATAGATCCAATCTACATTGAAAAATACCCTTTGGCTATGAATGTAGAATGTAGGTGCTCCGGTAGATTCAGTTAGATGATGATAAATTCCATATTCCAGATAACCCAAACACCTTCGTTATATGGTACCAAGTCTTTGGATATAATCAAACAATAAGGATGGTCCTTCAATTTTTTGTACAATAGAAATAAGCCTCTACATAGAGCTATGATTGATCTGATGTATGTTGTTGATGTTTACCTCCTTTCACTCTACTGCACGATAAAATGACCACTACACAGGGCTAAGTGGATGAAATTTCACTAACAAGATCAATGGTAAATAGTGACCCTCCTCTAAAGAAAACAATTTGATGATACATCTAATGTACTAAGGCTTGAGATCTAGTTCTTCTCTGTTTCTTTATCATGTCCCTCAGCTCCATGCTTTCTTCAGGATCTAACTTGAGAATAAGGCGTAATTTTTCCTTTTCACTAATCAGTGAGTAAATAGTGACTCCCATAATTTTTTACACGTACTTAATAAATAATAGAAATTAATTTCATCATGCTGATAATAATAATCGATCCTCAATGAATAATGATGAAGATTCCTATACTAGTACAATATAGGACTTATATCTCTATATGCCTATACTAATATAATATAGGTCATATAATAATTCATATAATAGGACTTACATATTTTTCTCCTCAATGTCATTGTTATCCAAAATTCACCCTCAAGGTAATTTTGATAACATGCATCAAATCTTCAGTCCCGAGCAAGTAGATTGATTCAAGGCCCGAACCCATCGGCTTCTCTCTAACTCTCCCATCCAAGAAAAAATCCCAACGAGTTAGAAAAATGAAAAAAAATGCAAAAGATAAGGTTGCAAGATTGTTTTAAATAATTTTGGGTCTGAAGGGTGCGGATCGTATTAGTGCGGGTTGTACCGAGGTTCGTCGTACCAAGTTTGGGACAAAAAAAAAAGGAATAAAATCAGCTAAGTCAGACATTTTTGTCCCAGGCGGTCCATGGGACAGTTGGGATGTTGGGACGCGAAAAGGTGAAATGGCCGCAGGAAATAAAAAATAGTCAAGTTTTTTGTTTCATACGGTTTGGGACAACCGGGGGAAAAGTACGCGCGGGGCACAAATCGGCCGATTTGTCGCAAGACGGTTTATTGCGGGCAGTGCAGAGATTTTCATCCAGGATAGCCAGGACAAGAGTACGCATGAGACGTGAAAAGGTGAAAAATCCATAAAAGGGACAAGGAATCCCGAATCAGCCGATGCAGGAGAATTCGTCTGGGACAGTCAGGACACGTGGACCCGATTTTGCCAAAATAGCTGCAGCAAAGAAGAAAAGTCAATGTTTGACCCGTGAACTTCAAACGGCCATAAATTTTGACTTCGAGCTCTGATTTTCACAAAATTAGACTTTCTTGAATGAGAACAATGTCCTCTACATAAAAATAACATATTCAGCTCTAGTCAGTTAATTCTTATTCCTGTCAAATGACAGAAAACGCTTGCCAGACCCAAAATAGCTACCCACACTCAGGAGGCCATAACTTTTGCATTTCTCAACAAAATCACACAAAATTAGTACCGTTGGAATTTTGGCTTTGATCCCGATGCACAGTAATCAATAAATTCTATATTTTATGAGAAATAGGTGGGAATTTTCATAAAACGTGGCCGGGTTCATAACAATGTTTTATTTGGTAGTTGGGAGTGCAATAAAGAGGCATGGTTACCATTCTTTCTCTGTTGCAGCACCTGGGACAATATGGGGAGCCTTTTACAAGTAATATACAATCATTTTACTCCATTTAATGCCTCTTACAAGTGGTTGAAGGATATATTTTGGGATTTTCATTTTTCCCTTCTCTTTCTCTTCTCATTTTTTCTATAAATTGGAGTGTTGGGCTCATTGTAAAGGGAGGTAGTTTTTTTTTTGGAAAAGCTCTACCAAAATTGCTTTGTGAAGCCAATGTGTTACAGACCCTTATTGTGGACTCCTTGCATGGTGATCTAGGCCCTTATCTTGTAACCGATTGAACTGTGCATGTCAGGAAGCAATAAAATATAAGTTTGTGGATGCATCTTCCCTTGTTATGTTTTCTTGCATTCTTATTGCCCCTTCAACCTTGATATAAGAATATTGTGTCTATTATTATGTTCTTGTAGGGATCCATTATCATTGTGTATGTTTGAAATATTGTTGTGAATGCATTTTGCTAGATTATGGAGAATTGTCATCACCTCTTCTAGTGTGCACTTTGCTTCTGTATCTCACACATTTGAAGACTACTCTCACACCATCCTTTTCTGGTGTATCACCACTTTAGTGTAGGTTTTAATTTTATGCATTCTCTCTCCCTGGTCCCTTGGAAATTTAGATTAGAATAGTTAGTTTCCCCTACATTAGAGTAGATAGTGGCAGGTAGCTTAGGAGCAAGAACCAACTTTCTCTGGAGGTCTATCTCAAGTAGCAAGTCTGACAACTTGGAGATAGTACCCATGTTATCCAATCGCACCGTGAGTTCAAGTATATGCACTTGTATAAACATAGGGGTGCTATGATTTAGTGATAATAGTCACCACAAAAATGACTTCAAACTTCTTAAGGTCTCCACCTTTTGTTCTCTTAAGCTCAGGCATGGAGAATTTGTTCTTGAATGGAGAGAGGGGCTTCATCTTAAATATCACACACACACACATATAGGAATTAATTTTTAAATTCCTATAATAATAGGCCTCCTATATTTTTTTAATAAAAAATGCCCTTTATTTCTCTTGGCTATATTTATTTCTACTCCCCCAGCCTCCTTTATTGTCCTAGGGCTTACTAGTGAGTAGCTTGTTGTTTAATGTGAAGGGAGAGGTTGTATTTTATAGCCAAAGTGGTCAGTGCATTATGTGGATTTTAACCACATCCTCCAATTGTTTTCCAACCAACTCAGTTGGATGAGTTTCTTTGGTCGCTATGATGCAAATGGGGAGGTCGAGGGTTCCAATCCTAATCCCACCTCCTATAATGACCCTTTTGCTATGATTTTCCCATGTCAACCTCCTTAGTTCCCTACTCTACTTTATATCCACCACATAGCCTACAACCCCTGCATTCGGGCCTACGTGTCTCGAGTGTACTGGTCTCACCTTGGCATGTGGGATCTGACCCTACCATCTATCCTTGAGCCTACTGCTAAAAACTCTATTTTCCATAATGTGTCCTACCTTCCATGCCGTTTGGTGTGTTGGACATCCTTTTTCTATGGGTGATGTATTAGAGATGAGAGTTTACACCACATCAAGCGGAGAGTGGATTAGATAAGGATTTAAATAGCCTAAGGAGGATAAGGTTTTTTGGGGTTGTCGCCACATAATATACTTTTTCCATTGTGTAAATATGAGCATCTCACCTAATGAATCACTCCATAGCTTGTTGGCTTAAGTCAGATCTACATGCAATATAGTATCTCACTGAGTTAGTATAGCTTACCCTACCAAGTTAGAGGTATAAGGGGCAATGTGGTGGCAGACTACATGTTGGCCTAAGGACCCACCACATGGAATTTTTTTTTGATTGATCCAAAATGATGATATCGAGTGTCGAAGACCAAAGGTCCAAAAAAAAACCTGTTTTGTTTCCTACGCTCAATTTTATTTTTGTCATGTCATAATGTGACTCACCAATTGACCCTGTCTTATCTAGGAGTTGACACAACTTTGACCAGACATAACTTGCGAGTATGGGATCCATTTTCCAAACTCTTATACTCTTCTAAAAGCTGACAGAGTCTATTTCCACACCATAATGTTACTAGGGGATTCAAATAATTTCTTTCATTTGAAATTTACTTTAGATCACACCTACCCATTGGGAAATATTTTTTTCCCAAAAATATTCTCTTTCTCACTCCTGGATCATGAACTAAGTCACTGTCTGTGTAAATATCTCTATAGCTGATACCATGGTTTTTGAACTGCTACTTCTTCAATCATAAATTTGGTTTGATCTTGAGGACCTATGACACTTGGGCTTATTACCTTCTGCTTCGCCACTCTGATGCCAAATTAGGATGGCTAATCTTGGTCTGGTCCTTATGAGGACACCATATAGACCTTTGATTACCAATTATGCAAGAAAACACTAAGCATGATGAAGTTGTCACATATTGCATACTTTCTTGGTGGCTTTGGTACCCTATCATAATATTTGCACCATCAATCTCTCTGCAAAGTATGACATGTGTTTCTTGTTGTGCTTGGACAACTTAGTCAATAAGAAAATTTTATGTCCTACAACAATTTTTTTAACCCTTACAAGAGGGTCTTACAATTACAAATATATTAATATAATAATGCCCAAATTCTATTGGAGACTCAAACCTTCTTTTTAGGTCTTGCTTCTTATTTTCTTCTTCCACAAACTATAGATGTTTCCTCAATTAAAAATCCTTCTCTGGGATATAATATGAAATGGTACATGTCCATCTCACTACTACCGCAGACGAAAACCTAGTTCTCAATATCAAATTTCTCGTCAATAAGTAAGCTTGCAAGTGTGATCACCTTCTCTGATACCAAACTTGATCCTAAAATCCAACCAATATTTTTTCTTGACCATGGACCCTTATAGGAAATTAATTCATTTACCAAATTACGCCGTTAAAATAAAATTTAAATCAAATGCACAATAAGACTCAATTATAAACCAAATATTGATAATGTAGTTCGGCAGAATGCCTACATCTCCGAGTTCAGAATATTGAACCAATTTATTATTCACTTATAGATTTTAACTCTAGTAAACAATCCCAATTGAAGCTATAATAAACCTAATGCCAGAAGAACAAGAATTGCCTCGACAATCACCAAGCGACAATACCCCATCTTATGCAACAAATATGATCTCCAATGATGCCAAAAGAAAAAGAATATCCTCCATGATCACCCAATGATAATGCCTCATCTTATGCAGTAGATCCGATCTCCAATGTGAAATAAACTTTGGCTCCAAAGTCAGAATCCAGGTGCTTTAATAGTTTCAACGAGTTGATAATAACTCCCATATCCTAGATGAACCCAATGCCTCCATTGTATGATGCCAAGTCTCTAGATATCATTTGAAAAAAAGGATTCTCCTTCACTCTTTTGTATGGTAGAAATAAGCCTCTACATAGAGATATGAATGATCTGATGTCTATTATTGACATTGACCTCCTTTCAATCTTATGTACAGTAAAATGATCGCTACATAGGGTTAAGTGGATCAAATTTTTCCAACGAGCTCAATGGTAAATAATGACCCTCCTTCAAAGAAAATGATTTGATGATACGTCCAACCTACTAAGGCTCTAATGTCTAGTGATTTTCTATTGTTTTTTCATGTCCCTTGGCTCCATCACATCTCCGGGCTCCAACACAAGAATAAGGCGTAATTTGGCCTTTGCACTCATAAGTGAGTAAATAGTAAATCCCACAATTTTTACATGTTCCTATTAAATAATAGGACTTAATTTAATCATGCCAATAATAATAATAAGTCCTAAATGAATAATGATGAAGATGCCTATATTAGTACAATATAAGACTTATATCTCTATATGCCTATAATAATACAATATATGTCATATAATAATGCCTATAATAGGACTTACATATTTTTATCCTCCATGTCACGACATAAATGCCTTCAAACTTCTTAAGGTCTCCACATTTTGTTCTCTTAAGCTGAGGCTTAGAAAATTACTTCTTGAATAGAGAGAGGAGCTTCATCTTCAATATCACACGCACGCACACACACACTAATTAATATTTAAATGCCTATAATAATAGGCCTCTAATATTTTTTACTCCAAAATGGCCTTTATTTCTCTTGGCCATATTTATTTCTACTCCCCTAGCCTCCTCTATTCTCCTTGAATTTTCTAGTGAGGAGATTGTTGTTGAACGTGGAGAGAGAGGTTAAATTTTATAGCCAATGTGGTCCACACATTATGTGATTTTTAACCACATCCTCAAACTATTTTCCAACCAACTTGGTTAGATGAGTTGGTTTGGCCACTGCGATGCCAATGGGGAGGCCATGGGTTCTAATCCTGCTCCAACCTCCTATTCCGACCATTTTACCTTGACCTACCTATGTTAACCTCCTTAGTGCCCTACTCTACTGTATAGCCACCATGTAGCCTAGAACCCCTATTTTTTGGGCCGATGTGTCTTGAGTGTACTAGTGTTGACTTGGCACATTTTCTCTAACCCCACCTGCCATCCTCAAGTCTGTCACCGACCACTCTATTTCCCACCATGTATCCTCCCGTTCACACCGTTTTTAGCACTAGCTATCATTTTTCAGTGGGAGAGGTATTAGGGATGAGGGTTTACTCCACATCGAGTAGGTAGTGGATTAGATAAGGATTTAAATAACCTAATGTAAATAGGGTTTTTCTGGGTTGTAACCACGTAATCTACTTTTACCACCATGTAAATATGAGTATCTCACCCAATGAATCACCCCCTAGCTCGTCTATTTGGCTCAGCTCCACACTCATCCAATGCAATATAGTAGCTTGAAAATTAGTATAGCTAACCATGCCGAGTTGGATGTATACGGGGAAATATGGTGGCAGTCCATGTGGTGGCTTGAAGACCCACCATGTGGCAATATTTTTTTTATCAAGCTGAAATGATGATATCAAGCATCGAATACTGGAGGTATAAAACAAAAACCAAAATTTTCACCTCTACCTGATTTCACTTTTTCCACATCATAATGTGACTCATCATTTGTCCTTGTCTCGTCCAGGATTTGACCCAATTTTGACCAGCCACAAATTTCTGGTAAGGGCTTAGTTTTCCATGCTCTTGTATTCGTCGGAAAGCTCATAGAGTCTATTTCTACATTGTGATGTTCCATGGTGATTTAGGAAACTTCTATCCTATAAAATTTACTCTGGATCAGTAAACTAGATAATTCATCTATCCCTCTCATTTGCTTAGAGTTTTACTCTTTTTGAGTACATAATATTTGTATATTGTTGTATATCATCATTTTTATATCTCTTGTTACAATAGTTACTATGAATCTTTGATTTAAATTATATTTTTATCAAATAAATATTTTCATTTGTTCAATAGAAGAATAAGATGTAAATTAAAGTGTTAGAAGCTAAAAGAGTGCATCACATTGATATATTTATAACAGTAAAAAAAGTTAGGGTAGGAGTAGGTGAAAATGTGAAAAATATTGCACACATTCATTTACTCTCAATGCAAAAAGAAAATCAAGACTAATAAATATATGTGCTAAGTAAATTAGTTGCATTCTCACCCTAGTGTAGGAGGAGGAGGGTTAATTCAAGTGCCACATACTTCATAAGAAATCAAATATACATCAACATTAAGAGAAAATATTTTCAGATATCCTTTTCTGTTGTTTCCAAGACACCATTGAAATAAATTAATATATGGATAAAAAACCAATGAAATAATTTCATGCATTGAAAATTAGGAATTCAATGAAAGTGGTAAGAGAATTTTCTCATGCAAAATGTATGGCACGAAAAAATTTAAACTTTGAGCATGAAAATAAGCCCACAATTGAATCTTTCACTTCCCAGTCACTGGGGCGTCCTTCCTTTAGAAAGAATGCCTCAGTCCCACTCTTAACCTAGCTCATTTTTAAAAAAAGGGGTTTTAAGTCTATTTCAAGGTGAAGGGATGATTGAATAAGATGATTGATGAGTTCAATGTGACTTGATGAAAGATAACTTCCTCCGGAGACCTAAAAAGGCCATTTTTAGCCATTCTAGAGCTAATCAAACACACTCTAGGATATTTCAAGAAATATATGAAGCATCCATAGGTTATGTTGAGTAATATTTGAAGTTTTGGAGGTAATTTAGGAATATTTATGAGAGGTTTTCTCATTCAAGGATAATTTTCACAACAACGGGTTTTTTAGGTATAGGGAACAAACACTCTAATGGTGAAATCAGAATTCTCTAGATGATTTTGGGAGCTGCATAAGGAGTTAGGGGATTATAAAATAGGCATTGGAAAGATATGTGAGTCCTATACATGTTGGTAACAAAAAAATTTCTATGAAGGTTTCAGAAATAATTTCAAAATAGTGCAGTTTTCCCTTTCGATTCCAGACAAAAATGGCCTTAAACTTATAAGCTACAGAGGGATGAGAACCACTTACTGATAGGTGAATATTTTTAAATGTTGATAAGTGCCTCTTGAAATGGGTACTATCATAAATATACTGTGATGCCCGCTAAAACAACCCACTTGAGACCCAAGAAACAACCTAGGGTTAGTTAGGAAAATTATGGAATAATGTTTTTTTGTTTAAAGGAGTCTACTACAAGGTTACAAGGTAGAAGCTTTCACTAACAAGTTATAGAACAATTCAAATTCACTAGAACATAATTTTCCTTTATTAAATATTATTAGAGGTCACAAGATCCAAAATTTAGGGTTAGAAGTTTCAGTTAGGTTCAGGGGGTAAATTAACACCATACCCACTCTCTAACAAGATTAGAGTTTCAACTTGATTTTTCTCACACTTAATGCATTCAAAAATTTTCCTAAATCATTCCCATTGGATAGGAAATTTCCTCACCTTTCCAATGATATAAAGAAGTCCTCTTAACTCCTCATAAAACTCAAGTTATGGGCTGACAGGCCTTGGAGTGAAATTTTCCCCCCAAGAGCGGCCCTATGGGCCCAAGGATGAAAATCCAAAGGGAAACATGTCGAGTGGGGGAAAAATCCACTTTTTGGGGTTGGCAGGTCATGGGGAGATGTTTTAAAATTTTCCTTGCGTGGGGTGAAAAACTAGTTTTACACCCACGCTTCCGATGCGCCACCAGGGACACGTGTCGAGCACCAAGGAAAGGTGGGGAAAAAATGAGGGAAGGGTGGGGTGGTGGAGGAGTTTGAGAAAATTCACTGAGGAGATAAAAAAGGGATAAGTGGCATGCGTGGGCCTGCACATCCACGTAATGGATTTCCAAGGCAGGGCAGGAGTGCAGGGCCATGGAAGTAAACTCGGAATTTTTCCAAAAACAAAAGTTTTAAAAAACATCCACCACCTCCACTGTCACCCCATGCTGCCATGTGGAAGCCTTTCATTGGCTGCAGGATTCTGGAAAACGCAAGGAAACTAATAAATTTTCCAAATTTTTTTTAAAAGCTGAGGACGAAAAAGGTGTCGCGCCTCCACCGTTGCCTCATTAGGCCATGTGGTAGCCTCTAATTGGTTATGAGCTGACGGGGCAGCGGGGAAAATTTTAAAAATTTTCCCAAAAATTTTATTAAGTGTTTTAAGGAAAAATTCGGGCCATGGGCCCACCAAGCAAAATTTTCTTGAAATATTTAATGCAAGTGAAGAAAAATTCAGAAGGCCATAAATTTTGATAGAAAGCTCGATTTTGGGGAAATGAGGACTTTCTGGAAATTTCTCGATGCCCTATTTACAAAGAAATCATAAATTTTATATTTTGATAAAGTTTAAGGGGTCAATTATAAGAAAACAACCTGCAGAGTTTTTAAAAGTAAACTGGTAAATTTTAAGTTATAAATTTTGTTAAATTTGATCTCCTCCTTCACTCAACATGCCGAAATAAAATGGAGAATTATTATGAGAAGGATTTTAGGATGTATTGAAAGGCAATATTTCTAAATTGATTTCCAATTCAAATTTTCCAACATTTGCAAGAAAATGACTGTCAAAAGTTTGGGCTTGATTTTGCAATGTTTTAAATTATTTCCTTAAGTGTTTTTTTTTGTCAAATTGAGTCCATTAATATCATATCATACTAAATTTTAATGTTTCCATGTTGATTATTGTGAGTAGGCTCAAACTATTAATTTTAGATGAATTACTTTCTAGTTTTAAATTTTATCACAGAGATCAACTCTTGAGGGATCTATTTATCAATTTCAGCATTCAAGTATGGAAATTCATTTCCTTTCTAGTCTAATGAATTAAAGTTATTTAAAAAAACCATTCTAAACCCAAAATGCAATTCTAATTTCTAATTTAATACATTTCCAAAAGAGACAAAGTAATACAATTCCTTCATACATATTCCTTTCTTTCAAACAAAGATTTCAAAAATATTTAACGTTCAGATTTCAATGCAACAATGAAAATGGAGAAAGGTATTGCAATCATTTATTAAATTCCAAAAAAAACTTTACATCTCTCAATTCCTTGAATGCAATTAACAAATTTCAATTTCTTTCTTTCAAATGAACATAACATAGTATATAAATTTGTCACATTTCAAATTTACAACTTTCATAGCTCAATACAATATCTTTCCATTAAAAAACATTTACAAATTTCATCCACTTCAAAGTGGGAAAGGTTACCAAAGATTGTGTTTCTCAAGGTACTGTCAAACTGTATTTTCCTCTACTCTAGAAAAACAACATGCAAGTTCCCTTTTTCTTCCAGTTTAATCACAACAAAAATGGGGGAAAGGAAACGCTCTCCACCCAACCAAGACATCCAATGAAGAGGAGGATCCATCCTTCTTCACTGGCCCCCGAGCCCTAACCACAATGTAATAAGAAATGTATTTCAACACATGGCAACAATAGGATTCCACATCACAAAACATTCTTTTAACATCCACATTTCAAATTAACAACACATTCCAAAACAAAATAGCAGTTTACAACTACATTGAAACAAAGCAAACAAAACTCAGGCTTCTTCATTACAAGCCAAAGGAGCAAGAGCTATGGTGGAAGATGTTTATAGCTCCTAATGGGAATTAGGTATCCACCTATAACAAACTGAAAATATAATTCATCACACATATCCTTATGCCCCTCACAACCCATCCTTATGCCCCCCACAGACTTCCTGATGCCCCCCACAAAGTAAGAAATGCAAGCTATTTCTTTTCCATGGTGGATCCTAAACCCAAACTCCCTCCATAAGAATTTTGATGCCACTGACATTTCCTTATGCCCCCCCATATGAATTCCCCATAGCCTTCTCCTACACCATTCATATGGCATTCTACCCAAACAAAAAATAAACACAGAAATCATTCACCATTCACACAAACACAAAAGAAATAAAAGCATAAATGAAGAGCTAAGCTCCTACCTGTCCATGGTAGATTTGTTCCAAAACAACAAGCTTTCAATATAAAAAATATAGTCCCAAAATTAGCAACCAAAAAGAATGAAAGTTCTCCAATCTCCTTCCAAAAGCAAGAGCTCCAATCAATAAGAAAAATTTCCCCAAGGAAGCATGCAATATGTTTCAACAACCTAAAACAAAGCAAAGAGTTTTAATTTTATAGAAGAGGGAATAGAAGATGATGAGGTGGATCTATGTAGGATGCCACATCACACATCCTCAACTCCAACAAAAAATTCAAATTCATGCTCCAATGCACAATTAAGAGGTGGATGAATAATATGACAATAGACTTACACACTCTAAAAAGCCCACACCCCAAAGGACTGAATTAAATGAAATGTAAGAAGAGTGCAATTAAAACTTACAATTTGACATATAAAAATGCATTATAAAATTCTAAATCAACCCTCACCCCATAGGTATGGTTGGTAAATAAAAGTAAGAGGCATGGGACAAGTTCTACTTATCCCACAAGCCTCTAAAAATAGCCTCCAAGGAATAATTCAAATTTCTAAGGAGGTGGAGTGTTTCATAGTCCAAAATATGACTTACACAACTCTTACACATACTTACACATCACTTACAACCTTACTTACACACACCTTACAATATTTAACACAAGGGTCAATAAATTTAATAATTACTTCCTTATATCCCAAATTAATTAATTAAATTTTAACCATATGTTTTCTCGCATTAATCTACCATAATTTAATTAAATAAAAGAAAGGGACACATCACTAATAAAATACATACAAACAATAATGAAAAGCAACCACATTAATAAAATACACAAAACCCCTTGGTCAGATTCAAGGTAATCCCCCCATGGAAATCCCTAACAAAAACAACACACACAAACAAAACATGTTGCCATGGTGACCATGTTGAAGTCACATAGAATTCCATTGTTATTGGTCTCCAATCCCCCTATGTTTGTTGTGATATTTTAACCTGTAAAAAAAACACCTCCTTTGGTCTCATGCCCATATTATAACATGCAACATGATATAAATATAATCACAAAAAACATCTATACATATGAATCACAACAACATCAAGGCAATTAACAATAACACTTACAATTTATATCAACAACTATATCATAATCATATAATGTCCATTTTATAAGTCTACTCACTATATTTAAAAATCACATGCCTGAACAACATTCACAATATATCCATGTCAAATAGTGTATCATCATCCACATATGAGTGTCTCTAATAATCATCATGCATCATAACCAAATCAAGACCAAAATAATCCATGATCAAATATCTACCATCATACTAAATCAAAACCATAATAATGTCCAAAATGAAATCAACTGTATCAAGATTAGTATCAAAAGGTGTTAAAGGGAAGTGGGCACTGCATCTCCCTCCCCTTAGATCTAACTTCCTCCTGGAAGTCACTGGAACAAATGTGGAAACTGAACTCGTAATAAGGTAGCATCCTCCCATGTAGCTGCAGTCTCATCATATCTTTACCACTACACCCAAACCTGATCAACCTCTCTTCCTTGAAGGAAAAGGGTCCTGTGATCTAGGATGCAAACATGCTCCACCATCACCTGCCCCTGCTCTTACACTTACAATGATGTCTAATCTAACACATGAGAAGGATCTGCAATATATCTCCTGAGAATTGAAACATGAAAAACATCATGTATGCGAGACAAGCTAGGTGGCAATGATAGATGGTAAGCCAAAGGGCTGATACACTCCAAGATCTCAAAAGGACCAATGAATCTAGGAGATAACTTAGAACCTTTTCCATAATGGATAGGGCTCTTGTGTGGCCTGATACAAAGGAAAACCTTCTTCCCACATCAAAACTATGGTTGATCCTATGCTAATATGCATACTTATTCTACCTGTCCTTTACCTCCTACAATCTTTACCTAATCAACACCACCTGCTGCTCCATGTCTTGTAGAAGAGCTGGTCCAAGAGATACTTTTCCGTCTAACCTGTCCTAGCTAAGAGGTGTCCTACACTCGCTACCATACAAATCCTGAAATGGAGCAATGCCTACAGAACTCTGGAAACTATTATTGTAGGAAAACTCCACCAAGTACAGGTACTCCTCCCATCTATTCTGCTGATCCATCACATACATCCTGAGCATGTCATCTAAAATATGATTCACCCACTCATTCTATCCATCTATCTTAGGGTGATATGCTGTGCTGAAATTGATTCTTGTTCCGAGGGCAAACTGCATGGTAGTCCAAAAATGGGAAGTGTATAAAGGATCGCGGTCACAAATGATCTTCCACAAAATCCCATGGAAACTGAGGATCTCATCCAAATATACCTGTGCCACTACTCTAGCTATATAAGTGGCCTTCACTGGAGAAAAGTGAGCCACTTTTGTCAATTTATCAACAATGACCATGATGGTGTCATGGTGATATCTTGACATCGGTAGCCCAATAATGAATTCCATGGAAATGGTGTCCCACTTCCATTCTAGTATAGCATGAGGAAAAATAAGGCCATATAGATGCTAATTCTTGACCTTAACTTTTTGGAAATATAAACATCATGACATGAATTGGGCCACATCTCTATGAAGTCCTCTCCAATGATATAATTGTCACAAGGTGGCGTGTATCTTCTTCACCCTAGGATGGGCTGAATAGAGTGCATGATGTGCCTCTACCAAGGTGTCTTTCCTCAAGACTTCATCTATGGGAACATAGATATAGCCTCTGTGCCTAAGAAAACCATCTTCCTATAAATAAAAACCATCAAAATTCCCCTCAAGGGGTCTCTGAAACTTGATTTCTGATCAAACTGTAATGTAGAAGCTATCAAGAGGAAGTTGCTGAAGAATATTGCTTCACAAGTCTGTGCTCACTGAGGTGGCCATAGCCACATGTATCTATCTATTGAGGGTTTCTGGTACCACATTATCCTTCTCCTTCACATGCTTGATCTCCATATCATACTCACAAAACAACTTCATCCAATGCCGCTGATGAGCATTGAGATTGGGTTGCATGAAGAGGTGACGAATACTCAAGTGATCTATCCTGAGTGTGAATCTCCTGCCAAGAAGAAAGTGCCTCCATCAAACCAAAACATGCACAACTTCCATAAGCTCAAGATCATGAGTCAGATAATTAAGCTTGTAATCCTTAAGTTTGTGAAACTCAAAATCCACTACTCTGTCCTCTTGCATCAACACACCTCCAAGCCCTACTAGAGAAGCATCCGTACAAATGAAAAACTCAACCTGAGGATCCAAAATTACAAGAATAGGTGATGTAGTGAGACACTCCTTCAATTTATTGAAGGCTTGCTCACATCTATCTGACCAAACAAACTTCTTCCCTTTCCTTTGAAAGGAAGTGATAGTGTGTGCAATTAGAGAGAAGTCCTAAATAAATCTCTGGTAGTAACCTGCTAATCCCATGAAGTTGCTCACCTTAGTCACCATAGTGGGTGTTGGCCAATCCATAATGGCTCTAATCTCTGAAGGGTCGATGGTGATACCTTCCCCATAAATGATATGACCCAAATAATGTACGTATGGCTAAAAGAAAGCACACTTCTCCAAGTTCCCATAAAGTTGCTGCTCTCAAAGACACTGAAGAACCTGGTGAAGGTGCCCCTCATGCTCCTCACGTGTACATGAGTAAATCAAAATGTCATCAAGGCAGATGAGCATGAAGTGATCTATGAATTTCTTGAATACCCCATTCATCAAACTCATAAATACTGCGGGGGCATTAGTCAAACCAAAAGGCACCACTGTGAACTCATAATGCCCATATCTCATGTGAAAAGTGGTCTTATGAATGTCCACCTCAGAAATCCTTTGCTGATGATAGCTTGACTTAAGATTAATCTTAGAGAAAATTGTGGCTCCCTTCATCTGATCAAATACGTCATCAATACGTGGAAGGGGATAACGATTCTTGATCGTTACCTTATTTAGCTGGTGGTAATCAATACACAACCACAAGGATCCATACTTCTTCTTCAAAAAGATCACTGGTGCACCCCAAGGGGATATACTAGGATGGATAAGGCCTTTCTACAGAAGGCCCTCTATCTGTAACTTGAGCTCACAGAGCTCTGGGGTGGTCATCCGATAAGGTGCTCATGAGATAGGCTCAGCTCTCGAAACTAGATATATATGAAAATAAATCTCACATGGGGGTGGTAACCCTAGTACCTCCCCTAGAAATACATATGCAAACTCTCTCAGAATGGGGTGATCATCTATTAATGGTCCACTAGACCCATCCTCTGATCTGTTACTGATTGTAACAACATACATCTGGAAACCCCATCGCACACATCGCTTAAGCTACATAGCGGAGATGGTGCGAATAGAAATAGGTCTCCTAACCACTGAAATCACTGACTCCACTCCCAAGTCATCTGCACAAGATATGGTCTTGTGGTAATAGTCCATTCTAGCTTTGTGTGTAGATAACCAATCCATACCCAAAATGACTCCATATGAGCCCAAAGGAAGGATACGAAGATCTGAGGTAGTGGTGAAAGGTCCCAAATCCACTACACACTCCTTAGCTAAGGAGTTTATAGAGATCTTGGCTCCAGAATTCATCTCAACATCCTAACTATGACCCTGCCTAACTGTCACCACCCTGCATCACTCTACTAAAGATAATGCAATGAAAGAATCAGAAGAACTAGAATGAAACAATATAGAGATAGGAATACCACCAATGCTACCTGCGGTCTCAATGATTCTACTATGATGCTCGACCCGGCGGTTCTCAACCACTACATAAATCTTATGGCTGCATCCTATGTCGCCAAGAGTCAGCTCTAAGATCTGTGTCTTACCCTTGTTGTTAGGGTTCTGTGGGTAGTCTCTCTAAAAATTTCAAGTAACTCCACAACCAAAACATCCTCTCGATCCTCCCCAATGAGTAGTACCTCCAGTAGGTGCCCTGGAAGTCTATGGCATGGATCCTGATGATTCAGCTGCAATCTACAGAGGTCTCTGCTGGTGAGCTCTCGCTAACTGAGCTCTAGGTCCACCCTGTGTCCTGATGGTACCCCTATGAGGAGGCCCCATACTCCAACCTCTCTATGCATCAGCTCTCTGTGGAGGTCTATAAGGTGGATAGGACTACTGCTGATGTGGTCTATAGGATGACTGTGCTAAACCTTGTCCACCATGAGGAAGAGATACTAAACCCCTTGATCTATTTTCCTGCATCTGTTGTATGTGGCTCTAGACTTAGTTTCTAGCCATTATGTCTTCCCTTGAGTCTCCTATGCTATATAGGCCTTATCAACACCCTCTGCTAAAGTTTGTGGGCAGTGGATCCAAACCAAACCTCCAAAATCTAGATTCAGGCCCTAGATGAACTTGTGGATCTACACCTGCTTATCCTGCATGTACTCAACATACTGGAGTAGGTCCAAAAACCTACTCTCATACTATACTACTGAAAGAGATGCCTGTCAGAGGTTATGAAACTCATCTATCCGCTGTTGTATGAACCTCTGTGAAAAATATCTACTCCTGAATCTCTCCTCAAATAGCTCCTAGTTCATTGTCTCAAAATCAACATGGAGATTATACTCCTCTGTCTTCCATCATACTCTTGTTCCATCCCTCAGTAGATGGATCTCAACACAAACTTTCGTGTTGCTAGAATAAGGAAGAATCTTGAAATATCTGCTCAAGCTTACTAGCTAGGCCTCTACCTGAAATCCACCTGTGTCACCTAAGTAATGTGATGGCCGAAGCTTCAGGATCTCCTTGATGTGATCTATAGCTATGGTCTGACGGCCTCTAGGCCTCTCTGTATGCTCATCCCTAATCCTAGGGATCTGATACCTCTCTCTATGCTCTGAAACTCAGTCACCCTATCCCCTCTATGGTGAATCTACCTTGGCTGACTCTGCATGGGAGTTCTCTCCTCTATACTCCTCACCGAGTCGAGGAGATGCCCGAGCCTCAACAGATGGCTCCCTATCATGTCTGGCTGCTTGTCCTCCTACTGATCCTCTAGGTAGAGCAACATTAACATCCTGAAGGGTCTACAAAATATGGGGTAGGATGGCTGCTACACCATGATCTGGTGGTGGTAAGTCTGGGTCTATGTGAAAATTCCCCTCACCCCATTTGCGCCTCCTGCATAGACCAAGGTGTGAGTTAGTTCATTTTTCTAAGTTTTATTCAATTTCCATGTTTACTAAAATATGCAATTTCTAAACTAAGTTGTTTTCTAGATTTAAAAGTGTGCTAGGTTTAAGTTTCATGTCTCAAGTTTTCTAGTGTGCCCAATGGTCCAAGCCTTTAAACCAATGATTTGATATTAAGTGTGATGCCCACTAAAACAACACACTTGAGACTGAAGAAACAACCTAGGGTTAGTTAGGAAAATTATGGAATATATATTTTTTGTTTAAAGCAGTCTACTACTAGGTTATAAGGTAACAACTACCACTAACAAGTTTTGGAACAATTAAAATTCACTAGAACATACTTTTCCTTTATTAAAAATTATTAGAGGTCACAAGGTCCAAAATTTAGGGTTAGAAGTTTCAGTTAGGTTTAAGGGGTAAATTAACACCATACCCACTCTCTAACAGGCTCAGAGTTTCAACTTGATTTTTCTCACACTTAACGTATTCAAACATTTCCCTAAATCATTTCCATTGGATAGGAAATTTCCTCTTCTTTCCAATGATATAAATAAGTCCTCCTACCTCCTCATAAAACTCAAGTTATGGGGTGGCGGGCCTTGGGGTGAAAATTTCCCCCCCAAGAGTGGGCTTCCAGGCCTAGGGATGAAAATTTTCCAAAGGGAAACATGTCGAGTGGGGGTAAAATTCACTTTTTTGGGTTGGTGGGTCACGGGGAGATATTTTGAAATTTTCCCCACATGGGGTGGAAAAATAGTTTTGTGCCCATGCTTCCGCTGTGCCACTAGGGACACACGTTGAGCACCAAGGAAAGGTGGGGAAAAAATGAGGGAAGGGCGGGGCGGCGGAGGAGTTTGAGAAAATTTGCCGAGGGAAAGAAAAAGGGATAAGTGGCACATGCAGGTCCACGCATCAGCAGAATGGATTTCCATGGTAGGGCAGGAGTGCGGGGCCGCGGAGGTAAACTCAAATTTTTTCCAAAAATCAAAGTTTCAAAAAATTTCTGCCCCCTCCGCTGTCACCCCATGTTGCCATGTGGCAGCCTTTCATTGGCTTTAGGATTGCAGTCAGTGCAGGGAAACTAATAAATTTTCCAAAAATTTAAAAAAATAGCCAAGGATGAAAAAGGTGTTGCGCCTCTGCCATTGCTTCGTTAGGCCACATGACAGCCTCTGATTGGTTGTGGGCCAGCAGGGAAACTTTTAAAAATTTTCCCAAAAATTTAATTAAGTTTTTTAAAGAAAAATTCGGGCAACGGGCCCGCCAAGCAAAATTTTCCCCAAAATTTTAATGTTAGTGAAGAAAACTTTACAAGGCCATAACTTTTGATAGAAAGCCCAGTTTTTGGCAAACGAAGAATTTTTGGAAAGCTCTTGGTGCCCTCTTTTCATAGTAATCATAAATTTTAGATTTTGATAAAGGTTAAGGGGTAAATTTTAAGAAAATGGCATGTAGGATTTTTAAAAGTAAATTGGTAAATTTTAACTTATAAATTTTGTTAAATTTGATCTCCTCCTTCACTCAACATGCCAAATAGACATGGATAATTATTATGAGAAGGATTTTAGTATGTATTGAAAGGAAATTTTTCTCAATTAATTTCCAATTTGAATTTTCCAACATTTGATAGAAAATAACTGTGAAAAGTTTGGGCCCAGATTTGTAATGTTTTAAATTATTTCCTTAAGTGTTTTTTTTTCAAATTGAGTCCATTGATATCATAGCGTACTTAATTTTAATGTTTTCATGTTGATTATTGTGTGCAGTCTCGAATTGTTCATTTAAGATGAATTAATTTCCAGTTTTAAATTTTATGACTGAGATCAATTCTTGAGGGATCTATTTATCAATTTCATCATTCAAGTATGGAAATTCATTTCCTTTCGAGTCTAATACATTTAAGTGATTTAAAAAAACCATTCTAACCCAAAATGCAATTTAGATTTCCAATTTAATACATTTCCAAAAGAGACAAAGTAATGCAATTCCTTCATATGTATTCCTTTCTTTCGAGCAAATATTTCAATAATATTTATAGTTCATATTCTAATGCAAAAAAGAAAATGGAGAAAGGTATTGTAATCCTTTATTGACTTCCAAAAACAACTTTACATCTCTCAATTCCTTGAATACAATTAGCAGATTTCAATTTCTTTCTTTCAAATGAACAGAACAAAGTATAGAAATATGTCACATTTAAAATTTATAACTTTCATAGCTCAATACAATATCTTTCCATTACAAAACATTTACAAATTTCATCCAATTCAAATTGGGAAAGGTTACAAAAGATTTTGTTTCTCAAGGTATTGTCAAACTATATTTTACTCTGCTCTAGAACAACAACATGCAAGTTCCCTTTTTATTCTAATTTGATCACAAAAAAAATGGGGGAAAGGCAATGCTCTCCACCCAACCAAGACATCCAATGAAGAGGAGTCATCCTTCATTGGCCCCCGAGCCCCAACCAAAATGTAATAAGAAATGTATTTCAACACATGGAAACAACAGAATTCCACATCACAAAGCATTCTTTCAACATGCACATTTCAAATTAACAACAAAGTCCAAAACAAAATAGTAGTTTACAACTACATTGAAACACAAAAAACAAAAATCAGGGTTGTTTATTACAAGCCAAAGGAGTAAGAGCTAAGGGGGAAGCTGCTTATACCTCCCAATGGGAATTGGGCATCCACCTGTAAGAAATCGCCAATATAATTCATCGTACATATCCGTATGCCCCCCACAATACCTACTTATGCCCTCCACAGATTTCCTTATGCCCCCCACAAATTAAGAAATGCAAGCTATTTCTTTTCCATGGTGGATCACAAACCTAAACTCCCTCCACAATAATTCTGATGCCACTGACATTCCCTTATGCCCCCCACATGAATTCCCCATAGCCTTCTCTTACACCATTTCTATGGCAATCTACACAAAAAACCAATAAACATAGAAATCATTCACCATTCACACAAACAAAAAAGAAATAAAAGCATAAATGAAGAGCTAAGCTCCTACCTCTCCATGGTAGATTTGTTCCAAAACAACAAGCTTTCAATATCAAAAATCCAGTCTCAAAATCAGAAACCAACAAGCATACAAGTTCTTGAATCTCCTTCCAAAAGAAAGAGCTCCAATCAATAAGAAAATTCTCCCCAAGGAAGCATACAAAATGTTTCAACAACCCAAAACAAAGCAAAGAGTTTCAATTTTATAGAAAAGGGAAGAGAAGAGGATGAGGTCGATCCATGTAGGATGCCACATTACACATCCTCAACTGCAACACAAAAGTCAAATTCATTCTCCAATGCACAATTAAGAGGTTGGTGAATAATATGACAATAGACTTACACACTCCAAAAATCCCACACCCCAAAGGACTGAATTAAATAAAATGTAAGAAGAGTTCAATTAAAACTTCTAATTTGATTTATAAAAATGCATTATAAAATTCTAAATAAACCCTCTAACCATAGGGATGGTTGGTAAATAAAAGTAAGAGGCATGGGACAAGTTTTACTTGTCCCACAAGCCTCCAAAAACATCCTCCAAGGACAAATTCGAATTTCCAAGGAGGTGGAGTGTTTCATACTCCAAAATTTGACTTTCACAACTCTTACACATACTTACACATCACTTACAACCTTACTTACACACACCTTACAACATTTAATACAAGGGTCAACAACTTTAATAATTACTTCCTTATATTCCAAATTAATTAATTAAATTTTAACCATATGTTTTCTCACATTAATCTACCACAATTTAATTAAATAAAATAAAGGGACACATCACTAATAAAATATATACAAAAAATAATAAAAAGGAACCACATTAATAAAATACACAAAACACCTTGGTCACATTCAAGGTAATCTCACCCCCATGGGAATCCCTAACAAAAACAACACACACACAAAACATGTTGCCATGGTGACCTTGTTGATTTCACCTAGAATTACATTGTGGTTGGTCTCTGATCCCCCTATGTTTGTTGTGATATTTTAACCTGCAAACACAAACACCTCCTTCGGCCTCGTGGCCATATCAGAACATCCAACATGATATAAATATAATCACAAAAAAAATCTATACATATGAATCAAAACAACATCAAGGCAATCAACAATATCACTTACAATTTATATCAACAATTATATCATCATCATATAATGTCCATTTTTTAAGTCTACTCACAATATCCAAAAATCACATGCCCAAACAACATTCATAATATATCCATGTCAAATAGTGTATCATCATCCACATATGAGTGTCTCTAATAATCATCATGCATCATAACCAAATCAAGACCACAATAATCTATGATCAAATATCTACCATCATACTAAATCAAAACCATAATAATGTCCATAATGTAATCAACATTATCAATATTTGTATCAAAAGGTGTTAGCACTACATCCCCCTCCCCTTAGATTTGAATTCCTCTTGGAAGTCAAAAACTAAACTCATAATAAGGTAGCATCCTCTCATGTAGCTGTAGTCTCATCATATCTGTCCCACTGCACCCGAACCTGATCAACCTCTCTGCCTCGAAGGCCTAGGTTTTTACAATCTAGGATGCAAATGGGCTCCACCATCACCTGGCCCAGATCTTTCACCTACAATGATGTCCAATCTAACACATGAGAAGGATCTACAACATATCTCTTGAGAACTGAAACATGAAAAACATCATGTATGTGAGACATGCTAGGTTTTAATGCTAGATGGTTGGCCAAAGGGCCGATACACTCCAAGATCTCAAAAGGACCATCGAATCTAGGAGCTAACTAAGAACCTTTTCCTTAATGGATAGGGCTCTTGTGTGGCCTGACATGAATGAACACCTTCATGCCCACATAAAAACTATGGTTTGTTCTATGCTGATCTACATACTTCTTCTTCCTGTCTTGTGCCTCCTGCAATCTCTTCCTAATCAACACCAGTTGCTGCTCCATGTCCTTAGCCATTATGGAGCTAATCAAACACCCTCTAGGATATTTCAAGAAATATTTGAATCATCCATAGGTGATGTCAAGTAATATTTAAAGGTTTGGAGGAAATTTAGGAATATTTAGGAGAGGTTTTCTCATTCAAGGATAATTTTCACAACAACAGGTTTTTTAGGTGTAGGGAACAAAGACTATAATGGTGAAATCAGACTTCTCCAGATGATTTTGGGAGCTGCGTAAGGAGTTAGGAGATAAGAAAATAGGCATTGGAAATATATGTGAGTCCTATACTTGTTGGTAACATAAATTTTTCTATGAAGGTTTCAAAAATAATTTCAAAAAAGTGCAGTTTTCCCTTTCGATTCCAGAAAAAAAGGTCTCTAAACTTGTAAGCTCCAGAGGGATGAGAACCACATACTAATAGGTGAATATTTGTAAATGTTGATAAGTACCTCTCAGAATGGGTACTATCATAAATATACTATTTTTTATTGGGGGTGGGGATCTCATGAGGATGTGGATGAATTTTGTGAGTTGAAAACACCTTCCTAAAACCCCAAGTTGTGTTTTTGAGTGAGGAGATTTATAACATGACAAAAGTGGTAAAAAATGAGTTACCATGAGTTGAAAGCATATTTCTAAAACCTCTAGTGACGAGTTAAGTGTTTAGAAACACTTTTATGAGATTTACATTGTGATGGGAATAAGATTTTCTCTTTTAATGCATGATAAGAGAAAGGATCACTCTCTTACTTTTCTAGGCCTCCAACATTCACCAGAATGATCATAAATCAAATCCATGATGCTAAAACAATTTTTTGATTATCTGTCACTTATTGGAATAGGTATTCACCATGTAGTGGAAACATTTCACTAAATGGAATTCTTGTCATGTGGCCACATGTTTTTTTTAAGATAAGGTAAATAAAATTTGGTTTCAAAGGGAATAAAAAACCCTCTACAAAAATATAAGCATGTTCATACAAGCTAACTGAAGGAGAAAAAAATGAGCCATGTCAGACAAACTTGACAAGAATGTAACCCCTAAAAAACCCAGACCAAACAAGGTCTTCCATATTAAACTAATAATGTTTTTAATAAACAAAGATATAAAAATAGTAGCCTTAGTAGTGATAAGAAACAAGAGCAACACAGAAAAAGGCCAAAAGGTCAGCTAGAGGTATGCTATTATTTCTCCTTAGTATTAGGACCCTTGATACAATTCCTAAAACTTGGTCCACTATCCTTCGATCTAGCAACCTTTATGACCACCCTTTTGGTCCTTTTATCAGCATTGTATTTGATCTCTATGTCAAAGATATCTTAACTGTCAGAGCTTCTCAGCATGAGCCTCATGTTCTTCTTACTTCCCTCGGCCTTGTTGAATTGATCCTATAGGAAAGATATCCTCTTCTCTTACATAATTATATTAATATTTAATCCCCCAATCCTATTATTTTCAAAATCAATTTTATGGTGACAATCTATGACCTCCTAAACTAGATTCTTGTTAAAAATGAGGATGGTGTTCATCTTCACTTCTACTCTCATTAACCTAGTCTCAAAATCCACCAAGTTTCCCCCTCTCTCGGTGCTACAAGAACCTTCTCCCCTTTTTTGGACCCCTTTTTTAGTTGTATAGGACATCTGAAATTCTCTCTAGGATTTCCTTCCCACTCTCTTTCTTGAGGCACTCCATGGGAGCCGTAATTTTTTCATTATCAAATTCAGTATCATTGGTGGTCACCGGTTGAGAAGGGATTAAAGGTTTATCATTTTGGAAAATTAAAAGAATCATGCCCTGGTGAAGGGGTACATCAATTTTCTTGCTTTGAAAATAAGAAATGGAAGAATTTAGGGATCTAAAAAGGAAAAAGGGAAAAATCATGGCTTGATCCCTTCTCAATTAATTAAGGATAGATAGGTGATATGAGAATATATTCCTAAATTTACCCTCCAACCTTAGATACTTCATCACCACAAGAAAAAAATCAGCCCATCAATCAGTAATAAAAGTGGGAGCAATGCCATCATCATGTGACACAATTCGTTAACTAGGAAAAAAGAGAGTAGATAATTAGTGTTTACACTGAGTCTTATCTTTAAATTTTTTGAGACCCTCCATAGTTAAAATTTTAACCTCAGCAATGGACTCCTCAATAATCCTTATTTCAACCCCCGTTAGATTAAATACCCCATCTACCCAAGCATTTCCAAAATCCCTAGAGAGATGAGGGTCATTACCTTTTCTACACTATATGTGTTTTGAGAATCCTCCTCTCCTAAGAAATATCCATATGGGGGTGTCATTTTCAAGGTGGAGGAATGAAGTTGGCTCCATTTTGACCCTATCTCCACCCAACCTTAGCCAAAAACTCTTTCTTTCTTTAGGAGCAACAAAACTGGAACCACTTATCCCAAGCAAATAGATTAAATGATAAAAATCACAATACACATCCTTTCAAACCGGGACCTTCTTATGATGCCGAGCATGCAAAAATCATGTGCTATCATTACACAAACTCCAAAATCATATCATCATTTACCATTTTTAAAATATTCTATGAAATTATGAGTTCCCTTGGCCACATCATCATTTGATTCATGTTATTACCATAATTAGTGAGCCCATTGGTAGGTTTATTACATGATCTATAAATATACTGAATTTCCACTTTGTCACATCATTCCAACAACAACTTGGCTTCCCTGATTATATTTTTTACTCTTCACCCATAGTTTCTTTTTTCTTTGAGGTATTTTCTAACACATAAAGATTCTCCTTCAATGATGATAGATTTGATATACAAAGTTATGCATTGTTTTATGCCCAGAGAATAGGCTTGGCCTCTGCATGATTATTCGTTTCATTACCTAAGGGGAATGTTGGTACCAAAAATTTTTCTTCTTTTCAGTCTGAGAAGCAATCGGGAAAAAAGGAAAAATGGCAAAGCCCGCAGATTTTGGAAAAATTAGGGCACAAAACAGGGAACACATGCATATTTCTTTCAAATTGGGGTAAAACAACAATTTTATGATAATTTCAAGGCATTTGACTAGAGGGAAAATTTGCAGACCACCAATTTGAGAGAAAAACATTTTAGAGCATGCAAAATGAAGGAAAAATTTAGGGAAAAATGGTGCAAGCTCAAAAATGGCACAAATACGGCACAAAAAATATCTTAGAAATATCCCAAAATAATCACAAAGAGTGCCACCACCCCCATAAGGCCCCTCCCCTAGCTTAATTGAATGATCAAAATTAATTTTAAAACATCCTTTGAGGGGTCTAGCCCACTTAACTCTTTTTTATGTATATTCCTATTTTACTCAGGGATTTTGGGGTTGAGGTTCATACTATGAAGAATGATTCTCTCAGAGACGAAGAAACACTTAAGAAAACTTAATATTAATGATATGAGAACTTTCTTTAACAACCTATCCTATTTTCTTAATAACCTTTTTATGCTTGAAGATTGTTTCCTGAAAATTTGGTTCTTTCTCTCAAGATAAATGTACCAAATAGTATGTGGAAGAGTCAATTTCCATATTTATTTATTAATTTTATGTTTGAAATTAAAACACCTTTGTTTTGGGAGTAAAGAGATGTCTCCACAAAGAATCATTTTAACCTAAAAAAAGGAAAAACAAAGAAGACTTGAAAAGAAAATGTGCATTCCAAAAAGTGATGATTAATCGCCTCTTATTGTTGTTTCCACAGACTGCACCTATTTATAATGATTAGACCTCTCTTTCTGAGCTTTTCCACTGTAAGGATATTTTTTTAACAATGTCCCAGAAGAAATTTTTTATTTTTTGTGTAAGGTTCTTATTCCATATCTTCTTCCAAAAGTTGTTTCATTTAATTTGCTCAAAGTTCAACAGATAACCAAATTTCACCTCATACTCTCTAGGGTCCATGTTCCTCCATACCAGTTCATCCTAGGCCCTAATATAGGGTATATGGAACTACTTTAGGATATTTTTAAGATCATCAAAAGGTTGTTGAGGTCTCTAATAACTATGGGGTGAAATAATCTAAACCCATCTTCCTAAATTCTAGGATAAAAAAGTCTTAGGTAGTTCTATGGATCTTTATTTCAAAGGGATTTATCCCTGATCTTTGGATCATCTCAAAATTTAATCTTTGTGCCATCTCTAAGATTCCATTGTGTCCCTTTAACTAATAGCTTCCTAGTTTGACAGAGATTGTTACAAAAAATTGATCCTCTAGGGAGTTCTTGTTTAGAGAAAAAACCAGATTTTCACCAAAGTTCCAAAAATATTTCACTTTAAAAATATTTTTCTAGGTTTCCTCTTTTCTATACAATATCCATCCCACCTTAGCTATTAAATATTGAATCATAAGCTGAAGTTTCTTCAAACCCATATCCTAAATCCTTGGGTTGAGTGACCTTTTCCTAAGCTATTAAAGGGATTCTATCCATAAGAACCTCTTTTGGATACTCTCAATATAATTTTTTAACTCTTGTAGGGGTAATGAAAATGAAAATTAAAAAAATCCATGGAAACAAATTTTAAGAAGTTGAGGTTTTCCATCTTATAAAAGCAAAGAAAATTTCCATGATGCAAGTTTTTTATGGAACTTCTCTAACAATTCATTCCATCACCCTTCTTCCAATTTTTTACCATAGAGTGGCATACTAAGATAAGTGTCCATAAGGATTTTTATATTATATTACAAAATACTAGCAACTCTAATTTTCTACTCTTTCTTAACGTTAATGAAGAAACAAAAGGTATTATGGAAGTCAACTTGTTGCCCTATTACTTCTTCATAATTTTTGGTGATATTATTGAAAGAATGAACCTCCTAAAAAGAAGATTTCCCAGGAGTACTGTGTCATCCAAAAATATCCGAAGGCTTTGGTTAACCACCCCATTTGCAACTTTTATTCCCTCAAGTCTTCCTTCATTTTGAGCTTTTGAGCATAACCTACTCAAAGCTTTAACAACAATAGTGTAGGGAAAAGGGAAAATAGGTTCCCCTTTCCTAAGACCGCTTTCCGAGTTGAAGAATCCATTCAATTTCACATTTATAATGACCAAAAAAATGGGGCCATGGGTACAAGATTGGATCATTTTAATGAAATGAGGGTGAAACCCCAATTTATGCAAAAGAGAAAACATGAAATTCCAAGATATACAGTCATAGGATTTTTGCATGTCGAGTTTAATAATCATATCCTTTCTGTTGGATTGTTCCATTGAGTGTATCATCTCATGGATGGTTATGATATTGTATGGGATTTTTCTACCTGAAAAAAGGCCCCCTGATTTGGAGAAATAGAATTACTAAGGAATTCCCTAATTTTGAAATCCATAATTTTTTAGATGAGTTTGTACATAGTGTTACAAATACTTAAAGGTCTAAAGTCCCCAAGTCCTTATCACCTGTATTTTTTGGTATAAGAGCAATACATCTATTGTTGATTTGCTTTAGCAGTTTTCCCATATGCAATAAATCATGAACAAATGTAACAACTTTTTTTAAAATATATCCCAATACATTTATAAGAAAAATGTAGGGAAGCCATCCAGACCTATATTTTTATCCCCCTCCATTTATGATAAAATAGATTTTACTTATTCCTTAGAGGTAATATAAATGAGTTCTCTATTTTCCTCATTGTTGATGGTAAGATCAAAGAGATTTATATTTTTAGCAATAGGGATCTTTGATCCCTGAATGAGACTATGTTTCTGGAAACCTCTTTTCTCGATTTCTCCTCATGGAAATATGTTTCCTTCTCTAGATGGAAGGATTGATCTCTGAATGAGACTTGAAGGAATGTTTGAGGGTGAGCTCCATCTTCTTAAAGTATAAATTCATTGAAGAAATGTGAAATCCAATCACTCAATTACAATATGTGAGCAAATTGATAAGTATTGATTAAGTGTTTATAAACAATCTCAAGAAATATTCACTGTTTGTGAGCTCGAGATCATTACCATCACCACTCATGGTGATCATTTATCATTATTCTCACGATGATCATTCCCTTGATGAACTGAATTTAAATTAGGTTTTTGATGTTTTAGATCCTTCATAGACCTCATGATTCTCCTGATTGCACTAATTATCCAAGTGATTATTTGTTACACACACTAACACCCTAAATTGTTCCTTGTCACACTTTGATACCCATGATGTCCCTTTTCATGAATGGAGTTAACCATGATGAATCCCTCCTGCCACAATCAATATGAGGTCCCTCTTATCCCCCTTACACCATGGGGACATAGGGGAAAATAGGGACACCTGGGGTAATAAGGTGTCCAAAGTGCGACTTTGGGAGGGGATAAGGTAATATTTTAGTTTCCCTTATGTCCCATTTTTCCCCTACGGGATAGAGGGGATAAAAAACTTCCCAAAGTGTGACTGTTCCTGATTTGGAAAGCCAATTTTGCCTTGTATATCCATTTTTAGACTCTAAACTTGATTTTTATTCATGTTTAACAGCTACCTCAAATTATTTTATTTCATAATCACCAACTCATGTTTGACCCATTTCATGCTATGACGTGGCTTACATAGAATTTCACTCTCTTGAATAGATACTGGACACAAATTTAGGGACGCAATGGAATGATCATCATTCTCATCATGGGCTATAACAATACTCTCCATGATGGAGGTACACATGGGAGGTACAAGAACCTTTATTTCATCCCATTCATTATTGATACAATATTCTCCACCAAAAAGGAAAAATAAAGATTCATACTCACATTCATACTCATTTGCAAAGTCTTCAAATTGGGTCTCGAGGAAATGGTTTGACACTTAGAACTCACATTCCCAAATATCATTGAATATCACACTTTTCTATTCATGAGTGGTATCATCCTAAAAATACTTGAGTACTTTCATACTCATGCATTCACCATTGAGAAGGTATTCTTCCTCAAATGGAAAGGAAAAAGATTCATTTTCATAATCATCTTCATTATTTAATCCTTTAATTTTTTTACTTCCAAAATCCTTTTGGAACTCCTAGAATGATTTGAAGGATTTAGATTTCACCATTAGAACATTCATTCCCTACACCAAGAAGGCCCAATCTTATACAAGTTGTTTGATGTAAGAGCATCAAAGAAGGAAGCTTCAAAATGTTAAATTATCCTTCTTTTCATGCTCATGAGATCAAGGTAGGTTGACATAATGTCATGGAGTCATTAGAGAAGGCCTTGGTTACATTTCACAGAGCTAGGATGAGTCTAGGTGTTAAAATTTTCAAATTATAAGCTTTCCCACCTTTTTATAATTCAAATCTCTTAATCATGTAAAAGTGAAGTTTTAGCTTGTCAAGTTTATGAAAAGGATCATGATGGATGGGAGTGTGTGTAGAAATATTATAGATAAGTCCTAGAGTTAAAGTTGAGTTAATAAATGATAAAAATGTAATATGTCTTTTTGTTATGGATGGTCATTTAGAATTATGCAAGATTTAGTTAGGTTTAAAAGTGTGTGAAAATGATGGAGGCTTGAGGATATGAGGAATTAGTTCTTCTTGTTAAGATATATGAGAGAATGAGAGAGGGGATAAAATGTGGAGAACAAAAGTTACATAAAAAATATTGTGTAAAGGGGACTTTAAATCTTGCAAATGAACTAAGATGGACAAGGTTTATGTGAGAAATTTAATTATTTTGAATAGAAAGTTTGAATTTTTTTCCTCTATGTGTAGATTAAAGGTGTGAAGAACATATTATTAATTTTTTAAATGTAATATAACTCTATATATGAGTATGTTTCTTGGTAATGATAAGGATGGAGAAAGAAACTCAGTTTTGGGCATGAATAATTTGTGTTGGTAAGACATTTCTTATTAAGATTTTTTATTACATCAAAAGAATCATTTATTATATTGAGTTAAACCTTAGAATACTACAAGAAGGTGTTTCAGGTATTGATCTTTGAAACTTTGTGCTTATTTGATATTATATATACCATTAAAGTATAACTCTGTTTTAACCTTTTCAAGTTGAGTTCTGAACAAGATTACATGATTAGAGAAATAATTAGTTGGATTTGGGTAATGAATTGGTCAAAGAATAATTTTAAAGGTGCATAGAAACTTTGTTTGGAGGTTAATTAATATATCTATGCATGAAACATTGATTTTGGTATGCTTGTGTCTTACCTTGATGAAACCCCGATTCTATCACTTTAACAGAGTAAGTAATTAGAGAATTTTACTTTTTCTCATTAGTTAAACTCCAATTTTAAAATAGGAAGAAGATAAATTTGGATATAGACTTATAGAAAAAATATGAGGCATTGGGAGCATGCAGGCTAGAAGATATAGGTGTTTATGCATTACTTGGCTAACATATACCTATAATTAGGGTTTGAAACCTTTACCTTATTTGGAGGACTAAATTGAAGAGTTGGAGGCCTAAATTAATAATAAGTTATCTACAGAGAGTGTAATCATATACTTAAAGGTAATTAGGGTTTGATCATCTCTAGATACTTAATTATAATCGATAGTCTTGGATTTAAGAGGGTTGTTATAGTACCAAACTGTATTGGAAGAAAAAAATTACAAGAAAAGAGTTTAATGTTTAGATTTTGATCATGAAATTTTAAAAGGTGAAAAATATGGAAATAGGTGTCTCAGAATATTTTTTAATTTCAAATCATCATAGAATAAAATTTATATAGGGAAAACCTTCATAACAGGGATAATAGAGAGTTAATTAACTTAAGAAGGAGAAGGTGTTGAAAAGGGAATTATATTGGGAGTTGGAGGAAAATATTTGGCACAAATTTCAAGGGGAGTAATAGGTACCCAAATAAATTTTTAGTTTGTGTTGGGGCTTTGTGATTTTATCCCAAATAGTTTCATCCATCAACATTACTCTTAAGAAGCCTACAAGGGAAGCTTTGGTAAAGAAAGAAATTTTGGGGTTTTCCTTTGATTGTAACCATTTTGTTAATTTATTTTGTTATGATTAGGGGTATAAAATAGGGTTCATTGAATTGAGGTGTCACTTAAGGCTTGAAGTAAAATTTTTCTAGATATTGAGCCATCTAGGATGCCAAGAATATAGTTTGTGGAAGAGACAACAAGGTTTGGTAATTTATTTTGTTTTCTATCATTACAAATGGAATTATAGTATTTAATTGATATTGAGAATAAAATACATTTATATTTAGGTATCAGACAAGGCCATAAAAAATATTTTTTTTCATGTTGTCTATTCAATATTGAAAATTTAATTTTTTTTAGCGTATAAGGGAGGTCTTGGAATTACTTGTTGAGTGCATTGCATGCATATAGAGATTTGCATCATTATCTCTGAATCAATTTTTCTTTCCTAAAATTTCCTAAACTACTTCAAAAATCTTCAATAATCTCCTAAATCACCCTCAAATGCTTTGTATTTTCCCTGAATGATCTCAAAGGATGTTTACTGGCTGCAAAATGTCCAAAAAATGGTCTGTTTAGCCTCCATAGGAACTGGTCTTTCATCGAGTCACAATGAATTCATCAATAATTATGGGTGATCATCCTTGCTCTCTAAAAAAAATTGAAAACATTATTAATAATTTCCATTAAGATGGGGTGAGGGTTTAACTAAGGAAAATTCGGCTAGGGGAAGGATTCACAATTATAGGGAAACATGATTTTCAATAATTGGATGAGTTTTCATGCTCAAAGTTTTAATTTTACATGCTAGATATTTTAGATGAAAACATATAAATAACAAATCAAGAATCCCCCAAAACATAAATAGTGACTTTATTATTTCCCAACATAGATATCGATTATAGAATTTAAACCCTAAAAGCTTTAGGCTGAATGCTGACATCTTGAAAAAATACCTATGTACTGACCAAATTAGAATATGAAAAACTATATTATAAATCATGACTTATGGAGTTGAAAGACTAGTTCTATAAGGTTTAGAGTGACCCTAATTTTTTATATTTACTAGGATAAATTTAAAGTATAAGAAATAATAAAGTATAAATATTAATAAATGAATAGAAAACATTTATTTTTTTAAATATATCACTCCTAAATGCACATATACAACAGGACTAACAGGAACACGAGTGCATTATAACATGATAACATTTTAGTATTGGTAATTATCAGTCCTAATAATTTAAAATACAATCATTCTTTGCTAAAATCTGATCATGTTTCACTTCAAATAAAAATTTTGGCTGATTTTTGGTCCCTCATCTCTATGCACTTGCCCTCGTGTATGACCTCGACAACCTTCTTTCAAAGATTATGGAATATGATATAAATATTTGTTATAACATTATTTTACTAATCAAGGGCTTATATTTCATGACAAATTTATTTCACAACCTATTATGCTTAAATTAAAAAACTAAAGAAGGAATTTGTTACTCTTTACACCCCTTGTGTAAACCTATTATGTAACCAAACTTTCTTCTTGCATCACAAAATCATTCTCAAGGAAAATTTAACATGTATTATAAATCTATTTTGCAATTAGTCTGCCCAAATCTTATTGATGATAGTGTATCCTTGCACATCCCCTCATTGGATTAATTTTCTAGTGAGGAATCTTTTCAACTCACAAATTCTAGGAGCGTAGACAAAAAAATTCCATAGTGAATATGATGGAAAGTACTCAAATTGAGCACAATCTGCATGTTCCCATCAATAATCTCATCATTTACATTCGGCATCATACCCATGGTTTCTTAGAGGTTTAGTATTCTAGGATTTAATCATCTCCCATACAATTCTATGCTAACTATATCCCATATCTCATGGTTCCTTTTAGCATTTATGTTCAACCTCATTATTAATGAATTATCTTCATTACATCTTGTTAGTTGGAGTAACTCCATCACAAACATTCATCACATCATATTTCGAATGATGGTAATCTAATAGATCTTATATTTAATTTACCCATTTTATGGAAATATAGTTCACTTAAGTATCAAAGAACATCTGTGTTCTATTCTCATTATTATTTCACCTTGAAGTATTATGTTGAACTCCCCATCATGTTACGAGAATTGGGTTAATTTTTAAAGTATTTCAACTTAATTTCTTTAAAGGTTTAAGTTCTACCCAAAAGGAACATCAACAAGTTTAAAGACATAACCCTTATATGTTGAACTTTATCTTATCATCAAGAAGGTTCATCATATTAATTTATGTCTATTATAGTTACTCAAACTTTACTAAAATAATAGTCCTTAAGTATGTATACATAAGCATATACATCAAGATTCATACCTAGATGATTTCTCATCTACCAAGCATTTAACCTTTAACTGGTCTTGTGAGGAATCACAACATCTTGCTAATAATAATATTAACTTCCCCTAGTTCATCAATTTATATTAAAGAATTCATCAAAACTACTTCATAGTGTGATCCATTAACCTATCCATTATATCAATGATTTATAACTTCACAACTCATCCATTGAACTTACTAGGTTCACCTATTCCATAAGATAGTTGTTATACTTCCTAAACAGAGAGTTACAACAACCCTCCATTACAATTTTCTAATGATCCAATTTTCATAAAATATCATAAGTGTAAAACCATTCTTATACCGACACTACTACAACATAGTAGAATGTATTATAGAGATTGCACAGAGGCATAAATTTTTTTCAACAATATGAAGCAGGTATTTTTTGACCAAATATATGGAATCTTTACCATGTCACAATATATCATAAATGTGCCCAGTAGATTTTTAGAATAAAATATTTTCTCAAAGGCAACAAATAACTTCATTGACATAATTAAGAATGTCTCAATTCAATAAATTGACTGCCACTTTATCCTTTAAAAGTAAGCATGCAGTTCAATTAGATAATCAAGGCATTTCTTTACTTGACACCAATTATCTTTGCTCACTTTCATACAATGGCTAGGTAAGATCAGTTCGACTGAACTGAGCAAGAAAAGTCCTTTATCCCATTTTACAATTTATGTCATTAAATGTTAGAATGAATATATGCTACAATAATAATCTCATTCTTTCAATATAACCATGTAATGCAAAAAACATCATATTTAATTAACTTGCTTTGCAAACATTAATTACAAATCTTTTTACCTTTTCATTATTCCTTCATGAAAAATTCTCATAAGCACTTATCTTATTTAAATTGAAGTAATTCTCGGTAAATATGTTAATGTTAAACAATGACCATCAACTAATTAATACCACATATTATTATAATTACAACCGAATTACAAAGAGGTTATATAGTGTATCAAACTCTTAAAAATCATGGAAAGTATCTATAATTCCCATTCATAACTAGAAATCATTGCAACTATTGTTGCTGCTCAAGTAATATAAACAAATATTAACCTTGGACACACAAGGTAATCCAAGCTATGGAAATGAAACCAACCAGTTTCATCAATTCCAACATATCCATCAAATTGATCCAATTAATACACTTGACGTTTATATGTCATAGCTACATAAAGTAGCATATTCTGCATTATCCATTAATATGCTAAGAAGGAATGATATCTATACATCTCAAGTTACATATTGCAATAACTTAAAGGAGTTAATACAATATAGACTTTGTTTCCTTTTTATGCCGTATTATACCTTCTTTTATAAAACACATCATTTCATATTATGTCTTACTATATTCCGTTGTAATAAGAATCTGAAGGCACAACCATTCAAAAGCTTATTTATGCATACGTAAAGAGTCTAAACTCCCCGAATTTTTCTGAATGACTATCATATATTACTCCTCAATAATGGAGATATGTTACACTTGATTTAATTGTCCTATAGAGATTCAGTCAGTTACATATACTCCACATAATTTAATTACTGGAATGTTCTTTAAAAATTGATTTAAAGAATGGAAATAAAACCAAGTTTCAATTCCAAGGTTGCACCTTTAAATAGAGTAGCAATAACTTAACAAACATAGCCAGCATGCCAACAAAAACCCCTCGGTTAAAATAATATTTTTAAATCTATCCAAAAATGAAGCACAACCTATCATTTTGTTAGTTGTTCTCATCAAGGCCAAGCTCAAATAACACTTCTCCACAAGTATAAATCTGGTAACATATATATGTTCAATAACTAAACAAAATTAGCTTCCTGAATGAGGAAACAAGGAATTTCCATACCCGGTCATAAGATGAGTTAGGTTCATACCTTCACCATGGAGTCCTTGAATTACTTTCAAGTATTTAGTATTAAATGCAAATTGTATTTGATGAAAACATCAGCAAATAAGTTGGTGATGGTATTATTTTAGATGAAAAGTGTTTTTATTGAACCTATACTCGACACAAGACTTAAACGGTAATGAGGAAATCCAAATTTTACCACTTAGCATTTGTTTAAATTAAAATCCAGCCATACTAGTATTTGATCCAAGACAATGTTTAAAAACTTTCTGAAGAGTTCCAGAGATTAACACAACAACCAAGGATAACAAGAAGTGTTATTTATAACAAAGAATTATTCCAATCTAGTAAAGTAGGAAGGTGTGACACCCAAAATTGATTTACAAAGGTGACAAAGACAACCCATTTGCATACCCATTTAAGATAAGGTTTCTAGTTAAAATAAACTAGAGAAACTAAACCATCATGACAGAGCCTATCTCTTTGATAGCCAAATAAAAAAAGACAACAATCTATAAAATATCCTACATATGAGATAGAAGCACCAACTGAAAATCACCAGATAACCCTTGGTGCATACCCAACAACACCTCTATTTCTGCAGTTGGTAACCACAGACCAGATGTGAAAGAAATAACACCAAGATCTAGAATAAGTTTCTTACCAGATCCATATATCTAGATTTTGGTCAGTTAAAGAAAACCCATAGCACCCAAAATTGATTTGCATAATATTATATTATCTACACAAAAACTTGTTATCATCTGGGTCAACCTTTTCAGCAAATTACAAACAAAATTTCTCATTCATAACCTTATTAAGCAAGTACAATTTGAGCAGTATACAACATAAGAAAAATATTAGATACCCAGGTTCAACAGCCATATGATTACCATTTATTTTCATAGAAAAACAAAGTATATAAGAAAACAACAACCTCCATCCATCACATACCCAATTATTCTTAGCTCAAAAAAATTACAAATATTTTTTCACTCTAACCCCTGATGAATTAAAAAGATAAAGGGGATAGCAAATGTTTCTTTCCTGAAAAATCCAATTCCTAAATCCTTTAAGATTCATCTCCAGCAAGTGTTACAGTAGAAACGAGATTATAGATTCAAATATATCCACCTCGAACTGGCCAACAATTCAATCCTTTTTCACAGTCATAAAATGGTGTCTCCTGACTTATGAATTTGACCATAAAAATTAAATTTCTTTTCTAAAAATAGAGACATGAACTCATAGTTTGCTCGCCATGCATAGATACCAAAACTGATGTTTTTCCCCCAATTTCATAAATAAAACTAAATGAAGAAGTTGCATGTAATTCACTTCCTTAGGGAGATTTATGAATTTATGTAAATATTAAATGCATAATTTAATGGTGTTAAATGATGGATTACCACACTAGTGTCATATCCAACTACCACCGCCCTTCAACTCTCCTCCAAATTTGGTGGGATTTCTACAGTTTAAAATCTTCATTTACCTTTTTCCATGAAATTAGCTAATCTCATTATCTTATTTTCTTTCTATAACATAGGTCGAATAAGCTTGGGAGAGAATGAATTACAATATAATATAAGACCACATTATAATCTTTTAATTTAAACATGCATGGCCTTAACATTATTATTTAAATGCCCCACAATTCCCAAATTCCATAGGATTAAAATACATAATTTTACTTATTTGGCAAGTCTCTTATGGCCCATGACCTTCTTTAAGTTAGTAATGATCATACACATAGTGGTTTGGTTCTACCATTTTACGGTTATTTAATTGTTATCCACCAACCTCCGGCACCCTGAAAGGATCACGTGAAAATCACCTAATTAATTTCATTAATTCAAAGGTCCTAAACTTAATAACTCAACCCATAATTTACAAGCCCAAGTCAACTAATCTAGAAAATGATTAATCGTTAATATGGGTTAAGTGAATCTCTCCCTTTGACTACAATGTTTAAAACTCATTATCTTCTTAATATGTCACAACATGTACATTAGTTTTAGTAATATATATACACCAGGCCTAATGTACTAGAATGGCCTAGGATTGATTTACAAAAATACAAATCATGGAGTAAATACTTTTTGCCTTAAGTCATTTGCTTATACATAGGAAGACTTATTGACTTAGTGCCTATAAGCTTAAGTCAGTAAAAATAATATTGTTTACGGGCATTAATTAGCAATAACACCCTTGGTTTAGATAATCTCAAGATAAATATTAGTTCTTAATTACTCTATCATTCACTTTGTCTTGTTCTCTCATCCTTTATTGAAAACACTTGTTTCTCTTCCTCTTGGGATCAGGATCAGTTGAAGACGACGATCTTGTTAAATCATTAGGCCCAAAAGTTACAACCTTCATCTCTGATACCAAAATGTAACAACCAATTTTATCACTTCAGTTTTAGAGATTTTTTTTTTATCTTACCTCATGTAGCTGATTTAAATATGCGTATATTTAAATCCACCATAAGTATTAATGCAATCCATTTCCTATAACTATCATTAACCATGTGTAGCTATATGAGAGAATACTGAAATTTACTCATTCTTCCTCAATGCTCTTTATAAGCCATACATAAAATGTATCCCTTTGGTTCAGCTTTAACATGATATGATATTTAAGTGATAACCCCTAAGTGCATTCCTGGGTTCCATATATGAAATCCATAGGCATCTCACAACTTAGATAATGGTGAAATCTTGATAATGTAATCAGCAATTACACTACCTTATGCAAGGTTTCTGAGTCATGTATGTCATGCTTGATTCCATGATGGAAAACTCACGATTGGAATCTTGTCATCTCACCTTATTCACTTGTTCAGTTATATGGATTTGCAGTCATTGATGTTGTAAACATCTACAATTCCTATACAAGGTACAAGTCTACATTAACCTAAATGTAGTTGTACCTTGATGTCATCTTATGATACCTATGGGAAAGAAAATGTCTTTGTAACGATCCACATCATTACTAGACTGCTTCCCTTCCCGTAGCCATCATATGTTGGCATCAGGGTACTAACACGTGGGGTTTCATCTGCCTTTGTAACTTTAACAAGCTTGTACTTAAGCAAGACCAAACCACAGTTAAATATCTTGACAAGGAAACTCAGTATAGTTGTTATGTGGTAGTCTTTAAAAAAGAACCAATCTCATTAAATGAATACAATAACGTAATAAAAATAGTGATTTTCCCTATCAAGAGTCTAAAAATGAGACGTACCTTAATAAATTAAACATGATAATCTGTTCTAGTTCCCATGTATTCATTACTTAGTGAAGTGAAACTAGTGTCTTGTCCCATTATATAATGATAGGTTAAATGGAGTTCCAATAAAACTCATTTCTACCTATGTGTTCCAAACATAAGATAGATCACTCTTTAGATCTAAATTCCTAATCCTGCTATTATTAGTAGTTCACATTCAATGGAATATATAATTAATTTCATTATAAAGGAGTAATAACAACTAACGTTGTTCTTACTCCTATAAGCAATCATGCAAGCTACATAATCACTCATCATTAGGGACATACAGAGTCATTCCCGTTGACCTCCTTTCAGTAACACTTATGCTATACTTTTAGAATTGTGTTATTCAGTTTTACTTCAGAATTTATACTAGCTAGGTCTGATTTATCTATATATATATAAATCTTATTCATTTTAAGGTTCTTGTTTCAGTACTATTACCAATCCTGTTGAGAACTTCTATAACAATGACTAAACCCTAACTTAGGTTTATTTTCATGGTTACTATCACCTTGGCAATATAATCATTTTTCTTGGATCCTTATAGAAATTTCCTTGGCATCCAAAACTACATTCCATTAATTCCAGCTATCAGATCGTTGTTATCCTTTATATGACTACACCGTCATATCTTAATCATGGTTGATTTAAAATCACAAATTCTAGGAGCATAGACACAAAAATTCCATAGTGAATATGATGTAAAGTACTCAAATTGAGCATAATTTGCATGTTCCCATCAAAAATCTTATCATTTGCATTGGGCATCATAGCCATGGTTTCATAGAGGTTTAGTATTCTGGGATTTTATCATCTCCCATACAATTCTATGCCAACTATATCCCATATCCTATGGGTCCTTTTAGCATTCATGTTCAACCTGATTATTAATGAATTATCTTCATTACATCTTGTTAGTTTGAGTAACTCCATCATAAACGTTCATCACATCATATTTCGAATGATGGTAATCTGATAGATCTTATATTTTATTTACCCATTTTATAGAAAGACAATTCACTTAAGTATCAAAGAACATCCATGTTCTATTCTCATTATTATTTCACCTTGAGGTATTATGTTGAACTCCCTATCATGTTATGGGAGTTGGGTTAATTTTACAAGTATTTCAATTAATTTCCTTAAAGGTTTACGTGCTGCCGAAAAGGAACATCAACAAGTTTGAAGAAATAACCCTTATATGTTGAACTTTATCTTATCATCTAGAAGGTTCATCATATTAATTTATCTCTAGTATAGTTACTGAAACGTTACTAAAGAATATTCCTTAAGTATGTATACATAAGCATATACATCAAGATTCAAACCTAGATGAATTCTCATCTACCAAGCATTTAACCTTTAACTAGCCTTATGAGGAATCACAACCTCTTCCTAACAATAATATTAACTTCCCCTTGTTAATCAGTTTAGATTAAATAATTCATCAAAACTACTTCATAGTGTGATCCATTAACCTATCCATTATATTAATGATTTATAACTTCACAACTCATCCATTTAACTTACTAGGTTCAGCTAGTCCATACGATAAATGTTATACTTCCTAAATAGAGAGTTACAATATCCCTTCATTACAATCATCCAATGATCCAATTTTCATAAAATATCATAAGTGTAAAACCATTCTTATACTGACACTACTATAACATAGTAGAATGTATTACAGAGATTGCAGAGAGACAACAACATTTTTCAACAATTTAAAGCAGGTATATATTGACCAAATATATGGAATCTTTACCATGTCACAATATATCTGTTTCACACAGAAATGGTTCCATTCCTGGAATAGAGTTACTTCTATCCTTTCATTCCTTTGAGAAACAGATAAGGGTTAGGTCTAGGAGGAATACCTATTGAATGTTGAGAGGGTGTTCGTGTACTGTAGAGAGAGATTAGATCGATTGCAAAGAACTCCTTTTTGTCTGGGAAGGACTACCTGCAAGTAAGAATACAAGACCACCAGATTTAGTTCCTGATGAAGATATAGGTTCAAGGACTGTGATGAGGAAGGCCGGGTTCAGGTAGGATGATCTAACAATCCAAGATGAGTTGTCTTCTCTCCTGATGCTAGGATGAGTGTCACTAGGCTCTGGTTATTCAGTTGCAGTCTTGGGCTTGATGTCCTTCTCTGCAAACTCCTCCCTTTCCTTCACTTGTCTCTGCTCGGCCAAGTAAATTCTGGATTCTTCCAATGACTTCTGATCTGGATCAATGAAAATCCAACCTCTTGTTTTTGGTTGGGGGAGGTCATTTACAGGGAACCGATGGCGGTTACGTAACTGACGGCGATTGAGTAGGAACCGATGTCGGTTAAGTCAAAGTGGGCTATTTTTAGTAAAATAGCCAACTTTCCCTCCTTTTCTCCCAAGGGATTAGTTGTGGGCTTGGTTAAGTCATTATGAGGTTGGTTTTGGGTGCGGGTGAGGATTCATTAGTCATGGGTGTGGATGTAGACCAAGTTATAGGTCTTGATTAGGTTAGTTTAGGGTTAGGACTAGGTCATGATGAGGTGGCGAAATGAGGTGGCAAGTTTGGAGATGTGGATTTATTAATTATAAGGTAATTAATAAATAATTGTGTAAGGTTTAGGTGATGAGGCTAGGTTGCGAAATAAGATGCGGGGTACGGGGGGTCGTAAGACACAAATTTGGTGTCTACATTAGCCCCTTGTTGTCGTGTAGCTTGTCTTGTAAGGCTGCACTGATAATAATAAGAAGTGGTTACTCCTGTTAAGGGTATAGGTAATCCCTCTCAAATCTATCACCGATTGATGTAGCGTGAAATCAGGGATAGGGTTGATCAAGGGTAAATGGTGTTGAGATGATGGTAAGATGCTGGGGTAGGTCCAAGGAAGTAGACACACGTTGAAAAGCAGTAGTGCGACCATGGTACATGATTTGAAGAGAAAACAAGCAATTCATAGGCAAAGGTCGATAGTTTATCCAAACAAGGGTGATATAATCCTAGTATCCAAGGCATAGGAAGTAGCTCCAGGGGATATAACGGGTAAGGTACAAGAATGTTTAGGCATGTTCGGTAGTACCAAATAGTTGGTTTGGTTTGGATAAATGTCACGGTCTTGGTCTAGGAAAAGTTGGTCGACTGATCAAGTCAAGTACCGTAATCATGCTAAAACACAAACATGTGAGCTCGATTGAACAAAAAGCTACATGATGGGTGGATAAAATTGTAATTTTTTGGTTGTGGGTGAGGTATTTTAATTGGTGTGGCCTTGGGTCAGGCCGATTGACTAGTGAGGGCCATGGGTCGGGCCTGATTGGTTGGTTGCAGCCTTGGGTCGGGCCAAATTGGTTGGGTGTGGCCTTGGGTCGAGCCAAATGGTTGGTTGCGGCCGTGGATTGGGCCAAATGGTTGGTTGCAGCCTTGGGTCAGGCCAAATGGTTGGGTACGGCCTTGGGTCGGGCCTGATTGGTTGGTTACAGCCTTGGGTCGGGCCAGATTGGTTGGGTTCAGCCTTGGGTCGGGCCTGATTGGTTGGGTGCAGCCTTGAATTGGGCCAATGGAGTCAAAAAAGGCTATTTAGCAAAGGAGGGTATAGGTGATGTGGTGAGAAAGGGAGATTAGTGAATAAGGACAAAAAATAAAAAAAAAAAATTGTGGTAAAATAGGGTTTAAACCGATATCGATTAGCTATGACCGGTATCAGTTAGAGGACCGATACCAGTTGTTTAGGGCAGAATATAACCGATACCGGTTATAGGTCAAAAACCTATAAAAAGAAAAATACGGCCTATCATTGTCACATTGTCAATTTGAAAACCACATTTAGTTGTCTAAGGTGTTTTAGTGGTATTGTTGAGATTGTTGGCTGAGGTGGCATTATTTGAGTGGAGAAGTGAGTGGTTGGTAGACCCCAGTGAGTAGGAGGCAGAATTTGATTGGTGGAGGATTCAGCAGAGGAGATTTATAGCCATGGCACACTCAAGAGGAGCAAGAGGTGCTAAACTACCTAGACCACCACCACCTATCCCACCATGATGACGTGTAGTCATACCGGTAGGTTCTAAACCTCTCATTATGTGAATTTAATGTTTTTAAGCTAGATTTGGGTTTTGGGTAGGAATCCTAGTTTTTAATAAAAGAATGAATAAATTGAAGTTGTTTGAAAAATGGAGAGGGTAGGTGGGTTAGTGATGCTAAAACGGTAGGGTAGGTAGGTTTTTAGGGTTTTTCAATGGGTAAAAGGGGAGTAATAGGCAAAAAATGGGTTTGGGGGGCCGCGTCGGGTTCAGCTCCGGCGGTGGACTAGGCAACCGGTATCGGTCACGAAATTTTTAGGGAAATTGGGTTGTGGGCAGACCAACATCAGTCGTATGTCGACCGGTGCTGATGTATATCATGTGTTGGAGGGGACCGGTGGCGGTCATGGGTGACCGGTACCGGTCATTAGTTAGGACTATTATTTTTTTGTTGTTTGGTTTTGTTGTTGTTTTGGGTTTTTGGGTGTGTGGTTGGTTGTTGTTTGGGTGTTTGGTTGTTGTTGTTGTTGGTTGTTTATGTTTTGGGTTTTTTGGTTTTTGTTTGGGTTGTTGTTGTGTTGTTGTTGTTGTTGTTGGTTGTTTGTGTTTTGGGTTTTTTAGTTGTTGTTTGGGTTTTTGTTTTGTGTTTTGGGTTTTTTAGTTGTTGTTTTGTGGGTTTTTGGTTGTTTTGTTTGGGGTGAAGGAGGGGGTAGAGTTGATAGGAAAGGGGATATCGTAGATGTTTTAGGGTAAGATAGGTGGGTGTTATAGATTCAGGGTGTGGTTGGGTGGGTAAAAAAAGGGGGTATAGAGGGTTAAGGTAGTTGTTGTGGTAAAGGGTAGGTCTAATGAAGTGGGTTGTTTGTGCAGGCACGTTAGTAGCTGACTATGCGGGATCGGATGCCCCCACTATTGAGATGGATGTGGCCACATGTGTCCGCAGAGCATTGGGCCATTATGCGCAAGGTGGGACTCAGTGGAGTCCAGCTGTATAGGGCTGTGGAGAGGGACCATAGCCTTATGGTTTCCCTCATCAAGAGATGGGATCCAGCAACCAATGTTTTTCATCTCTCGACTGGAGAGATGACTATTAACCTGGAGGATGTATATCACATCCTGAGACTACCGATCGTAGGGGAGGCATTATTCCAGGTAGATGCAGAGACGGCTATGGACAGTATGTTGCAGGTATTTGGGGATGCAGCCACGTTATTGACCTAACACAGCGCGAGTATTACCTATGGGGATATGTATCGCGCCCACAGACATGAGACACGGCTTGCCGTGTTGATGATGATAGGAATCACATGTTTCGCCCTCCCGGACTCAGAGGGAGGCCACTTCCCATGGGCTTTGATGGGGGTGTTACACGAGATGGTGGAGGAGCATACGTGCTATTCCTGGGCACTAGTATACCTGTTATAGCTATACAGAGAGCTGTGGGGTTATCACCGGATGAGGTGATTTGGGATTTGTTCCACATTTTTGTTACACTGCTGGGCATATGAGCACATCATATGTATTCGACCAGTAGGGCTGCCCCAGCAGCCAGGGCCACAGGTTATATACAGGTATGGTTTTCAGAGGTGGTTGGGGGTCGTGGGCCAGCCACAAGCAGTGCTCCCAGGATGGGATGTAGCTTACTACCGTCATATGCTAGAGGGCTTGACCACATTTGATATTATATGGAGGCCTTACAGAGGCCATCAGCTCTAAGGAGGAGCCCGAGCACAGATGCGCTTGATCCAGTATACTTTCTAGATAGCAGGACAGAGGCCGGGAGAGTACGAGTGGATACCCTTAGAGAGGGTACGACGGCAGTTGGGGTTGTGACAGGATGAGCCACCTCCCTTCCCACAGTACCGGAGGGATGTTGTAGAGGCCCCACTGCTAGCTCCGTAACCTGTTGACCCAGATTGGGTAGCAGAGAGGCTGGCTGACAATACAGTGGATGACACTTTGTTTACAGGGTCATTTTTGGTTTGGTGGGTAGGTCAGAGAGCAGCTAGGATAGCACAGCCCACACAGCCAGATTTGGCAGCTGTGATAGCAGATAGGGACTACCTCCTAGGACAGGTGTAGTTATCACAGGGGCAACTTGCTGCTGCACAGGCACAGATCAGGGTATTACAGGGGTAGTTAGCCCAGGCATAGGCTCAGGCACAGGCCCAGGCACCAGTACAGCCACAGGCACCAGCGCAACCACAGGTACCGGCACAGGCACCTGCATAGCCACAGGCACAGGCACAGGTACAGGTGCCACCATAGGCATAGGGTGTACCGGAAGGGTAGGGGCCAATGTTAATAGGAGTTAGGGGACCAGCCCCAGTAGCCATGGTGGCACAGGCCCACTATATGGAGGTGATAGCGGAGGCCCAATATTATCAAGATGTCCTTGATGGTACCGGGGTTGATTATTAGCCATATGCGGCACACAAAGCCAAGACATCGCGGATCCAGAGATCCCAGGGGGGTGGAGCCACAACCGGTGAGTCCGTTATAGGGAGGAGGCGAGAGGCAGCACAGGGACCAGTAGGGAGACAGGCCGAGGGTGGTGGAGAGAGCTGAGGTATCCCTCCAGAGTAGACAGGTTTTTTTTGGATATGGATAGAGACACCGGTCTGCGAACTGGTTATGTATATAGAGGCCTGTGTGCCCACATATAATTCATTTATTCATTCTTGTTGTATATACCAGCCTGCGAGCCGAGTACAGGTTGTATAGTTGATACCGGCTTGCGAGCCGAGTATATTTTTGACATGAGAGACCGACCTACAAGCCGAGTCGAGATTTTGATAGTGATTGTAGCCTATGTGCCGGCTTTGTATTATTTTGAGATCACAGAGGCCCCCTTATAGGGCAAGTTGTATATTTGAAACATTGATATATATAGAGATAATGATTTTGATCCATATGCGGTGTATAAAATGTTCTATGTATTTTGTTGATGGTTTTTGAAATGTAATGTGTATAGATGATGAGTTAGATCTAAATGGTGTATATATTAAAATGTCGTATGTATTTTGTTTGATGGTTGTTTTATTGTAGATAGATGATGTTGATGAAAGTATGATGAGATATTGATGTGATTTTGATGACAAATATTGATAATGGTGTTGTTATGTCGGAAAAAGAGGCGGGCACCACAAAAATTTGCAAAAAATAAAGAAAAGGCCCAGGTTGAAGAAAAAGGAGGCATGTGACCGATATCGGTAAGTTAACCGACGTCGGTATGGTATGGACTGATATCGGTTAGATAACTGATACCAGTCATGCCAACACGAGCTTTTCTAAAAAAGAAAAGCTTGGGCGGAAACTTAAGTTCTTATTTTTAGATTTCTTATTTTTAGAGTCATGCAATAAGTTAAATACATGAATGCGACGCTGTTTGACGACTGATACAGGTAATTGCATGAAAGAATTGAGTAATAAGGAGGAAAGAGACAGGTGAAGTGAGTGTGGGCTGAGATTAAGAAGTTAGAAAGGAAAATTATATTTGAAGAGGGTGGTGAACATGGCTGAACGAGGAGAAGCATCCAATAGGTAGGGATGAGAGGGAAGACGAGTTCCTCCCCAAGCTGTTGCATCCCGAGAGGTAAACTGTTTGGTTGTATTTAAATTCATGCATGTTTTGATGAATAGGATGAGAGAAGGTAAGAGGGTAGAGATGAGAAAGAAAAGGTGATAGGAAAGGGTTTGGGATAGAGTGAGTGTTATGGGGTAGGTAAGCAGGATGTTCACGTATGTTTATAGGTATAGAGAGGAGTAAATGAGAAAAATAATTATCGTACGTGTATGTTTTTAAGTAGGCTGTATATTTTTGACAGTGACCGGTATCGTTTAGAGATAACTGGTATCGGTTATCTATAACCGATACCGGTTACTGTAGGAATTTCTAGAATGTGAGAAAAAACCCTTGGGGATTTGATTTATTGAATGGTTATGTGTCGTTTTGATGTATGCAGGCGGAGGCAGGGTTAAGGATGAATGATACTGTGCCAGCTTTGTTGTCACAAATCCGAGTAGATGTAACACCAGCTGAATGGGAATTGATAAACCATGTGGGGCTAAGTGGAATCCGCTATTATTCATGAATCGTATGCAATCATGCTATGTTGTAGGTGTTGATTGAGAGATGGAACCCAAAAAAGAATACCTTCTATCTACCAACAGGGGAGATGAAAGTGACATTAGAAGATGTGTTTAGAATTTTGAGGCTCCCAATTACAGGAAGACCAGTGTATCAGGCGTTGCCTAGTGTGGGGCGGGGAGCGATAACAATAGTATTTGGTGCAGCTGCACGAGAGTTGACACAGCGAGGTGTGACATTCACTTATGACACAATGTATGCAACACACCCTGAGGAAAAAAGGTTAGCAGTGGTATTAATGATAGCGGTGGGGTATTATGCATTACCGAGGGTGGAGGGGGGGAGATTTCCAAAAGCATTGATGAGTGTTATTTGGGAAATGATAGAAAGGAGCATGACTTTTGCATGGGCACCCGCATATATGGCAGAGTTATACAGGGGTTTATGGGCCTGCAGGTAAAAACACAGGATGACACTAGATTGTTCATACTTATTACATTATTGGGCCTATGAGCACATTATTTGTGTGCGCTTGATAGGCCGACCCATCCAGTCGGGAGAGACCGGAGTGCAGAGGTTGGGATTTAGATGATGGATCTAGACAAAACAAGAGGCGACATCCCAGGCCGTGATAGATGATATCGAGTATTATAGGCAGGTATGGGAGATGGTGATGATTATGGATATTTGTTGGAGGCCTTATAGGAACTATATGCTGACAGAGAACATAGCTAAGGAGTTGAGGGGTGTAGAGCGATTGACGTGGATTGCAGGGCATAGGCCAGGCGAGTACGAGAGGATTCCTCTAGATCACGTGTGGTGACAATTTGGATTTGTGTAGGATATACCTATGGCTTATAGACCATACATGAGGATTGATGCCAAGGCAACATTCTCACCTCCCCGGCCAACACCTCTAGAAGGGCCAGAGGAGATAGCAGCCGATCGCAGGGTAATGGATGTAGGAGCGATAGAGGCCTATAGATTATGGTGGGTAGCAGAGCTGCAAGGTGTACGTGATCATCTTGACATAGCTGTGATTACAGCGGAGAGAGATCATCTGCATGGTGTAGTTCATCAGCTCCAAACACGGGTGAATGAGACAACAAGATTGTTAGCGGCTGTAGAGTCACAAGTGGAGAGACTAGAGGTAAGATTCCTCCATGCAAGAGGATGTATTCGAATGTTACAGGAGATGTTGGTGGATCAGTGGGAGGAACCAATAACAGTGGCACCTTTGAGGATGGAGAGGCCAAGTGAGTGGCATCAACGATCATGATCACCACCTGATTCGGGAGGAGGCGCAAGGGTCTAAGTGAATTTCATAGGAATATACAAATAAATAAGGATGTCGACCTGCGCGTCAATGATATAGAGGATGTATTTGTTTAACATCTAAATAAAACTTAATATGTATGTTTATTTGAGTTATGATAATAATAAGAATAGTTGTGTTTTGAATGTTTTGTTTGGAAAAAGGATAAAGATGAATGTGAGTAAATAGAGATACACAAAAATATTTATATTTACAACACATGATAGGTTATGGTATGGGATGGTCGAGCTAACCTTGGGAGACCCCATGTCTCCCAAGTGCTACCTACATAGCCCATTGCACAAAGCAAGAAGGGGCCTGAGACTGATGTAGTTCTCCCTTATGAACAGGGAGAGGTGAATTCAGGCAATTTGGTTGTGGTTAGGAAATTTGTTGGTTGGTAAAAAAAAAAATTGATGTTGGTAGGGTAATGTTGTTGGTGTTGGTAAGGTATATAAACCTGGGGCGCAGAGAATTTTTTATAAGGTGATTATGCTGACAAAAGAGAACTTGAGTTTTGTTGTTTTGATGAATGGTGAGGTGAGGTGGCTGATAAACTTGGGGCGCAGAGAATTTGTTATAAGGTGATTATGCTGACAAAAGAGAACCAAAGCTAAATAGACAAGTCTATGACTCAAAAGTGCTATTGAATACTGCTTTTTATTTTTCTGGATATAGACTGATCGATGCGGGAAGTCTACATGGGATATGTATTTTGTTGTTATTGAGGTCTTCACAAAGCTGATCAATGCGAGAAGCTTTTGATAAAGGCTGACTTTGTATAGCTGTCCTTCAAGGGAATAGTCTATTTATAGTAGCAGATGCGGTTTTTGTGTATAGCTGTCCTTCGGGGGAGCATTCTATTTATAATAGCAGAAGTGGCTCTGCACATAGCTGTCCTTCGAGGGAGCAGTCTATGTATAACTTAGCGGTCTAGATGTTTGTTTGGCATGAAGCATCTAGTTTTGTAGGAAGTTTGACTCAAGAATACCCCATAAGTGTATAATTGAGAACATGTTATTTTGATACTTTTAAGTCATGGACCGGACTAAAAAGGGGAAGGCATATTTAAGAGGAGGTTATGACCAAACCATGTGAGCTTGATTTTATTTTGAGATGTATGGAACAAAAGTGTATGAGGTAGTAAATGAGCTCAAGGGACGAGCGTAAGGTAGATAATAAGTGATGTAACACTAAATTCAACAGTAGAATGGTCGGATATGCAAGACATTACGGGGTTCAGGCTCAGGTTTACCATTAAGTGAAGCTAAACGGTAGGTTCCTGATCCGTAAATATGAGTGATAATGTAAGGCCCAATCCAATTAGGAGAAAATTTTCCATGTTTTCTCTTTTCTAGTTTGGTTACATGTTGATTCTCTTTGAGGACAAGATCACAAACCTTAAAAGTACGCTCATGAAGTTGTTTATCATAAGCATGCTTGATGCGTTTTTGATATATTTGAAGGTGGTCAAGAGTTGTAAGACGACGCTTGTCAAGAAGCTCTAATTGGGCTAACCGCTCTTGGCGGAAATCATCATTGGTGAGAATATTTTGAAGAGATATTCTTAGGGAGGGTATTTATATTTCGAGAGGCAAGATAGCCTCGGTACCATATACCAACGAAAATGGTGTGGTATTAGTGGAGGTACGAATGCTAGTCCGATAAGCCCAAAGGGCAAAGGGGATGTGATAAGGCCAATTGCTTCCAGAATCGTTAACAACTTTCATGAGGATTTTGGTTAGGGTTTTATTAGAAGATTCGGCTTGACCATTGGCTTGTGGATAGTAAGGTGATGAGAAGCTAATTTTGATACTAAAGTTGTCACAAAGGTCTTGTAACAACTTATTTTTGAAAGATTTACCATTATCTGTTATCAGGCAATGAGGAACGCCAAAACGATAGATAATGTGATGGTTAATGAATTCTACGATTTTTTCTTTTTTGGTTGAAATGAGTGGAATAGCTTCCACCCATTTAGTGTAATATTTGGTTGCTGTGATTATCCAACAGTGATGTTGTGAAGAGGGTGGGTGAATCTCACCAGTAAGGTCTAAACCCCATTGTGAGAAAGGCCAAAGATCTCGTGCGACCTGTAGCGGATGGCTAGGAGTATGTTGAAGGTTGGCATGTTGTTGACATATAACACAACGCTTAACATATTCGTAGAAATCGTTATTAAGAGTAGGCCAATAATAACCTACTCGAAGGATTCTTCTGGCCACGGCAAGGCCACTAAAATGTCCACCACAAATACCGTCATGGACTTGTTGGATGGTATAGGTGACCTCCACGCCGGTTAGACATAGAAGGAGGATGCCATCAAAGCCACGTTTATAGAGGAGTCCCCCCATGACGACATAACGAGCAACACTTTTAAGAAGAGCACATTTTCCGTTACTAGTAAGGTCAGGTGGGAGAACAGAGGTTGTAAGGTAGTTGTGAAATTGGTGATACTAGGTATCCTGTGAATTAGTAGACACATTATTTATCATACAAACAACCGGGGCTGAGTAAGATGGGGTAAAGAGTTGTTGGACCAAGATGAATATGTCTGAGTCAATTAGTGAGGTAGGAATTTGTGAGGCTAAGCAAGCCATAGTATCTGTAAATTTTTTAGTGGAGCGGGGAATAGTTTGGATAGAATAATGAGTAAATAAGGTCAAAAGTGAATCCACGTAATGTTTGTACTTTTGAAGTTCCTCATTTTTACATTGGTAGATGCCCATTACTTGATTGACTACCGATTGAGAGTCAATGAAAACATTGATAGATTTGACACCTAAGTGTAACGCAACCTGGAGACCCAAAACAAGGGCCTTGTATTCCGCTATATTATTAGTGCAAGGGAAATCGAGCCGGAATGAAAGAGGCATAGGCTCAGCGTCAAGAGGAATGAGAACAATGTCGGATCCTCCGCCGCGATGGCATTTGGATCCATCGAAGAAGAGAGTCATTGGATATGACTCCTCACTGAGTGAAAGAGTGGCGATGAGTTCGTCGGGGAAATTAAAATTGGTAAATTGGTCTCCAGGTAAAGGGGCTTCCGCGAGTTGGTCTGCAATAGTTTGTCCTTTGATTGAATTCTGGTGTATAAATTCAAGGTCGAGGTCAGTGAGGAGCATAAGCCATTGGATGATGCGTTGGTTGAGATGTGGTTTGGCGTACATATAATGAATGGGGTCTGCATTGGTGATGACAAAAGTTTTGTGATTCAGGAGGTAGTGTCGGAGTTTGGTGGCCACGAATGAAAGGGCTAGGCATAACTTTTCTACATGTGTATACCTAGTCTCGTAATCCACGAGAGTATGACTTATGTAATAAACAGCTTGTTCGCGATGCTCGGAGTCACGATGTGCGAGCATGGCTCCTACAGCATGGTCAATGGAAAAAAGGTAAAGGTAGAAAGGGTGATCGTCCTGAGGTGGGATAAGCATAGGTGGCTGCAAGAGATAGGCTTTGAGATCCTCAAAGGCTTGGTGGCACTCTTCGCTCCATTGAAAGGCAATGTCCTTTTTAAGGAGGTGATGGAAAGGTTAGCATCGATCTGAGAGTTGGGAGATGAAATGCCAGATATATTAGAGTTTACCTTGAAAACTACACAATTGTTTGAGGTTAGTAGGTGGGGGCATTTCTAGGATAGCTTTGACTTTAGATGGATCGACCTCGATGCCACACAAAGAGACGATAAAACCAAGAAGTTTTCCCGAAAGGACACCAAAGACACATTTATTTGGTTGAAGATGAACACAATATTATAACAAGTGATCGAAAATAATGGTTAAAACATCGAGATGTTCACTGCGATGTTTAGATTTTCCAAGAAGATCATCAACATAATCCTCAAGGATAGTGTGCATAATATCATGAAAAATGTAAGTCATAGCCCGCTGATAGGTTGTACCAGCATTCTTAAGGCCAAATGGCATGACACAATAACAAAATGCTCCCCACGGAGTTATGAAGGTAGTTTTATGTTGATCGGCCGGGGCTACCAAAATTTGATTGTATCCCGAGAAGCCATCCATGAGAGAAAGCATCTCATGGCCCGCAGTGAGATCAAAAAGTTGATCAATACTCGAGAGGGGGAAGTCATCCTTTGGGCAAGTGAGGTTAAGGTCCTGGAAATCTATACATATCTGAATTCCCCCCGTCGCTTTAGTGATAGGTACAATGTTAGAAATCCATTGAGGATAGTCAATAGGCAAGATGAAGGAAACAAAAAGGAGTCATTGAAGATCTTCTTTGACCAAGAGGGCAATGCATGGATGCATTTTTCTTAGTTTTTATTTAACTGGTTTGGAATCAGGTTTCAGGGTAATGTTATGGATAGAAATTTCAGGATCAATTCCTGGCATGTCAGCATAGGACCAAGTGAAAGCTTGGTTGCGGGAACGGAGAAAGGTAGTAAAGGCGGCTTGTTCTGATGCGTTAAGACATTGTCCGATCTTCACAATGTGAGGATCTTCCTCTATGTGCATGTTGATTTCTATAGTAGACTCATTCAACATGGTTTGAGTTTCAGATGGTAAGGCGCATTGAATATAAGAGTCGTCCGCACCAAGGTAAGTGAGGATGGAGTCGTCATCATGGCACTCAACAACATTAATTGAAGGTGAATCCTCCTCGATCATATCTTGATACAGAAGGGGAAGAGAAGATGGGTCCTCATTATCATGTTGATAAGTGAGAGGACCCAGGAAGATAGCGTTTATGAAAAAAAATAAAAATTAGGAGGGATATATTCAGGGTCTATCGACTCTGTGGGTGACGATGGAAAAATGGGTGATGATGGTTCGATAGGGGTGACATCATCTTCTTCCAAGATACAACTGACACGAGATTTCTCCAGTGTAAGTGTTTCAGGAAATCCAAGACCACTACAATCTTTGTGTTTGTGTGTAGTCATGGGAATGATTGTATGTTGGCCTTGTTCATAAAGACCAAAACCAAAACCTTTCCAAGCACAACGAGTCAGGAAGGTGAGAGAGAAATGAAGATTTGTTAGGTATTGAAAATTAGATTGGAAGGGAACCACACCAAGGGGAGGTTCAGGAGTAATGGAGGATGCGTCGACACCCCCATACATTAGGTTAGTGAGGCAATTAGGTGGCCCGTAGGAGATTACCTCCCCCACACGATGGTCATAGGTAGGATGCGCATGTAACTATTCGTACTCCTGTTGGGTATTGAAAGAACTAACATTATATAGGTAATATTCCCCAAGCATAAGGTGTTGAAAAACATCTACTAAGGGGTCTGAGGTTGGGATGTTGTCTGCGGGAAAGGAAGTGGTATTTGCGATGGCAGTTTCATTGGTTGAAGGTGTAGGTGTGGTTGAGGTGGATGGTAGAGGTGTAGTTGAAGTGGATGGTTGGGTTGGATGAATGGGCATCTTGACTGGTACAAGAACATCATTAGGGAGATATAACATATTATAGGTTTTGAAGAGGGGAGGATCAGCTTTTACGGTGTAGGACTTCCCCTCGTACTCGAATTTTATGCATCTATGTAAGGTGGAGGGAATGCATCCCATAGCTCGGATCCAAGGGCGGCCTAACAAAATATTGTATTAGAATTCACCCTCAAGGACATAGAAGAGTTCTAGTAAAGTACGCGGCCCTACATGAATGTTAAGAATCACGGTGCCTAAGGTAGAAGTAATAGCATCATTGAATGACCACAACATGATGGGGTTGGCACACATGCAGCTAGAAGGGATATTCATTTGTTGGAAGGATTTTGAAGAGATGATATTTAGGCTAGCACCCCCGTCAATCATAACACGATGCACCCGAATGTCCTGGACATAAGATGAGATGAAAAGAGCGGGGTCAGGATCTTCTGCACCAAAGTCGACAATTTCATCTTCAGAGAAACTGACAGCAGTGGCTTGTTGTACAAAGACAAAAGTGGTTGGGGGGATAGGTTTTTTGGTGAGCGAAGCAATGTGATTGGGTGTTAAAATGGAGGCAACGGGAAAGGTTTCATTAGATAAGACCTCTATCCCTTGAATAATTTCAACGAGATCTTGTCGATGAGATTCAGAGGTCTGAATGAGATCATACAGTGTCATTTTTATAGGTGATTGGTGAAGTTGTTTGATCATGGTTCGGTGGGCAACTCTATTAGAGACGGGGTAGGCAGGTCCATGAATAACCACTTTAGGTGGTGGTGCGATCGGGATGGTGGATGGAGAAAGAGAGGCCGCAGGTGTACTTTCTTTAGCTTTCCCATTGTTTTTCTACCCTCGAGTAGCAACACTAATCATGTTAATCTCATGAAAATGAGAGGAGGAAGATGGTAGGGATAAGTCATGGTATTCGAGAGGTGGGGTTACAATAATGATAGATCTTGGTGAGGCGGGGATAGGTGGTATAGGAGAGGGGATTGAATCTAAAGGTCTCTCCCTTCGTAAGTTATCTTTATTAACCTTTTTACCCTCGAGAGGTGACTGACGAAGAATGACTTTCAAAGCTTTAGATCCTTCTACATCATGTCCTAGTGTGCAGTGGTAAGCGCAGATTTTAGACTCATCATAACCTATAGGTCGAGGTTTAGATGGATCATAGGGTCTAAGTGGGGGTAGGGAAATGGTCGCATTCTCCACCAACATAGCAAGGATTTTGGCGTAAGACCCTTTGAGCTGGTCAAAGTCAGAGGAAGATGAGGCTATTAACTGGGTAGGTTTTGGTAATGAATGGGTATGGTTGATTCGTGCGGGTGGCGGCTTAGCTAAGAGGTTTTGATAATTGGATTTAACTAAACATGGCTTCTTCAATGTAGAAGTTATGTTTAGCTGGTTAGATGATGAGGCCACCAATGATGTGGTATCAGGAAACAACCACGGAGAAAGAGAAGTGACAGCAAACAAATTCTTTGATGATGGAGTTTGTTTAGGGTTGATAGGTGGATAGGATATGTGGGGCGATGGTGTTGATACACCCATGGATCTCTGTACGGGGGCAGAAGGCATAGGTCATTTTAAAGAAAACGTAGGAGGTATGATATATTGATGCAAGGTGGAGGGATGAGGTCCCAATATGGAAGGTAGGTGTGATGGTGATGGTTTTAGTTGTGATAGAGGCATAGGTTGGGCTTGAGGAGATTGGGTCTGTCTCCTAAGTGGATGGATGGATTTACTTTTGGATAAATCTAACCGTTTAGGTGGGTGTGTTAGACTGGGTATTGGTGAGGTCCTAAGCATAGGGGAAGGTTTGGTTAGGTCAATAGAGGTGAATGCGGTATTTGGTAGAGATGAGGGGGGTGAAGATGAGGACATAGGCATTTTAAGCTTCTATAAACACTTCAGGTATATGATAGAGGCGTCTGGATCGGTCATCTGCATTTGAGTAGAATATGGTGTACTCAAACGTTCCCATAGGACTCGTCTATCTTCTGAGGGATGACAATCCTCACGTGTGAATAGGAAATTTTGTATGGAAGAAAGGTGGGTTGTGATTTCAGTCCACTATCAGTGTGATACAGGGGGTAAATGAGGCACTGTATCAATGGGCGTTAAGAGGTCAACCGGTCACTGAAAAGATTTAGGCGATGAAGAACTAATAGGTAGGATGGCATTTTTGAGAGGATCCATCATGATTAAAGAATTTGGTGATGTTGGTTCAAGGGGTTTCTCGTCTAATGATGACAAAATAAGTGGTGAGCCTTCCTCTTGTACAGCAAGAGTGGTAGAAGGAGATGTTTGGGAAATAGATAAGTTAGATAACATCTGCTCACATTCTTGCAAGGATGTGGTGTAAGAAGGCTCATCTATGAGAAAAGAACTCTGGGTGATTAAGTCCTTTATGGGTAAAGGAATGGCAAGGATTTCATCTTGTCTTGATGGTAGTGAAGGGGGTTCGGGTCCCTGCATTAGGGAAGAGGCTTGATTCAAAATTTCCTCGATAGAAACTTTTGGCTGGGATTCGAAGACTGCATGGATTTCATGAACACTCTCCTAGGCTAAGATATCCTGGTTTATGTTATTGTTAGAAGAGTGATTTGGGAATGGTTTGTTGAAATTTTTCAAATTTCAGTTAGCAGGGGCGTTAGGATTGTTGAGGGTTATATCCCCTGCATCAACCATTTCCTGCACTATGTTTTTCAACATCTTGCAGTTTTCATGACTGTGTCCCTTCACGCAGTGGAAGTTACAGAAGTCATTTTCTTTGTACCAAGAAGGTATAGCGCGGGTGGAATCAAACCCAGAGTGAGGTTTAACAGGAGGTAAGGTAATAGCTCCCACTTTGAGCAATTTTTTCAATATCACACCATAATTTTCTCCTAAAGGAGTGTAATTGATGGGCTCGGCTTTATACTTATAGGTGGTTTTTGGTGGGGTATTAGATGGTATTTGGGATTTGACCATAACCACGTGTACAACTCTTTTTGATTTCGAAGCAGTCGATGTGTGAGGATTGGTGGTGTTAGGTTTTTTGGTGGATTCTTGGGTTCAGAAATTGGGGTTTTTATTGCATAACCACAATTTCTCTTCCTCTAAGGCTCGAATCTCTAGTTTTCGAGCCATAGTAAAGGCCTCATCAAATGTGCGGAAAGTTTGAATTTGGAGGGTAGGAGAAATGTGCTTAGTGAAAGCCCATGTAAAGAGTTCAATAAGTTCAGCCTGAGGCAAGGCATACGTAAGTTGGTTAATAAGGCCCCGCCATCATCCAACGAAATATGTGATAGATTCATCTTCAAATTGTCGGATGGCATAGAGGTTGGTGATAGATACTTTCTTGGAAATGTTAATGGAGAAATGATCCAAGAAAGATTGGGCTAATTGGTTAAAAGAGAAGATTGAGTGCTGGGTTAAAGCACTGTACCACTCCAAGGCGGGTCCTGATAAGGACATGGGAAAGGTGTGGAGTAGTAAGGCATCGTCATGAGCAATTAGATAGCAGGCATGCCTAAATGATCGCAAGTGTTGTTGAGGATCTTCCTTACTATTAAAATGATTAAATGTTGGTAATTCCCATTGAGGAGGATATGTTTGAAGGGGGACAGAAGGGTGGATAGGCTCCCGAAAAACTTGCTCGTATGTCAGGGCGCTACAGCTTCCTGAAATAGAAGCCTCCAGATTTTGCATCTTGTCCATCATTTGTTTAATTAAATCAGTAGTTGGATGAGATGATGGTGCGGTTGCAGTGAACAGAGGCAGATTGGGCCAAGGGCCACCACTAGACAATGATGGGGTTAAATGTTGATAAGGTATTGAGGACGAATATGTTGAGGTGACCGAAAAGGGATGTCCTATATAAGATGTCGAAGTCACCAGATACGTGTGTGGAAATGAAAAGGTGGGTGGAGCTTGAGAAGGAAAGCTTGTGTGGATAGGTGGCAGAGAGCAAGTTATGAAAGGAGCAGTCTGCGAGAAAGATGAGGTAGGAGCAGTCAGCGGTAATGATATGTTGGGCCCTAGATTAACCAAAGGAAAGCCAATATGTGCCGTATGAACCCCCGAAACCACTGAGTTGGGAGACGGGGCTAAGGATGCAGAAGGCAAAGTGGAGTTATCAAGTGGAGAGGGAGCTAGATGAGCAACTATACTAATAGGCATGCCAACAAGGAGTTGACCATCAGGTGTACGGTCGGGGGCATGAGACAAATAGTATTGTACAGTGCTAGGATTAGCGTCCAAAAATTTCACAAATTCCTTATCTCCTACAGGGATTTTGGGAACCTCGCTGGTGTCTGTAGGATTCCCCACAGGATGTGAAGGGGGTGATTTAGGAAAAGGCACGGAGCAGGCATGTGAAACCATGTCTGCAGCTTGTTTCCGAGTGATAACAACCATGGACTAGAGGACACAACAGGGATGCAATCTACCAGGAACAAAAGCAACAACAAAGTGTTAGAATTGGTGCATTGCTGGTTTTGGGAACTGTGACAGACAGTAACCGATATCGGTTAGGTAACCGATGTAGGCTAGGCTATAGCCGGCGTCGGTAAGTTAACCAATGTCAGTATAATAGGACCGCTGTAAGAAGTTGTAGGAAGTTGCTGATTTGGGGTTAACAGTGCTTAGTATGCCTACCAAATTGTTCTGAAATAATCACAAAAAATAGTGTATGACAGAGAAACAAAACTAAAAACAAGCAAGATGCACAAGCAAATTAACAGACTAACCCTAGGATTAGTTTTAATCAATTGGGGCTTATGCCTTAGATGCAAGATGATGTCAATCCTAAACAAAAGACTTAGGGGAAATGTCAAGTTTGTTTTGGCTTATAAGGTTACCTCAATTGGGCGAAGGAATACCACGGAAAAGGGGGGATGTTTTGAGCTGTTGTGTTAATTATGAAGTGATTCGGTATGTGTTGTGCAGTGAAAGTAAGATTAATTTCTTGTCAATACCGTGGAAATCACCCCCACGTGTACGACCTGTTACTTAATCTATGTTCACTAGAATTGAAAACAACAAGCAAGAATGGGATGCACATGTTTTAAACCAAAATCGAAAATGATATTCGATGAAGCAAAGAAGATGACTTTCAGTAATGCAAAGCTGGGAAAGAAAGACAAATTATTTTACCAAATATAACAAAATATCTTGTAAATATTTTAGAAGAAGAAAATAGCAAGTGTCCTCCCTATATGAAAGCAAGCAAGAAACAAAGAAACCCGAAATGGGTCCCACCGGGCGTGCCAAAATTTTTCGAACATAAATGGTTCCATTCCTGGAATAGAGTTGCTTCTATCCTTTCATTCCTTTGAGAAACAGATAAGGGTTAGGGCTAGGAGGAATACCTATTGAATTTTGAAAGGGTGTGCGCGTACCGTAGAGAGAGATCAGATTGATTGCAAAGAAATCCTTTTTGTTTGGGAAGGACTACCTATTGAATGTTGAGAGGGTGTGCGCGTACCATAGAGAGAGATCATATCAATTGCAAAGAACTCCTTTTTGTCTGGGAAGGACTACCTATAAGTAAGAATACAAGACCACCAGATTTAGTTCCTAATGAAGATACAGGTTCAAGGACTGTGATGACAAAGGCCGGGTTCAGGTAGGATGATCTAACAATCTAAGATGAGTTGTCTTCTCTTCCGATGCTAGGATGAGTGTCACTGGGCTCTGGTTATTCAGTTGCAGTCTTGGGCTTGATTTCCTTCTCTACAAACTCCTCCCTTTCCTTCACTTGTCTCTCCTTGGCCAAGTAAATTCTAGATTCTTCCAATGACTTCTGATCCAGATCAATGAAAATCCAACCTCTTGTTTTTGGTTGGGGGAGGTCATTTACAGGGAATCGATGGCGGTTACGTAATAGACGGCGGTCGAGTAGGAACCGATGTCGGTTAAGTCAAAGTGGGCTATTTTTAGTAAAATAGCCAACTTTCCCTCCTTTTCTCCCAAGGGATTAGTTGTGGGCTTGGTCAAGTCATTATGAGGTTGGTTTTGGGTGCGGGTGAGGAGTCATTAGTCATGGGTGTGGATGTAGACCAAGTTATAGGTCTTGATTAGGTTAGTTTAGGGTTAGGACTAGGTCATGATGAGGTGGCAGGTTTGGAGATATGGATTTATTAATTATAAGGTAATTAATAAATAATTGTGTAAGGTTTAGGTGATGAGGCTAGGTTGCGAAATAAGATACGGGGTACGGGGGGTCGTAAGACACAAATTTGGTGTCTACAATATCATAAATGTGCCCAGTACATTTTTACAATAAAATATTTTCTCAAAGGAAATAAATAACTTCATTGACATAATTAAGAATGACTCAATTCAAAAAATTGACTGCCACTTTATGCTTTAAAAGTAAGCATGTGGTTAAATTAGATAATCAAGGTGTTTCTTTACTTTATGCCCGTTATCTTTGCTCACTTTATTGTAATGGTTAGGCAAGATCAGTTATTCTGAATTGAGCAAGAAAATTCCTTTATCCCATTTATCAATTTATGTCATTAAATGTTAGAATGAATATATACTACAATAATAATCACATTATTTAAATATAACCATGTAACGCAACAAACATCATATTTAATTAACTTGCTTTGCAAAAATTAAGTACAACTCTTTTTACCTTTTTTAGTATTCCTTCATGAAAAAGTCTCATCAACACTTCTCTTATTTAAATTGAAGTAATGTTTGGTAAATATGTTAATGGCAAACAATGACCATCAACTAATTAATACCACATGTTATTATAATTACAACTGAATTCCACAAAAGTTATATAGATTATCAAACTCTTATAAATCGTGGAAAGTATCTATACTATCCCATTCATAATGACAAATCACTGCAACTATTGTTGCTGCATAAGAAATTGAAACAAGTATTAACCTTGGACACACAAGGTAATCCAAGCTACGGAAATGAAACCAACCAGTTTCATCAATTCCAACATATCCATCAAATATATCCGATTAATACACATGATGTTTATATGTCATAGCTACATAAAACAACATATTCTGCATTATCCACTAATATCCTAAGAAGGAATGATATCTATACATCTCAAGTTACATATCACAGTAACTTAAAGCAGTAAATGCAATATAGACTTTGTTTCCTACTTATACCGTATTATACCTTCTTTACTAAAACACATCATCTCAAATTATGTCTTACTATATTAAGTTGCAATAAGAATATGAAGGAACAACCATTACAATGCTTATTTATGCATACGTAAAGAGTCTAAACTCCCTGAATTTGTCTCAATCACTATCACATATTACTCCTCAATAATGGAGATATGTTACACTTGATTTAATTTTCCTATAGAGATTCAATCAGTTACATATACTCCACATAATATAATTATTGGAATCTTCTTTAAAAATTGATTTAAAGAATGGAAACAAAACTAAGTTTCAGTTCCAAGGTTACACCTTTAAATAGAGTAGCAATAACTTAACAAACATAGCCAGGGTGCCAACCAAAACCCCTTGGTTCCAATAAAACTTTTAAATCTATCGAAAAACAAAGCACAACCTATCATTTTGCTAGTTGTTCTCATCAAGGCCATGCTCAAATCACACTTCTCCACAAGTATAAATTTGGTAACAGATATATATATATATATAAGTCCAATAACTGAACAAAATTAACTTCTAGAATGAGGAAACAAGGAATTTCCATACTAGTTCATAAGATGAGTTAGGTTCAGACCTTCACCACATAGTCCTTGAATTAATTTTAAGTATTTAGTATTAAATGTAAACTGGTTTTGACGACAACTTAAGAAAATAAGCTGGTGATGATATTATTTTAGATCTGAGTGAGCCAAAGGCTTGTTACTATCAACATCATATCACAGTGAGAAAACTGCACTCACCTTATTCCTAGGTGAAAAGTGTTTCTATTGAATCTACAATCAACACAAGACTTAACGGTAATGAGGAAATCTAAGTTTTACCACTTAGCATTTGTTTCAATTAAAATGCAACCATACCAGTAGTGGATCCAAGAAAATGTTCAAAAACTTTCCAAAGAGTTCTAGATATTAACACAACAACAAAGGATAACACGAAGTGTTATTTATAACAAAGCATTATTCCAATCTAGTAAAGTAGGAAGGTTTGACACCTAGAATTGATTTACAAAGGTGAGAAAGACAACCCTTTTTCATACCCATTTAAGATAAGATTTCTAGTTAAAATAAACTAGAGAACCTAAGACATCATGGCAGAGCCTATCTTTCTAATAGCCAAATCAATAGAAGATAACAATCTGTAAAATATCCTACATATGAGATAGAAGCACCAACTGAAAATCACCAGATAACCCTTGGTGCATACCCAACAACACCTCTATTTTCTGCAGTTGGTACCCACCGACCAGACATGAAAGAAATAACACCATGATCTAGAATAAATTTGTTACCAGATCCGTATATCTAGATTTTGGTCAGTTAAAAGAAAACCCATAACACCCAAAATTAATTTGCATAATATTATATTATCTACATGAAAACCTGTTCTCATTTGGGTAAAAATTTTCGATAAATTGCAAACAAAATTACTCATTCATAACCTTATTAAGAAAGTATGATTTTAGTAGTATACAAGATAACAAAAATATTAGATACCCAGGTTCAACAGATGCATGATTACCATTTCTTTTCATTGAAAAATAGAGTGTATAAGAAAAACAACAACCTACAAACATCAAATACCTGATTATTTTTAGCTCAACAAAATTGAAAATATGTATTCACTCTAACCTCTGATGAATTAAAAAGATAAAGGGGATAAAGAATGTTTCTTGCCTACAAAATCTGATTTCTAAATCATTCAGGATTCATCTCCAGCAAGTGTTACAGTAGCGGCGAGTTTACGGATTCAGAACTATTCACCTCGAACCAGCCAACAATTCAATCCTTCTTCACAGTCGTAAAATGATGTCTCCTAACTTATGAATTTTCCCATAAAAACAAACTTCCTGTTTTAAAAATAGCAACATGAACTCATAGTTTACTCACCATGCATAGATACCAGAAGTGGAGTTTTTCCCCCCATTTTCATGAATAAAACTAAATGAAGAAGTTTCATGCAATTCGCTTCCTTAGGGAGCTTTACAGATTTCCATAAATATTAAATGCATAATTTAATGGTGTTAAATTCTAGAGTTCCACACCATTGACATATCCAACTACCACCGCCCTTAAATTGTCCTCCAATTTTGGGAGGATTTTTACTCTTTAAAATCCTCATTTACCTTTCCCCATGAAATTATCTAATATCATTATCTTATTTTCTTTTTATAACATAGGTCGAATAACCTTGGGAGAGAATGAATTACAATATAATATAAAACCACGTTATAATCTCTTAATTTAAACATGTATGGCCTTAACATTATTATTTAAATGCCCCATAATTCCTGAAGTCCATAGGATTAAAATACATAATTTTACTTATGTGGAAAGTATCTTATGGCCCATGACCTTCTTTAAGTTAGCAACGATCATACACATAGTGGTTTAGTTCTACCATTTTACGGTCATTTAATCATTATCCACCAACCTCCAGCACCTTAAAAGGATCATGTGTAAATCACCCAATCAATTTCAATAATTCAAAGGTCCTAAACTTAACAACTCGACCTAGAATTTACAATCCCAAGTTAACTAATCTCAAAAATGACTAATTGTTAATATGGGTTAAGTGAATCTCTCCCTTCGACTACAATGTTTAAAACTCATTATCTTCTTAAGATGTCACAGTGACACATAATCACAAAACATGTACATTAGTTATAGTAATATCTATACACCAGGCCTAATTTAACATAATGGCCTAAGATTAATTTGCAAAAATGTAGATCATGGAGCGGATATTTCTCCCTTAAGTCATTTTCTTATACGTTGGAAGAATTATTGACTTAGTTCCTACAAGCTTAAGTTAGTAACAATAATACTATTCGTGGGCATTAATTAGAAACAACACCCTTGGTTTGGATAATCTCAAGATCAATATCAGTTCTTAATAACCCTATCATCCCCTTTGTCTTGTTTTCTTATCCTTTATTGAAAAAACTTGTTTCTCTTCCTCTTAGGGTCAGGATCGGTTGAAGATGATGATATTTTTAAATCATTGACTATACTTTCGTGGTATTACATTAAGTCTTGGTTAAATCATAGGTTAGGCATTAAGGGTTATGGGTAATCAGATGTGGTGAGAAATGGTGTTATGGGAGAAATTACTCTAACTGATATTTGTTTTTGAGAACCAATGTCGGGAAAGGGAAACCAACAATGGTACACTAGGGCACATGATCAATGTCATTCATGGTAAAACAAAATTGGTCAAATCGGGGGTAGAATAAAATGTATATATATATATATATATATATATATATATATATATATATATATATATATATATATATATATTACAAATTCATGTTAACCTTTTGACTTTGTGAAAATGACAGAGTGAAGTGTGTGTGTGTGTGTGTGTTTTACATGGAGAAAAGGATGAGGTAATATACCTTGCTGAGTTGGTGAGTAATTATCTGCTAATCTGATTCATTATATGGGGCCCATGAGATTGATACAAGAGATGTGATTGGTCGATAGAAGAGAGTCATGGTACTAGTGGGAGGAGGTGTAAGAGGGGTCCAGGAACCTATCCTGGAGATTCCAACATGATGGTGACAACATGTAGAGGTAGGATTCCATTCTCAATGTTTGTTTTGGATTAAGATTTGAGGTAAAAAATGAAGAAAAGGGGTTTTGAATGTGGAATTCGGGATAGTGAGTAAAAATGGTTGAAAATGGGATGGGGAGGGTGAAATCTAGGTTAAATAGGTCTAAAATTGAAATGGTTGGGATTTGGGTGGGTTTCAGGTAGGAATTAGGTTGTTTTTGGTTAATTTTGGAAAAAAGAGGGCATTGAGTTTCGGCCTTAGGGAAGAACTAGTGAGTGATGTTGGCTGAGGTTAGGCTACCATCGGTGGGCTAGTTGACATCAGTGATGTTAAAGTGTGACCGGTACCAGTCAGGCTGATTGGTGTTGGTCACTGTGAAATGTGACCAAGTCTTGAAAATGAAGTTTTAGGTGAAAAGAATGTAGAAGAATGGATGGGTAGGATAACTGGTGAAGTTATGAGGTAGGGGTAAATGGCTAAGTGAATAAAATGAGAAAGTTAGGTGGGTTTTGGGTTGAATGTAGTCATAAATTGTAGAGGTTTAGGTGTAAGTTGTATCAAAGTGATGAAGGAAGGAAGGTAATTGAATAAGTGAAAATGTTTAATGAAAGGTAGGAAAAAATAAGCAAGGCATTGATGAAAATAATAGATGTAGATTAGGCATAGGGTAGAATGAATCTTGTGGGCATGGGTGGATGACTAATGAAATATGAATGTGGGTGAATGATGTAGGCATGGTAGTAGCTCATGATGTGTGATAGACCTTCGCCACTATTAAAAAATATTAGGCCCATCGTCATAGAGGAGGAGTGGGACCACATCAGATATGTCACTCTCAGTTTGATTAGGAGATATAGGTGAATAATTAGAGATCAGATTTTGATGGTCACTCTCATTGATAGATGGGATTATATGACCAATACCTTCCATTTTCTGACTAGGGAGATGACGATCACCCTTGAGGACATATAGAGGATTTTGAGGCTACCTATTGTAGGGGAAAATGTTTATCAGATTGGAACCAAAAATGTAATGAAGCCTATGGGTATAGTATTTGGTGATGTTATGGTAGAGTTGACATACTGTAGTGTGAGTGTTGGATATGGAGAGATGTATATTACACATCCTGATGAGACAAACTTGGGAGTGTTTAGAGTTGGGTTCAAGTGGTGGGTACCAATTGGAGCCAACCCTAGAGTAGCCAAGGCTACTAGGGATGTTACATATTACAGGTGACTACTAGATGGCATATCATTAGTAAATATATTGTGGAGACCATATATTAAGCTCCCTTCTTACAGGGGTATGACTACTAAGTTGGATGGTTTATATCTAGTCAGGTGGATACAGGGATGGAGATTCGATGAGCATGAGATGATCCCCGTGGACTGAGTCTGATGACAGTTCAGGATTCTATTGGATGTGCCTCCACCTTTTCCATTATACCCCAGGGAATATGTGAAGAGACCATTATCTCCACCACATCTAGAAAATCCAACTGGATAGGAGGAGAGGGTGTAATAGATAGGAGGATCAATGATGCAGGTACCATTGACTGCTACAAGAATTGGTGTATAACCCAGTTATATGTAACACCTCTGAGGCCAGGGCATCCAGATTTAACTATTGTTATAGTTTAGAGAGATGCACTACAGGGTCAGGTGGCCACCTTACAGGAAAATATCACAGGGTTACAGGGATACCTGACAGGGTCACAGACACAGGTGACCACTTTACAGGAACAGGTGATGACCCTACAGGTCCAAGTAACACAAGCATAGAAACCAACACATAGTGGGGATGGTGTTGGGGGGAAGGTAGCGACATTACAGGCACATGTTTCCACTCTATATGTGTAACTAACAGTATCCTAGGGACAAGTTCCTACACATGTACCCGCAGGGGATGGTTCATAGGTAGCAGCACTATAGGCATAGATTACAGGTTTACAAGGTCAATTAGAAACCATGTAAACATAGGTACTAATACAGGAACTAGGATAGGGTCTCATAGTACAGGTAGGAGGACAGCAGCCTCTATTATTATGGAAAATTTCATAGGTTTCAACTAGGACGATGGCACCACCCCAGACTATATTGATGGTGAGATTCAGGGATGCCATGAATGAGGCCCGCTATTACCAGGATCATATAGCCATAGTGGGCATCGATGTTCCATCATATGTCAAGCACATGACCCAATAGGAAGCTAGTGAGAGGACCAGGTCTAAGATTCACAACTCTGATAGCATAGGGGGTCTTCATCCCCAAAGATAGGGTTAGGGTGAGGTTACCATCTCTCATAGATTCGGTCTAGCTACGGGAAAGGATGATGATATGGGGGAAGACAAGGACTAGTAGAGGGTGGAGAGATGCTGACATGGTGGTTGATAGGGAGAGAGGAGGAGATAAGTGAGAGTGGAGAGGAGGTTCTTAGCTGGGGTTGATTGATCATGACATTTGATACTGTATGATGATTTTGATTTTGGTATATATACTATCATGTGTGCCGAAGATTTTGTGAGACTGTATATGGGAGGTTTTGAGACACTTTGATTATTTATCCCTGTTTACATATGTATTGATACAAAAACATTCCCATTTCTATAGTTGATGATGATTATTAGACTAATGATGTACTTGGTTTAATTTCAATTTTTATTGTTTATTATGGAAACTAGGTGAGTTAGGCATGATTGAGTCGAGGTCATTTAGGCATGATGGAGTCAGGTATAAGCATGATTGATTCAGGTGTAGGCATGATGGATTCAAGTATATGCATGATTGAGTTAGGTATAGGCATGATGGAGTAAGGTATAGTCATGGATGAATTAGGTGTATGTATGGTTGAGTCAGGTATAGGCATGATTGAGTCAGGTACAGGCCTGGTTGAGTCATAAAATTTACAAATTACCGATTTTATGAAAATAATGTGTTGTATGTATGTTGTGTTTAAATTTCCAAGTAATTGATATCATGGAAATGTTAAATTATTAAGGTAGAATATGGTTGAAGTTATAAAATGGTAGGTATGATGAAATAATGTTTTTTTTTATGATATATCAATATCCAAGTTATTATGTAAATGGAAACTAACTAAGTTTGGATGTGAATGTAAAGGTGGAAAATTGGTTGGGGGTAAAAGTGGTTGAGCTAACCTCCAAGGGCCCCATGCCCTATAATTACTACCTACACAACCCCAATGAAAATGGGCCTCATGTTGTTGTAGTTCTCCCATAAGCGAGGGAAGAATATGATGAGGTGGATGAATGGGTTGGAAGGGTTTAGACATGATTGAGTCTAGGTTGAATAGGTATGGTTGAGTGTAGATCTATTAGGCATGGTTGAGTCTAGGTTGAAGAGGACAAAATCCCAGAATGTAGATATCGAAGGTGTAGTCATGTGGACTAGAATTAATAAGTAAGAAAAGAGATGAATGGTAAAATAAGTGGAATGCTTTAGAAGTGGGAAGGACCATAATGAGCATACCAAGGACGGGTTGATGAAATTAAAACCCTAAAGGCAATGCATGATTGATTGTTCTAAGGGTGAAGGAAGTTACATGATCACGAAATGTCACATTTGTGGAAAGTCCCTTGAGTAGGTAGAAAATAAGAAAGAAAGGAAGATGAGGTGAAATGAGTTGTTTCACATAACCTTGTTGTGAGATAGCATGCCTCTTCGACGAGATACCCTAAACCAAAATAGGCATGTCCATGATGAAAAATTTGTATTTTTATTTTTGCTTTTGGTTTTAATTTTTATAGATTGATTGATACGGGAATTCTATGTGGGATGAATAGAATGACTCCTTGAGGTCTTCGTGAAGTTGATCAATGTGGTAAACTTTAGAATGTTTAATTTTCATTTGTACAAGAATAGGCTTCTTTTTAGATAGACTTTTTTTTAGGGATGAATTTTATAGTTGTCCTTCGATGGAGCAGTCTATTTATAGTAGTGAGATAGAGAGATAGATGTCCTTTTTTAGGGAATCATCTTGTTACAAGAAGTTTAACTCAAGGAGTTCAATCCCATTTTACATGTGAATGTCTTTGGAGTTTTAGGTCATGGACAAGACTATAGAGGAGTTTAGACTTCCTTTATGAAGGAAAAACCATAGCACACAAAGGTTAACTATGCAAGAGGTGTTTTAAATGAAAAACAACCATGGGATTCCATCCTAATAAGAATGAAAAGTATCCATGACAACCATGTCATGAGTAGATACATGGTACTTATATTTAAGATAAGGTTGAAAGGTGACAAATAATCACACAATTCATGTTTAGTCATTGGTCCTCAAAAGAGGTAAATGAAAGGGATGGGTACTCAAGGGACAAGTTTGTAATAGAGAAAATGTGATCTAGTAATTAATTCAACAATAGAATGGTCAAATATGCAAGGCATTAAGGGGATCAGGTTCAAGTTTACCTTCAAGTGAAGATAAATGATAAGCACCTAACCCATAGGCATGATTAACGATATAGGGTGCAAGCCAATTAGGTGCAAATTTTCCCCATTTACTTTTCTCTGCTTTTGTTAGATGTTGATTTTACTTTAGGAAAAGGTCACCGAACTTAAAGGTTCATTCTTGGACACGTGTTTGTAGGCATTCCATATACGTTTTTGCTAGATTTGAAGGTAATCAAGAGCAATTAGATGATGTTCATCTAATAACTCAAGTTGTGCCAATCGGTCTTGGAAAAAATCTTCATCGTTGAATATATCTTTGAGTGAGATATGAAGAGATGGAATTTGGAATTTGAGAGGAAAGACAACCTCTATCCCATAGACCAAAGAGAAAGGTGTGGAAGAATTTGAAGTGTGAATACTAGTCTAATAAGCCCATAACGCAAAAGGAATATGCTTGTGCCAATCCTTACCAGTATTGTCAACCACTTTCATAAGCATTTTTTTTAGAGTTTTGTTAGTTGATTCAGCTTGGCCATTTGTTTGAGGATAATAAGGTGAATAAAATTTGAGTTGAATGCCGAAGGCATCATAGAGTTTCTGTAGGATTTTGTTTTTGATTTGTTTTCCATTATTAGTGATGAGGTGGTGAGGAACACTAAAGCAGAAAATGATGTGATGGTTGATGAATTCACATATTTTCTTAGATTTTTTTAGAAATGAGAGGTACGACTTCCACAAATTTAGTGTAATATTTATTAGCAGTAATAATACATTGATGATATTGGGAAGAATGAGGGTTAATCTCTCCAATAAGATCCAAACCCCATTGAGAGAAAGTCCAAAGGTCTCGTACAATCTATAAGGCATGACTAGGGGTGTGATGAAGATTAGCATGTTGCTGACATTTCATACAATCTTTGACATAGTCACAACAATATTGGTTTAGGGTTGGCCAATAATAGTCAAGGTGAAGGATTCTCTTAGTGATAATGAATCCACTGAAATGGCCTTTGAAAATCCCGTTGTGAACCTCCCTAATAGTGTATGGGATTTTAAAAATTGTAAGGCATCGTAAGAGGATACTGTCAAATAAAAATTTATAGATAAGACCAACCATGATGACATAGTGAGAGACACTTTTAAGGAAGGATCATTGTCCATTGCGAGTAAGATTTAGAGGCAGAACTGAAAGGGAAAGGTAGTTAATAAACTACTTATACCAAAGGTCACATGGGTTAGTTTCAATGTTTCCTACAGAGTTAACATCTCAGAATAGATAAGAAGGTGATTACAACCTTTGTACTGTGATAAAAAATTTCAATTTGGAGGGTGAATCTATTATTTGAGAATTAATACAAGCCACGATATCCATGAAATCGTTTGTGGAATGTGGGGTGGTTAGAAGTTCATAATGGTTAAAGGTAGTCAAGAGCATGCCAATGTGATGCTTGCAGTTTTGAAGTATATTATTATGAAACTTATATAGACCATTGAATTGGTTCATAACCAATTGAAAATTTCTAAAAATATTAATGGATTTAACATCTAAGGATATGGTACTTTACAGACCCAATACGAGTGCTTCATATTCAGTGATGTTATTGGTGCAATCAAAATCTAGTTTAAAGCATAATGGAATATGATCACCATCAAGAGGAAGGATTAAAACTCCTAAACCACCCCCACGTTGGCATTTGAAACCATAATATAATAAGTTCATTTGATAAACAATACCATCTAGGGATAGGGTAGTAATGGATTCATCAGGGTAGAGAGAGGCACGCTTGCAAGTTTGTCAACAATGTTTTTTCCTTTGATGGATTTTTTAAGGATGAAATCAAGATCAGGGTCTTCCAAAAGTATGATCCAACATGTGGCACGTTTCTTTTGGTAGGGTTTAAAATACTTGTAATGTAAGGGGTCAATGATGGTGATAATGAAGGTATTATGGTTGAGTAGATAATGGCAAAGTTTGGTAGCGACAAAGACTATGGCTAGGAAGAGTTTTTTAGCATAAGTGTATCTAGTCTCATAGTCTAGAATATTATGCCTTATATAATAAACCACCTACTCCCTATGTTTCTCATTTTGATGAGTGAGCATGACCACCAATGAATGGTTTATGGCAGAAATGTAGAGGTAAAAGGGAATGTCATATTTTGGTGGGATGAGCGTAGGTGGTTGGAGGAGGTATCCCTTTAATGATTCAAAAGATTTGTGGCATTCATCATCCCATTTGAAGGAGACATAATTTTTAAGAAAATGATGAAATGGATGGCAGCGATTGGAAAGATGAGAAATAAAGTGACGAATAGATTGCAACTTGCCTTGCAAACTATGAAGTTGACGAAGGTTAGTAGGTGGAGGCATCTCGAGAATAGCCTTGATTTTAGTGGGATCAACTTCAATGTCATGAAAAGAAATGATAAAAGAAAAGATATTTCCTGAGAGAACAAAAAATACACACTTCTTATGTTGAAGGCAGACACAATTTTTGATGAGACAGACAAAGACAACCTTAAGGATTGCAAGGTGTTCAACCCAATTTTTGGATTTGGAAAGAAAATCATTGATGTAATATTTTAGTATGCTATACACAATGTCATGAAAGATATAATTCATAGCCTCTTGATATGTAGCACTAGAGTTTTTAAGGCTAAAGAGCATGAAACAATAGCCTAAGGCCCCCCAAGGAGTGATAAAGGTAGTTTTGTGTTGATCTTTCATGGTGAGTAATATTTGGTTATAACCCAAGAAACCATCCATGAATGATAGCATCTCATGGTCGGCGATGAGAATAACTAGTTGGTCAATACTAGGTAGAAAAAATTTGTCTTTGGGGCAAGCCAAGTTAAGGTCACATAAATCCATGCAAATGCAGAGTCCCCCTATTTCTTTTGTGATAGGAACAATGTTAGAGATCCATTGGGGATAATCAATGGGTAGAATTAAGGAAATAGAAAGGAGGCATTGTATTTCTTCTTTGATAAGAAGGGCAATGGGAGGATGCATTTTTCATAGATTCTATTTCATAGGTTTGGCATCAAGAATGGTTACGATATTTAGGACCACAATGTTTGGGTGAATACCGTGAATATCAACATCGGACCAAGAAAAATAATTTCTATAATCCTGAAGGAAAAAAGTGAAAGCTTCCTGTTTAAAATCATATAAATATTGGCCTATTTTTAGAATGTGTGGGTCATCCTAAGTGTGAATGTTGATTTCGATGGTCGATTCATTCAACATGGTTTTCATCTTAGAAGGAAATGATCGGTGAATATAAGAATCTTCCACACCAAGGTAGGTAAGAATAGAATCATCATCCTAACATTAAATGATGTTAATAGAAGGCGTATCATCCTCGATCATGTCAGGATATAGGAAGGGAAAAGAAGAGGGATCCTTACCATCATCCTGATAAGTCAGAGGTTCCATGGAAATGGTGTTCACAATTTTTTTTAGCAGGAATTGATTATGGATCCATAGACTTCATAGGCTAAGGTGGTGAGGTAGGTGAAAGGGGTGGAGAAGGTTTATCATCCTCAATGAGTTTGACTCGAGATTTATTTTAAGGTGGTTTGGAAAATCCAATACCACTTCTATCTTTATGCTTAGGGGTGGTGCAAGGAATGAAAGTATGGAAGCCTTGTTCATAGAAACCAAATCCAAAGCCCTTCCAAGTGCAACGATGGAGGAAGGTGTGGGTGAAGTGGTGGTTGGTGAGAGTTTGAAGGTTGGAGGAAAATGGTCAAGTTTAGGAAGGTGGTTTGGGTGAGTAGGTAGAAGCATCAAGTCCCCCATACGTTAAGTTGGTGCAAAGGTGGGGAGGATTGTAGGGGAATTTTTTTTGGATGTGGTGATCATAGTGGGGATGTTGGTGAAGGTTACCATACTCTTAAGGAGTAAGGATTGTGTTAATGTTATAAACATGGTACTCCCCCAGAGTGAGGTGTTGAAAAACACCTTCTAAGGGATCGATATTTTTTATGTGGGTAGTAGGAATGGATGAATCTCTTAACAGATAGGAAGAAGAAGCATTGGATGTTTGAGATGTAGATGTATTAGTTGATGTATCAGTTGTAGAAGCTACAAAAAAGTGGGAATAGAGGAGTTAGTTGTGTAAGATGTAGTGGCATAAGTGGTGGATGATGTAGCGGATTCAGAGAAGGTGTCAGTAGTGGTAGATAGGATAATAGCTTAAGAAGGAGTGGAAGTGGTAGTAGATTCCTTAACTAGGCTAAGGATATCGTTAGGCTGGTAGAACATGTTACAATTTTTAAATAGTGAAGGATCAATCGAGACGGTGTAGTTGTGTCCTTCATGTTCAAATTTTAAACAACAATGTAAGGTTGAAGGAACACAACCCATGGTGTGAATCCACGGTTAGCCAAGAAACATGTTGTACTAGAATTACCCCTCTAAGACATAGAATAATTAAAGAATGGTATAAGGGCCCACATGAATTTTAAGAATGATGGTGCCAAGGGTGGAAGTCATGGCATCGTTGAATGAATGTATCATAACTAGGTTATTATACATGTAATTGGCAGGCATGCACATTTGGTTATATGCATGGGAGGAGATGACGTTGATATTGGCACCTCCATTGATCATAACATTTCAAATGCATATATTATCAATGTAGACATAAATAAATAGGGTGGGGTTAGGATCATCTGATGGGGGAGATACAATCTTATCATCAGAGAAATTGAGAGTGGATACTTGATGAGTGGTAGTAGGAACAGAGGAAGGGGGTGAAGTGGTAAGAGAGGCAACATGGTGAGGGGTGATAATGGATGCAATAGGCATACAATCAATAGGTAGAATCTCAATATATTGTAGGAATTTAACGAGGGCTTGATAATGAGACTCTGAGGTTTGGAAGAGGTCATACAAATAAATTTTAAGTGGATACTAGTGTAATTTTTTAAGCATTATACGATGTGCTACCCCATCAGCAATAGGGTATGCAGGTCCAAAGATGATGATTTTTTGTACAGGTGTAGATGGAATGTTGGGTAAATGAGTAGCAAATGAGATGGTTTTTTTTCTCCTTTCCTTTTTCCTTCTGGGATTGAGTGGAAACTTTAACCATATTGATCAATGGTGAAGGAGAAGGTGAGTCGTGAAAGGTGTAGTGACATGATAGGAAAAATATGATGAGGGAATATAATGGTTTTGTGAAAGTAATGTGGCACATTGGAATTTTGTTGGAGGTTTGTCTAGCTCTCTGATATGGACCATATTGATCTCAAATTTTGGAGGAGGATAAAAGGGCTGTGGAGGTGGAGATGGAGGTCACTGAATAGGTATGGGATGAGGCTGTGTGGTAATAGGTGCAGGTGGAATAGGGTCCTCATCTAAAAGATCATCATCATCAAAGTTTTCGTTGAGAGGACATAGTTGGAGAATAATAGTTTTAAGAGCCTTATAGTTTTCCACATCATGCCCCGACACATGATGGTAAGAACAAATTTTGGTATCATCAAACCCTTCTGGTTTAGGTTTGAGTGGGTTATAGGGCCTAAGTGGTGGAAATGTGATCATAAAGGTTTCCAAAAGGTTAGATAAGATGTTGGCATAAGACCCTGCCAATGAATCACAATGTGAAGTAAATATGGGTCTAGATGGAAGTGCGAATGAATTTTGTGGGAGAGGTGTCACTGGAGGTGGAATCAGAGGTTGAGTAAGTTTGACTATTTGTTTTGTAGATAGTACAATTTTGGGTTTAGGTTGTAACTTCTTGGGTAAAGGTGAATAAGGAGTGTGTGATGTAAAAGGAAAGGCAGATGGTGGAATGGGACGGGATAGCCAAGGTGATAATGGTTGTGCGGTGAAGGTGGTGGTAAGAGGAAATGTGGAAGGGACTGTTTGAGGAGAAGGGAATGACATGGGTGCTAAAGAAGATACAAGAAGTGGTGTAGGTATAGGAAGAAGAAAGGATTGAGGTAACAATGAAGGCATAGGCTATGTAGGTAATTTGGCTGGAATAGAGGATTGTGACAAGGAGGTGGGCTATTGTGTTTTTGGTTTACCTGGGGTAGGATGCTACTTGACCAAGGTTGATGGGTTGGGAATTAAGATAGATGGAAGTGGTGAAGGTGACAAAAGAGTAGTGGGTGAAGCTGGTGTATGTGACCTAAGAGGTCAGGTATTCCTATTAGGTGGGGGAATAATATTTTCAATGGATTGTGAGGACATGGATAAATCCATTTTGACAGGAGGATGGACTAGGCTTGATGTCGGCATGACTCCTAATGTGGTAATGGGTCTACACATAGAGGAATAAATAGGTGTAGGTAGGGTTTTAAGCATAGGAAAATGTTTGTTTGATGGTATTGTTTTGGGTGTGAGTGAGGGTGATGAAGAATGGGTAGCTAGAACTGCATGGGCATAGTGGGTTTGGTTTTCTGAAACACCTTTAGATAGATCATGGAATTTTTAGCGGATAACATTTGTATTTGAGTTTAGACAAGAATTGTCAACATAATCCAAGCGGTCGGACAAACTTGAGAATGGAATCGTTGTAGGGGAGGACGATGTTTATTTGGTAGTAATCCATGTAAATAATGTCTATGAGATAGGGAAATGGTTGTATTCAGACTCTTTGGGTAGAAGATACGAGAGTAGATCAACATGATCCTTAAAATCCTATGGATAATTGTCACTAATAGGAAGGGACACTACTAATGAACCCCTTGTAAGTAGGGGATAGGGAAAGTTAGATGAGGTAGGTTCTTATTTTTGTGAAGAAGAAGGTAAGCATGACTCTCCCATGGGTAGAAGAGTAAGTATTGTGGGTTGTTGTCAGGTTGAGAGGTGAGTGGGGAAACTACATCGGCGGATATGGTGGACTCCTCTATGGGTAGAGAGGAAGATAAGGGGGACTCCTTCATGTGTAGAGGAGTGGATGAAATAGGTCTCAACGTGGATAAAGGAGCTCATGCAAGAATCTCCTCGATAGATGGAATGGGAAGAAATTGAGAAGAAAGAGCTAGTATGATGTTAAAAATGGTATGAAATTTACAAACGTTACTATCACTAGTCAATGTTTCACCGGTTTAGTTAGATGACAGGGTTTGATTCAAGAATGATTTCTTGAAGATGTGAAGGTTTTGATTAGCTAGTGCATTAGGGTTATCCAGGACGATATCTCCATTATCTAACATTTCTTGGACGATGTTTTTGAAAATTATACAATTACTGTTGTTATGACCTCTAAAGTAATGATAGTTACAATAATCATTTTCTTTGATACATATAGGCACATGATGAGAAGGGTCAAAACTAGTATGTGGTTTGATGGGTGGAAGAGTGATTTCTCTAGATTTTAAAAGTTTTTCTAAAACTGGAGAGTATGGTTCTCCTATCAGAGCATATTTTTTCATTGCTCCTGATTAAGCTAAAACTCCTAGAAAGGAGAAAGGTTGGAAGAAGGTTTTAATTAGTTGGATGGATGAGATGGGATGGATTTCAAAACTACTACGTTAGAAAATCCTTTTTCTTTAGAATAATTATTTTTTTGTTTGGAAGAAGAAGAGGTATCATTTGATATAAAAACAACATTCTTATTATGTAATTGTATCTTCTCTTCAATTACAAAAATTTCAAGTTTCCGGGCCATGGTGAACGCCTCATCAAACGTGCAGAAGGTTTGAACTTGGAGAGTTGGTGAGATGTGTCTAGCACAAGATCTAGTGAAAAAATCTATTAACTCCATCTGAGGTAGTTAGAATGTGAATTGGTTAATCAGGCTACGTCAACGAGTGAAAAAATATACAATAGATTCATCTTCATATTGGTGTGTCATGTACAAGTTGGTCATGGTGAACTTCTTGATACTTTTGATAGAAACGTAGTCTAGAAAATATTGAGCTACTTGATTAAATGAAAATATGGAGTGTTTGGGTAGAGAATTATACCAATCTAAATCTGGTCTCATAAAGGACATTGGAAATGTTTGTAAAAGAAAAGCATCATCATGAGCGATGAGATACCACACTTATTTAAAATACTGAAAGTGTTATTTCGAGTCTTATTTTATTTTTAGTCAGTTGAATTTAGGAATTTCCCAATGTGTAAGGTAATTATGAATTAGAATGGATGGGTGAATGTGCTCGTAGCAAATATTGTCATATTTTAGAGAGTTACGTGAGACAAAGATAGATGCTTCTAATATCTGCATCTTTTCCATCATCATTTTGATAAGATCATGTGTATTTTGTGATGATGGGGCACCCCATGAATTATAAGGGGTAGATAAGGTGGGTATGATTTGGACAGAATCCCAGTATGTGGTGGTTCCGAGTACAAAAATTGTGATGAACGAACATAGGATGGAAGAGATGTAGAGGGAAAATACCTTAAATAAGCGGTAGATGAAATATGGGGATGTTGGTGATAGGTGTAGGTTGGCGGGATGGATGTAAAGAATCTCATAGAAATTGGAGGAAGAGACTGTGGGATGGAGAGGATGATTTTTTAGAAGGGAGTGTGGGCTGCTGACACCAATGGTGGATGAGATACAATAGGTATATGAGAAGTGGAGGGTGTAAACAAACCTACACTCAAGGCAGTTAATAAAGGCATGGTTGACATCGTAGGAGTGCTATATCTCAAAGGAACAACACTTGATGTAGTTGTAATAAATATAGATGATTTTGGGTCAATATGGGAAACCATAGGTTATAAGGTGGAAGAGGAAAAGGTGACACTGGTAGTAGATGATGTAGAAGTGGGTACAAGAGTAGGGGGTATGGATATATGGATGCCATATACAAGCTTCCCTGATGAATTGTGGGTATATGAATGGGAGAGATAATACTACAGAGTGGTGGGGTTGTGATCAAGGAGTCTTTTGAACTCCTCATCACCAGTGGGTATGGTAAGAGACTGATTGAGGCCCATAGGTGATGAGATGGAAGGGGGTGATGGGATTGGTGGAAGAGGTTAGCTACTACTGTGAAACATGAGAGCATTAGATTGTTTATGAGTCAAAACCATGTGACTAAAAATAAAATGGGTATTTTGAGCATTGTTGATGATGCAAAAAAAGAGAAGTTATGGAGAAAAATGGGTCTAAAAGGTGTGATTTGATCGTTGTTCTGATTGAAAAATTAGAACACATAGACTGATGCCTATTTGGTGGTAACTGCTGCTGGTCAGCTAGACTGATGTCAGTTACTATGGAGAAATGAAATATTGGAAAATATGAAAATAAATTTTAAAAAAAAAAGTGGAACTAGGCTTTGAAGGTAATATCAAAGACTGAAAAATATAGTAAAGTGACAAAGGAATTCACAGAAAGAAAGGAAATAGAGATTGAATTCTACTTTGGAAAAAATTAAGAAAAACAACCTAACACTTACAACTGTTAGTGAACCAACGGAGGTGAGATTATGAAACCGATGGCGGTCATTAGACCGATACTGGTTACTATGATATCTATGAAAAATGGAAAAAGTGGGTTTTTAGTGATTTAGGTAAAATAAAAATACCAACTCAAAGATCAAGTATGGAAATGATTAGTCTTAACACACTCAGAAAAAGTCAGAGTACACCAAATATGATTGTGGAGTATGTAGGGAGAGAAAAAATGAAGAAAATGAAATCACACCTCAAAACACAAATCAATAAAAAGCTAGCAAACATGAAATCCTATGGTGTAGATTTTATGTTGTGGCTTATTCCATTTAGGAATCACTTGTGAATATAATAGAGTTTTTGGTTAACAAAGGTGCCCTATAAAAAATGATAAATATGGCTGGGTTTAGGTAAGTTTTGGCATGATGTCCCCAATATATACTTTTTAGTACTTGAGGCCTTACTCTGATATGATGAATGGCTAGAAAACTAGCTAGAGCCCACTGTTAATCCTATGATCATGTGATCATTGACAACTTCTTCTGGGAAATATGTTGTTTAATAAATGTGTAGTTTGTTTTTAGTTGTTTGGTATATAGAGAGAGTGTTCCAAATGTGAGCTATGGTTAAATTTTTTAGCCTTCAGCTGGTCATCACTTCCAACATATAGGTTTCCCATGATTTAAGTGAGCTACAATGTAACATACCAAAATAAGTTGCAATATTCAATGAGATAAATAATGAATATGCAAGAGTATGTATTTCACTAATGCAATAAAGAATAAAAAGAAGTGCTCTAATTAACCCAAACTACAAGTGTCATTGAGACAAGTAGGAGAAGAATAATGTTTCCAAGAGAGAATATTTAATGTGAAATATATTTCAAAAAGAAATAAACACACAATGGCTCCCTAAGAATGAATAATGCAAAGAACCCAAATGGGTCCCACAAGGTGTGCCAAAATGTTTCACCAAATAGTTTGTGTAAAACAGATGAGGTAAGAGGCTATGAGGAAAACCTGTAAAATCAAAGGTTGAAGGTAGAATGAGTGCTTTGTTGACTTTTGATCCAAGCTGATCGTGGAGAGCTTCCCTTTTGCTAGGAGGAACAACCTGTAAGAAACAAAACAAGACCACAAAATAATAATAATAATATAGGTTAGTTGACTTCCTAGCGAGTGCTAGATCCAGGAAGCAATGTGATTCCTAGAAGGCTATTAATCCACTTGCAAATACAATTTAATGAAAAAAATACCATGAAATAAGGAAATCCTACTATAGTTTTACGATTTAGGTATCTAATGATAATACAATAAGTAAATCTAATCTAACAGAAACATTTGTGATTAGATTTAGAGGTTTGGTAGATCATTATCGGTTTTGCAGGTATAACAAAGGTCTGATAAAGGGTCTAGGAATGATGAGGTGAGGTTTGGGTTAGTTTTGGTTGAATTTAAAGCTTTTTGGTCAGAGGATATAAAATTCACAGAGACCGATATCGGTCAAGTGAACGACACATTATAGGGGTGACACCAATTACGGTAGGGGAAATGGGTAATAACTTAATAAAGATGGTTTTTGGACCCCTCTGTGATTAAAAAGAAAGTGAGGAAGGTATGGTTAGGATTGTAATATAAATGACAAGACTCACGAATACAGAAGGAGAGGTTAAGAAAGGTGGAAATTCTTGAAATGGTTGGGTTGGGGGATTGGTGGGAAGATGGAAATATCTAGGTAACAAAATAAACATAAATATTGAAAGAAAATGAAATATCTACAGTAAAGTAAGCACAAATGAATAAAATCACATTACTTACTTTTTGCTCTAAAGATATAATGACCGAAGGTGGCCGGTGATTGATCGATGATGTGATCATTGGTTCAATGCAGCGACATTGTAACCCATGTGTCCCCGTAGATATTCCAATGATCTGGAAGAGAACTTGTTGCTTGTTCTACACTCTGGTGGTATGTAAACATCATTTGGATGAAGGAATGGTTTTGAGATCCTCACTTGATTGCAATCGAGTTCTGAAAACTGAATGATCAACCCATGTAAAAAGTTGTAAAATTGTATACAAAGGAACCGATGGTGGTTTAGGTGACCGACTCTAGCTGAGGATAAACAGACATCGGCTACGGTGAATTAGTCTAAGTTACCAAAAATATCCTAATATTTACTATTTTTGGTGTGATTTTGATTTCTAATCCATGTCTCAAGTAAAATTTGACACTTAGATAAGTGGGAGTATTGTTAGAGAAGGAATAAGACTTTAATTTTAGAGTTAGAATAAGTCCCAGTTGGTTGGGATAAGTAGGTTCCTAGTATTAATTAATTAATAGGCTAGGAATAAGTCCATGGTGAGGTGTCTAGGTGATATGTAAATTAACTTAATTAAAGTAATTAAGTTAATTAATAATATGAGGATGAATATTAATTCAATTATAAGTAATTAAATTAATATGAATGTGGGGTAAGGGGTCATGGTTAGGTGAATATGTTACCTTAATTAATTAAAGGGGACAAAGGGGAGTGTGACTCAAATTTAGTGTCTAAATTTTCCCATTTTTTTCATGTAGCTTGTATTCATAAGAAAAAATGATAAAAATAAGAATTCATTGTCTCAGGTATGAGTGAAGATTAGGTTGCCCCATGTATGCGTGGAGGTGATCCCCCTCAAACCAAGAATTGATAAGGTGTTTAAATGAGTTAGTGAGTAGTTTGAAAAATAGGTAGATGATGAAAACAAGGGTGGTGGGTTGTAGGTAAGGGTATTTTCAAGTCGGGTAATAGGTCATGTCAGTTTAACACATGCTCACGAATAGATTGTGATAAGGTACCAGGTTGAAGAGCTTACAAAATCTACTTCGTCAAAGGTCGATAGGTTTATCCAAAAAAGGTTGAATTGGTTTAGGTATAAAAGGTATAGGATACGGTTTTAAAAAACAACTAGGCAAGGTTCAGGAATGAGAAATAGGTTTTTTTCTAGGGCACCAAAGGTATGGTTTGGATAAACAAATGAAATTAGGCAAGGTAAGGTCATTAGGATGAACAACATGAGTAATATCATCACAAGGTATAACGAGTACACAAATTCGAGTGTTAAAATGGGTGAGGTTGAGAAGGGTGACTTAGGAAATTCGTTTTTGTGAGTATGGGTGATGTTAAGCTAAGAAATATGAGTGAGCATCTTCTACAGGTCAAATACAACTATTTGAAGCTTGATATTTCCTTGGTTAAGTGGTGTGTAGGTGTAGTTCATTTTTCTCCTTAAATTTCCTGTACAATACTTATCAATAATTTTTTTATGTTAATTAATTAAAGGGGTCGAAGGGGAGTGTCACCCAAATTTGGTGTCTATAGGATTACTTCAACTTCTGGAGGAAAAATTCAAGTTTTCTCCAAAAATACCTTTGAGAACTAGTAGTGGAAGTTGAGGTGAATGAGACTGGTTTAGGTTATAAAAGACAATTTATGAAAAACTAAGATACAGATAATGTAGAGGGGTGTGTTTTAGTGCTTCACGTTAAGATTCATCAAATTTTGAAAATAATTGTGCAAGTTATTCAAGGTTTACCAAAAATGGTTTTTTGAAAAATGCAAACTAAACACTGTGTCTTCTTAGCACTATTTTTTTGTCAAGCTTTATTTAGATAAATCATAGAAGGAATTTTTTATAGAACTCCAAGAATGAAATTTTGTAAAAAATTTGACGATAATTTCATAAGAAACAAAACAATTCTATCCATTTTACTAATAATGTTTTCTCTCTCCAGACCTCCTTCTTGAAGTGATAGACATAAAATGAGTTGTTTTGACTCCAAATGACTTGTGAAAGTTATGTAGACCCATAAGAGTATAGAATACTCCTCCTAGGTCAAATTTTTGTCATTTTTGGTCCTCATGGTTGACTGTTGCATACATGTATGACTTCATTTTGAAGAATTTTAACTAAAAGTGTAATTATGAAAGTGTCAATTTGAATACCTTGCTGTCGAGAAGGTATAAGAGGTATTATTGGGGCTCATGAATATATATTAACAAGTTGTGTGTTTTTTTACTGTGCATTGTAAATTAATTCTCTCTCTACCATTGAAGGGCTTATCAAGCTAAACTTGCCATGGTGCTTGAAGAAAGGTTTTGCGAGTATGCATGGTATTGAGCTAAGAAATAGGTGTGAGCATCTTCTATAGGTCAAATACAACTATTTGAAGATTGATATTTCCTTGGTTAAGTGGTGTGAAGGTGTAGTTCACTTTTGTCCTTAACTGTCATGTACAAGCCTTATCAATAAAATTGTGTTCTAAACTATGTTTACAAAATTTATCTCTACAAGCTCTACATTCAAGTTGATGTATGGTGTGACTAGGGTATATTTGAAGTGCCCCCTCCAGAGTTTATCATGAAAAGGAATATATTCTAGTTAAAAGTCTACAAACTCATTACATTCTAGTAGCGCTTTGAGAACAAGCTCATATAGTCTAAGATGTATGTGTTTCTTCATGTATTATCCATTGCTTTTGTGAGTACATTTGATGTAGAAAGTTATATAATCCCCGAATGTTCTCAAGATGTTTCCTAGATACCAAGGATAGGTTCCGTCATATGTAAATTGGGTCATCTTTTGCATATTATTTTTGTTCCTTTGTAATAGTTAGAATAGTAAGCTCATTTTTCCTAAATCATGAAGCTTCTTTAGTATCAAATGAAAGATAAGGATTTGATATTGTATTTAGAACATACGTTAAAGTGATCATGTAATAAAAATGAAAAAATAGTGAAGGATAAGGTGTTGAAATCCTTAAAATAACTAGCTATGGTTTGGTGGGTTAGAACCCTAACTATGCACCACTTGAAGATCAAGCCAGTTTATATAGGGAGCATGATATCTGATAAATATTGACCTAGGTAGATATGTTTCATAGAGAAGAAAAAGAGAAAATATATTCCCACTAAGGAGAGTGTGGGTGAAAAATTAGATGATAATGCACAAACAGTTAAGGAGATCCCTAAGATTACTATATATGCAGAGGAGCCATCTAAGGAGGAAGTGAAGGATGACAGAGCTCTTTGAGGAGTGCAGAGATACATGTGGTAATGACAAAAAATATAAGGGAAAACCATCTGGTGAGCCAAATGTTACACCTATAGGTATATGGCCAATACTTGATGCTAGGGTGTTTTAGGAATTAGAGAATAAATATGCGGAAAAAATTCCTTAGATCACAACATTAGGAAACTATTTAACATATTTGTACTTGTATAATAATAAAAATATATATAAAGAATGCAAAAAATAAAAAATACAAGACAAGATTTAACATGGTTCATACAATGTGGGCTACATCCACCAAGAACTTGTTCAGATTTTATTATCACAATCTTTTCTCAGTTACAATTGCACAACAATCTCTCATGAACTCGCAACAGAATTCCCAAAGATGCTAAACCACATCTAAGACTCCTAGACATTTTTTAATCTCTCTAGATCTTATAAGACTCCATATCTCTTTGATAAATTTGGATACATTAGGATTCTCCTAATACCTTTATTTATAATGTTACAATCCTTTTAGGAAGTTCTATAACCAACTCTAGAAAAAGTCATCTGAAAAAATCATGACTTGAGAAAGTCGTGATATTTTGACTTTTCACAGATGAAAATACGTCACTATGACAACAAATGATTAACCACTAGTTAACAAGAAATACACAACAATGTCACAACATGAAAAAAAAAATGAATATATAATTCTCCCGAAGTCTCCAAATTTAACCGTTCAAACTACAACGCTTCAATGCTGACTTCAGGAGTCTAAAAAAATAGGCTCCACAACCCAGTAATCTCCCACTTGAAGAATATTCCCAATGATAAATGTTCTCAACCCTTCATTATCATGCATGAAATCCAACCAAAGTTGAACAAAACTTCAACTTCTCCCTTGTGACCACCTTGGTCATCATATCTGCATGAATATTTTCTAGCTTCAACTCTTCTTCCAAAGCTACACTGATGAACTGATAACACAGATGAATGTGCTTCATCATAGAGTGAAAATTATAGTTCTTCACCAAATGAATAACACTATGACTATCACTGTGTAGTATCCCAACTTCTTGCTTATGCCCTAACTCATCAAGTGATTTTTGTAGCCAAATCATCTCCTTACTTTCCTCTATGAAAAAAACATACTTAGCCTCTATGGTTGACAAAGCCACAACCTTTTATAACCATGAACTAAAACTCAAAACTATATCACCAATAGTAAATACATAAACTATCATACACCTAATATTGTCCAAATATATTTCCATGTTTGAATATATATAGCCATGCACTGTAGTGTCCGATCCACCGAAACATAATGTTGCTCACATGGTCCCTCTTAAATAACGAAGGATCCACTTTACTACCTGTCAGTGCTCTCTACCTAGATCATTCATAAACCTTCTCACTACTTCCACTGCATGGGAAATATTAGGCCTATTGCATACCATAACATACATAAATATGCTAAACACTTATGAATACGGTACCCTAGAAATTTGGATTCTATCCTCCTCAGTCTTGGGATTCTTCTCCTTTGATAATTTAAAGTGACATGCCAAAGGAGTACCAACTGGTTTAACATCCTACATACTAAACCTCTCCAAGATCTTATTTATGTACTCTTTTTGAGATAACACTAGCTTCCTCTCCTTTGTGTTCCGAGTTGTTCTCATATCAAGGATTTTTTTTTTGCCCCTAAATCCTTCATAGCAAAGGATTCACCTATCTACTTCTTGAGTACCTTTATTTCCTACATGTTCTTCCTTACAACAAGTATATCATCCACATACATGCACAAAATAATATAACTACCATCAAGAAACTTCTTGATGTACACACAATGGTCTGAGTGACACATGGATTAACCCTACTCCTATATAAAACTGTCAAACTTCTTGTACCACTACCACAGAGCTTGTCTCAGGCCATACAAGATCTTTTTTAATTTTCACACTAATTGATCCTTCCCTTTGAACTCATAACCCTATGGCTATTGTATATAAAATTCCGCCTCCAACTCACCATGAATAAATTTAGTATTTACATCTAAATACTCTAAGTGTGAGTATTCTACTACTACTAAACCGAGAATAGTCCTAATAGTAGTCATTTTAACAAGAGGAGAAAAAAATAAACAAAGTTTATATCTTTATTATGTGTAAATCCCTTGACCACCAACAGGGACTTGTTCTTTTCTTGCCTTCATATTCCTCTTTGATTCTATACAACCATTTGTTCTGCACTGCTCTCTTACCCTCAGGTAGCTCCACTAGATCTGAAGTGCAGCTCTCCATAAGAGATCTTTGATATTCATTCATGGCCTACTCCCACTTCTTCCTAGCATCCACCTGAACTTCTTCCTCAGAGCACTCTGGCTCTCCACTTTTAGTGAGTAATAAATAATTCAAATATGGAGTAAAACGTTCAAGTTCCCTTATTACCCTAGAAGGCCTTCTCACCTCAAGATTTTGGGCTTCCTAATGAGTAGGTTCCTGAATTGGATATGCCAGAATATGCTACACTTGAACTGGCCCCTTGGACACCTTGCCATCCATAATTTCCTCTAACACTATGTATTATTTCTTTGATTCCTCTTTCTTTTCTTGAAACTGATCTTTATACATGAATTTTTCATTAAAGAAAAATATCTCTAGAATAAAATATTTTCTTGTTGTTAAGACTCCAAACACGGAAACCAAATTCATCATCACCATATCCAACATAGGTGCATTTATTAGAATTATCCTCTAACTTTTTCCTATCATCTTTATCAATGGTAATGAATAACTCACATCCAAATACTCTAAGAAATGAGTAATAAATTTTCTTACCAGACCAAGCCTCCTCAGGTATACCTCCATCCAAGGCCATAGAAGGTCCTCTGTTAATTAGATAAACATTTTTGCTCACCGCGTCCACCTAAAATATGAGTGACAGTCCTGTATGTAGCCTCATGAACCTAGCACACTCTATGATTGTCCTGTTCATTCTCTTTGACACTCCATTTTCACGCGAAGTCCTTGGATCCATGATTTTCATGCAGATACTATTTACTGAACAGTAATAAAAAAATTCATTGCTGCAATACTCCCCTCCATTATCCTACCTGATACATTTCAGCTTGAGACCTGTTTCATTCTCAACCAAGTCTTTCCATATTTTGAAAGTTTCAAATACATTGGATTTATTTCTAATTCCATATACCTAAAATTTTCTAGTTGTATCATCAATGAAAGTGACATAATAACATGAACCACCAATAGAGTTTACCTTACCTGCCCCCATACATTTGTATGCCCCAATTCCAACTTAACCTCCATCTAGGTCTAACCTTTAGGAAGCTCACTCACTTTTGTTTCCCATAAACACAGTGCTCACAGAATTTAAAATCTAACACCTTTAATTCAGGAAACCTATCCTTTAGAATTTGTATGCCCTTTTGAATCATATGACCAAGTCTCTGGTACCAAACAGCTACATCTCCATCTATAGTATCTAAATTAAAATTATTGGCACCACTGGTTAAATACAAAGTACCAATTTTATTACTTCTTGTAACCACAAGAGATACCTTGGTAAGCTTCCAAGAATCCACTATAAAACTAACTGTAAGGCCATCACTACCTAGCTGGCCAGCTGATATCAAGTTTTTTCTCAACTTAGGAACACATGTGATGTACTCAAGTAGCCATGTTTTCCCATGCTATATTTTTACTTCAGTACAACCTTTCCATACTATGTTGCATGGTTCATCATCACCAATATATACATGTCCAAAATCACCTTGAAAAAACTCAGTAAAGTAATGTCTATGTGGGGTTGCATGGAAAGAAGCCACTAAATCTAACACCCAAGACTCAAAAATATTATCTAAAGAAATAATTAAGGTATCCTGAAAAACATCACCTGCTACCGCATTTACCTCCTTAGTTTCCTCCTTGTTCTTATCATCCCAAAGAGAACATTAATCTTTATTAGCATGACCAACCTTACTAAAGTACCAAAATTCTATCTTTCTCTTAGAATTTGACATTCTGTGAACATTCAAATTCCCATGGTTACCTTTCCCTCTATTCTTTTGTCTCCATATTTTCTCCATTATCAAATAATTTCCATAAGTGGAAGAATCCCCAAAGCTCTTCCTTTGCATTTCCTCACTCAGGATCACACCTATCACATCTTCAAACTTCAACTTAGAGTTATTAGAGAATAAATTACTTACAACCATAACCAAGTTGTCCCAACTATCTGGAAAGGAACACAAAATCAACAAATCCCTTCTCTCATCATCAAAGTCAATTTTCACCGATTTTAACATACTCACAACTGTGTTAAATTATTTCAAATGATCCAAAATAGAACCATTATCAGACATCTTCATATTAAATAAAATTTTCATCAAAAATATTTTATTAGAGGCAGAGGGTTTTGTACATAACTTCCCCAACATACTCATGAGATGTTTCATGGTCTTCTCTTATGATATGTTGAAAGCAACCGAACATTCAAGACATAACCGAATTTCCCCGAGTACCTTTCTATATAGCAACTACCAATCCTCATCTGTCATGGTTGTAGATTTCTTTGCTTTTCTAGCCAAAGAAACATGTAGGTCCTTTTGATACAGGTAATCCTTTATTTGCATCTTCCACAAGCAAAAGTTATTCCCATTCAACTTCTCAACCCTCGATCTACCATCATCTGCCATAACTCCCACTCAATCCAAACTTTCCCTATGATTCACAACTTTAGAAAAAATCCACCAAAGCTCTAATACTAGTTGTTAGGAATTAGATGATAAATATGTGGAAATAATTCCTCATATCATAGTAGTAGGAAAATATTTAGTAGATCTGTACTTGGATAAATATAACAACATATATAAACAATGTAAAAAATAAAAAACACAAGACACAATTTAACATGGTTCACCCAATGTGGGCTACGTCCACCAAGAACTTGATCAAATTTTACTATCACAATCTTCTCTCACTTATAATTGTACAACAATCACTCATGAACTCACAACAGAATTCCCAAAGATGTTAAAACACATCTAAGAATCCTAGATCATTTTTATCTCTCTAGATATTCTAAAACTCTAGATCTCTTTGATCACTTTGGATACATTAGGATGCTTATAATAACTCTATTTATAAGATTATAATCCTTATAAGAAGTTCTATAATTAACCCTAGAAAAATTCATTTGAAACAATTGTGACTTGAGAAAGTTGTGATCTTTGAAATTTTCAAGGATGAAAATCCGTCACTATGATGATAGCCAATTAACTAGCAGTTAACAAAAAATACACAAAAATGTCATAACACATAAACAAATGACTACTGAAGAATGCTCATGAAGTCTCCAAACTTAACCATTCGAACTTCAACATTTCAATGGTGATTCTAGAAGACTAAAAAACATGCTCTACACCCTAATAGGGTGCATGTTCTGAAAGGAAGGCACTCAGGAGGAGATAAAGGAGAAATGTATAAGAATCCCATAGCTAGATATGTTGATGATCCCATAAATATCATTTGCACTAGGTTTTAAAATACTTTAAAATGTAAGGAGATATATGGCTGGAAGCTTATAGACCATGAAACAACTGGTTTATGCATAAGAAATTAGTTATCTTGGATTATGCAAATGCATATTGATGAGCCATAATTTTATGTGAAGGATGATGTATGTGTTAAGAGAAAGATGAATAAAAAGGCTCAAAGTGTGCACTAGATAGTAAAGCCTATAGATTTTATTGATGAGCAAGAAAGTAATGTACTGAAATAGATAGTAGAAGAGGTACTAAGAAGCAATATTGATGAATTAGCCACACTAGGAGCTCTGTCGAAAGAGAACAAGAGCCTAAGAGAATAAGTGGCAAAGTTGAAAGAAGCGCGTGAGAAGGATAAGGAGAAAATATAGAATATTCTGGATTTTGCAATGGATCTTAGCAAGGAAGTAATTGACGTGCATCTGGATATTGATAAACAAACTACCAAACATACTGGTCCTCCTTACACTTATTGCAAGTTTGTGTTCACTTGTTGATTAAGAAGCAGTTAAGCATGCTGAAGAAATAAGGGAGAAGCAGGGTGTACAGAACGAAGAAGATATTGTAGTAAAAAGGGAGAAAGTAAAGGCTATGATAGTGCAAATAATAGTTGGGTATGAGTATTTGATTCATACCCTATGGGATGAAATGAAGATGGAGGATTCAACATTGAATATATGTGTAGATCCCAGAGTGATCATCAAGAATAGGACTTTAATTGAGGAGAATGTAGTCCTTACCGTGAAGAACGATGAGAAACTTGGGTGTAAGGAGAGGCTTACTTTAGTATAAGAAAAACAAGATGTACTTACAACATCCTAGTACCCTCACAAGAAGATAATAAAATAAATATGGAAACTCATAGCCTGGAATATGGATGTGATGGATGGGAATGGTATTAGGTCTAGAAAAATTATTAGAGTATTACGGAATGAGGGCGAGAACATGACCCTAGATGAGATGGAAGGTGTACTTGAAGACATCCCAAAGAAGACAAATAAAATATTAGGTAACTAGAATGAATGGGAGGTAGAAATAAAGAATGAGTATGATGAGCTATTGTTACCTTTTGAAGAATAGAGTGCCCATGTATTCTTTCATTTTTTGTGTAAAATTATTCTTTTGTTCCATATTATTTAGTCACAGAGAATTAAGGTGTGATTCCCCATTGTCGGGACAGAAATGAGATTAGTGTGGGGTAATTTTGGGATGATGAAATATAGCCTAAGTGTAAAAGGTGCATGAGGATGGGGTGCGCGGGAAGGAGGAGCGTAGGTATGCACGGTGGATCAATATATACAAGGTGCGCAAAGAAAGGTAAGCATTCATAATTAGTCGATTTTCATTATTTGGGATAAGAATAGGTTGGAGTGTGGAGAAAGCTTTAGATTGAGTGTTGAACACGTTTTAGTAGAAGGATTGGAGGACATGTAAGGCTATTTTGGGACAAGTGGAAGAACAAGTGACATGTTATAATTTGGGCTAAAAATAGGATTGGAACTGAAGTTATCTATAGGATATATATTGTTAGAAGATCTTACATGTTATCTTCTTATCTGTGTAATCAACACATGGCTATTCTTAGCATGTAGCCTATTCTAAGGATGCTTAGGTGGTGAATAAAAAGTCCCCACCCCTATATTTATGTATTTATTTGCATGGTTTTTGTAGTTCCACGTAGTAATAGAGTTATGTTGTTTGTTTATGTGCACGCATGAATTATGGTGCTACTTTTATGTATGTATGTATTTAGCTTATATGTTTTACAATGATTAATACAATGGATTTTTATGGATGGATATTGGTTGTTGAATTATCTGTAACTGGATCTTGCATAGTAAAATTTATCTTGATTCTTGTTTAGTTTATTCTTACATATGGTTGTGATCTAGATATAGTTGTTATTTAACTTTGCATGGTTGTTATGGATCTGGATTATATGTCTTTTCATGCCATATCCTTGACAATACTACCATAAAATAGGGATCTGGTACCCTTACACACTTTGCATGAGCATTCAGATCTATCTGAATGATGTGCTAGTGCACCCTGGGCTGTTCTTGGTGAAATAAAAGACTACAAAAATCAAAATATGCATGAGGGTTTTACTATTATGGCTTAGGTTCTCCTTTAACCCAAGGGTCTTGTAAGTGGATGTTTTATCATCCTAGCCTATTTTAGTTGTTGAAAGACACTAGATATACTTTCACCAAGGGGTGTAAACTTATGTTTAAATTTGAGTAGTGTCTTTGCTAGGATGTATGATTCAATTTTTGATTGATTGGTCATGTATGTTGGGCACATTGTGATTATATGTGATAGCAAAAATGATGACATTGTAGTTGCAGGTGATGTACCAAGATTCACCATGATGAGTGTTAGGTTGGTTTTGATTTTTAGTATTGTTATTATGATTATGCCTATGGTCTTTAGAATGAAGATTGAATAAGCCTTTAGAAATGAATGCATTGTATCTTTGAGTCAAGGTTGAAAGATAAGTGTTTGAAGAAATTATTCAAGAGGTATGTGAAGATGGTGATAGATCCCTTTGGAAGGTGTAAAAACTAGTCCAAAGCTTTTCCTCCTAGACTTCTAGAAGAAAGGAATAAGAGAAAGTTATTGTTATATGTGACTTTGTGGGATGCTATGTAAAATTATTTGATATGTGTCTAGGATCAACATTTCCCTTGTATTTGTCAAATTTGGGCATCTTGAAAGATTTTGGAAAGGGTGTGCATAAGATGTCCATGATGAAAAGGTTTGGACACAATTCATCAAAGTGGAATTTTTTTTTTTTTTGCATACCCTCAATGGTTTCTTCCATCATTCTCCATTCCTAAGAAAATGATGAGGTGTGTGGATCCACCATTGTAATTAAACATGGGGGAGAATGAAGAATGGTGATATGATGAACTCAAACCTTAGTAAAGTGAATACAAATATGGAAGAGGGGAAAAGGTTTGGAGCTCTACCCTTAGCAAAGTGAATGCAAAGATAAAAGAGGCAGAAAATTTTGAAATATCGACCCTTAGCAAATTGAATTCTAATATGGAAGTGTTGAAAGGTTTAAAAATTTTAAGCTTCGCAAAGTGAATGCTAAGATGGAAGTGACAAAAATGTTTGAAATCTACACCCTTAGAAAAGTGAATGTTAAGACAGAAGGAGTAATGTATGAGTTATGTGATATCCTCTAAATTTTGAGAAACTCAATGTAAAAAATAAATGAGACTTTGATAAGGTCAGTTTTCTCAAATTTTAAATGAATATTTAAAAGAGAAGAGGCTTAGAAAAATGAAGTGAAAAAATCTTAACAAAAGGATTGTTAAGAGAGACAAAAAGGTTCAAAATGTTTAACTCTTAACAAGGTGAGTGTTAAAAGAAATGAAATGTAGTGACTTTGAAACACTTAACAAAAATGAGTTTTGTAATGGAAGAATAGGGGATTGAAATGCTAGCTGGATGAATCTTAAGAAAATAAGTGATAAGAGAGATGAAAAATGAGTGACAAACATCTTGATCCTATACAAAGTGAATGATAAGAGGAAAGATGTGAAAGATAATTTTTTGTGAATATGTCCATGCTTCCTATTTCATATTAGTGAAAAACCAAATGAGAAATCAAGAATACATCAAAATATGGGAGGGTTTAGGGACATCCTGATGTGGATGATGAAAAAAATGGGACATGCAAACATGATAAAATCATCCTTTCTGTGATTTGGTAACCTACACAACAACGAGAACTAAACACGAAATATATTAGTGATATATATGGCAAGATACCCAATGAATTCAGCTTTGAGAAGTGAATTTTTATTAGAAAGGATGTCATCTAATGTGATAACAAAGATATGGATAATTGATACCTGATGAAAATGGAAATGATTATAGAAACAAAATTCTAATAAGATAATATCAAATGAATCAAAAGATACTAAGATGATAACTAATAAAGGAAGTTGCTAAAAATAAATCCAAACTAGATTGGGTCGATGGAAATATGAGAGAAAATAGTACATTCGACAGAGACCTGAGAAAAGATGATCACAAAGTGTGCAGAAACAAAACTGAGATGTTGATGCAAAACTGCATAGACTGATATCATAACACAGATGAGGTAAAATAATGTGGTAAGCATTAGATCTTAAGGGGGTAAGGAGCGTATTGATGGAAACCCAAGGAAAAGAAGCACATTCGATGATGAACTCTGTAGGGTTGAAAAAATATATAGAAAAAGGATAAATACTAGTTCTGAGAAGCTAAGATGGATGGTAGAATGTTGGTAAAGTGGACAAGATGCTAATAGGAAAGAGAGGATGCAAAATCTGGTGGATAAGATAAAAGGTAAGGTATATAGGATGCAAGATATAATCGAATCAATAGAGAAATGATATCATCATCAACTAGACCCAGTCAACAATGATTGGAATAGATGTAGGATCTTAAATTAAGGAAAAAATGGAAAAATTGATCTTAGGTCGATGATGGATGACTAAAAGGCTAGACAAAACTCTAAGAAGACCTAAAAACTTGCAAAAAAAATAATATCATGCACGAACGATGTTACTGAATAACATTCAATAGGTTATAAGTTTCAATAATGGCTTGCGAAAGGATGACAAGATTATTGAGCTGATAACCAGAGCTCTAAGGATGATGTACAAAGTAGTACTCATGAAACACACAAAAGATTCAAATATTTCTAGACATTTGAGAGTATGGGTGAGTGCAATTAAATAGGACAAGTTAGGGTCGACAGTGACCTGGGTCACTCACCGGTGACTATGATAGATAGTCTGCCAAGAGACATTAGGATCATAATGGATAGGAAATAATATGATGTAAAATGGCTAATAAGCTATTTTTATCCCTGCATGCATGTTAAGGGGTTTTAATGGATTATGAGATGATGAGGGGAGAGTAAATATGCGTTAGGAATCTTAGGTAGGGTTTAAATGAGGGATAATTATTAAGAGGCATGGGAATACAATAGGGGTATTTAATGGGGATGATTAGGATAGGATTAGGATAATTAAATGGGTTTATGATAGGCTAAGGATTAGGAAAATAATAAGGATTAAAATATGGGAAACAGGAGGATAATGGGACCAATGATAAATATATGAGATGTGGGGGGAAATAGGATTTTGTGAGGGAAAGTGGGTAATTTAAAAATAAGAGGGAAAATGAATGTCCTAGGGGAGGATGAGAGACAAATGCAATGGTGAAGGAATGGGGGTGCCAAAAACAAGTTTTTACATTCTTCCTCTTTTTTGTTGAGGGGTTTGCCATAGCAAACTATGAGATAAAAACAAGAGGAGATGGGAAAGGATGATTAATTTGATTGATGAGGTGTTCCCCCTAAAATTAGGGATTGGTGACACGAAGGGGAATTGATCACTAGTTTAAAAGAGATGGATGAGAAGGGTGGGTGGAAAGGAAGGTAAAATGAAAAGACGAGTGTATACACCAAAATTGGGTCACACTCCCATTGGTCCCTCGAAAAATAACCAACGCAAACACACTCACCTAACCATGGCCCCTTTCATCCCACTCTAATATTAATTAAATTAAATTAATTCATGATCTCATAATATCTATTATTTAAATATCCTAATTGGGATAATGCCCACACCACCACCTCACCTACACACCTCATCTATCCATCTCACCCTAAGACCTATTCTTAGCATGTTTCCATAACTAACTAAGACCTATCTAAACCATAAAAATCAAAGCCTATATTCCCTCTAACCACATTCCCACCCATTTAAAGAGAATCTTCTATTCTAATCTGCTAAAAAAGGCGAACGCAATCCAAGAAAATTAAGGGGATCTACCTATTTTAGTAAACCTAGGAAATCCTGCCCTAACTAATGCTGATTACCCTAAACCACCGCTAGTAAGACCAGAACCATAGTCGGTTACCATTTATACCCCAAAACAACCTTATTTTGAGGTTGGACATTTTTTGAGAGCAAGTGACGAATCCCGAGCTGCATGCAAGAAGAACCAACATTCATACACACATCATATCATATACAGCTAGCATCATAAGCAATCACATAGTCATTTACATTCACAGGAGCATCCAAGGAAGCACCATCACCATATCAAACTCCATCCATTTGATCAAATACCATTTCCATCGAGATTTTATTAACCAACATTCATCCATTTTCATTTTAATAGACTCTTTCACTTCTGTTATCAGTTCTACTTGTATTCCCATGCACCCATAATTTACCTTCATAAAAACTAGATCATTCCTTCACCCACACCATTAAGTTGTCCATCTCCTAATGATAACTATCCCTAAGCACACCTAAGACCTATACAAACCTTTCCATTGCCTCTCCATTTTCATTTAGCCCCAGATTTGTCACCACACCAAGATTTCATTAAGTTTTCCTCTACCACGACCCTACTGATGTCGGTTACCCACAACCGGCACCGGTTCACTCAAACCAATGTCAGTCTCTATGTTTTACTCTTAGACCATGAACAGAGCCTGAAATCTCCACCAAACACCCAAAATAGCCTAGAACTAGACCTCAGCCAGTACCAATACGTTGACAGAGACCTTAACCTTCAGATTTAATTATAGCCTATCCTATTGTGAGCAAATCTACTTACTGTAGTTGAATGAGATACCTAAATCATTTTAATTGTAGTATGGTTTTATTTATTGTTAGCATTGAATTATTTTAAACAGTGGATTGACAGCCTTCTAGGGAGTATCATACTTCCCAGATCTAGCATACACTAAGCAGTCCACTACATATAAATTTTAATTTCTATTTGATGGTCTTGTTTTCTATTTCAGGTAGTTCCTCCTAGCCAAAAAGGAAGCTCTCACAATCAGCTATGGATCAAGAAGTCATACGCATGCAACAACCTTCAACCAACTTTAATAGGTATTCCTCCTAACCCATTTACCCTTATCTATTTTGTCAATATTCATAGAAATGCTCTAGTATTAGGTGAACTATTTCAGCACGTCCGGTGGGACCCATTCGAGATTCCTTACATTTTGTCATTCCTAGGTGAAAATTTGCATGTTTGTTTTGTTTCTAAAAGGTTCTCACACTAAAATTTCTCCTTTGGAATATTCTCTTTTTTCTATTTGTCTAAAAGAAATCATGTTTTGGTGCTATAAAAAGAATATTTCTTTCCTTTCATTAGTATCACATTAGTGAAAGAGCATCCCTTCTCCTGTTCACCTCTTTGTGTCATTGAATTGAACATTTCAATTTGGGCTTAAAATTAACTACATTTCATTCTGTTGTTCTATATTAGCTCACATTAAATGAGGGCAACCTATATGCTAGAAGTCATGCCCAACTAATGGTTGACAAATGAATCATAAAAGCACATTCTCTCTCTCTCTCTGAGTCTTACCAAACTGCACAAATTGAAAAATACACACATTCTTAAACAACATCTCAACCAGAAGAAGTTGTAGGTGATCACACAATCACGTCATAGTGGGCACCCAGCTTGTTACTTATGTCAAGTCATTATCTCAGAAGACATCCCACCCTCACCATAACATACCTGAAACCTATCCTTGTAGATCTCCTTCTTCATGGGAAGTCTTCCTCACCTAAAAATCTATTCTACAATTCATGAGTCAGTCCTTAATAGCATAAGCTGAACAAACATAATAGAAAAAGCACTCTTAGGATCATATTTTTCGTAGTGTTTTTTCTTGGCTTGCGTTTTGAGGTGAGAGGACACGTTCTTCATTTTTTTCATTTCTCCTTGCACACTCCTCATCATAGTTGGTGTATTCCAGCTTCATCTGAGTGTTCCTGGACCCCATTTTCATCTTTCTCAGAATTTTGGGTTTGATTCCACATTTGATTTTAACTCAAAACCACCTGTTCTTCATCTCTATTTCAATTTCATAGTAACCAGTGTCATTCCAGTGACCGTCGTTAGTTATCCCATACTGTCATCGGTTTTACCTGACTAGCATCATTTTAATGTTCTTTTGGTTAACCTAGCCCAAAAGGACACCTGATTCACTTTCTTTGATTTTTACAGTCTCCTAAGCTCTCATCATCTTCTCTATCCTCATAAATCCGTCAACATCTTATCTACTTGGCAGATTATTAGCCTTCTACCTTGTTTTGAAAAACTCTCCATTTTTCACAGTGACCGACTGTGGTTACCTATGATCGGCATCGGTTTACCCTAACTAGAATTGGTCAGCCTGTTCAGATTTCTGGCTGACATTTCATACCTAATCCACCTACCACCACTTGTTTTTCCTATATTTGCTATATCTTTGTGTCATTTAGAGAAATCAATCCTACTACATTAGTACTTGTTCACATGGTGTTGATGCGTAGCCAAGAAAATGACCTCATATTCCATGTTAGTTGTCAACCACTCCCACCTAGTCCTTTACCACCTTCTATTTTGTCACCCATGGATTCTAACCAACCTCTCACTATCACCACAGGGGATGAGGAGTTCACACAAATCCTTGACCAGAACCCTACCACCTTACAATTCTATCTTTCCCACTCATCTACTCGAGATGCCTCGGGTCAGTTAATATATGGTATGTTAATATCTATCCCCTCGACACTCGCTCCTACTTATGTGTCAGCCTCCACTAGCTCCATGCTACTCGCATCTACCTTGCCTCAAGTCGTTTCTCAGATAGGCCTTATACCTACTATGATTACCGCATCTTCTACATCCATTACACCCACAACATCCACTATACCTCTGTCCACCACCCAGAATGTAACCTCATCTACACCTATTATCTCACATATACCCATAGCTACACAAACACCCCAATTTCAATGACCACTACCCCTTTTCAAAACGTTGTTCTTTCTATTCCACAGTCCTTAAACCCCATTTCTACTAGAGTCACCTCGACCCTTCCCCCTTCATATACATACTATCAGCAACCTCCCTTTGCATCTATCAGTCATGCTAGGTACGTAACCCCTATCTCAATCCCTCCTTCTCAATCTACCTGTACAACATCACCATATATTGGAATGCCACTTCCATCATATGTCCAACACCAACCTCCTTATGCTACAGGAGGTACCCATCCATCCCAACCTACCGATGACCTAATCAAGTTAATGATGGACAAGATGTAGACACTGAAGGCATCAGTTGTTGGTACACACAACTCCCTCACCTACAATGATATTTGTAATGAGCCCATCCACCCATCCATTCATATTTCTCCATATCCTGTACATTGGGAAATGCCTAAATTTAACCGCTTCAATAACAAAGAGGACCCGTAATAGCACTTGTGGTCTTTTAAACATGGTTGTTATCTGATTATCCATGATGATGCTCTACTTTTGAGGACCTTTCCCATGTCTCTGACAGGACCCACATTAGATTGGTACAGTGGGTTACTTAGACATTCTATCTTCTCATTTAATCAGGTAGCCCAAGCCTTCTTAGATCACTTCTCCATCAACGTTGTCAAGAAGGATACCATGACTGACCTCTACTCTACGTTTCAATATGATGATGAGGCTATCACAGATTTTATCACTCATTGGTGTAGCCTAATCAATTAACTCACATTCCAATTACCACAAACCAAGCTCATAGAACTCTTCACTTAGGCTTTTTCTAGACATATCTCGCCAACCCTACAAGTGCAGACTTTCTGAACCTTTGATGAGGCATTCACCATGGCACAAAAACTAGAGATTCAAGCCATCGAATGAAAGAAAATCTAGCTACACAATAAGAATGCATAATTTAAGTCAAATGATAACTCTTCTTCTTCGAAACCAAAGAATAATTATTCAAAATCCAAGGGAACCGCTAACGCAGTAGTACTCAAGTCATGCCCATCTCATCCATCAAATCAGCCTAAGCCCTCATCCAATCTTTCCCCAGTCCAGACCTTTTAATTCAGATGAGAACAACGGAAATACACCCCAATTGGGGAGCCTTATTCTTTTGTCTTAGAAAATCTCATTAAATCTGGTGCCATCACCCTTACTCCTGTAAAACCACACACTGATTTTGACCCTGCTCACCCCACACCCGTATGGTACACAGAGCATGACTTCTACAACTATCATCGGGTAAAAGGTTATAGTGATATAAATTGCATCACTTTCAAGAAAATTGTCAAGGAAATGCTCAAAAATGGTGAATTAGTCTTGGATAACCCTAACGTACCTGCCAACCAAAACCTGCACATCTTTAAGAAACCATCTCCTAATCACGTGCCTTCTTCTGATCAAACTAGAGTGACCTCAAATAATGATAGCCATAGCCATGAGGTCCATGCTATTTTTAGTAACACACTAGTTGCTTCCCAATTACCTCATATTCCTTCCATAGAGGAAATCTATCTCAAATTCCTCAACCTACATGTGAACCCACCTCACCTATTCCTCCACCCATAGAGGAACACCTTTTGTCTCCCCCCTCACCTGTGAAGGAGCCTTTTGTTAACATTAAGACCGCTTCACCTTTGGATTCTCCACCTAGAGAGCTGTCACCAATAATACCTCTCCGACCAATGGGAGATGCTTTTTTACCTCCTTCACCCATAGAGGAGCACCCATCATCTCCTCTACTTATAAAAGATCCAGTAGAAATGTCGTTGACTATAGGTGACCATTCTCCATCATCTACCTAAGATCTTGCAGACTTACTTTCAGCTCTCTTACCCACAGAGGCTGAGGCTAATGTATTCCCCATTTCTAAGACACATTTTATGGGAATAACCATTGGATCCACATCAATCCCACCCACTGTAGTGTTGTTCTCATGATTAGTAGACCTCCTCGATTATGTGGATAGAGGCTTAATTTGGGGGCATCTTCTACTTCATGTCTCATTACAAATGTCGATGTCACTCACTGACACTTCCACTATCTATCCAAAAATATTTCGGCCGATCGAACCAAACACAACCACAAATATCACAAGTTCCCCCACGATACCACTCATGGCTCAACTCATACCTTTACCCATAAATCGACATGATTCTACATCCAAACCTATGCCTACATCATCTTCCTTGCCTAAACCTATTACTACATTAGGGGTCATCCCAAAGGCCAACCTTATTCATCCACCCATCAAATTAGATTTAGCTACATCCTCCAAAACTAACACCAAACTTAATTTGGCCCCCAAATAGAAGAACCCATCCCCTAGATCTTGTATCCCAACCTAATTGATCACACCTTCATCACCTTCACCCCTTTTGTCCATCTTAGAACCTAGACCTTTTAACCTAGTTAATAAACCTCCACCCATTAGTAAACTAAAAATATAGTAGCCCATTCCTCTCTCGTGAACCTCTAACATACCCAAACACCTGACACAACTTCCACCTACACCTACAACATTTTTATCACCATTACCTCCTATACCATCAATGAATTCTTCACTACCCATGAAACTTCAGTCTCTTTCCATCACACCTCCTGCATAACCCATTCCATTTACCTTTACAACACCTTGGTTATCCCCGTGGGTAACTTGCCCTCTCCTACCTTCCACTTTTACCTCTAGATCTCGTGTGTCATATCACCTTTACCCAAGAAGGTGAAACCCAAAGGTAAAAACCCGCTACCCTCCAATAAGGTAGTCAAACCAACTACACACTCTATTGCCAATTCATCTACCATGCCCCTACCCAAGAAGACATGACCAACACCTAAAACCGTAGCTCAACCCACTCCCCCTCTTGCAAATACCCTTCCTTTACAATCAGCCGCACCTTCACCCAAACCCACATTAGCTTCCCATTATGATCCATTGGTGGGATACTATGAAAAATTTTTAAGAAACCTCCTTGAAACTTCTGTCATTACATTACCCCCTCTTAGACCTTATGACCCACTCAAACCCAAACCAAAGGGGTTTGACAATACCAAAATTTGTGCCTACCATCGTGTGTCAGGATAGGATGTAGAGAACTGTAAGGATTTAAAAATTGTTCTCATCTAGTTATGCCCTCCTGAAGATAAATTTGATGATGATGACCTTATCGATGAGGACCCCATTTCACCAGCACTAGTTTCCATAGTTATTCCTTCATTTCTAACCCAGTGACCAAAACCTCCACTCCCACAACTCTTAGAGCCACCTCTAAGATTTAAAATTAACATGGTGTGCATTAGAGAACTTGCCAAACCTCCACCAAAATGCCATTACACCCATCTCACTTCACAAGGATTTTCTCCCCTAGTAGGTTTCTACCTATTATGTCGCTATATCACTCATCCTACAACTTCTCCATTTACCCCCTCGCCTTAGATTAATATGATCAACATTGCCACCCGTGCTTAGAAATAAAAGGGCAAGGATAAAGTAAGTGACCCACCAACAAACCTGATAGCCAACATACCATTTGCACCCACACCTAAATTCTCTATCCGTGGCCCCACATATCCTATTTATAATAGGGTTACACATTGCATGATGCTCGAAAAATTACACTAATCCTCTCTTAAGATGTCCCTCTATGACCTCATCCAAACCTCTGCATCCCATCACTAAGATCTCATGGAGGTTCTTCATTCTATTGATGTTTTACCCAATGATTCTACACTCGTAGCCTCCGTCATCACACCTCATCATGTAGCATCTCTTACCAAATTACCATCTTCTTTTACACCTCCACCCACTCACCAGGTAGCCACCCTCAACTGTTCATATTAAGAGATCACACCGAACCAAATTGATGACCCAGATCTAGCTCTTTTCATCTCCATCCACATCGATGATATACATGTACGATGTGTTATGATCGATGGAGGCACTCGCATTAATTTCATCTCCTCCCACGGATTCGACCAAATGCGCATACCTGATAATTACATGTATAAACATCCCATCATGTTTCATTCATTTAATGAAGTTATCACCTCTACAATTGGAACTGTCATCCTCCATGTTCACATGGCCCCTGCACTATTCCAGAGTTATTTTACATCTTGGAGGGGAAATTTCAATATACCCTATTGCTTGGTAGACCTTGGATTCATGTCATGGGTTGTTTTCCTTGCACTTTTCACCGTTGTGTAAAGTTTGAGCATGAAGGACAAAATTATACCATTTCAGCTCACCCATCACCTTTCAAAACTCGTAACATGCTTTATCAACCCAATGATGAGCTCATACCAATTAAAGTGTCTTCATCCAGGACTACTTCCTCTTCACCTACACCTCCACCAACTAGTGCCACCGCCACCTCAACCACACCTATATCCTCCATTCTTACTACTACTATGACCTACACAACCAACTTCTCTACGTCCTAATTATCTGGCTCCACCTCTGATCCAACCTCCAACACATTATCTATCCAAGCTACCCATATATTGACCACCGATCCCTTGGAAGGCATTTTTCAACGCCTCACTCTGGGGGAGTATTTCCTATATATTTTCAACACATTCATTACGGACAAGAGTATGGAAGTCTTCACCAACACCCTTGCTATGATCACTGCATAGGAGATCATCTCCTTTATGGTCCTCCTCAGCTTCACACTAACCTCACCTATGGGGGACTTAATACTACCACTTATACACCTGAACCAACATCACAAACCCACCCATTTTTTACTGACCTCCAGTCACTCACTAATCACCATTTCACCCACACCTTCCTGCATAGATGTGTGTGGAAGGGATTTAGTTTTGGATTTTACAAGTAAGGATGTCACACTGTTATTCCATGTAGTACTCATAAATATAGCAACCGTAGTGGTATCGGCTTTACTAAACCACCTACCAAGAAGGCCCACATTGAACTCATCGAGGACATCAATCCTTCTCCACCTTCTTCACCAGCTCCACCTTCTTCACCACCTTCACCAATAGAGTCGATGGATCTAGAATCCATTCCTCCAAACTTTTTTTCTTCATAAACACCATTTCCTTGGGGTCTTTGACTTATCAACACGAGGGCAAGACTCCCTCTATTCTTTCCTTCCTGTATCCTAAAATGATTGATGATGATACACCTTCCATTAATGTCGTTCAATGTCAGGATGATGAATCTATACTCACCTACCTTAGTACATAAGACTCATATATTCACCAGTTGTTACCATTTGAGATACAAACCATGTTAAATGAATTGAATATACAAATTAACATCCATACTTAGAACGAACTGCACATTCTAAAGATTGGCCAATCTTTAGATACTATTGAACAAGAATCCATCACTTATTTTTTCAAATATCATAACCATGCTTTTGCTTGGTCTTACATAGACATGCCTAGTATTGACCCCACCAAAGTGTTCCACAATATCATAACCATTCCCGATGCTAAACCCATAAAACAAAATGTGATGAAAATGCACCCTCGCATTGCTCTTCTGGTCAAAGAATAAATTCAGTGCCTACTTTTCGTTTCCTTAATCTTACCCATCGATTATCCTCGATGAATTTATAACATTGTCCTTGTCACTAAGATGACAGGGGGACTCCACATTTGCATCTTTTTCCATGACCTCAATCGAGCCTGCCCCAAAAGATGATTTCCCTTTATCTAGTATTGACCTTACTGCTAGTCATGAGATGCTATCACTCATGGATGGTTTCTCGGGTTATAACAAAATATTTCTTGCCCCAGAGGATCAACACAATACCGCATTCATCACCCCTTGGGGGACCTTCTGCTATCGAGTCATGCCTTTTGGTGTTAAAAACATTGGTGCCACATACCAGTGGGCTATGACTTACATCTTCCATGACATCATGCACTGCATTTTGGAGGATTACGTAGATGATCTCTTGGCCAAATATAAGTGCCACTCCAAGCACCTCACCATCATAAAAACAATCTTTGAATGCCTCATTAAGTATTGTGTTCTCCTTCAACCCAAGAAATGCATCTTTATAGTTCTCTCGGGAAAGCTCCTGGGATTTATCATCTCCTTACGTGGTGTAGAGGTTGACCCCACTAGAGTAAAGGCCATTCTCAAAATTCCTCCACCCACTAAGCTGCAGAAACTCTATAGTCTACAAGGTAAAATGTAATCTATCTACCATTTCATTTCACAACTTTTCAATCGATGTTAACCATCTCATCACCTTCTCAAGAAAGGTGTTTTCTTTAACTAGGATGGGGACTGTCATAAATATTTTAAGGCATTGAAACAATACCTTCTCCAACCACCCGTACTCATTCCACCTAAAGACAATTAACCCTTCTACCTATACATATTAGATACCGATCACTCCTTGGGGGCCATGCTCACTCATCACGATGTACAACACAGGGAGCAGGTGGTTTATTACATAATATGTACCCTTTTAGACTACAAAACCTGATATAACCATGCCTAGAAACTTTTCTTAGCCTTAGTTTTTGTTTCCACCAAACTTCGCCATTACCTACTTAATCACAAAACCTATGTTGTGACCAACACCAACCCCTTACACTTCATGTACACCAAACCTTACCAAAATTAGTGAGCTACACGTTGGCTTATGCTTCTAGCTGACCTCAACCTTGAATTCACCCATCAAAAGTACATCAAGGACCAAGATATTGCTGACCAATTGGCCAATGCACCTATTTAGGGGGATCAACCCTCTAACTTTGAATTTCCAGATGAGTCTATTGCTACCCTTTCCTTGGACGAACACACGTACCAAATGACACTCTTCTTTGACGGTTCTAAGCATTAGCGTGGGGGTGGGGCTGGTGTTAGTCTTATTCTGCTTGATGGTAAACCCATGCCTTTGTATTTCAAACTTGATTTTGATTGTACAAACAATATTACTGAATATGAAGCACTTGTATTAGGTCTCTAGGCTTCCTATGCCTTAGATGTTAAGTCAATCAACATCTTTGGTGATTCTCAGTTGGTCATAAACAAAGTCAATGGTATATACTAGTGTTGTAATGAGATCCTTAAAAATTATAAGCATCATGTTGACATACTTTTGACCACCCTAGATCGTTACGCCCTTCAATCCATCCCACATTCTACCAACAAATTTGTAGATACCATGGCCTTCTTGGATTCTCAAATACATGTTTTTCCCGCCGATTCTAAAATCCTTGTCACCATATAAAGACTCTAATCACCCTCGTATTTACCTCATGAAGTTTACTCTATCGTAATCACCACTTTTGACGTGAGTGACCTTTGGTATAAACAATATTCAAACTATCTTTCCCTCTCCATCTTGCCCCCGACCTTACTCATAATGGACAACGTTCCTTTCTTAAAAGGGTCTCTCATTACGTCATCATGGGTGGCCTCCTCTGTAAGCATGGATTTGATGGTATTCTCTTATAGTGCCATAAAAGTTTTGAAATTCCTTATACCATTAAGGAAGTTTATGATGGCATATGTGGAGGTCACTTCAGTGGCCTTGCTATTGCTAAGCGTATTATGTTCCTAGGCTATTACTGGCTGACCCTTAACCATGATTGTTATGATTACATTTAGCATTATGTAAAATGTCAACAACATGCCAAACTTCATCATACACCCAGTCATGCCTTACAGGTCACCCGTGACCTTTGGCCCTTCTCTCAATGGGGTTTGGATCTTTTTGGAGAGATCAATCCCCATCCTTCCCAGTGACATCAATGGATAATCACCGCTACTGAATATTACACTAAATGGGTTGAAGCCATACCTCTCATATCTAAAAAATATGAGAACATATGTGAATTCATCAATCATCACATCATTTATCACTTTGGTGATTCCACATCGTCTCATCACTAATAATGGAAAACAATTCAAAAATAAAACCTTGTGGAAACTTTGCGATGCCTTTGGTATTTAACTAAGTTTCTTGTCACCTTATTACCCACAAACCAATAGCCAGACTAAATCCACTAATAAAACCCTAAACAAAATTATCATGAAAGTGGTTAATGATACTGGGAAGGACTGACAAATGCACATTCCTTTCACCCTATGGGTGTATCGCACTAGTATTCGTACTTCCACTACTACCATGCATTTTTCTCTGGTCTATGGTACAGAGGCTGTTCTGCCTCTCAAATTCCAAATTCCCTCACTTCTCATTTCTCTCCATGACATGCTCAATGATGATGAATTTTTCCAGAACCATTTAGCACAACTTGTGTCATTAGATGAACAATGTCTTAGTGCTCTTGACCATCTTCAATTTTACCAAAAACGTATCAAACATGCCTATGAAAAATGTGTCCATGAACGAACCTTCCAAGTTAGTGACCTTGTCCTAAAATAAAATCAACATGTAACTAAAGACAAAAGCAAATAGGGAAATTTTTATCCTAATTGGCTTGGACCATACATCATGACTCATACTTATGGATCAGGTTCTTATTGTTTATCTTCACTCGACGGTAAACCCAAACTTGAGCCCCTTAGTGCCTTGCATCTTCGACCATTCTAGTATTGACCTTTAGTCCTACCTCACCTTTTATATCTTTTCATGCTCGTTCCTTGAGCACCATTCACTTCCCTCCTTTCACTATGCCATATCCAGTGATTAAACAAGAATCATGTGCGTACCCGTCACTCTTTTATCTTCTCTTAAATATGTGTACCATCGTGCTGCACATGGCATGATTCTCATGGATACTTTTCATCTACTTTTAGAGGAGATCCCATGATCATTTCACCTTTATTTCTAAACAAGTATCTGATTCTTCACCTTAGTATTATTCATGAATTAAAATCCCTCACATGGGATCCAACTATTTGAGTCAAAATTACACTAAAAATATGAATTAATAAAAAAGGACATCTTTCTTTCTACATATTTGTTATAAATAGAATTCTCTTTCGAAGGAAAACTATGTAAAGCTTGCTTATAAAAAAAGAGAAGAGAAGAAGAGAATTCGAAGCTTCCTGCATCGATCAGCTTCGAGAATACCACAAGGAGTTAATTTCCTCATCCCATATAGATTTCCTACATCGATCAGTCTATCTCAAATACATGTCAAAAACAAAAAACTTTTTTGTCATGGACTTGCTCATTGTGATCTTAGATCTCTTGCCAAAAATGCATGCTACCTCATACCATATAAACTAACCAATTTTCACCCTCTCACCATTTGCACCTTCATTTCCTACTGCCTCAAGGGACTTGCTAGAACCGTGACATTTGGTGATCATGTGAATATTATTCACCTTTAGAATAATCAATCATGTAATGTGTTTTCTAAGGTATGACCCACCCGTTATGATCCTTACCAATTAGGTGGCTTTCTTGCTTCCTATTATCTTTTCACATTCTTCATTACGTCTTGATCATCTTATCCAGGACTAGATGCTCGACACTTATCTTTGGGTAATTTTCTTCTTTCGCCACAATCAACTCAACATCACCCATACCAATTTTCCCATAATTCACCCATACCTAAAGGACCTAGACTTAATCATTCCTATAGCCTACCAACTCATTCTCATACCTCCTCGCATTCTTCCCTAGCTTATGGGAGAACTACATCGGCCTGAGGTCCTTTTTCACTGGGACTATGTAGGAAGCACTCTGAGGGCATGGGGCCCTTGGAGGTTAGCTCAGACACTCTCTACCCTAACCAATCCCCCTTCCCTTTTCCTAAGTCACATTCTACCTTAGTTAGTTTCCTTTTTTATCAATAATTGGAAATTAAACCAAATAAACAACAAATTGCTTGACATCGTTATCATCATCATTCATACATTAATTATGTATATCATTTCTTTACCATTATCATGTATGTTACTATAAAACATCTTAACATGACTCATATCATCATTAATTTCACAAATTAAGGAATTACAAACTCAACCAAAAACCTGACTCCATCCATGCCTAAACCTAACTCAATCTATGCCTATAACCTAACTCCATCCATGCCTAAACCTGACTCAATCCATGCCTATAACCTAACTCCATCCATGCCTAAACATGACTCAATCCATTCCTATAACCTAACTCCATCCATTCCTCAACCAAAAACCTAACTCAATCCATACTTATGACCTAGCTATACCATGCCTATGTTACTTAGTTTCTGTCACATATATAAATAAAAATAGCAAGATAACCTCAACCATGTATACATCATATGGAATCATCCATCTCATCATATAAATATGTATATCCATACAATATACACTAATACCAAATAATATACATCATACAAAAACTCTCATATATAGTCTCACCATCTTCGACACGTAGGCCAGTATATGATCCAAAATACACAAAACTCTCATATACAACCTCACCATCTTTGGCACGCAAGATAGTATATGAAAAAAAATACACAAAATATCATATACATCCCCACTCTCACTGGCATGTAGGCTGGTATATATCAAAAATGAATAAATACATCAAAATTGACGGACATACATTAGGTATCATCCTACCAGACATCCTCCATACCTATCTCTCCTCTCTCCTCCTACTCCTCAGTTCCTATCCGACGTCCTGATAACATCTCATAGCCCACCATGGGTCATGTCTAGGTACCTGATGTTACATCACATGGGGCTAGTCTTCGTGAACTGATGGCCTCACCCTAGTCCTGTCTCGGGGCTTGATGACCCCTTGTGCTCTCCACACTATGGGTATGGGATTTGGTTCTCTCACTCGAGGCCTATTGTGACCTATACTCTCTATAGGATAGAAAATCTCTCCCCACTACCATCAACTGATCCTGATAATATCTGGCCTCACCCAGGACATCCCGTAATATAGATATGGGTACTATCTGTGGTGGCCCCATCGGCATCTATCCTTGTGCTTGTCTTGTGGGACCCTATCCGACCCCTACTTGTGAATTAGAACCCTGTCTCGATGCCTGTGATGGTTCCATTGGCCTCACACCCTATGCATGTAACTAGGCCTTTAATGCCATAATTTGTGCCTTGTGTAGTGGCACAACTGGCCATGTAAACATGTTACCTATGCACTTATAAGGTGGCCACCTTATCATCATCCCCATCTCCATCTCTACCCAGGGCCATCTAGGCCTATAGAATGGGCACTTGTGCATGTAAAGAGGCCACCTCTACCTCTGAACCTACCAAACTTCCCATGTACCATGCTCAACTATGTAATCAGGGCCGCCACCTGCCCCTGTAGGGCATCTCTCTGCACATAGTGATGGTGGTTAAATCTAGATGTCCCAGCCTGGGTGGTACTAACTCATAAATGAGCCACCCACCACTATCTATATTGGTCCATCATCCTAGTCATCATCAATCCTTCTGGTCTACTAACTGCTTCTCCTACCCCATAGGTGTTGTTGACTATGGTAGTTGTAGTGGTCTCTCCACATCATCTCTTTGCTACTATGGGAAAGGCAGATGGTATATCCTATGGTATCCTAAAAATATCATCTAAACCCTATCAATCCATGATCATCTCATGCTCCCCTGCATAATGCCCCTCAATCCACATTTGAGTAGATGCAGGCCATCTATCTCATTAGCCATATGTTTGTATGAGGGATAACCTACATACGGTCTCCAAATAATGTCCACACTAGAACAATCCATCAAGTAACCTCCTGTAGATATGTTACATCATGAGTGGGCCTTGTCTGATCAACACTCTCAAATCGACAAGAACCCATCACATGTAGCCTACCTGAACCAAACCCTACTCGAATACATCCACCCATGCGGCATACCAATCGAATGAACACACACAATGTGCTTGTAGGCCCAATAATTAAGAATAAATGTGTAGCATAAGCTGAACCAACAGAGCATGACCATATGTCCATAGCTCATCTATATAACTTCACCAGGAACGATGGCACCCAGAAAAAGTGGGTCCTGTCCATCATCATATTATGTTCACTCTCATCAGTGATCATGGGAACCTCCCACCCTTTACATCCAACAGTGCAAAACAGCATACTACCTTCATCAATAATACTACTAGCCTCGTCTCCTCTAGATGGGCTAGGTACATCTCTCCATAACTTAGGATGGCACTATGAAATTTCATCTCCACTAGTCCCTCACCAAATATTGTCACCACCAAATCCTTCAGATGCCTCTAAAGAGATCAAGTATACATCACATCCCTAATATCGGTAACCATAGGATCATATACATGTCCTCCATGGTGACTGTCATCTCACCCGTCAGTAAGTGGAACAGGTTGGTCACTGAATCCCATCTATCAATCAGCAAAACCATCAATCTCAGATGCTGTAATACATGCCGGTAGTGTCTGACCCCACTCAGGCCCACATGTATGACATGTCACCATTCCTCAACTGTTTCAGTGCCACGAACTGTCACGAGAAAGAGCAGCACCCTATCTCACATCCTCAATTAATCTATCATCTTGCATCCAAGCAAAACATCATATTACTAGACCTTAATCATACCCATAATCACTCTCAACACCTCACCTATACTTATCACCCTACATATCCTTCCATAAGCCTCCTTACATTTGTATCCCATCTTCTATCCTACCCACATCAAACCTAACCCACTATCATTCACCCTTACCTATTTTTCCCCATTTACCTATGTTCTAATTTTCCCCACAACCTCTCCTACTTACCACTACCTATCTCACCCACCCAACCTAGGGAAAATTTGACCCCTTTTTCCCTAAATCATGACTGGTACCGGTTATCTCTAACCATGACCTCGGTCCCCCATACACTGGCATCGGCCACCTTTTTCGTGACTCGATACCGGTTTGCTACCAGCTGATGTTGGCTAACCCTTAACCAATGTTGGTGACTGTTGCACGCATAAAAACCACGACGCCTAAACCCCCCTCTTCCTAAACACTTCCTTTCTCTCACTTATACTCACTCAATCCTACCCCAACTCTCACCTCCGCCTCTCCCCACCCCTCATCCACCTAACCAACTTCATCCCCATTCCTATTTTTACCTAATTTTTCCCTCCCAAAAATTAAAAATTCATTTCCCCCCAAACCCATTTTTCCCTACCCGACCTCTAAGCTGATCTAACTCACAAGGCAAAGAAAGGGATTGTCTCTTACCTCATCACACTTCTGTCACCGTGGTGGCACATTGGGCCGCTACACCAAGGGTCCGTCTGATCCCTCTCTTGCCTCTTTCATCACCCAATCCACCTACTCACCTCCAACCAACCGAATCGATCAATCCGATCTTATGGACTTGCCTATCGAATACCAATCACCCTCTACATTGCTCACCAACTCAGCTCTCCTTTTCACATGGACACTTTCCACATTTCTCTCTCTCACCTGTCATTTTATCCTATTTGGTAAGTGAAAAATGATTCCATAAAAAGTGAGAATTTTCTGTTTTATAACCTACTCGACTTAACCGGCTATAGTTTTACCTCGACCAACATCGGTCCCGTACCCTAACTTATCATGGTCGGTCCATCATAACCAGCATCGATTCCTTCAAACCATCATCGGTTATCCTAATTATTCTTTTTCCTCCTCCCTCCCCTTAATTTGGTGACCTAAATCCTTTTTACCTCACCCATACTTGACTTGGACCCTCCACTTTATCCTCCTGACCTCATCCTTTATTACCTCACCTCGTTCTCATTTGGGAACTCATTATTTTACCCATACCTTGACCCTACTCATATCATGATGTAGTTACTTGGACTTGGAACATTTCTGGTGACCTGTGACCTCATGTGCTCACTATACCTTACATCACTGTTACCCGTGTTGATTGGCATACTGACCTTACCTTGCCTCCTTCTATGACCGTTTATCCTGACCCAACCTTTGGTGTACCTAAACATACCTAAACATTCCTACACCTGACCTGCAATGTGTTTCCTGACCATATCATATACCTTGGATATGGGAATTACCTCAACCTTGTTTAGATAAACCTATCGACCTTAGATAATGTAGAGTTTTCCTACTCTTTAACCTGGTACCGTACTGTAGTTTATACATGTGTGTGCATTTGACTGTTCCTACCTTTGACCCCGACCCATTACCCAGATTACCTGATTAGAAATTTACCCCTTTTTTACCCTAGTTTCCCACCTTTCTCTTCATCACATTCACCTTTTATCAAACCAATCACCAATTCTACCTTCTACCTCATCAGTTCCTAGTTTGAGGGGGATCACCTTCACCCACACATGGGGTAACCACATCTTATTTTTGTCAGGGTCCCTTACTAATAAAATCTACACAACAAAATGGGCTAAATGTAGACACCAAAATTGGGTCACACTCCCCTTGGTCCCTTGACAAATAACCAATGCGAACATACTCACCTAGCCATGGCCCCTTTCATACCACTCTAATATTAATTTAATTAAATTAATTCATGATCTCATAATATCTATTATTTAAATATCCTAGTTGGGATAATTCCGGCACCACCACCTAATTTGGCTACCTCACCCTAAGACCTATTCTTAGTATGTTGCCATAACTAACTAAGACCTACCTAAACCCTAAAAATCAAAGCATGCATTCCCTCTAACCACATTCCCACCTGTTAGAAGGCAAACTTCTATTCTAATCCATGAAAAAGGATGAACGAGATCCAAAAAAATCAAGGGGATCTACCCATTTTACAAAACCTAGGAAATCCTACCCTAACCAATGCCGGTTACCCTAAACCACCACCAGTCATACCAGAAGCATCGTCAGTTACCATTTATACCCCAAAACAACCTTATTTCGAGGTTGGAAAATTTTTTGAGAGCAAGTGACAAATCCAGAGCTACATGCAAGAAGAACCAACATTTGTACACACATCAGAGCATACACAACCAACATCAGAAGCAATAACAGAGTCATTTTCATTCACGAGAGAATCTGGGGAAGCACCATCACCATATCAAACTCCATCCATCTGATCAAATACCATTTCCATCCAGCCATCAAGCTCATACAATAGTAAGTGTTTTATTAATGAGCATTCATCCATTTTTTGTTTTAATAGACTCTTTTAATTTTGTTATTAGTTCTACTTGTATTCCCATGCAACCATCATTTTCCTTCATAAAAACTAGATCATTCCTTCACCCACACCATTAAGTTGTCCATCTCCTAATGATAACTATCCTTAAGCACACCTAAGACCTATACAGACCTTGTCATTTCCCTCTCCATTTTCATTTAGCCCCAGATCCATCACCACACAAAGATTTCATTAATTTTCCCTCTACCTCAACCCTACCGATTCCTGTTATCCAAAACCAACTCCAATTCACTCAAACCGACGTCGGTCTCTGTGTTTTACTCTCAGACCATGAAGAAAGCCTAAAATCTCATCCAAATACCCAAAACAGCCCAAAACTAGACCTCGGCCAGTACCAGTACCTTGACAAAGACCTTGACCTTCATATTTAATCATAGCCTAGCCTATTGTGAGAAAATCTACTTATTGTAGTCGAATGAGATACCTAAATCATTTTAATTGCATTATGGTTTTATTTATTTTTAACATTGAACTATTTTAAACAATGGATTGACAACCTTCTAGGGAGTATCATACTTCTCGGATCTAGCATACGCTAGGAAGTCCACTGCATATACTGTTTAACTTCTATTTGGTGGTCTTGTTTTCTATTTTAGGTAGTTCCTCCTAGCCAAAAAGAAATATCTCATTATTAGATGTGGATTAAGAAGTCATACATGTGCAACAACCTTCTACCAGCTTTAAAAGGTATTCCTACTAACCTATTTACCCTTATCTATTTGTCAATATTAGTAGAAACGATCTAGAATCAGGTGAAACAAGAAGGTATGATCCCTGTTATCCAAATAACTCTCCTAGTTATCTGGATAACGTATATTTTCATCCTGACTCTGGTGTTTCACATTTTATATTACACGCACTCAAGATTGTTCTTTTAAACACCTTGGCACAATTGTGGTCCCTCAGCATGCCCTTGCGCACCTTCCTATTCCCCTTCGCATTCTTCTATCTCCTTCCATTTTGCCTTGTGTGCCTTCCTCCTATGCACCTGATTCCTCGCTTATCCCTTCATGCACTCCTTATGCACACCTCTTTAGACTTACCTTTCAATCAAATAAGTCCTTGGCATTCCTCTTACACGCTTCAAAATGTGCCCCTACTCATTTTTGTGGCTAACTCCTTGTGTTCTTTCCTCTCTTGTGCCTCAGTCTCCATTTTTTGATTTTCAGGCACTCAAATCTTTCTGGAAATGGCACCATTGGATAGAGCTCTCTCTCAGCTTTCCAGAAAGGTAAAGTTTTCCTCCTAACTCCTCATATTTTTTAAGTTATGGCTCGATGGAGTTTTTTGTGGGAAATTTTCCCCTTGGAAGCCCGCAGCCAATAGGAAGCTGCCACGTGTCCCAGGAGGTGGTGGAGAGAAGCAAATCACTTAGAATTTTTTTCAAGTTTTGGTCAAAAATGCAAAAGGAAATTTTTTTCCCGCGGGTCCGCCGAGCCAATCAAAGCGTGACACATGTCGGGAGAGGAGGCAAAGTGAAAAAATTGACTAAGTGTTTGGCGCAGGAAAATTTTTTGAATTTTGGCCCGCGGCCAATAGGAACTCGCCACGTGTCCAAATGAGGGCGGCGGGCGTCGGAGAGAAATCATGTTTTTTGGCTAAGTTTTTGCCAAAATTTCCAAAGTGAAAAATTGGCCCACATGGCCTGCAGAAAATAGGGTTACACCACGTGTCCTCATCCATCAAAGTGGCAGGGGAAAAAAGAAAAAATTGCCAAGTGTTTTGTAGTGTTTTTCAAAATGAAAATTTTCAATAGAGGGTCCACGCCCAATGATAACTTGCCACGTGTCAGGAGGGACAGGGAAGTTCAGAGCTCGAGGAAGTTTTTAAAAATTTGGAAAAGTGTTTGCCAAAAGTCCAAAAGGTTCAGTGACCTGCAGAGGAAGAAGGAAGGAGGAGCCCGCCGGCCAATCTAAGAGCAACACATGTCCAGCTCCGGGGCCTGGCGGAGTTTTTTGGAAAAAAATTCCAAAGGCAAAAAACAAAGAGAAAGTGGTTAGGAAGGGCCCGCACCCAATAAAATCATGCCATGTGGCACCTGGGTGGTGGGGCATGGGGGTTTTTTGAAAAATTTTCCAAAATGCAAAAAGAGGTAAAATTCAAAAAAATTTCCCGCCGATCCGTTTTGGGCCTGTTTTTTTGCCCTAAATCTTCAAACGGCCATAACTTTTGATCCAGAGCTCAGATTTTCACGTTCTTTATATCAATGGAAATATGGTAAAATTATCTACATGATTCCATGGTCAATTTTGAATTTTGGTTCAGTTTGGAGGGAGAAAATCAAAAAACACTTCTGGTATGCGCCCATGGACAGAACTGACGTTTCAACAACCAATTTTAATGCAAAATGGGTCGCATTCTTCTCCAGTATGGTCAAAAATGTCAGGGCATGGGTTTGTAAGGACCTCCATGCTATTTTTAATGCATTTTGGTCAATGAGGAATGGCTCCCACGTGTTTTCACGTTTTCTCTCTCCTGGGCTCGACCCATGCACTGTAAAAGCCAGATTTGGCTCATTTTTCAAAGGGAGAACACTTTTTTACACATCAAGCTTCTGTTTTCACGTGATTTTGGAAGTATCAGACCTTCCAGGGATTGTAACAGGTTTTTCTACCTCTTTGGTGTTGGAATACAAGGATTTTGATGTTGAAAATTACAATGCAGGCTCTGTGAATGCTTTCAGTCCTTTGCATGTGTTGTTTGCTTCATTTCAAACCTTTGATTACAGTTATCAACCTGTGCATGATGTTTTATGTTACAATTTCTGATTTGTGTCAATTTTCATGAACAAGAAGTGCTCACCACTCCTTTGGTGTATCACCCTTATCAGTTTAGTTTCAATTTTTGCATTTCTTATCCCTGTCTCCTTGCAAATTAGGATAAAATTAGGATTTGAACCTCTGCAGTTGTGCAAATAATAGATCTAATCAGAGGAGTTTGAGGAACCAGCCTCTAATCTGGAGATTCCTCTCTCATTTTTACAAGTCCCACACTTGGAGAGAGGTTTCAATGTTGTGCAATCACACTGGATGCCTAAAACATCAATTTAGAAACCTGATTTGCATCCAGGGGTGCTGCTGATTTGCAACAATAGTTTTGGCACGCCCGGTGGGACCTTAGAGGTCTCATTTTTATTGCAGACAAAGTTGATGTGCATCTGCTACAATTTTCTTGCTTCAAAAGAGCTATAAATTACACATCTGGCGACTCCAAGGGGAAGAATCAACTGGTTTCAGCAGTGCAGGCCTGAAAACTCATGAGAAGAATCACCACAAGGTCAAGAGCTGGAGAAGAAGAGGTGCTATTTGAATACCTGCAGTTATCTCCAAGAAGAAGGCAAAGAGGAAGAAGGATTCAAAGGTCTCCATCTCCACCAAACAGAACTCTCTCAACTCCTCCACCTGGTAGGCCTTTCATTCAGTCAACAAGGGTTTTAAGACCAATTAGAATGGCACAAAACAACCCCTATGTCAATTTCACAGGCAGCAGCCCACTTGCCCTCAATGCACAACATCCAATTCCAATTTCAGCCTTGAAGAACATTCCATACTTCACTGGAGAGAATCAGACTACTCCAGGTGATCATGTTAAAGACATTGCCAACCTTTGTGCAATTCATGAAATCAATGAGATGCAAGTGGCTGTCAAATTGCTGGCATCTTCATTCAAGGGGAAAGCATTGCAATGGTTTAGAAGTCTTGCCTCAGGTTCTATTCAGAATTGGAACCAGCTATGTATAGCACTTCATGAGCAATTTGGAGAGAAGGGAGACAACTTGTCTCTTTTGGAGCAGCTGACAACCATCAAGAGAGCTCCCAATGAGCAGCTGACTGATTTCAACTTCAGATTTCAAAAGACTTGGGAGAGAATTCCAGTGGCAGTCAGGCCAACAGCAGAAGGTGCTTTTCTCTACTACCTCAAAGCTCTAAATTCTGATATTTCTATGTTGATTCAGTCCATGGGAGGCATAACTATCCCTATGGCTTATAGCATTGCCATTAGGGCTGAAAATTGTTTGATCCAAGCTGGAAAACTAGCCCCTAGACCTCCCATGCCATTGTTTCCAAGTTTAGAGAGCCCAAACACTAATCAAGCACCTAATTTGGCTCCTTCTCCCACTCCTAGAAATCAGAGTTCAAATGAGGCTTCTACTTCATCTCCAAGTGCCCCAAATGAGCTTCAAGAAGTCATGAAGCAATTGCAAAACCTAGGCAATGAGCTGGTTACTCTCAAGAGGCAACAAGCCCAAGGTTTTAGACCTTCTTATCAGCCCCAAGCTTAGCCTAACAGGCAGCCATACCAACCACAAAGACCTCCTAATCTAGCTGTAAATATAAATCAAACAAGGCCTCCTGCCAATAGACCATTTCAGCCCTATAATCCTAATGCCATATCTGCCTCTAAGGCATTGGTGCCAACACAAAACAACATTGCTCAGGAGTATGATTGGTGTTTTCCATGCAATGAACCTCACAACCAATCCATGTGCTTCAATGGTGCTTTGAATCAAGCATTAATGGTGACAACTACTGGTGTGGAGGGTGAAGGCAGTCAAGGAAACAACCAACAACAAGAAACATTCCAACAGCAATCAGCCCCAAATGACACCACATTGGTAAACTGGCAAGCAGAAGATTTTTGTGGCATGAATCAAGTAGTTTCTCAAGGTGTTGCAGCCAACACAAGGTCAAAAAGAAGGAATTTGGGTGAAGAACAGCCATTAGCTCCAACCAATCTCCAACCTTCTATGGCTCCACAAATGGTTGGCAAACAAAATCCAATTTCAAATGCACAAGGGCAGCCAAGAACAGCTCCTAGACCAACTCAAATACTAGTTGTTGCTGCCCACATGCAAGGAGTGAATGTGCCAACCAAGGGACAGCAAAGAGATCCTTCATCACCATTCAGTATCATTGATCAGATGAAGAAGACAAATGTAAATATATCAATGTGGGAATCCCTATCTATCCCAGGCCAAAGAGATTTGCTACAAGCTGCCATGAAGGACTGGCCAACTTCAAATCAGCAAGTTCAGATGCAAGAGAAAGTGCTCACAAATGCTGCCCAGCCTGAGGGGAATCATGGAGGACAGCAAGGTAAAATGTTGAAGCCCCCTCCTTTCTATGTTTCATTAATCATTGGAAATCAGTTAGTGCACAATTGCATGATAGATTCCGGGGCAAGTAGCTCAGTGATGCCTAAACAAATAGCTGATCAGCTAGGGCTCCAGTATGAAACCATATCCAAAGGGGTAGTGCAGCTGGATGGGACAGCAGTAACAATAGTTGGAGTGATTAGAAACTTGAGTCTTACCTTGCATGCATGTCCAAATGTTGTTGTCTTACAAGATGTATCAGTTATAGACCTTCCACCACTCTTTGCCCTATGCTTGTCAAGGGACTTCACAGCCAAGATTGGAGGATATTTGTCTGCTGATTGGTCACACATGCTATTCAGAACGAGGTATGGAACCAAAGCTACAATCAGGTCTGAACCTATTGCAAACTTCCACATTGAGCCCTACACTCCAAGTCAGATCAATGCCAATTGTTCAGCATTTGATCAAGAAGATCACCCAAGCACTGATGAAGCTGACACCAAGGTTGGAAGCATCCCAGATCTAACTCTTGATGAATGGGAAAACAAGGTACATGCTTTTGATCCTTATCAAGAAGTAGAAGAATCTGAGCTAGGGGTCTATTGCATACATGAAGAAGATCAGCCCATTCTTAGCATCACCAAGCCAAACCATAAGGATGACAATGAGGTATGGCAGCTATTTTTTGATGGATCAAGGAGTAGACAAGGTGCAGGAGGTGGAGCCATGCTTGTTTCACCTCAAGGAGTAAAGTACTATTCATCTTTTAGATTTCAGTTTGCATGCTCCAATAACACTGCTGAATATGAAGCCTTGGTGCAAGGGATGCATTGGGCAATAAAGAGAGGAATAAAGAACTTGCAAGTCTTTGGTGACAGTGAATTGATTGTAAATCAGGTCAAGGGACAACATGCTGCCAAGAATGATCTACTTAAGTGCTACAAGAACAGGGTGTGGGACCTCATGGAAGATTTTGAAGGTTTTGGCATCAAATCCATTCCTAGGAAAGAGAACCAAGCTGCTGACAGGCTTGCAGCCAGTAGGGGCAGCCTTTGACATTGTGGAAAGCATTCAACAAGACAAGGTACAACCAAACATCCATGTGATTGTGAGGCCTTCAGTGCCGGATAACAATGTCAGTTGGCAAGTGTTTGAAAATGACCAACAAATCATCCATTTCTTGCAAGAAGAAGCTGAGTTCTCAGCTAAGAATCAAGAAAAATTGGAACAGCAGTATGGTGACCAAGTGGTACAGCTGAGAACTAACAAGCTACCCAAGGGACTTATCACTTTGGAGTCCATTTTTAATCCCAATGATCAATTTAGGAAGGAGAAAGAAAACATTCAGGTCAAGAGAGAGGATTCAGTATCCATCTTGGTGGAAGAGAACAAACCATTGCAAATTGGAAAGATGACAACTGAACAAGAAAGGTATGAGTTCATGCAGCTATGTCAAGAGTTCCCTGATGTGTTTGCTTGGAGCTATGAAGACTTGAAAGGTTTCAATCCCAACTTAGCTCAGCATACCATTGAATTGGATCCAAATACTAAGCCTATCAGGCAGAAACAAAGACCAGTCAATCCACACATGGAGCCTCTCATGAGGAAAGAATTGAACAAGCTGATTGAGTCAAGGATCATATTCCCAATCAAGCATTCTAGTTGGGTTGCCAACTTGGTTCCAGTCAGAAAGAAGAGTGGAGAGATCAGATTGTGTGTTGACTTCAGAGACTTGAATAGAGCATCTCTCAAGGACCATTACCCACTCCCTTCCATGGAGAAAATCTTGCAAGTTGTGGCTGGCTCCGAGAGGTTTTCACTACTTGATGGCTACTCAGGCTACAATCAGATTATGGTGAAGGAAGAAGACCAGTTCAAGACAGCCTTCACAACCAAATGGGGAACTTATGCATACAGGAAAATGCCATTTGGGCTGTCCAACGCTGGTGCTACCTTCCAAAGAGCAATGGACATGGCGTTCAAAGGTTTGATTAACAACATGGTGCTGATATACCTTGATGATATCACTATTTTTTCCAAAAATGCAGCAGACCACCTCTCTCATTTGAGACAAGTCTTCACGAGGTGCAGGAGATTTAGAGTGTCTTTGAATCCTAAGAAGTGTATCTTTCTTGCACATGAAGGAAAGCTCCTTGGCCATATTGTCTCCAAAGAAGGATTAGCAATTGATCCAGAGAGGGTTGAAGCCATAAGAGCACTACCATTGCCAAGCCACAAGAAATCCCTTCAGAGTTTCTTGGGGAGGATAAACTTTGTTCAGAGGTTTGTCCCAGATTTTACAGCCCTTGTCAAACCTATCACCAAAATGTTAAAGAAAAGCATGGCTTTCAAGTGGACAGCAGAAGGCAAGGAGAGTTTTGAAGCAATCAAAGAAGCCATCTCTCAAGCACCAACTCTCATCAACCCGGACTTCTCCAAGGATTTCATCCTCTATGCATTTGGAGGTAATGATACTATTTCTGCCATTTTGGTACAGCAGAACAAGGACAACGATGAGCAGCCAATTGCTTTCTTCAGCCAGAGCCTAGATGACTATGAGGTGAGGTATTCTTTTATTGAGAAGCATGTACTTGCAGTAATCAGAAGCTTGAAGAAATTCAAGCATTTAGTCTCAAACAACAAAGTCCAGTTGCTGGTCTCTCATGCTGGGGTTAAAGACTTCCTCCTCAACAAGGATTTGAATGAGAAAAGGGTAGGTTGGATCACTCGTGTCATGGAGTATGACATTGAGATCAAGGTCACCAAGCTGGTAAGAGGAAAAGGATTGTGTGAGAAGCTGATTTTGGGGAAGCAAAAAGAAGTATGCAATGAAGAAGAGGCTGTTTTGACAGTTCAAGACAGCCATGAGCCAAGTGGCACTCAAGAAGAAAATAATGTTGTCCCCACTCCTTGCTGGACCCAAGGTATAATACACTTCCTAAGCATAGGCCTATGCCCTCCAAAGATGAACAAGACCCAAAGAAGACACTTCAGATTGCAGGCTGTCCCATATGCCATTGTTGATGGAGTTTTGTTCAAGAAAGATGTGAATGGAGTGCTGCTGAGATGCATTAGCACAAATCAGATTCATAGGGTGTTGGAAGAGTTCCATGGTGGACCAGCTGGTGGTCATTTTGCACCGAGAGTGACAGCTCTAAAAATTATGAAGGCTGGTTATTATTGGCCCAAGATTTTCAGTGATTGCTTTGCATGGATCAAGAGGTGTAAGAATTGTGCATTCTTCACAGGAAAAGAGAGACTTGCTGCCCTTCCATTGCATCCAATCTCAGTTGACCAGCCATTCATGCAATGGGGTTTGGACTTCATTGGAGTCATTAATCCCAATTCAAGTCAAGGGCACAAATGGATTTTGACAGCCACAGACTACTTCACCAAGTGGACTGAAGCAGTAGCACTCAAAGAGGCAAATGAGTCTAGCATCTTAGACTTCTATGAGGGCATAGTAACCAGATTTGGCATACCTGCTACAATAATCTCAGATAATGCATTGGCATTCATTGGATCCAAGGTGACTGAGTGGGCTGTCAAGAACGGGATCTACCTAAGTACTTCATCAAACTATTACCCTCAAGGTAATGGCCAGGCTGAGTCTACAAACAAGAACTTGTTGAGGATCATTAGGAGAACTCTTGATGAGAATCAGAGGTCTTGGCATACCAAACTGAAATCAGCCTTATGGGCTGATAGGATAACTCCCAAGAGATCCACAGGTAACTCTCCATTCAGGCTTGTCTATGGAAGAGAAGTAATCTTGCCCATGTCACTTGAGTTGCCAACATTGGAACTCATGAAACAGTTGGAGCTGTTGGAGTTTGAGCCCATGGAGGTGAGATATGTAGAGTTGATGGAGCTTCAAGAGATCAGAGATCAGGCATCCCAAGTAATGGAGAAGGATCAAGCTTTGATCAAGAAGACCTTTGACAGGAAGGCCAAGAGTAGATCTTTCCAGGTTGGAGATCTAGTGTTAAAATGGGATGCAGATAGAGAAAAACCGGGAAGGCATTCAAAATTTGATGCCATTTGGAGTGGCCCATACATGGTCACGAAGTGCAAGAACAACAATGCTTTCCAATTGGCTTCATTGGATGGTGAAGAACTGCAGATTCCAGTCAATGGAATCTATCTCAAGCATTGCTTCTAAAGGGAAATTCTCCACCTTGTAAATATTAGCTTAGGTTTCCATTCCTTCAAGTGCTTGTGCACATTGTTTTTGTTGTAGGTTAGTTTTTCTTTCCCTAAGTGCTTTGGCACAGCTTGCTATCCCTGGAGATGTTTTGCAGTCCTTGCTTCCATCAGGTGATATTCCATCTTCCTCCTTGCAACATTCTAAGTCAGTTGGGGTTCCAAACAGAAAATTTGATGACTCCATGCCCAATGGACTGCTTCAGGAAACTGGTATTTTCATCTAGCAGGTAGATGACCCCTCTGAGTCACCAAAATTGTTATCCAAAATGTGCCCCTGCTCATTTTTGTGGCTAACTCCTTGTGTTCTTTCCTCTCTTGTGCCTCAGTCTCTATTTTTTGATTTTCAGGCACTCAAATCTTTCTGGAAGTGGCACCATTGGATAGAGCTCTCTCTCAGCTTTCCAGAAAGGTAAATTTTTCCTCCTAACTCCTCATATTTTTCAAGTTATGGCTCGGTGGAGTTTTTGTGGGAAATTTTCCCCTTGGAAGCCCGCAGCCAATAGGAAGCTGCCACGTGTCCCAGGAGGTGGCGGAGAGAAGCAAAACACTTAGAAATTTTTTCAAGTTTTGGTCAAAAATGCAAAAGGAAAATTTTTTCCCGCGGGCCCGCCAAGCCAATCAGAGTGTGACACGTGTCGGGAGAGGAGGCAAAGTGAAAAAATTGACTAAGTGTTTGGCGCAGGAAAATTTTTGAATTTTGGCCCGCAGCCAATAGGAACTCGCCACGTGTCCAAATGAGGGCGGCGGGCGTCAGAGAGAAATCATGTTTTTTGGCTAAGTTTTTGCCAAAATTTCCAAAGTGAAAAATTGGCCCGCATGGCCCGCAGCAAATAGGGTTATGCCACGTGTCCTCATCCATCAAAGTGGTGGGGGAAAAATGAAAAAATTGCCAAGTGTTTTGTAGAGTTTTTCAAAATGAAAATTTTCAATAGAGGGTCCGCGCCCAATGATAACTCGCCACGTGTCAGGTGGGGCAGGGAAGTTCAGAGCTCGGGGAAGTTTTTAAAAATTTGGCAAAGTGTTTGCCAAAAGTCCAAAAGGTTCAGCGACCCGCGGAGGAAGAAGGAAGGAGGAGCCCGCCGGCCAATCTAAGAGCGACACGTGTCCAGCTCGGGGGCCCGACGGAGTTTTTTGGAAAAAATTTCCAAAGGCAAAAAACAAAGAGAAAGTGGTCAGGAAGGGCCCGCACCCAATCAAATCATGCCACGTGGCACCTGGGTGGCAGGGCACGGGGGTTTTTTGAAAAATTTTCCAAATGCAAAAAAGAGGTAAATTTCAAATTTTTTCCCGCCGATCCGTTTTGGGCCTGTTTTTGCCCTAAATCTTCAAACGGCCATAACTTTCGATCCAGAGCTCAGATTTTCACGTTCTTTATATCAATGGAAAGATGGTAAAATTATCTACATGATTCCATGGTAAATTTTGAATTTTGGTTCATTTTGGAGGGAGAAAATAAAAAATGTTTCTGGTATGCGCCGATGGACAGAACTAACGTTTCAACAACCAATTGCAAAATGGGTCGCAATATGGTCAAAAATGAATGGGTTTGTAAGGTCCATGCTGATTTTTAATTTTGGTTAATGAGGAATGGCTCCCACTTGTTTATGGTCAAAATTTTCTCTTCAGGGCATGGACGACGTTTCCATGCATTTTAATGCAAAATGGGTCGCATTTTCTCTAGTATGGTCAAAAATGTCAAGGCTAAGGACCTCATGTTGTTTTTAATGCATTTTGGTCAATGGGGAATGACTCCCACATTTTTCCATGTTTTCTCTCTCCTGGGCTCGACCCATGCACTGTAAAAGCCAGATTTGGCTCATTTTTCAAAGGATGAACACCTTTTTGCATAGCAAGCTTCTATTTTCACCTTCAACAAGTGATTTTGGAAGTATCAGACCTTCCAGGGATTGTAACAGGTTTTTCTACCTCTTTGGTGTTGGAATACAAGGATTTTGATGTTGAAAATCACAATGCAGGCTCTGTGAATGCTTTCAGTCCTTTGTATGTGTTGTTTGCTTCATTTCAGACCTTTGATTACAGTTATCAACCTGTGCATGATGTTTTATGTTACAATTTCTGATTTGTGTCAATTTGCATGAACAAGAAGTGCTCACCACTCCTTTGGTGTATCACCCTTATCAGTTTAGTTTCAATTTTTACATTTCTTATCCCTGTCTCCTTGCAAATTAGGATAAAATTAGGATTTGAACCTCTGCAGTTGTGCAAATAATAGATCTAATCAGAGGAGTTTGAGGAACCAGCCTCTAATCTGGATATTCCTCTCTCATTTTTACAAGTGCCACACTTGGAGAGAGGTTTCAATGTTGTGCAATCACACTGGATGCCTAAAACATCAATTTAGGGAAAAAATGAAGAAATGTCTCTATGCCATTATTACATGATCTATTTGCCCTCAACAACTAGATCAGATTTGATATGATCTGTCATTCCTCCTCCTTCGAGGTGCCAAAAAATTCATTGATGTAGACACGAAAAATTTGGGGTGGATTTGTAGGAGGCATTAACGATGGTGGTTGAGATTAAAATTAGTTTTCCTGCTTCTCTCTCTCCTTCTTCCCTCTAGGCTAAATTTACAAAGGAGGGTTTGGGGCTCATTGTAAAGGGTTGGACACTTTGGATCCTTACGCATGTTGCTAACAACTCCATATTTTCTATATTTTGAGTTGCAGATGTCCATGTTTGTCTCGTGCATGTGGGTATAGGTATCCTTATCATTATAACAATTCTGTACATTTTTGGAAGTAATAGAAGAATCATTTTGTGACTATTCTCTGTCCTAACATGTGTCCTTCCTTCTTCTTGCCTCTTCTCTTGCATTGTGTATTATTGTGCTATTTCAAGTCCCCTGCAGTTCCATACTTGGTTGTGTTCCATGAGAATGATGTGGTGAATGCGTATTTCATTGTGCTACTCATGCCTAACATCCTTTCATGTATTCCCTATCATTCTCACTTAGAACAGATAGTGTTCACCCCTCTTTTCATATGCTATCACCTTTTACTGTAGTTTACTTCATGTTATCCTTCTTTCCTTGGTCCCTTGGTATTCTTAGCTTAGTTTCCCATTTTAGAACTAGGAGTAGTAGTAGAAATAGAAATAGATAGAGGAACCGGCCTTCTCCAGAGATCCATCCCAAGCTTGCAAGGTCCCACAACTTGGGGACAGCTCCATTGTGGTCTCAGACACCTCATCCTTTTCTGAGAGCCGAGACATGGGTGCATGTTTGAGAAACCAACAGTTTCTGGCACACCATTTAGAAGCATCATTTTGTGACTATTTTCTATCCTAATGTTCTTGCATTCCTTCTTCTTTCCTCTTCTCTTGCATTGTGTATTTTTGTGCTATTTCAAGTCCCTTGCAGTTCCATACTTGCTTGTGTTCCATGAGAACGATTTGGTGAATGCGTATTTTGCTGTGCTACTTGTGCCTAGCCTCCTTTCACACATTCCTTATCATTCTTACTCATAATAGATAGTGTTCACTCCTATTTTTTGGTGCTATCACCTTTTAGTGTAGTTTACTTCATGTTATCCTTCTTTCCTTGGTTTCCCTTTCAGCACTAGGAGTAGCAATAGTAGTAGAAATAGATAGAGTAACCAACCTTCTTTGGAGATCCATCCCAAGCTTGCTAGGTCCCAAAACTTGGGGATGGTTCCATTGTGCTCTCAAACACCTTGGCCCTTTTCGAGAGCCAAGACACGGGTGCATGTTTGAGTAACCAACAGTTTCTGGAACACCCAATGGGACCATCATTGAAAGCTCAAATTTCATATCTCTAAGTTCTAGTGTGTGAACTTTGTGTTTCAGCCTTTGAAGAGGCTCATTTCAAACACATCTAGTGACTCCCAATATTTAAGATCTCTATTTTGGAAATCCTAAGTGCTTTCATGAGAAGGGTGCACAAAAGAAGAAGTGCAACAGCTAAAGACTTTTTTGAATACCTCCAACTTTCCTTGAGAAGAGTTCATCCCAAAAATCCCATGCGTGCATCTCTATCTTTGGCACACCGGCCCATTCAACTCCTCCTTAAAACACATAACCTGTGTGCCCTGTAATGGAAAATCAACAACCTCCTCCATTAAGAAGCTTTGCAAACTTTAATGGAGGTAGTCCCTTACTCCTGGATGTACAACATGATATGCCAAATGGCGCACTCAAGAGTATTCCTTACTTTACTGGTGAGAATCAAGTCACCCCTCAGGAGTATATAGGATGTAGAAAATACGTGTTCACTCTATCTGATCACACATTATGATGTAGTAGTCAGGCTTCTTGTAACCTTTTTCAAATGTAGCACTTCAATTTTAACGAGGCTTGTGACTTGGATCTATTAGCACCTAGGATGAGCTAGGAAAAACTCTATTTAGTTATTTTGAAGACAAGTCAGATCACGTATCTTTGGTGGAGAAACTGACAATAACAAGGAGGGCACCTTATGAGTAGATGACTAATTTCAACATCAAATTTTAGAAGACTTGGGACAAAATTCCTCTTGTGGTAAGACCTACAACCCAATATCCTTTCCTTTATTATCTAAAGGTGTTGAATAGTGATATTTCAATTATGATCCAATCTATGGGAGGTAGGAATTTTTCATCTACTTATAGAATTATAGTAAGGGAAGAAAATAGTCTCATTCAGGTGGGAAAGTCTGCTCCTAGACTTCCTATGCCCTTGTTCCAAGAAATGTCGTAAGCATGCCAACCTTCTATAGCCTCTATTCCTACTCATAAGCAGAGAAAACAACCGGTTGCCTCAACATCCTATTCTCCATCACAACAAAAGGAAAATGAAGAAATGAATGCCATGATTAGAAATTTTTCAAAAAAAAATATATTGTTGGAAAATCAACATGCACAAGCTTGTAGGGGTAATTCCAATTAGGCACATGGCTAACAGAATCAGCCTTGGCGGAATCAATATGGAAATCAAATATAAGTTCCCAACCACCAGAATGATAGGTGGTAGCCTAATACATATCTACCCTTGCAAGTTGTCCCTCTCGCACCTTCTCTCCTTATGCACCCAGTGTGAGCCAGATGCTTATTCCAGTTTAGAACAATTTGGCACAAGAGTCAGAATATTGCTTCCCTTACAAAATGCTTCATAGTCAATATCATTATGCTAATGTTGTGCATTCCCAAGCCTTCATGATTCAGAATGCTTCATCCTGTGATCCCTCAACAAGCACCCATGAAGCAGATAATCTAGAAAGACCAGAAGATCCTCCGAAAAACAATTTTATGTTCTTTGGTGCTGAGGAATTCTGTGTAATCAACCAAGCTACATAAGATACAAACAGACTTCCTAAGTTGCAGACAACACAAGACATAATAAAAGAATATTAGAGCCAGCCACAAAACTAATAGTCCCAAAAATATAAGTAGATTTAAAAAAAAAAATCAGACAAGACCTCCTTCTAAAGAATAAAGCTCCTTCTGAAGAAGCATGCACCCATCCTTTGGTAGGCCAGGCATCTGCTCTAGCTAAAATTTAGGCTTTTGTGTCTGAACAATCAAGAAGGGATGTTGTTCCCCAAATGCAAAAGGTAGGGGGGCTTCTATTCAGCATTTTTGACTAGATGAAGAAAATAAACATAAATGTCACAATGTGGGATGCCCTGACCATTCCATCTCAATGGGATCTATTACATGAAGCTCTGGTGCAACTTCAATGCGTTGAACCGGTTATGCAGAAGCGACGCGCTTATGTCAAAATATTCCAAGAGGAGAAAAAAGTAAGTAAAGTTGCTAAAACCCCACCCTTCTGTATGTCCTTGATTATATGGAAACACCTAGTCCATAACTGCTTGATTGACTTAGGTGCTAGTACTTCTGTTATGCCTAAGAAGATAGTTGATGTCTTAGCTCTAAAATATAACCCTTTGTCTAAAGGAGTCCTACAACTTGATGGCTCAATTTTAACCACCTAAGGAGTCATCAAGGATCTTGAGTTAAACCTCTATGCATGTCCAAGCCTGAAAATTACTCAATATGTGTCAATTATTGACATGCCTCCTTTATTTTCCCTATGTCTATCAAGAGAATTTAGTACTAAAGTGGGTGGTTACTTGTCTTCTGATCGGTCTCATATTTTTACTCAAGACAAGGAATGGTACTTGGTTCACCATAAAAGCTGAACCTATATTTTATTATCATGTAGAGCCATATGTCCCATCCTCTCTCCAAGCTAATTATCTTATCCAGGAAGAACAAGTTTCAGTTCTTGAAGAGTAGTCTCTTCCACCCTCTATTCCATACCTAGTGCTTGCTGAATGGGTGGAAAGACATCAAAAATTTGATCCCTATGCTGAAGAACCAGAATCCTATGAAACTGGGCTTGGTACTTATTTCATTCTCGAAGAATACGTTATTCTTCCACACATGCTCATGAAATAAAAAGTTCAAAATAGTCTATGGGAGTTATATTTTGATGGATCCAGAAGTAGAAACTGTGTGGGAGTAGGATTGGTTCTCTTTTCCCCTAAAGATGAGAAATTATTCTCGCACATAGGTTGTAGTTTTCATGCTCTAACAATGTGGAAGAATATGAAGCGCTAGTGCATGGCTTGCTCATTGATGAGAAGAAGAAAATTAAGGCTTGCATATCCTTGGGGACACATAATTGGTCATCCACTAGGTCAACAAAAAATTCCAGACAAAGAATAAGCTTATTAAAGCTTATAGACATAGAGTTTGGGACCTACTTGAGAGCTTTGATGCCATTAATCTACAGGTAGTCCCATGTAGAATGAACAAATAAACTAACCAAATGGCCACACTCAGTTCATAGTTTTCTCCTACTAAGGAATTTTTCAAAGGAAACACTCAGCACATTAAGATGGTGATCAGACCATTCATTCTAGAAAATAACACTAGCTGGTAAGTGTTTGACAATGATGCACATATCATCTAGTTTATCTAGACTGAAGCTGATTTTTAATCAAGTATACAAGTTGGCCTCCATGCCAACTATGGTGACCAAGTAATATAGCTGAAGACAAATAAGTTACCTAAAGAACTAGTCACCTTAGAGAAAATGTTCAGCCCTAATTATGAGTTCAAAGGTGAAGAAAGATACATGCACGCCGCATAAGAAGATTGCTTCTCCATTACTATTGTGCACGGTAAGTAGCTGATGCTCAGCAGGACTTGTGCACATGAAGAAAAATAGGCCTTCATCTCTCTCTATCAAAAATACAATGACATTTTCTCATGGGAGTATGAAGACCTCAAAGTATTCAGGTTTCAACAAAATGCTATTCAAGGAAGAGGATCAATTGATAACAACATTTAGAACCAAGTGGGTAACATATGCATACCAGAAAAATGCCCTTTGGTTTGTCAAATGTGGGCACAATGTTTCAGGTGCCATGGATATTGCCTTCAAAGGTTACATCAATGAGTTCATCTTGGTTTAATTCAATGATATAACTATCTTCTCAAAGCAAGGCGTGGATCACATGGCACACATAGAAAAGGTATTTGAGAGATGTAGGGACTTTGTGGTATCTCTTAACCCTAAGAAGTGCAATTTTGAGGTGGCTCAAGGCAAGCTCTTGGGCCATGTGGTTTCGAAAGATGGTATTGTGATTGATCCTAAGATAATTTCAGCCATCCTAGCCCTTTCCCTACTGGTGCACAAAAAGGCCTTACCGTCCTTCCTTGGAAAGATTAACTTTGTTAGGAATTTTATCCCTAACTTTACAGGACTGGTTTGGCCCATCACCCTCATGCTCAAAAAGGACATAGCCTTCAGATGGATAGCAAAAGGAAGAGAAATCTTCAACAAGATCAAGAAATAGATTGCTTGTGCTCCAACACTCATCAATGTAGATTACTCAAAGGATTTCATCCTTTATCCTTATGGTGCTGATGTAAGCATTGTTGCTGTCCTAACATAGGAAAATGAACAAGGGTTGTACCATCCAATGGCCTTCTTGAGCTAGATGCTAAATTATTATGAATTAAAATACAGTCACATGGAGAATAAGGTCTTCACCATCATGTCCGCTCTTAATAAGTTCAAGAGCATGATCACCACAAATCATATCAAGGTGTTAGTCTCGTAGTCATTTGTCAGAGGCTTCATTATGGTAGCAGAAATTAGTGCGAAGAGAGTGTGGTAGGTGACAAAAATCATGGAATATGATATGACTATTAAGGCCACAAAGCTGGTAAGAGGTAGTGCACTCTGCAAGAAGATTGCTGAGGATGCATAGAGTGAACCTGAGGCTTCATTATTTTTGGATGAAGACCTCCCATGTGTAGAACATGAATATAATATAGACCCTAGCACACATGACTAGATGAAGGACATGATCACATTCCTTTATGAGGGAACATACCCTCCCAATTTGAACAAAGCAAAGAGAAGGCATCTGAGGTTGCAATTTATCCTTTATGTTTTGATTGATGGACTTATCTTCAAAAGAAATCTAGATGACATTTTGTTAAGATGTATCAACGCATGTAGACTGAGAAAGTGTTAGTATAATTTCAAAATGGATTCTCTGGTGGACACTTCTCTACCAAAAATACAACAATGAAGATCATAATGGTAGGTATCTTTTGGCCTACACTATTTGTAGATACACATAGGTGGGTCACAAAATGCAAGTAGTGTAACTTATTTACAAGAAAAAAAATATTGGCAGTGCTTCCCTTCTAACCAATCCAAGTATACCATCATTTTGTGCAATGGGGTCTCGAATTCATAGGCATGATCAATCCACCTTCAAGTGCTAGACATAAATGGGTGCTGAAAGATACATATTACTTCACCAGATGAAAAAAATTTGTTTCACTTAAGGAATCAACTGAGACACTTATCCTTGACTTTCTTGAAGGTTTAGTTACAAGTTTTGGTGTTCCTCAAACCATTATCTATGATAATGTAAAGGCCTTCATTGGTGCTAAAATCACTGATTGGGCTCTAAGTCTGGGCATTTACCTGAAAACATCTTCCAACTATCACCCTCAAGGAAAAAGTCTAGTAGAATGAAAAAACAAGAATCATGAAGTGCAAAATGAACATCAACCAAAGACAGTGGAATACAAAATTCTTACATGTGCTCTAGGAAGATATAATCATAGTCAAAAAGGTAATAATAACTTCACCTTACAAGATTATCTATAGCAAGGAGGCTGCCCTTCCTTTAACACTAGAACTAAATTCATGGGTGCTAGCCCAAAAGATGGAATTTGAGGGCGCATATCAGAGAGAAATCAGGATGGCAGAGCTGGTTCATCTTGAAGACCTCAGAAACTTTGCCATGATCAAGCTAGCACAGGATCAACAAACAACAAAGAAATGGTTTGATAGAAAGGATGGGCCTCAAGGTTTCAAATTTGGGGACCTAGTTCTAAGATGGGATGCTGACAGAGCTAAACCTGAGTGCCATTCAAATTTTGATACAATTTGGAATGGTCCATATATCATCAATTCCTACAAAGAAGCTAACTATTTCAAGTTAAATCATCCGGATGGAAGCATTCTGCAAATCCTAGCAAATGGGATCTATCTCAAACCCTTCCATTAGGTTTTTAGCATCATGCTATATATATATTAAAGTATTTCCAATTCCTCTAAATGTGCTCTATGCACATTTTTTGTTTGTACATAAAGCTTTCCCCTTGCATGCTTCTTGTGCGCGGATCTTTTGTTACTTCCAGAATGTAGAGCTTCTCTCAGCAGTTGTGAGGTTCAGTTCAGAGTTTAGAAAACTTCAAGTGACTCTAGGGTGTTCTTCAAATTGTAGACTAGATATTCAAAATTAAGTGCCTGAATCCATGCCCAATGGACTTCTAAGGCTATTGGTCTCTTCAATTAGTAGGCAGATGGCCCCCAAAATTCACCAAAACTGTTATCCAAATAAATCTTCTAGTTATCTAGATAAATTATATTTTCATCTTGACTCTGGTGTTTCACATTTTATATTATGCACGCTCAAGATTTTTCTTTTAAACACCTTGGCATAGTTTTAGTCTTGGCACCCTTGTGCACCTTCCTACTCCCCTTCACATTCTTCTCTCCTTCCATTTTACCTTGCACGCCTTCCTCCTGTGTACCCACTTCCTCTCCTATCTTGTCATGCACTCCTTGTGTGAAACTCTATAGACTTACCTTCCAATCTACTAAGTCCCTAGCATTCCTCTTGCACACTTACCCAGACCTAGTTCTTTTGCAAGTCCTCTTTTATTTCTCCCTTTGTGCGCCTTCCTTTAGTTTAATACTCGCATATTGTTTTCATACTTTTATTTTGTAACTATGCCTTCCTCTCATGCGTGCCCCTCTTCAGCTCTTTCTTCCACTTCTCCATTGTGCCCACATTCCATGTTTTTACCTTCTTTCCATGTGGCAACCTGACACTCCTTCAAAGGAAAAATCCTGAGTGGGTTTCTAAATGAGTGAGGAGCCTCCACGCGTCCAATTTTCATAAAAGGACAGGGTCGAGGTTGAATAGTCAAAGCATTGAGATAGGCTAGTGGAGGATGCCAAGTGTCAACATGGTGTTAATTCAAGAGAAAAATTGGGGAAGGGTTCCAAACTAGCGTCAGGATGTCGCTTGTCCCTGGTCAGATATATGACCCTTCCGAGCAAAAGACTTAGCAAAAACATGAAGAAACTGAGAAATCCATGGAAGCAAGCACATGTCAGCTTGGCGTAAATTCAAAAGTGAAATACAAAGGTTGCCCTCAGACATGTGCCAGACCTCCACATGACTAGTTTCAAAAGGAGGCCTGTTTATGTAGCTGGTTGCCACCTTTTTGTACGGACCTTATTCAAATTTCAAATGAGCATATCTTTTGACTCAGTGCTTGAAATCTGAAAAATCTGGCACTGTTGGAAAGATCTCGGACTCGTCTATGCCATGAAGATCTGAAAATTTAATTTTGGAGAGGTTAGGTGGGGAAAGAATGAAGAAATGTCTTTGTGTAATTAATATAGGATCTATTTACCCCCAACAACTAGATCGGATTTGATCTGATCTGCCATTCCTCCTCCTTTGAGGCACTGAAAAAGTAATCAATGTAGACACAATAGATTTGGGGTGGATTTGCAGGAGGCATTAACGATGGTGGTTGAACTTTGAATTAGTTTTCCTACTTCTCTCTCTCCTTCTCTCTAGGCTAAATTTATAAAGGAGAGGTCGGGTCTCATTATAAAGGGTTGGACACTTTGGATCCTTACACATGCTACTAAGGACTCAATATTTTTTGTATTTTGAGTTACAAACCTCCATGTTTGGCTCTTACATGTGGATATCAGCCTCATTATCATTGTAACAGTTCTGTGCATTTCTGGAAGTAATATAAGCATCATTTTGTGAGTATTCTTTGTCCTAACATGTTTGCATTCCTTATTCTTACCTCTTCTCTTGCATTCTGTATTTTTTTTCTATTTGAAGTCCCCTGTATTTCCATGAGAATGATCTGGTGAATGCGTATTTCGCTGTGCTACTCATGCCTAGCCTCCTTTCACACATTCCCTATCATTATCACTCAAAACTGATAGTGTTCACCCCTCTTTTCTGGTGCTATCACATTTTAGTGTAGTTTACTTCATGTTATTCTTCTTTCCTTGGTCCCATGGCATTCTTATCTTAGTTTCCCCTTTCAGCACTAGGAGTAGCAGTAGCAGTAGAAATAGATAGAGGAACCGACCTTCTCTAGAGATCTGTCCCAAGCTCACAAGGTCCCATAACTTGGGGATGGTTCCATTAAGGTCTTAGACACCTCGGCCCTTTCTGAGAGCCGAGATGTGGGTGCAAATTTGAGTTACTGAAAATTCCTCAAGTAGGAAGCATTCAAGAAAAAATAAGGATTAAAACATGGTAGTGTTTGTATAAGTCAATTTGGCAGGGGATAAAGTACATCCTCAATAGAGATAATGTAAATGTCCTATAGACCTGTGAGTTGACAAAAATCACTAAGAGATGGAGGTAATCTAGTGGGAATCCACTCAAAATGGATGTGTAAGCCATGAGATTAATGTGTAAAATGAAAACATCGAAAGAAAGTGCAAGAAATTGCAAGAATAATATTGTGAAATCCTTCATAAATGAGGAATCAAGCAAAAAAAGTGTCTTTATAAGATGAGGATGGAGAGAATAATGGTGCCCCAACAAAGGGAAAACAATGGTCGAAGAGGTGAGAGGCTAAAAACTGATGGTAAAATCTAAATATGATAAGAAAAAGTGTGTTATGGGTGACACACCATGTGATGCCTATTAAAACAACCCACTTGAGACCCAAGAAACAACCTAGGGTTAGTTAAAAAATTATGGAATAATTTTTTTTATTAGAAGTGTCCACAACCAAGTTGCAAGACAACAGTTGACCCTATTAGGTTCCGGAAAAAATCTAAAATTACAAGAACATACTTTTCATTTATTAACAACTATTAGAGGTCACATGGTCCAAATTTTAGGGTTAGAAGTTTTAGTAAGGTTCAGGGGGTAAAATATCATCATACCCACTCTCTAACAAGCTTAGAGTTTCAATTTGATTTTTCTCACTCTTAAAGCTTCCAAAATTTCCCTAATTCATTCCCATTGGATAGGAAAGTTTCTCACCTTTTTGGTGATTTAAAAAAGTCCTCCGAACTCCTTCAGAGGCTCAAGATATGGATGGGCATACTTTAGGGATAAAATTTTACCCAAAGGGGACACGTGTCAAGTGGGGGTGAAAAGTAAATTTGGGTTGTGTTATCTCCATTTTGAGTTCACAGCAAAACGATCAGATAACCCACATGAAATTTTTTAAAGATGGTTTTGAAAAATTGCTTCTTTAAGAGAAATCAGGTTTTCAGGTTTTACTGACAGGTCGGCATGAGTTTTAAATGTTTAATTTCTTGTGTTTTCCGAAACCCGAAGCCCGCTTCAAGTAGATTCAATTCGGGATTTCGGACCTTCGGCGCATCGGAACATGCCTTATCCAAAGCATGTTTTGTGTCACCTGTCTCCCGATACCCGAAGTCTGATTTAGTCCTTCATGTCGGGTTTTCGGAAGGTTGAAGCATCTAAACATCTCATGCTCTATGTCTTGTGTTTCCCGAAACCCGAAACCCGAATTTTTTTAAGCACCTTTGTATCGGGTTTTCAGACCTCTTGAGCATGCTGACATGGTGTTAATGCCGAGTTGTCGGGAGAGTTGGCACGTGCCAGCCGAGGTGTATTAATTGCGAATTTTCTTATAAATATGTAGATTTAAACGTCATTTTCACCGGACGTTTTTATTTTTAACTCGGGGATTTTAGTACATGCTCTTCCTACCTCGAAACCCGAAAGCTCTCCTGTGCCTGATTGAATCACCTGTTTTTGATCTTTCCTTTCTCCGGTTGAAGGTATTTCTCTTTCCATTCTTTGTTCCTAGTTTTGTGGATTGATTGCACGTGGATTCTTCTCATTTTCTTGCTAGGTTTTGAGGGATTTTTATTCTTCTTCTTTCTGGATTTTTTTTATAAAAAGGGTTTAGGTTTTAGGGTCTATCTCTTCGAAATTTCCACTTGGTGTTATTTCCTCAGATTTCATTATGTGCTTGGTACATGAATGGTTAAAAAGAGATGGCATGTTTGAAATTCAACAAAAAACCCTGTTTTTCTCTTCTCGGGTTTTGAAGGCTATTGTGTAGTGTCGAAGACCCGAAGTATATTGAAGGTTTGGCTTGCCAGAATTTCTAGAGTTTCTGACATCATCACAAGTGTCGGGCATTCTTCAGTTTCTGACACTCTCAGTGCATCGGGTTTCCTAGATTTCTGAACATCCTCGTCAGTGTCGGACTCTTCTGTTCTTCCGACAAATCCAGTAGATCGGGTTTTTCACAGTGCTCAACATCCCCTGATCTCCGGAACTTTCTTCCTTCGATATCCTTCATGTCGGACCCTGGTCCATCTCAAGAAAAGACAGAGAAGTCGGGAAGAATGAAATACAAGTTTAAAAAGGTGGAGTCTTCATCATATATTGATTGCAACTACGACATCTGAGATACAGAGCTCGGGAATATAGATATTGAAGATTTCTGGAGTAAAGTAAGGAGTTCCTTCCAAAATCCATGGATGAAATCTATAGCCGATAGTGGCTTGCCTCTCGCAGCGGGTTTTCCCATGTCCACTCAGTGTCTAGAATTCATTTTGGCCTGTGCCTCAAGTTATGACTCAGCTTCTCGTTCTGTGAGAAGTCAGGCAGGTGAAGTAGTGATCAAATTGGATGGAGATTACTTTGATGATCTCCTCAGACTGCCCAATTTTGAAGAGTATGGAGACTTAGACATCAAGTCAGCTCAGAAAGCCTGGGACAACGATCAGGAAGACTGCATCAAGCATGTAAATAAAAAGTTCCTAATCAAGGCCAAGCCGGTTGTCTCCAGATTTCCAAGACTTATCCCCAGAAGTGATTTCATCCAAGAAATCAATGACATCATCACTCTGCTGAGTAAGGTTTTTGGTTTTCCTGAATCGAATGTATTCCAAGGATGGATGTATCAATTCATAATCACCATCAAGAAGAATCAATAAGGGATTGACTGGGGCACTCTCATTAGCAATGAGATTGATTCCCAAATGACAACGGTCTTGTCAATGGGGAAATTTTATATGTCTTCATATGTCACATATGCAGTGGCCGGGATGAGGAACTATCCCGGATTGGATACTAAGGGAAGTAGGACGGGGAGTCATGTGTATCAATACTTCCCTCAATTGACAAGGAAGGGATCCCAAGATCAATTCAGAAGGGTGACTGATGCCTTCTTCTATGAAAACATCTGCAGGCTAAACCCTGAATTGAGGAAGACAAGAGTCTCAGATGAGGCTTGGGCTAAAGTTTCCAAATGGGGATGTGTCTTCTTACAATTCAGGAAGTTCACATATCTACGGGTGGACATGTACTCGGGGGATCCTTTTTGCCTGCCCCAATATCCAGGAGATAAACTGATATTGATGGAGTTGGTTAGGCAGCTGTTGGATTTCCATAAATTCCAACAAAGCAAACATAAGGCTGCTGTATCCTTCCCAATTTCTATTGGGAGATACACATGTTCAACAGTAGTGAAGGCTAAAAATGTTTTCCATGAGCTTCAGGACAAGTTAAAGAAGCATATGAATCCTCGAGACGGATTCGACATCCGAGGAGTACTCAAGGCGTATGGAACCCTGCATCTGCACAGGCCAAACATAGAGGATATTTGGGTTGATCTGCATAATGAGGTTGCTATCCACAGAAAGGATAATAGCAAATTGACAATTTCTGAAATTCAAACACTAGAGCTTACTTATTTACCAGAAGGTACGAGTGAAAACGAAAGTGTTTTGGATCTTTCCTATGATGGGCTAAATGAAGATCAATATTTTTTCCCACCTATTGATTGGTCAGTCAGTGAAAAAGCCTCCATTTCAGATAGGTCGGCTCTAATCCTTGCTCGCACCAAAGCATGGCTCTCCTCTTGGGGAATGAATTTTAAAGATTATAAGTTTTCAAAGTTTTCTGCTTCAGAGGCGGGGCCTTCCAAAAAGGAAAAGGAAAAAAAAATCTTCTAGGGGGCCTATAAAAGTCAAGTTTGTTAAGAAGAGGAAAGAAAGACAAATCTCTTCAATTATTTCTCCAGCTGAAACGGTGGATGTGCCAGAATCACCAACACCACTAGAAATAGGAGAAATTAATTTGGAAGAAGGAGGAAACCAGCATCTGGATTCATCATTTGTTGATTACCAAACTGAAGAGACCTTGTCTCTTGCATCCCAGGCTTTGGAGATTGAATCTGCGCCTCCTCCCTCACAACCACTCCTACCTCCTCATTCTCCATCCACTTCTTCAATCATGACCAGTATTTTCTCTGGACTCTCACCCCTCTCTACTGGAACCCAAGTGATCACCAACATGCCCCCTCCTGTGCCTCTTTTTATTGGATCTACTACCACATTGGTAACTATTCCTCCTCCACTAGTATAATCTTCTCCCCTTGAGAGTGGGATACCAATTTCTACAACATTGGAAACTTCCTCTGATACGCCGCAATGGCTACTTGAGAAAACTCCAAGGAAGAGGAAGGTAATTGTACCCCTACCAGCCTTTGATTTCAGCTGATGCAAGGCTCCTACTACAAAGTCGGCTAAGAAGCCCAAAACAGTTTCAAGGGTTTTGGTGGATGCTTTAGGAGATAAGTTCGCAGAGATTGCCACTCCCTTGACTGACAAAACTAGAGAGGATATAACAGCCTCTGATTATCAGATAACCAGGGTGGCTCTAGGAAGAGTGACAATAGAAGGGGCACAATAAGATGCGCGAGATGCCACAAACGTGCTGTGCCAAAAGTTGAAAGAAACAAAAGACAACAGAGATGAGCTTAAAAGGAAAGTGGAGCAGTTGACTGAGGTTTTGCTTAAACTCTCAAAACCCCTTGAATCCATACCACCTTCTTCTGTTCCTGTCGGATTCAATTTCTCATCAGTGCCTACAATTGAGAAGATTTCTAAAAAAGGAAGGGTGGTCGATGAATGGATCCAAAGGTTGCTCCAACAGGGGAAGGAAGTGATACAAGGCATTGTGAAAGTTCATCAATCTGTGGGGGACATTCAGAAGGATGGAGAAAAGATGGATGAGGAGTTTTCTCAAGAAATTGGACATCTTGATTTGACTTATGAAGCTCTCCAAGTATTAAAGCAAATACCAGCACATCTCTTGGTAGAAGAAGGTATTCTCCCACATACGGATAAGCATTTCCAGCTGACCAAGGCCATCAGGTTCAGGGTGAAGATTCTCAACAAAGCCTGCGATCTCTTCAAACAATTCCAAGAGTCTCAGCAGTTGAGAGAATCAAGGGATAAATTGATTGATGGAAAAAGTGATTTGGAAGAAGAGTTGCTGAAGATTTGTCCAAAGGTGTCAGTGGGGAACTTAGGTATACTATCAACAGATGATCTCTTCAAACAATTCCAAGAGTTTGTTTAGCATGAATCAATGCATGGATTTGGTATTGAGATCATTGGTCGGTTTGTAAGGATTGAACATTCTTTGGAGGCCTTAAGAAAGCTCAGCAAAGGATTGAAAAATCTTCCCGGTAATGCCAGTGATACTCATGAGACTTACAAAATTCAGAATGATCATTCCACTGCGCCTGATGAGAATGAGATGCAAGGCATAATTCGGAAGTTCCAAGAATTTCAGAACAAACAGTCTCAACTGGAGGAAGAAAAAGATGAAGGAGCAAAGGATGACAATTCAGACTAAGTTCCAATGTTTCATGTCATTTCAATCTTGAAATTGACATGTCTTTTTCATTTCTGTTTCGTCACATAGGAAGTAAATTTTGACTAGGTCTCCTGCGTGAGAGTCAAGAAAAATAGAACTCTATTTTAAAGAACACTATTTTCTAGGATTTATCCTATTTTCTCTCGTTTCCTTTTATTATAAATAAGGGATGCTTATGCATTCCAAAGGGTCGAGATTTTTGTTATATTCAGAGCTATTGGAAAGAAGAAAAACTTTGTGTTTTCGTTCAATCATTTTGAAGAATAGAAGTTGATATTATTTTACAAACTTTGTGTTGTGTGATATATCTTTCTTAAGACATTGTTCTTACGTTCATGATCTTAAGCTATTCTTTGCATAGCATCTTATTGTTTCTAATCATCTCAGACATTATATTTATGATCTAAAGCTCGTATGATTATTTTTTGCTCTGCGTTTACTCGAAAGAAAATACGTTTCTCTCATTTCCTTTCCATTGTGCTTCTTTCATTGTAATAGTTTCTAACCCCATTCATTTACGAAAGCAATACCTTTGAATCGTGTGAATGCGGATTTTGGGATTCTATCCCAACCCCCAATGGTTAGATTAGTGTGAATACTGTATATATTGTTTTCACTATGTTTTAGATTAGTAGCAAGCAGGCAGCCTCACCTGTCTTTGAGGAGGGATTTAATCCCATATACTGTGGTTGAACCTCATATTTTGGGTTGAAAAAATATCCAACCAACAGTTTTTGGCGACTCCGCTGGGGAATACGGATTTATAGTATAAAGCTTATCCTCTTGGTGTCTGGCGACTCCGTATTTGCCTTATTTTTAAAGGTCTCTTTCCCAGTTCAAGCTGGCCAGGAAGATCTTCACTCGGTCCCTCCGAGCCCAAGGTGAAATTGACCCACTCTTTGAGGTTCTACAACAGCACAATTTCAGCCTGTCTCCCAATAGCATTGTTTCTAACCAAACCAGAAGTTCTTCACCTGTTCAGAGACACCGAATCCCCGTGGAATGGGAAGTGTCTGCAACTTGTTGTGCATTACTCTTGTCTGATAATCGGATCCCTATACCCACTCTTTTCAAAAGGATGGCAGTGCAACTTGTGCCTTGGGGCACAGTTATTGGTCCTCTTTCTTTAACTCCACCATTGCATGAGTTACCACATGGATCACGTAAAAACATTCCCAAATTCAATGGGGATGGAAAGCAGCATCCTGACGAACACGTTGCATCTTTATTTCTAGCGTGCGGTGTCCTTGGAGTAGCTCACGAAGATGTTTGTGTTTGACTTTTTGTTGAGACGTTGCACGGTGCAGCAGCTGAATGGTTTTATCATCTTCTAAATGCATGCATCACAAACTTGACTACCATGCGGACCAAGTTCGAAGCACGTTTCAAACCAGCCGAAGATTCTCATGCCTTGTTAGCTCAACTTACTCATATGAAGAAGGAATGCAGAGAATCATGAACCCATGCGGGACTTTGTGGAAAAGTTTAATAAATTGATTCGGAAGATTCTGGAGATAGCTGTTCCAACTGCGGAGAATCATAAATGTTTCTTCATTAATGCTCAGCCTCCTGATGTGAGCTTTTTATTAAGAAGGTCAGTTATCCCAGATCTGGCTGTTGCTCAGTCAACAGCTATTGAAATAGAAGATGATCTTATTTTGGCTGGGAGAATCAAGAAGGACATACCCAAACTCAAAAATCAAGGTTCTTCTCAAGGTAATACTGATCCTATGTTTCAGAAAATGGCTAATGATTTGATTGCTTTAAAAAAGCAAATGTCTCAACAGGTGAATAATGTTCCGTATCGGGATATTCCTAGATGGAATTTCAATAACAACAATGGTGCACCTGCCAAAGATAGGCCACGGTTAACTCCTGCTCAGCCGAGGCTAGCAATTGAAGCTCCTCCCATCAATGCGACAGTGGAGATAGTTAAAGAAGATGAAGAACTAGAAGAACAAGATTTTGCGGAAGCTTTTGAAGCTTCAGGATATGCCAATGAGTCAGCTGGTGACTCCAGCATTGGGTATTTTGGAATATGATGAAGATGAATGTTTGCCAGATGGTCAGTCATTTGCTGTCTTCGCTCGGTCCCAATCTCAGAATCCCAGAAAACCTCTTGAAAACACTAAGGAGAAGAATAAAGAACCTCCCATATCCATAGTTAAGAGGGGTACCCCTATTTCAGCACAAACTGAAAGAGAGGTCACCAAAAAGGAAGCTGCTCCTTATTCTCCTTCTCCTAAGATCAGTGCCTCAGCACAAGCTCAGGTAATTAGAACTGAGCCTACCATCACTCCTTATAATACTTTTGACATTGTTGATCATGCAAAGAGAACCAAAATTCAAATGTCAGAAGCAGAATACCTTCAGTCGAATCCTGAATAGTTTGAAAAGCTGGCCAATTTTATGAGAAGTACAGTAGCTGTTCCATCACCTTTAAAAGGTCTCCTTCCAAATCCTACTCAACTCCCACCCCAGAACAATCTGACCTCTGCTTCTTCTTCAGGAAAAATTGAACCATTTTATTTATCTTTACTTATAAATGGGTTTAAACTCAGCAATTACATCATCGAATCAGGAGCCTTTGATAATGTTTTTCCCAAAAAAGTGGCCCATGCCCTTGGGCTTACTTTGACTAAGTCGTATGGACGGTGTTATTCCATGGAAACTAAACAAGTCCCTTTGATTGGTCAAATCAAAGATGCACAGTTTGCATTTGTTGCTTTCCCTGAGAAGAGAGTGAAAATGACTATTCTAGTTGCCGACATTCCTGTAGCTTACGGTATCCTCTTGGGTAGAGGTTTTTGTAAAGACATCAGAGGAGAGATTAATATGGATTGGACAAAAGCTAAGATCCCAGTCAATGGGGTTCATCAAGTTCTTCATCCTGAACCGCAGGCGAGGTATTTGGTGACCAAATCAGATGATCCTAAAGCTCAGATTCTTTTCGAAGATGCTAGCTTTGGAAATTATTTCATGACTTCAGAGATACCCACTGTAGATGTCAAGGAAGATGATCCTAATGCTATTTGGACCCTTGAATTCAATGGTAGCTACTCAACCACCGGATCAGGCGCTGGTGTTCTCATATCTCCTAATTCAGAAATTTTCCCATCAGCTTACAACTTGCAATTTGATAATACTAACAACACGGCTGAATATGAAGCCCTGTTATTAGGATTAGAAATGGCCAGATAGAAGGGAATCCGAAATCTCAAAGTCCAAGGGGATGCAAAGCTGATTGCCAACCAGGTCCGGGGAATCTATCAGGTGAAAAATGATCGCTTGAGACATTACAAGAACAAAGTTTGGGATAGTATAGAATGCTTTGATGCATTTTCTATTAAGGCAGTTTTGAGAGATTATAATGACAAGGCTGATTCTTTAGCCGTGTCTACGTCCCTCCTTCTTCCTCATCCTCATTTCAAGAAAGATACCTACTCCATTGAGATTGTGTACCGTCTTAGTATCCCAGATAATGCAACTCACTGGTAAGTGTTCAATGATGATCAACAAGTGTTAGCTTTTCTAGAAAAGGCTGACAATTTCAGTGAGTTATACTTTGAAGGTTCTGAATCAGCCTTTCGTGAAACTATCTCAGACCCATATCAAGAGGTTGATGGTGAGTTTAGCTGAAAGGCAAAAAGATACCAAAAGGTTTGGTTTCTTTGGAGGGTTTGTTTGACAAGCATGATCAGTTTATTCAAAACAAAAGGCAAGTTGAAGGAGCTTCTTCCTCTGAAGTAGATCAAATCAATCTAGGTTCGTCTAATCAACCTCGGATGGTGAATATTGGGAAATGTTGTTCCCTGGAGAAAAAGAAAGATTCACTTCACTTCTGAAGAGATACATGTATGTGTTGGCCTGGTCTTATGCAGATTTAAAATCCTTCAAACCCAAAGATGTACAACACAGTATTCCTTTGAAACCTGATGTGAAGCCGTATAGGCAAAAGCAAAGACATTATAATCCCAAGATCTCAGGGACTATCCTTGCGGAAATTCAGAAGATGTTGGATGCCAGGATTATTTTTCCAATCCATCACTCCACTTGGGTTGCTAACATCGTCCCTGTTAGGAAGAAGAACGGTGAAATCCAAATCTGTGTTGACTTCCGGAACCTGAATCAGTCGTCGCTGAAGGATAACTATCCCTTGCCTATCATGGATCAGGTATTACAAACTGTTACCGGATCTGAAATGTTATCCATGCTCAACGGATTTTTGGGATATAATCAAGTTGAAGTAACTACGGAGGATCAACACAAGATGACCTTCACAACCCCATGGGGTACCTTTGCTTACAGGAGGATGCCTTTTGGCTTGATCAATGCCGGAGCTACCTTTCAGAGAGCTATGGACTTGGCATTCAGAGACCTGATGGGCAAGGTCATAGTTATGTATTTAGATGACTTGACCGTTTTCTCTAAAAAATGGAGTGATCATTATGATCATTTGGAGCAGGTTCTTTTGAGATGTAGGCGTCACGGGATTTCATTAAATCCCAAGAAGTCTATGTTCGGTGTGACCGAAGGAAAATTATTGGGTCATATCGTGACTAGAGAAGGAACAAAAATTGACCCAGAAAGGGTAAAGGCCATTCAGTGTCTTACCCTACCCCATAAGTAAAACTGGAGTTCACTCTTTCTTCGGAAAGGTTAATTTCTTAAGAAGGTTTGTACCTGATTTCGCTGAAAAAACCAAGGATATCCTTAGGATGATGAAAGGCAAAGTTCCATTTCGATGGAGTACAAAAGGGCAGTTGTTGGCACTCCTATCCTAGTATGTCCAGACTTCAAGAAGGATTTCATCATGTACAGCTACGCCTCTGCTCACACAGTGTCTGCCATCCTGATGCAGGAGAACGGGGAAGGCATCGAAGCTCCCATCACGTTCATGAGCTACCCGTTGAAGGAACATGAATTGAAGATGTCACAGATTGAAAAGCATGCTTATGCAGTGGTGTGAGCGGTGAAGCATTTCAGGTACTATGTGCTGAATTCCCATACTCTCGTTCTCGTTCCCGACACTGCCATTAAATCCATTTTGACTCAACAAGAGTTGGGGAGTGAATGAGGTACCTGGATAACCAAATTTCAGAAGTACGACTTGGACATCAGACCTACCAAGTTGGTACGAGGAAGGGGCCTGTGCCAATTGATTGCATAAAATCATGCTGAGGCAGAATGTGAAAAGACTCAAGATGCTTCTTCAGAGCTTCCCTTGGTGATTTTTGTGAGTACAACCGATGAATGGTACACGAACATTGCTTTCTTTCTAACTTATGGTGAATGCCCCCCGCATTTAAACCAAAAGGAGAAGAGGACAGTCAAGTTGAGATCTATAAAATACCTTTTGTGGAATAACGGAATATAGAAGAAGGGTATTGATGGTGTTTTCCTGTGTTGTGTTGATAAATCACAACAGGTAAAGTTGTTAGAGTCCTTCCACAGCCTAGCATGTGAAGGAAATTTTTCATCTTCTGTAACAGCTTATAAGATCCTACGTGCTAGGTACTATTGGCCTACTCTCTTTTGAGATTCAGCAGAGTGGGTGTCCAAGTGTGAAGCTTGTCAACATTTCGTTGGTCGCCCTAAGCTAGCAGCTCTTCCCCTGAAACCTGTAGTGATTGAAGAACCTTTTTGTCAGTGGGGGATCGATTTCATCAGAACATTGAATCCTACCTCCAATGTCGGACATAATTACGTGCTAATTGCTACAGACTATTTTACCAAGTGGGCGGAAGCCGCACCAATCAAGCAAGCAACTTCTAAAGCTGTTTGCAAGTTCCTTAAGGAAAATATAATTGTCAGATTTGGTGTGCCTCATAAGATTGTAGCTGATAATGCCTCTAATTTCTTGTCACACGAGTTGACAGAATTTTGCTATGGATTCGGTATCACTCTGGCTCACTCATCTGATTATTATCCCCAAGGTAATGGGCAAACTGAATCCAGCAACAAGAACCTGGTTACCATTATTAGAAAACTATTAGATGAAAACCAGAGGACATGGCAAAAAAGTGTTGTATGATGCATTGTGGGCAGATCGAATCACCCCAAAGTGATCCATAGGGATGTCTCCTTTTCAAGTGCTATACGGGATTGATGCTGAGATACCTATCTCAGTGGAGTTGCCCGCCTTGCAGCTGGCCAAAGAAGTTGAAGATACAACCTTTCAAAATTCTATTGAAAAGAGGGTTATGTATCTAGCCAAGCTAGAAGAAGAACGAAGCAAAGTGGTTGATCGCATCGCAGATCATCAGAGTAGAGTGAAGAAAATTTTTGACAAGAAATCAAAGCAGCGTAACTTCTAGATTGGAGACCTGGTATTGCTTTGGGATAAGAGGAGGGAACAAAAAGGAATGCATGGGAAGTTCGATTCTTTGTGGAAAGGACCTTTCAAGATCCATGAGCTGAATGGTGAAAATAGTTTCCTTCTATCATATCTGGATGGAGGGTTACTCCCTTTACCTTTCAGTGGACAACATCTAAAGTTGTTCCACCATTAATGCAAGATGCTCTCTTGCATTCTACATACTTTACTTTTTGTTGTGTGTCATCTTTTGGTTTTCTTTCTTCATTCATTTTGTTTTGTTTTGGTTTTCTTCTTTTCTCTGTATCCCAATGGATAAATACCAGAGATTTTGAGTTCTCTTCCTTTTGTATTACAAAGAAATTCCCCAGCTGGAGCCAGCTGTTATCTTCATTTTGAGTTCACGGAAAAATGATCAGATAACCCCCACGAAATTTTTTAAAGTTGGTTTTACAAAATTGCTTCTTTAAGAGAAATCAGGTTTTAAGGTTTTAGTGACAGGTCGTTCGACATGAGTTTTAAATGTTTTATGTCTTGTGTTTTCCGAAACCTGAAGCCCACTTCAAGTAGAGTCAATTCGGATTTTCAGACCTTCGGTGCATTGGAACATGCCTTATCCAAAGCATGTTTTGTGTCGCCTGTCTCCCGATACCCGAAGTCTGATTTAGTCCTTCATGTCGGGTTTTCGGAAGGTTGAAGGATCTAAACATCTCATGCTTTATATCTTGTGTTTCCCGAAACCCGAAACCCAATTGTTCTAAGTGCCTTTGTATCGGGTTTTCGGACCTCTCAAGCATGCTTACATGGTGTTAATGCCGAGTTGTCGGGAGAGTTGGCACGTGCCAACCGAGGTGTATTAATTGTGAATTTTATTATAAATATGCGGATTTACACGTCATTTTCACCAGACGTTTTTATTTTTAACTCAGGGATTTTCATACATGCTCTTCCTACCTCGAAACCTGAAAGCTCGCCTATGCCCGATTGAATCACCTGTTTTCGATCTTTCCTTTCTCTGGTTGAAGGTATTTCTCTTTCCATTCTTTGTTCCTAGTTTTTGTGGATTGATTGCGCGTGGATTCTTCTCATTTTCTTGTTGGGTTTTGAGGGATTTTTATTCTTCTTCTTTCTGGAGTTGTTTTCTAAAAAGGGTTTAGGTTTTAGGGTCTATCTCTTCGAAATTTCCACTTGGTGTTATTTCCTCAGATTTTATTATGTCCTTGGTACATGAATGGTTAAAAAGAGATGGCATGTTTGAATTTCAACAAAAAACCTTGTTTTTCTCTTCTCAGGTTTTGAAGGCTGTTGTGCAGTGTTGAAGACCCGAAGTATATTGAAGGTTTGGCTTTCCGGACTTTCCAGAGTTTCTGACATCATCACAAGTGTCGGGATTTCTTCAGTTTTTGACACTCTCAACGCATCGGGTTTCCTGGATTTCCCGACATCCTCGTCAGTGTCGGACTCTTCCGTTCTTCCAACATATCCAGTAGATCAGGTTTTTCACAGTGCTCGACATCCCCTGATCTCCGAAACTTTCTTCCTTCGATATCCTTCATGTCAGACCCTAGTCCATCTCAAGAAAAGACAGAGAATTCGGGAACAATGAAATACAAGTTTAAAAAGGTGGAGTCTTCATCATATATTGATTGCAACTATGACATCCGAGATACAGAGCTCAGGAATATAGATATTGAAGATTTCTGGAGCAGAGTAAGGAGTTCCTCCCAAACTCCGTGGATGAAATATATAGCCGATAGTGGCTTACCTCTCATAGCGGGTTTTCCCATGTCCGCTCAGTGTCCAAAATTCATTTTGGCCTATGCCTCCAATTATGACTCAGATTCTCGTTTTGTGAGAAGTCAGGCAGGTGATGTAGTGATCAAATTGGATGGAGGTTACTTTAATGATCTCCTCAAACTGCCCAATTTTGAAGAGTATGGAGAATTGGACATCAAGTCATCTCAGAAATCCTGGGACAATGATCAGGAATATTGCATCAAGCATGTAAATAAAAATTTCCTGATCAAGGCCAAGCCAGTTGTCTCAAGATTTCCAAGACTTATCCCCAGGATTGATTTCATCCAAGAAATCAATGACATCATCACTCTGCTGAGTCAGGTTTTTGGTTTTCCCGAATCAAATGTATTTCAAGGATGGATGTATCAATTCATTATCACCATCAAGAAGAATCAGCAAGGGATTGATTGGGGCACTCTCATTAGCAATGAGATTGATTCCGAAATGACAATGGTCTTGTCAACGGGGAAATTTTATATGTCACATATGCAGCGGCCGGGATGAGGAACTATCCCAGATTGGATACTAAGGGAAGTAGGACGGGGAGTCATGTGTATCAATACTTCCCTCAATTGACAAGGAAGGGATCCCAAGATCAATTTAGAAGGGTGAATGATGCCTTCTTCTATGAAAACATCTGCAGGCTAAACCCTGAATTGAGTAAGACAAGAGTCTCAGATGAGGCTTGGGCTGAAGTTTCCAAATGGGGATGTGTCTTCTTACAGTTCAAGAAGTTCACATATCTACGGGTGGTCATGTACTTGGGGGATCCTTTTTGCCTACCCCGATATCCAGGAGATAAACTGATATTGATGGAATTGGTTAGGCAGTTGTTGGATTTCCATAAATTCCAACAAAGTAAACATAAGGCTACTGTATCCTTCCCAATTTCTATTGGGAGATACACATGTTCAATAGTAGTGAAGGCTAAAAATGTTGTCCATGAGCTTCAGGACAAGTTAAAGAAGCATATGAAGCCTCGAGACGGATTCGACATCCGAGGAGTACTCAGGACGTATGGAACCCTGCATCTACACAGGCCAAACATAGAGGATATTTGGGTTGATCTACGTAATGAGGTTGCTATCCATAGAAAGGATAATAGCAGATTGACAATTGCTGAAATTCAAACACTGGAGCTTGCTGATTTACCAGAAGGTACGAGTGACAATGAAAGTGTTTTGGATCTTTCCTATGATGGGCTAATTGAAGATCAATATGTTTTCCCGCCTATTGATTGGTCAGTCAGTGAAAAATCCTCAATTTCAGATAGGTTGGCTCTAATCCTTGCTCGCATGAAAGCATGGCTCTCCTCTTGGGGAATGAATTTTAAATATGATAAGTTTTCAAAGTTGTCTGCTTCAGAGGCGGGGCCCTCCAAAAAGGAAAAGGACAAAAAATCTTCTAGGGGGCCTATAAAAGTCAAGTTTGTTTAGAAGAGGAACGAAAGACAAATCTCTTCAATTATTTCTCCAACTGAAACGGTGGATGTGCCAGAATCATCAACACCACCAGAAATAGGAGAAATTAATTTGGAAGAAGGAGGAAGCCAATGTCTGGTTTCATCATTTGTTGATTACCAAACTGAAGAGACCTTGTCTCTTGTATCCCAGGCTTTGGAGTCTGAATCTGCACCTCCTCCCTCACAACCACTCCTACCTCCTCATTCTCCATCCACTTCTTCAGTCATGGCCAGTATTTTCTCTGGACTCTCACCCCTCTCTACTGGAACCCAAGTGATCACCAACATGCCCCCTCCTGTGCCTCTTTTTATTGGATCTACTACCACATTGGTAACTATTCCTCCTCCACTAGTATAATCTTCTCCCCTTGAGAGTGGGATACCAGTTTCTACAACATTGGCAACTTCCTCTGATATGCCGCAATGGCTACTTGAGAAAACTCCGAGGAAGAGGAAGGTAATTGTACCCCTACCAGCCTTTGATTTCAGCTGACTCAAGGCTACTACTGCAAAGTCGGCCAAGAAGCCCAAAACAGTTTCAAGGGTTTTGGTGGATGCTTCAGGAGATAAGTTCGCAGAGATTGCCACTCCCTCAACTGACAAAACTAGAGAGGATATAACAGCCTCTGATTATTAGATAACTAGGGTGGCTCTAGGAAGAGTGACAACAGAAGGGGCGCAACAAGATGTGCGAGATGCCACAAACGTGCTGTGCCAAAAGTTGAAAGAAACAAAAGACAACAGAGATGAGCTTAAAAGGAAAGTGGAGTAGTTGACTGAGGTTTTGCTTAAACTCTCAAAACCCCTTGAATCCATACCACCTTCTTATGTTCTTGTCGGATTCGATTTCTCATTGGTGCCTACAATTGAGAAGATTGCTAAAAAGGAAGGGTGGTCGATGAATGGATCCAAAGGTTGCTCCAACAGGGGAAGGAAGTGATACAAGGCGTTGTGAAAGTTCATCAATCTATGGGGGACATTCAGAAGGATGGAGAAAAGACGGATGAGGAGTTTTCTCAAGAAATTGGACATCTTGATTTGACTTATGAAGCTCTCCAAGTATTAAAGCAAATACCAGCACATCTCTTGGTAGAAGAAGGTATTCTCCCACATACGGATAAGCATTTCCAGCTGACCAAGGCCATCAAGTTCAGGGTGAAGATTCTCAACAAAGCCTGCGCTAAGTTGAGAGAATCAAGGGATAAATTGATTGATGGAAAAAGTGATTTGGAAGAAGAGTTGCTAAAGATTTGTCCAAAGGTGTCAGTGGGGAACTCAGGTATACTATCAACAGATGATCTCTTCAAACAATTCCAAGAGTTTGTTTAGCATGAATCAATGCATGGATTTGGTATTGAGATCATTGGTCGGTTTGTAAGGATTGAACATTCTTTGGAGGCCTTAAGAAAGCTCAGCAAAGGATTGAAAAAGCTTCCCGGCAATGCCAGCGATACTCATGAGACTTGCAAAAATTGGAATGATCATTCCACTGTGCCTGATGAGAACGAGATGTAAGGCATAATTCGAAAGTTCCAAGAATTTCAGAACAAACAGTCTCAGCTAGAGGAAGAAAAAGATGAAGGAGAAAAGGATGATGATTCAGACTAAGTTCCAATGTTTCATGTCATTTCAATCTTGAAATTGACATGTCTTTTTCATTTCTGTTTCGTCACATAGGAAGTAAATTTTGACTTGGTCTCCTGCGTGAGAGTCAAGCAAAATAGAACTCTATTTTAAAGAACACTATTTTCTAGGATTTATCCTATTTTCTCTCGTTTCCTTTTATTATAAATAAGGGATGCTTATGCATTCCAAAGGGTCGAGATTTTTGTTATATTCAGAGCTATTGGAAAGAAGAAAAACTTTGTGTTTTCGTTCAATCATTTTGAAGAATAGAAGTTGATATTATTTTACAAACTTTGTGTTGTGTGATATATCTTTCTTAAGACATTGTTCTTACGTTCATGATCTTAAGCTATTATTTGCATAGCATCTTATTGTTTCTAATCATCTCAGACATTATATTTATGATCTAAAGCTCGTATGATTATTTCGTGCCCTGCGTTTACTTGAAAAGACAATACGTTTCTCTCATTTCCTTTCCATTGTGCTTCTTTCATTGTAATAGTTTCTAACCCCCGTTCATTTACGAAAGCAATACCTTTGAATCGTGTGAATGCAGATTTTGGGATTCTATCCCAACCCCCAATGGTTAGATTAGTGTGAATACTGTATATATTGTTTTCATTGTGTTTTAGATTAGTAGCAAGTAGGCAGCCTCACCTATCTTTGAGGAGGGATTTAATCCCATATACTATGGTTGAACCTCATATTTTGGGTTTACAAAATATCCAACCAACAGGTTGGCAGGTCGCGGGGTGGCATGTGGAATTTTTCCTTACACGGCATAAAATTCCCATTTGTGCTTGCACCTTTGCGGGTCCTCTAAGGATATGTGGCAACCTCAGAGTCATCACCGGGGAAAAAGGGAAGGGCAGAGTGGTGGAAGAATTTGGGGCATTTCACCCAAGAGGGGGAGAAAATAAAACAATGTCCACGAACCCACAGGTCTGCTAGGGGTAAAAGGGTAAATGGCACGTGCGGGTCTACAGAGCCTGTGGAAGATATTCCTCAAGGCAAAGGTGGGAGTGCGGGGTTGCGGGAGGAAACTCAAAAATTTTCCAAATCAAAATTTTCAAAAGGAAAAGTGGTCATGAGGTTTCCACCCCCTCTGCAAGCACCCAAAGCTTCCATGTGGTAGCCTGTGATAGGCCGCGGGCCGGCGGGGAGAAATGGAAATTTTTTCCAAAATTTTCAAAAAGTTCTAAGGAAGAAAAAGTACCACACCTCCACCATTGCCCCATGAGGACACATGGCAGCCTCTGATTGGCTGTGGGTCGGTGGAGAAAAAATTAAAAAATTTCACAAGTAAATTTTTCAAAAAACATTCTAAGGGTAATTTCGACGGGAATTTTTTGGGCTGCGGGCCCTCTAGGGAAAATTTTCCCAAGTTTTCCCACCAAGGAAAACTTCAAAGGGCCATAACTTGAGCTAGAAATCTTAGATTTGGAAAATGAGGACTTTCTGGAAAGCTATCGATGCCCTCTTTGTACAAGAATCATAAATTTTACTTTTTGATAAAGTTTAAAGGGTCAATTTTACAAAAACAATTTGCAGGCTTTTAAAAATCCAATTGGTAATTTCCAACTTTAAAATTTGATTAAATTGTATCTCCTTCTTCACCCAACATGCCAAAAAGACATGGAGAATTGATCTAGGGAGGTTTTAAAGTGTTTTAGGGAAGTAAATTTCCTCAATTGATTTCAAGTTGTATTTTTCCAACATTAGACATAAAAATGACTGTTAGAGGGATTGGATTCGATTTTTCATTAATTTAACTTGTCTTCTTAAGTTTTCTTGTCACTTTTAGTTCCTTAATATATTAGCATGCTAAATTATATCAATTCTAAGTTGATTTTTAAGTGCAGATCTGAATTGTGCATTTTATTTAAATTTACCAGTTTTAAAATTTGCAACAGAGATTCACTGCAAGGAAAATTTTGTATATCCAATTTATCATTTAATTGTAATATCTTATTTCTAATCTATTCTAATACATTTAGTTGTATGTAAGCAATTCATTTCAAAGCTAGATGGTAAATCCTGATTTCCAATTTCATATATTTCCAAAGGAAACAAGAAATAAACTTCCTTGATACGTATTTTCATTCCTTTGAAACTAAACATAGATTCCAATCACAATTTGATATTCCAACCAACCCAACAATTCAATGATAGATGAACTTGCAATTCTTTATTGATTTCAACAGAATATACATCTTTCAAAGTTTGACCGTAACAACGGAATTCTATTTCTTTCTTTCCAATAACCGAACAAAATATAAATGTATTTCACAATTTAAATTTATAACTTCATAATTAAATTACATACATCTTTCTCCACAAAATACATATTACAATTTCATCCACAACAACTGGGAAGGGATTACAATAAATATGTTTTCACAAGGGAGTGTCAAACTATATTTTCCTTCGCTCTAGGACAGGAACATGGACATTTTCTCTTTCTCCAAGTTGATCACAACAAAAGAGGGGGAAAGGCAATGCTCTCCACTCAACAAAGACATCCAATGAAAGAAGAAGCCTTCCTTCATCATTGGCCCCCGAGCTCCAACCAAAATATAATAATAGATGCAATTCAACCCATGGCAACAACTAACTTCCACAACACACAACATTCTTTCAAACATGCACATTTCAATATAAAACATAGTTCAACACAAAACAACAGTTCACAAATGCAATTGAAATCATTTCAATTAAAAATCAGGCTTGATCATGCAAGCCAAAGGAGCAAGGTCTATGGGGGAAGCTACTTATGCCTCCTAATCAGGAATTTGGCATCCACCAGTAAAAAATTTCCAAAATAATTCATCAAACGCATATCCTTATGCCCCCCCACAAATCCCTCCTTATGACCCCCCACATAGTTCCTTATGCGCCCCACAAAGTAAGAAATACAAGATATTTCTTTTCCATGGTGGATCCAAAACCCAAACTCCCTCCACAAAATTCTGATACCAATGGCATTCCCTTATGCCCCTCACATGGATTCCCCATAGCCTTCTCCTACACCATTCCTAAGGCAGTCTAACCAATCAGCCAACAAATAAATCAAAATATGCACCATTCACACAACACAACAAGAAATTAACAACATAAAAGAGAGTTAAATTCCTACCTCTGTATGGTAACTTTTGATTGCAAACAATAATATTTAAATGCCAAAAAAATAGTCCAAAACAGAAATCTCCCAAGCATGTAAATATTTCTCCAAACTTCCTCTAAAACAAGAGCTCCAACACAAGAAAATATGCCCCAAAGAAGTTGCAAAATGATTCAACAACCCCAAAACAAGAAGAGAGTTATAATTATATAGAAGAGTGAAGAGAAGAGGATGATGTGGATCCATGTAGGATGCCACATCACACAACCTCCAATTTAAGCATGAAAGACAAAATCCATTCTCCCAAGCACAATAAAGAGGTGGGTGAAAATATGACAAGATACTTGCATACACCAAAAATCCCACACTTCAAGGGACAACAAATTAAATAAGATGTAAGAGAGTGCAATTAAAAACATGCAACATGATTACTAAAATGCATTATAAAAGTCACAATCACTTCTCCAGCCATAAGTATGGTTTATAAATTAAATTTAGAGGCATGGGACAAGTTTTAATTGTCCTAGAAGCCTCCAAAAACAGCCCCTAAGGACAAATTCGAATTTTTCATGGAGGTGGAGTATTTCATACTCCAAAACTGACTTACACAAATTCTTACACAACTTACACATCCCTTACATATTTAATACAAAAAACCAACAACTCTTATAATTACTTTCCCATATCCCAATCTAATTTATTTAAATTTTAATAATATGATTTCTCACATTAATCTATCACAATTTAATTAATTAAAAGAAGGGAACACATTACTAATAAAATACCTACAACAATAATAAAATAACACATTAATAAAATACAAAAATCCATGGTCACACATAAAGGAAATCCCCCCCACGGGAATCCCTAACAAAATACAACACACACACACAAAACAAGTTGCCACGGTGACCTTGTTGAGTTCACCTAAAACTCCATTATGGTTGGTCTCCAATCCCCCGATGTTTTTTGATATTTTTAACCTACAAAACACAAATACCTCCTTTGGCCTCATGGCTATATCAGAACATCCAACATGATATAAATGAAATCTCAAAACCAACTATATAAATGAATCACCACAACATCGAAGTAACAACTACATCATTTTAATTTTAAATCAAAAACTATATCATCATCATAAAATATACATTTTCTAGATCAAATCATAATATCCAAATCACATGTCTGAACAACATCCATGTCAAATAATATATTGTCATCCACATATAAGGTGTCTCTAATAATCATCATGCATCACAAACAAATCAAGATAAAAAATAGTCCATGATCAATGTCTAACAACATACTAAATCAAAACATAATAATGTCTATAATGTAATCACAATATCGAATTAGGTATCGAAAGGTGTCAAAGGGAAGTGGGCGCTACAAACCAGAAATAGAATGGAAGAAAAGATGATTTAATGGTGGAGATGGTGAAAAGGGGAAAATGGTGAACAACTAAGGTCAAGTTGACAACAACCAAGATGGGTCAGTGGTGACCAGGGAGGAATAGTTGTGACCCAAAGGGGGTTGGTGACGATTGAGGCTAGTGGGATATATAAGTCCATGAGTCAGTAAATTAAGATCCTTTCCATGCTAAGAAGTGATGATTTGAGCTCTGAGCTATAAAGATAAAGTGTGGTTTTGAGAGAAATGGAGGCTGGAGGAGTAATGAGGAAATGCCAAAGGACCCACATGATGGTAAGTTCTTGAACCCTTTCTTTTTCTTAAGTATTTTTGATGGTTTTGTTTTATTATTTACATTTTTAAAAAAAATTAGGTTCGTTGTAAGGGGAAGTCATCGGCGACTAGGTATGATTGTCGTTAACCAAGACCAAAAGGCATCGACCCGAAATCTGAGGCATCAACCTGAAATGGATTAGTGTCGACTAGGGAAAGATGAATGATTTTTTATTGATTTTGGATTTTTAGATGGTGAGAGATATAATGGTTGCATGGTTTGATTGGTTTTTTCATGCACGAGAGACCTTGTATTTACGATTCAAGGTTCCTACCTTATTTGATTAGTTGAGAGGGGATGTCACAAATGTTGAGTGGGATCACATGGTTGTGATTAGATTGGGTGTTTTCTGACATTACTAGTGGATTACATGATATATGGGGCTCATGATTGCATTAATAGATATATGGGATGTGCCTACAAGAACATTTTGATTCAAGATGGGTGATATGGATGTCACCTTAGAGGATGTATACCAAATCCTTGGGTTACTCATACAAGGTAGATTGTTCCCATTATAATTAATAATAGATTAGGATCCTTGACATGATTGTTTAAGGCTGATGCATCATAGATTACTTTTTCATCTAGTGCATTTCACAAAGAGAGCATATATGAGCGAGATGTGGTGAGGAGCTACTTGATTTTTTTGGTGATGATGGTGATAGCCAATTATGCACTCCTAGATTTAGGGGTGATATATTTCCATGGAAACTAGCATGGGTAGTGGTTGACATTTTCTATCATAAAAGAGTCTTTTCATTTGGAACAACATTACTAGCACATGTATCATGAGTTCATGATGTATATATTTAAGAGGAGGACAAGATTAGATGTGGGGTTATTATTGTATTGTTAGGAATAAAATCACATTACAGTGATCAGGCCACAAGGGCTTACATAGGTTATAGGTGACCACATTGAGATGGTGGTAGGGTTTTTGAGATGGCAATCCGATTAGGCTCATGATGAGAGGGGGATAGGGATGTAAATTGGTATGGATATGGGATTATAGAGCTTGAGATAGGGTTACAGAGCTTGAGATAGTGTAGGTGAGATGACTTCCATACTACGACTTCCTTGCATGGCCTGAAGTTGATGTGGTGTTGGTAGGGATGAGATGCATGATATGGGTATAGGTTTGCAATCATGAGATGATATAGACTATTAAGTTTGATAGATTCAAGTGATTGTTTTGAGTTTTATAGATAGTTCCTCAAGATTTGATTACATAAACACATGATGAGACACAAAGATATTTACCTAGTCCTGACATGACATATCCATTGAAGGAGACGGGGCACCATGGGGTGATGATGAATATGTAGGGGTTGGGGTTAGATTCTCATATTGGATGATAATGACATGGATAATAACAATAGAGTGGGTTGAGGGTGGAGATGAGGAGGATGATTAGATGGTGGTAGAGGAGGATGAGGTGTTGTAAGGTGATGAGGGTGACGATGGAGGAGATATGGAGATATCCTGAGTATGTGTTGAGCACGATTTAGATTGTTTCTTTAGGGACACTTCTCACCAGGAGCATGAGGTAGCACAAAAAGAGGCCTTAGTCCTATGTCAGGAAAGGGATGAGTTGTTTCACCACATTATTTATGTTATTGAGATGAAACAGATAAGGGTAAGGGCCAAGGAGGAATACCTTTTTATGCTGGTCGGTTGATGGTTATTGCACATGTTCTGATTTCTCGATCCAATGCTGACTGTGAGAGCTTCCTTTTGGCTGGGAGGAACTACCTAAAATAGAAAAAAATACCACAAAAGAAGAGTTAAATAATATATGAAAGTGGACAACATAATGCGTGCTAGATCAAGGAAGTGTGATACTCCCTAGATGCCTGTCAATCCACTATTTAACACAACTTAATGGGAGAAATAAATGAAGTCCTACTATAGTTGATATGATTTAGGTATTTCATTCAAGCACAATAAGAAAATCTAACATAACAGACTAGGCTATAGTCATATCTGAAGGGTAGGTAGTTGTTGGGGTGTTGAAGTTGGTCAGGTTCAGGTTTTGGGTTTTTTTGGGTCGCTTGATAAAAGGTAGGTTGGCTCTGTTATTGGAAAAGGTGTAAAGCATAGAGACCAATGTCAGTTTAGTATAACCGGTGAATGTTTAGGAGAGACCAACGAAAATCATGGGTAAGTGGCATCAGTACAGTTAGTTGGGTGATAGTAGTTCAATAAAAAAATTATTACAGAGTCTGGGTGAGGTTAGATAGAGCTAAAGAAGGGGAGGGTGAGGTTTGTGGAAATGTTGAAAATAATCGGAGAGGTGGAAGGGGTAGGATAGATGATCAAATAAAAGGGTGGGTGAGGTTTTAGTTTTTCAAAAAGTAGACTATGAAGGAATGGGAATATTAATAGAATAATGATAACAGAAATGATAACAACCCTATGGTTAGGATAAAAAGGGAAGTGATCAGTGATAAAAACACTTACCAATGTTGCAGATCCAATGGTTGGTTGGTGGAGATGATTGATGGGTGAGATGGATCTTGGTGCAGTAGTGATGCTTCCTAGAATGTCAATGTGAGTGTGAATTCCTCTAGATCTGACCTGGTGTTTGCTATGGATGTCTGTAGATATAAATAAGTTACAGTTCTACTTGCATATAGTTCTCTTCTCATCTCCTTGATCTCAAAATCTGCCAAACCAAAAACAAGGTTTCTAAGGTGAATACATGGTAACCGAAGATGGTTCTGAGTTGACCGACATCAGTTTAGGGGTGACCAACATTGGTTAAGGTAGGATTCCCTAGGTTTACTAAAAAAGTTAGATATTTCCAATTTCTTGGGCTAGGTTGGTTTTTTCTCATGGATTAGAATGGGAGATTCCCTTCTAATGAGCGAGAATATGGTTAAATAAATCTTAGGGATGTGCTTTTAGGGTTAGACCAAACCTAAGATCATCAAGGAAAGTAAGATTAGGTCTTAGTTAGTTATGGAAACATGCCAATAATAGGTTTAGGGTTAGGTGGTTAGATGACGTGGAAATTAGGTCAATTAAGGTAATTAAATGATGAATACTGTGAGGATGGGTATTAATTTAATTAAATTAATAAAATTAATATTAATGTGGGGTGGAAGGGCCATGATTAGATGAGAATATTTTAGTTGGCTATTTGACAGGGGTCTAAGGTGAGTGTGACCCAGTTTGTGTGTCTACATTTTTCCCCTTTTTGTTTTGTAGCTTGTATTGGTAAGCCACAGTGACAAAAAGTAGGAAATGGTTGTGTTGAGTGTAAGTGAGGGTGGTCTTGACCCAAACATGGGTGAAGGTAACTCCCCTCAAACTAGGAACTGATGAGGTGGGAAACAAAAGTGGTGAGTGGTTTGATAAAATAAGGAGGTGGGTGGTTTGAGAAAATAGGGTTAGGTGTGAAGAAGGTAATGATCAAAGGTATGGTGATTGTAAGAGGTAGGGTGGGTAATTAGGTAGAGAATTTAGACGTACACACACATTGTGAAATGCCATGAGATACCCGGGTTGCTCAACATAATAAATGTACGTTAGCTAAGGTCGTAAAGGTCATCTAAACAAGGCTTGTTGAGGTCTAGTATCCAGGGTATAGGATATGGTCTGGGTAGTCAAGGAGGTAAGATGCAGGAACACGTAGGTGTGGTTCTGGTACATCCAAAAGGTCAAGGTTTTTTTTGATAAAGGTCATGACCATAGGAATGGTAAGGCTATTAGGGTGAGCAAAAGCAATACCATCATCACAAGATGTAATGGGTGAGGACATGGGAATATCCACTTAATCAAGGGTTAGGTAGGTAGGTGTGGGTAGGGTAGGTGGAGGTAAAAATGGGTAATGGGGTAAAGGTCCAATTAGGAAAATAGGGAAATGGGTCAGGGTTAAAGGTAGTGACAGTTGAATGTACGCACACATATAAACTATGGAACGGTACCAGAGTGAAAATCTTACACACTCTACATCATCCAAGGTTGATAGGTCTATCCAAACAAGGTTGAAGTGAGTCTAGTATCCAATGTATAGGATATGGTGTGGAAAAAAAATAGAGGTCAGGTGTAGGAACATTTTAGGTATGTTTCGATACACCAAAGGTCAGGTTAGGATAAACAACATGACAATATAAGCAAGGTAAGGTAGGTAGGCTAAATAAATATGGGTAACCACATCGCAAGGTATAAGGATTACAATGGTTCAAAGGTCACTAACAATTTTTTGGGTCTAGGCATATTGGTCATGGAAGAGGAGGTCACGTGTGTGTAAAAGTAAGGTGTGGTATAGGTAAGGCCATGGGAGGGGTAGAATTATGCCCCTACTGATGGTGAGGTGGGGTGATAAATGATGAGGTTAGTTGGATGAGGTGGAGGGTCAAGGTCAGTGGTGGATTATGTAAAAAAGGTTGTGGGTAAGTAGATAAAGTACAATGGGTTTCCATGGGGCCAAAACAGATAACCAACATTGGTCATGCTTAACCGATGATGGTCTATGGAAACCAACCACGATTTGCTAGGGCACATGACCGATTTTAGTCTAGGTACAACTAAAATTTGTCAAGTTGGGGTGTGGTTAAAAAAGGAAATTTCGATTGTTTATGGAATCATTTGTAATTTTCCAAATAGGAGAAAATGACAGAGGAGAGAGGAAAAATGTGGAAAGCAACCGAGTGAGATGGAGTGATGAGTTGGCAAACCTCATAGCAGGTGATCGACAGGTGATAGGAAAGTCCATTAGATCTATTTGATCGATTTAGTTGGTTTGAGGTGAGGAGGTTAGTTAGTGATGGCTGAGGTAGGAGTGGGATTGGGGAGACCATAAGTGTAGTGGCCTGATGTACCACTATGGAGATGATAGTGGGATGAGGTATTATTCAATCCCATTCCTAGTTTGGTAGGTAGATTTGTGTAGGGAAATCGGGTTAGGGGAAAATAAGTTTTTGGGGGGGAATTTTATTTTTAATTTGGGAAATAAAATGGGTGAAATCGTAAGGGAAGAAAGGGTAGTTATGTGAATGAGGGTGGGGGAGTGGTTGAGGGGGGTTTTAGGTAGGAATGGGTGGGTATGGGTGATTAGGCTAGGTTTGAAAAGTTTTGGAAAGAAATGGGGGGGGGGGGGGTTTGAACGGTTTCGGTGATTCGACAGTGACTAATTTTGGTCAAGGGTTGGCTGACGTTGGTTGGAAATGTCTAGCATCGGTCATGTAGCAGGTGACCTAGGACAGTCAAAAGGAACCGATGCTGACTGGGTTTAGAGGAGAATAAGTCAATAGCTAGAAAAAAGGCTAGGAAGAAAATGGTAAGGGATGTGAGATAAAAGTAAGGAGAGTGATAATGGTAAGGGTAATATGTTTACAAAGGGTAATGAGTAGGGAATAGGTATAAGGTGCATGAATAGATTGGTTTAGCAAGGGAAAATCGATATAGTGGGTACAATAAGTAATAAGGGTTGGGGACAAGGTTTGTTGCGTAAAGTATGTGTTTGGTATGGGAAGGTTTTGACATTAGTTTGTTTTGTTGGGTGCAGGTGAGGGACAAGTTACAGATGTGGGATAGGGTACCTCCCTTATTACTAGATGTTTGGGGGGATGTGACTGATGAGGAGTGGAGGCACGTGGTCAAGGTGGGTTTGATTGGGATTCAGAATTATAGGCATATAACTCATGATCCAAGTTTGATGGTCGCTCTCATCGATAGATGGGATTATGTGACCAACATGTTCCATTTACCAATAGGTGAGATGACTGTCACCATGAAGGACATTTACAGGATTCTATAGCTGCCGATAGTAGGGGCACATGTGTGTTCTATTTCTTCAGAGGCATTAAAGGAGTTGATACTTACAGTATTTAGAGAGGGGATGATGGAGATGAGGTTTCATATCGCTAGCCTAAGATATGGAGAGATGTACATGGCTTATCCTGAGGAGATGAGGCTAGTGGTCTTGATTATGGAGGTAGTGTGTTATTTTGCACTACCAGATGTAGAGGGTGGGAAATTCCCACTCTCAACAATGGGAGTCCTTCATGATATGATGGAGGAGAGGACCTACTTTTCTTGGGCACCTGCCTACTTGGTATATCTATATAGGGAGTTATGGGCCTATGGTAGATAATGGAGGTTTAGCATATGTTATGCCTTTCTTCTTCACTGTTGGGAATATGAGGATATTGTGTGTGTTCATCCAATTGGGATACCCCAGATGGATGCATTTGAGCCAAGTATGGTTCAGGTTGGTTACAGACAATGGGTACCAATTGGTGGGGTGGTTTGGTGGGATAACTACATGCAGGTAATAGATGTGTTATCTAGGGTAGACATCATTTAGATGTTTTATGTGGGCTTCCCATCATATAGGAAGATGGCTGAGTAGTTAGATGAGCTACAGTTTCTCTGATGGATAGAGGGGTGTTGTGCAGGAGAGCATGATATGATAGCAGTTGACAGGGTCAGACAACTATTTGGGTTGCCATAGGATGTACCTCCACCGTTCCCACAGTACAAGAGGAATGAAGTGGAGAGGCCTATGCCACTACCACAAGTGAGAGTTCTTATAGGGTAGGAGGAGTAGGTGTTCAACCAGAAGATTGATGATGCTAGAGTTACAGATGGGTATAGAAAGTGGTGGGCAACATAGCTGCGATCCGTACAACTGAGGCCGGGGCAACTGGACTTGGCCACCATAACATTGTAGAGAGACACCTTCCAGGGGTAGGTGGCGACCCTTGTTGCAAAGTTTGGGATAGTGTAGGGAAAACTAACAAGGTCAGAGGCTCAAGTTTCCACATCGCAGGCATAGGTGACAGGGCTATAGGGTCACTTGGCCACTACACAGGCACATGTTGTGGCCTTACAGGCCTAGGAACATGTATCGGTACCCCCACAGACTCTGCAATAGGTACCCACATAGGTTCAGGGATAGGGGACCATTTTAAAAGTAGTGTCGAGATAGGGTCCATCAATATAGGGAGGGGCACAGGGACAAGGTCCCGAGAGATAGGTACAGGGGCCGAGACTAATGGCTCCACCGTAAATAGTACCTATGACTAGGTTAAGATATTCCTTACGAGAGACACAATATTATCAAGATCACCTGATGGCTGCAGGGGTAGACATCCCATCCTATGCAGAGTATAGAGCATAACAGGCCTCGAGTGAGAGGACCAGATGTCTCACACATAGTGTGGAGAGTACAGGCGGCTGGAGAGCCACGGGACAGGGTTAGGGTGAGGCCACGAATGTACAGAGGTTGTTTCCAGGTATGGTACCAGCCAAGGGTAGACTGAGGCCCATGGTGGGTAGTGAGATGATAACGGGATTCCACACAGTAGTGGAGGAGACATGTGAGACAGATATGGAGGATATCCAGTAGGGTGATTCCCGATATCCACACATACCTCTAGTTTTGTGTAGTTGTTTATTTTTTATATATACCAGCTTGCATGCTGAAGAGAGTGAGGATGTATACAAGAGTTTTTTTAATTTTTAATCATATACTGGCCTATATACCAAAGTTGGTGAGGTTGTATATGAGAATTTGTTTGAGATACTGTATTTATTTATATCCATGTACACATGTATGTATATACATACTTTCCAATTTATAGCTGATGGCATTTATAACATGGATGGTGTCATTGATTTTAATTTCTATTATTATATGTGTATGTGATGGAAACTAGGTGGATTAGGCATGATGGAGTCAATTCGGTTTAGGTATGATTGAGTTTGGTTGGTTTAGGCATGATTGGGCTAGGTTGGTTTAGGTATGATTGATTTAGGTTGATTTATGCATGGTGGAGTTAGATCGGTTTAGGTATGAGTGAGTGAGGTTGGTTATGCATGATCGAGTTAGGTTGGTTAGGCATGGTTGAGTGAGGTTTTATGGTTGATTAAATTTTAATTCATTAATTTGTGTAATTAATGATGGTAAAGATCGTGTTAAGATAATTTGTAGGAAAATGTATGGTTATGGTAAAGAAATGATAGACGTGATGAAATGAATGTACGTGTTATGATGGTAAAAATGTTTAGTAATTGTTACTTGTTTGGTTTAATTTCTAGTTATTGATATAAAATAGAAACTATCTAGGGTATAATATGAATAATAAATTGAAATGGGGTTTTGGTTAGGGTAAAGAGTGGCCAAACTAACCTATAAGGGCCCCATGCCCTCAGAGTGTTACCTACATAGTCCCGGTGAAAATGGACCTTAGGCTGATGTAGTTCTCCCATAAGCTAGGGAAGATTACGATAAAGTACAGGAATGTGTTGGCAGGTGTTATACATGGGTGATTGTAGGTCATAGGTATGATTGAGTTTAGGTCCTAGGCATGGTGGAGTGGTTTGTAAATATAGGTTTCGATGATCTGATCCTGTGTAGGATAATCATTAAGTAATGAGGAAGGAAAATGGTAAGAGGGGGTAGAAGAGCCACTTAATTATTAAGAACCTTGATGAGTCGACCATAACCATAGGGGATCATGAACCTATGATCCTAAAGGTGTTGCATAATGGACCATTCTAAAGGTGAAGAAAGTTTCATAATCACAAAATGTCACATTTACAGCAAGTCCCTTGACTAAAGGGGAAAGTAGGATAAAAAAGGAAAGGAGGTGAGAATGGGTAGTTTTAGCATAACTTAGTGTATGGGAGCATGTTATTTGGAACAAGAAACCCATGATCAAAAATAGGCAAGTCGATGACAAAAATTTCATCTTTTTCTTCATTTGTTTGTTTTTAATAAACTGATCGATGTGGAAATTCTATATGGGATAGGTATATTATCTCCTTGAGGTCTTCGTGAAGCTTATCAATGTGGAGAGCTTCTGGATATTTTTATTGGGTTTGTGAAATGACTTGATATAGTTTTCCTTCAAGGGAGAAGTCTATTTATAATGGTAGAATTAGAGTGAAGCAATGTCCCTTTTCAAGGGATTCATCTTTTACTATAAGTTTGACTCAAGGAGTTGCATCCCTTTTTGTTTTTAGATGTTTAAGTCAAGGAAAAGACTATAGAGGAAGATGAGGTTATTTTTTAGAAGACAAGACCATAGCACACATAGATTAACTATCAAAGAGGTGGTTTCGAGTGATGTATAACCATGGGATTCCATCTTGAAGAAGATGAAAAATATCCATGAGAATCATGCTATGAATAGAGCCATGGTACTCATATTGAAGATAAGGCTGAAAGGTGACAAGAATCACGTATTTCATTTTGAGTCATGGATCCTCAAAATGGTTACTAGGGAAGGTGAAAAGAGCTCAAGGGATGAGTGATCAACTGACAGAAAGTGGTCTAGAACTGGACATTAGCACTAAAATGGTCAAAGATGTAACGAATTGAAGGGCTCCGGTTTGGGTTTCCTTTGAGTGAAGACAAACGATAAACACCTGATCTATAGGCATGGGTAACGATATAAGTTATGATCTAATTAGGATAAAATTTACCCCGTTTAATTTTCTCCTCTTTGGTTATATGTTGATTTTCCTTTAAGGCGAGGTCACCAACTTGAAAGGATCATTCATGAACATATTTTTCACAGGCACATTTGATAAGTTTTTTGTAGATTTGGAGATGGTCAAGAGCATTGAGATGAAATTCATCTAAAAACTCAAGTTGTGCCAAAAAATCTTGGTGAAAGTCATCATCATTGATCATGTCTTGTAGTGAGATGTAGAGAGATAGAATCTGCACTTTGAGAGGCATGATAACCTCAGTACCATAGACTAGAGAAAAACGTGTGGTAGAAGTCGAAGTGTGAATACTAGTGCTATAAGCCCACAAGACAAAAGGAGTGTGTGTATGCTAATCCTTTCTAGTATCGTTGACTAGTTTCATAAGAATTTTGTTCAAAGTTTTATTGGTTCATTCAGCTTGACCATTGGTTTGCGAGTAATAAGGTGATGAAAAACTGAGTTGGATGCTAAAAACATTACATAGTTTTCATATGTTTTTGTTTTTGAATTTATTTCCATTATCAGTGATGAGGTGGTGAGGAACACCAAAGCGAAAAATGATGTGATGGTTGACAAATTCTCATATTTTCTTAGATTTTGTAGAAATGAGGGAAATGGCCTCTACCCATTTAGTGTAATATTCAGTAGCAATTATGATCCATTGGTGGTATTGTCAAGAATGGGGGTTAATCTCATCGACAAGATCCAAACCCCATTGAGAGAAAAGCCAAAGGTATCATAAGACCTGTAAGGAATGATTAGGCATGTGGTGGAGATTAGCATGTTACTGGCATTTCACACAATGTTTTACATAATCTCAACAGTCACGATTTAGGGTTGGCCAATAATAGCCTAGGAGAAGAATGCATTTTGTGACAGCTAAAACACTAAAGTGACCTCCAAAAATTCCATCATGGAATTCCTTAATGGTGTAGGGAATTTTAAAACTTGTAAGGCATCGTAAGAGAATTCCATCAAAGACACACTTGTAAAGAATACCACCCATGAGTACATAACGAAGAAACTTTTAAGAAAGGAACATTGTCCATTACGAGTGTGATCAGTGGGTAGAGTGGAAAGGGAAAGATAGTCTACATATTGCTTATACCAAAGGTCACATGGGTTAGGGAAAACAGTTCTGATAGAGTAGACATCACGAGGTAAATAAGAGGGTGATTGTAGCATTTTTATTATGACAAATATTTTAGAGTTAGCGGGTGAAACAGGTATCTGAGAAGCCAAATAGGCCATGGTATCCACAAGTCTATTGGTAAATTATGGGGTGGTTTGAAGTGTGTAATGGTCAAAGGTGGTCAAAAGTATGTCTATGTGATGCTTATACTTTTGAAGTATCTCATTACAAAACTAGTATATATCATTGACTTGGTTTATGACTAACTGAGAATCACGGAAGATATTATTGACTTAACATCTAAGACATAAGAATCCTACATACGCAATACGAGTGCTACGTATTCAAAAATATTGTTTGTACAATCAAATTTGAGTTTAAAAGACAAGCATAGGATCACCCTCAAGAGGAATGAGGGTAACATAAGCCCCTCCCCCACGCTTACACTTAGAGCCATCGAAGAAGAGTGTCATTTGGTAAGCAGGTTCATTTAGGAAGAGGGTAGTTATAGTATCGTTTGGGAAATTGAAGTTAGATGGTTGATTCTTGGAAAGGGATGCATCAGCAAGTTTGTCAGCAATAGCCTAGCCGTTGATGGACTTTTGATGAATGAATTCGAGGTTGAGGTCAGAAAAAAGAATAAGTCAATGTGTTGTAGATTAATTTTTATAGGGTTTGGCATACATATAGTGTAATGGGTCAATATTAGTAATGACAAATGTTTTGTGGTTGAGTAGGTAATGGAGAAGTTTGGTGGTAATGAAAACTAAGGCTAAGAAGAGTTTTTTGGCATGGGTATATCTAGTTTCATAGTCTAGAAGGATATGGATTATGTAATAAACTGATTGCTCTTGGTGTTGGTCATCGCGATGAGCAAGCATGACACCTAAAGAATGGTCAACGACAGATATATACAGGTAAAAGGGATGGTCATCCTTATGAGGAATGATCACTGGTGGTTGAAGGAGGTATTGTTTTAAGGCCTGAAAGGCTTTATGGAACTCATCATCCCATTGAAATGAATTGTATTTCTTGATAAGATAATGAAATGGTTGACATCGGTCAGAAAGCTGTGAGATAAAACGATGTATAGATTGTGAATTTCTTTGTAGGATTTGTAGTTGAAAGAGATTAGTGGGTGGAGGCATTTCAAGAATAGCCTCGACTTTAGCAGGATCAAATTCTATGCCACACAAAGAAATGATGAAACCTAGGATTTTTTTGGAGATTACCGCAAAGACACACTTCTTTGGTTGGAGACACACATAATACTTGATAAGACAGTAAAAGATGACTTTAAGGATGAGAAGGTGTTCAGTTTGATGTTTATATTTGGCCAGAAGATCATCTACGTAATCTTCCAATATGTGATGCATGATGTCATGGAATATGTAAGTCATGGCTCGTTGATATGTAGCACCAGCATTTTTAGGCCAAAAGTCATGACTCGATAACAGAAAATCCCCCAAGGGGTATGAAGGTGGTATTTTTTTTATCCTTTGGAGATAGTAACATTTGATTGTATCCTGAGAAACTATCGATGAGCAATAACATTTCACGGCCAACAGTGACATCAACTAGTTGGTAAGTGCCTGGTACGGGAAAATCATCTTTTGGACAAGCTAGGTTGAGGTCATGGAAGCCTATGCAAATGTGGAGTCCCCCTGTCACTTTTGTGATGGGAACAATGTTATAAATCCACTAGGGATAGTCAATGGGTAAGATAAAGAAAACTAAGTGAAGGCATTGAAGCTCTTCTTTGACCAAAAGAGCAATGTGAGGATGCATTTTTTGTAACTTTTGCTTGATGTGTTGTGCATCAGAAATGGTGAAGATATTGTGGAATATGATTTTTAGGTCAATACCGGGCATATCGACATAGGACTATGAAAATGCATTGATATGGTCCCGAATGAAAGAGGTGAAGGCTTCATGTTCAGTAACACCTAAGGACTGGCCTATCTTTAGAATGTGTCACCCTAAGTGTGAATGTTGATTTCAATGGTTGATTCGTTCAACATGGTTTACGTCTCAGAAGGTAACGAATGATGAATATAAGAATCTTCTAAACTAAGGTAAGTTAGGATGGATTCATCATCTTGACACTAAACAACATTGATAGAGGGTGTATCATCATGGATCATGTCAGGATATAGGAATGGGAGAGAAGAGGGAGCTTCACCACAATGTTGATAGGTCAAAGGTACCATAGAAATGGTGTTTATGAAAAAAAAAGTTAAGAGGTATAGGTTCGGGATCTATGGACTCCATGGGTGAAGATGGTAATGTAGGTGAAGGAGGTGGAGAAGGTTTTTCATCCTGGATGAGGTCAACGTGAACCTTCTTGGAAGGTGGTGCATCAAAACCAATGCCACACGAGATCTTTGGCCTTTCTCACAATGGGGTTTAGACCTTATTGGTGAGATTCACCCGCTATATTCGTAACGTCATTGTTGGATAATCACAGCAACTGAATATTACACTAAATGGGTGGAGGCCATTCCACTCATTTCAACCAAAAAAGAAAAAATTGTAGAGTTCATCAACCATCACATTATCTGTCGTTTTGGTGTTCCTCATTGCCTAATAACAGATAATGGAAAATATTTCAAAAATAAGTTGCTACAAGACCTTTGTGACAAATTTGGTATCAAACTTAGCTTCTCATCACCTTACTATCCACAAGCAAATGATCAAGCCGAATCTGCTAACAAAACCCTGACCAAAATCCTCATGAAAGTCGTTAACGATTCAAGAAAAAATTGGCCTGATCACATCCCCTTTTCCCTTTGGGCTTATCGTACCAGCATTCATACCTCCACTAATGTCACCTTATTTTCTTTGGTATATGGTACCGAGGCTGTCTTGCCTCTCGAAATACAAATACCCTCCCTAAGAATATCTCTTCAGGATATTCTCACCAATGATGATTTCCGCCAAGAGCGATTAGCCCAATTGGAGATTCTTGACGAGTGTTGTCTTACAGCTCTTGACCACCTTCAAATCTATTAAAAGTGCATCAAGCGTGCTTATGATAAGTGACTTCATGAGTGTACCTTTAAGGTTGGTGATCTTGTCCTCAAAGAGAATCAACATGTAACCGAACTCGAAAAGAGAAAATGTGGCAAATTTGCTCCAAATTGGATTGGGCCTTACATTATCACTCACACTTACGGATCAGGAACTTATCATTTAGCTTCACTTAATGGTAAACCTGAGCTTGAACCCCTTAATGCCTTGCATCTTCGACCATTCTACTGTTGAATTTAGTGTTATATCACTTCTTATCTACCTTGCGCTCGTCCCTTGAGCTCATTTACCACCTCATACACTTTGTTTCATGCATCTCACAATAGAATCAAGCACACATGGTTTGGTCATCACCTCCTCTTAAAGATGCCTTCCCCTTTTTAGTCTGGTCCATGACTTAAAAGTATCAAAATAACATGTTCTCAATTATATGCTTATGGGATATTCTTGAGTCAAACTTTCTACAAAACTAGATGCTTCATGCCAAATAGACATCTAGACCTCTAAGTTATACATAGACTACTCCCTCGAAGGACAGCTATGTGCAAAACCACTTCTACTATTATAAATAGACTACTCCCCCGAAGGACAACTATACACAAAAACCGCATATGCTACTATAAATAGACTACTCCCTTGAAGGAAAACTATACAAAGTCAGCCTTTATTAGAAGCTTCTCGCATTGATCAGCTTCGTGAAGACCTCAAGAACAACAAAATACATATCCCATGTAGACTTCCCGCATCGATATGTCTATATCCAGAAAAGTAAAAAATTAGTATTCTAAAGCACTTTTGAGTCATGGACTTGTCTATTTAGGTTTGGTTCTCTTTCATTAGAATAATCACCTTATAACAAGTTCTCTGCACCCCAACTATATCAACCACCTCACCTCACCATTCTTCAAAGAAAAAAAACTCAAGGGACGTGACGTATATCCGATATATTGTGATTATACAACTCTTTTCACCTATCGACTTCTTTCCTATGCAAGGCACCTAGGGATTCAAGCTCATCCTACGTTAATATGTGGTTTGTTTAGCTCTTCTCAACTACGGGACACTTTAACCTCTTTTACTCAAATTTAGGATTATGTGTTGACCTTACTCAGGACATGGTTCCCTACTACTTGGGTAAGCTAACTTTCGCTTCACCTATGCCTACACCAACAACGCCAATTCCTTACCAACACCAACAACATTACTCTACCAATATCAATATTTTTACCAACCAAAAAATTGTCTAACCACAACCAAATTACCTGAATTCACCTCTCCCTGGTCCTAAGGGAGAACTACATCGGTCTGAGGCCCCTCCTTGCTTTGAGCAATGGGCTATGTAGGTAGCACTTAGGAGACATGGGGTCTCCCAAGGTTAGCTCGACCATCCCCTACCATAACCTATCATGTGTTGTAAATATAAATATTTTTTGTGTATTTCTATTTGATAACATTCATCATTTATCCTTTTTTTCCAAAAAAACATTCAAAACACAACCATTCTTATTATTATCATAATTCAAATCAACATACATATTCAGTTTTATTTAGATGTTAAACAAATACATCTTCTCTATCATCGATGCATAGGTCGGCATCCTTATTTATTCTTATACCCCTATGAAATTCACTTAGACCCTTGCGCCTCCTCCTGAATCAGGTGGTGATCACAATTGTCGATGCCACTCACCTGGCCTCTCCATCCTCAAAGGTGCCACTACAATTGTTTCCTCCCACTGATCCACCAACATCTCCTGTAACATACGAATACACCCTCTCGCGTTGAGGAATATTGCCTCTAGTCTCTCCACTCGTAACTGTGAAACCTATAACAATCCCATTGTCTCATTCACCTATGTTTGAAGCTGGTGAACCAAATCCTACAGGCGGTCTCTCTCCGCTGTAATCACATCTATGTCAGGATGATCAGCCCTCTCATGTACACCTCGCAGCTCTGCTACCCACCATAATCTATAAGCCTCTGTCACTCCCGCATCCATTACCCTGTGATCGGCTGCTATCTCTTCTGGCCCTTCTAGAGGTGTCGGCCGGGGAGGTGAGAATGATGCCTCAGCGTCGATCCTCATGTATGGTCTATAATCCATGGGTATATCCTAAACAAATCCAAATTTTCGCCGCACTCGATCTAGAGGAATCCTCTCGTACTCACTTGGCCTGTGCCCCGCGATCCACCTTAATCACTCTACACCCCTCAAATCCTCTGCTATGTTCTTTGTCACCATATAGTTCCCGTAAGGCCTCCAACGGATATCTGCAATCGTCACCATCTCCCATACCTGCCTATAATACTCGATGTCATCTATCACGACCTGGGATCTCACCTCTTGTTCTGTTTGGACCCATCGTCTGAATCCCAACCTCTACACTCCTGTCTCTCTTTCCTGGATTGGTCAGCCTATTGGTCGCACACACACAACGTGCTCATAGGCCCAACAATGTAATAAGTATGCACAATCCAGTGTCATTCTGTGATTTCGCCTGCAGGCCCATAAACCCATGTATAGCTCCGCCAAATATGTGGGTGCCCATGCAAAATTCCTGCTCATTTCTATCATTTCCCAAATAATACACATCAATGCTTTTGGAAATCTTCCCCCATCCACCCTCGGTAATGCATAATACCCCACCGCTATCATTAATACCACTGCCAACCTTGTTTCCTCAGGGTCTGTTGCATACATTGTACCATAAGTGAATGTCAAACCTCGCTGTGTCAAATGTCATGCAGCTGAACCAAATACTGTTGTTATCACTCCCCGCACCACGCTAGGCCCCACCTGATACACTGGTGTTCCTGTAATTGGGATCCTCAAAATTCTAAACACATCTTCCAATGTCATTGTCATCTCCCCTATTGGTAGATAGAAGGTATTCTTTTCCAGATTCCACCTCTCAATCAACACCTGCAACATAGCATGATTGCGTGCAATTCGTGAATAATAGCAGATTCCACTTAACCCCACATGGTTTATCAATGCCCATTCAGCTGGTGTTACATCCACTCGGACTCGTGACAACAAAGCTGGCACACTATCATTCATCCTCAACCCTGCCTCTGCCTACATACATCAAATCAACAAACAAACCATTCAATAAATCAAATCCCCAAGTGTTTTTTCCCACATTCTAGAATTTCATATAGTAACCGATATCGGTTATAGATAACTGATACCGATTGCCTAACCGATACCGGTTATCTCTAAACGATACCGGTCACTGTCAAACATATACAACCTGCTTAAAAACATCCCCTACGATAATTATTTTGCTCGTTTACTCCTCTCTGCACCTACAAACATACGTGAAACCCCCGCTTACCTACCCCATAACACTCACCCCATCCCAAACCCTTACCTATCACCTTTTCTTTCTCATCTCTATCCACTTACCTTCTCTCATCCTATTCATGAAACATGCAAGAATTAAATTACAACCAAACAATTTACCTCTTGGGACCCAGCAGCTTGAGGTGGAACCTGTCTTCCCTCTCATCTCTTCTTGTTGGATGTTTCTCCTTTTTCAGCCATGTTCACCACCCTCTTCAATATAACTTGCCTTTCTGCCTTCTTAATATCAGCCCATAATCACTTTACCTATCTCTTTCTTCCTTATCACTCAATTCTCCCATGTAATTACCTGTATCAGTTGTCAAACAGCGTCGCATTCTCGTATTTAACTTATTGCATGCCTCTAAAAATAAGAACTCAAGTTGTCTCCCAAGATTTTCTATTTTTAGAAAAGCTTGTTTTAGCATAACCGATATCGGTTACCTAACCGGTATTAGTCATCTATCTACCGGCATCAGTTAACTAACCGATATCGGTCATATGTCTCCCTTTTCTTAAACCTAGGCCTTTTCTTCATTTTTTACAAATTTTTGGTGGCGCCCACCTCTTTTTCCTGCATAACGACATCATTATGAATATTTGTCATCAAAATCCCATCAAAACATATACATATCATCACAATTTCATCAACATCATCTATCTACATTAAATTTCAAAAACCGTCGACAAAATACATGCGACATTTTAATATATACATCAAACCCATCATTATACACACCATGTGGATCAAACTCATCATCTATATACATTAAATTTCAAAAACCATCGACAAAACACATAAGAAATTTTTTTACACACCATGTGGATCAAAATCATCATCTATATATATCAATGTCAAAATATACAACTTGCCCTGCATGGGGGCCTCTGTGATCTAAAAATAATACAAAGCTGGCACGCAGGCCGCTATCCCTGTCAAAATCTCGACTTGGCTCACAGGCCAGCCTCTCATGTCAAAAATATACTTGACTCACAGGCCGGTATCAACTATACAACATGTACTCGGCTTGCAGGCTGGTATATACAGCAAAAATGAATAAATAAATAAATCATATGTGGGCACGCAGGCCTCTATATACATATCTGGTTTGCAGACCGGTGTCTATATCCAATATCAAAAACCCATTGTCGCTCCCAGGATGTCTCAGCTCTCTCCACCACCCTCGGCCTATCTCCTTGCTGGTCCCTGTGCTGGCTCTCGCCTCCTCCCTGTAACAGACCAAGCGGCTATGGTTGCGCCTCCCTGGGATCTCTGGCTTCGAGATGTCTCAGCTCTATGCGCCGCATATGGCTAATAGTCAGCCCCGGTACCATCGAGGACGTCCTGATAATACCGGGCCTCTGCTCTCACCTACATATAGCGGGCCCATGCCACCATGGCTGCTGGGGCTGGTCCCCTGACTCCTAATAGCAGTGGCCCCTATCCTGCCGGTACACCCTGTGCCTGTGGCGGTGCCTGTACCAGTGGCGGTGCCTGTGGCGGTGCCTGTGCCTGTACCAGTGCCTACGGCTGTGCCTAAGCCTGTGCCTAGGCTAACTACCCATGTAGCGCCCCAATTTGTTTCTGTGCAGTAGCAAGTTGCCCCTGTAATAACTGCACCTGTCCTAAGAGCCGGTCCCTCTCCACTATAACAGCCGCCAAATCTGGTTGTGCGGGTTGTGCTCTCCTGGCTGCTCTCTCCCCTACCCACCAAAACAAAAAGGCCCCTGTCACTCTGACATCATCCACTGTATCATTAGTTGGTCTCTCTGCTACCCAATCGGGGTCAACTAGCTGCGGTGCAGGTAGTGGGGCCTCTACATCATCCCTCCGGTACTGTGGGAAGGGAGGTGGCTCATCTTGTCGCAAGCCCAATTGCCATCCTACCCTCTCTAGGGGTATCTACTCATACTCCCCGGGCCTCCTTCCAGCTATCCAGAAAATATATTGGATCCAGCACATCTGTGCTCGGGCTCCTCCTCGGGGCTGATGGCCTCTGTAGGGCCTCCATATAATGTCCAGTACAGTCAAGCCCTCCAACATATGACGGTAGTAGGCCACATCCCGTCCTACGAGCACCACTCGTGGCTGGCCCACGACCCCCAACCAACTCTGAAATCCATATCTATATACAATCTGTAGCCCTGGCTGCTGGGGCAGCCCTACTAGTCATATACAGATGATGTGCTCATATGCCCAACAGTGTAACAAAAATGTCGAGCAAATACTGAATCGCCTCATACGGCGATAACCTCACAACTCTCTATATAGCTGCACCAGATACACTGGTGCCCAGGCATAACATGTATGCTCCTCTACCATCTCGTGCTAAACTCCCATCAAAGCGTGTGGGAAGCGGCCTCCCTCTGAGTCCGGGAGGGCGAAGTAGGTGATACCTATCATCATTAACACGGCAAGCCATGTCTCCTGTCGGTGTGCGTGATACATGTCGCCATAGGCAATGCTCGCACTGTGATAGGTCAACAATGGGGCTGCATCCCCGAATACATGTAGGATGCTGTCCATCGTTGTCTCCACATCCACCTTGAACACTACCTCACCTACGATCGGTAGTATCAGGATGCGATATACATCCTCTAAAGTAATCATCATCTCTCCAGTAGGGTGATGGAAGACATTGGTTGTCGGATCCCATCTCTCGATAAGGGCAACCATTAGGTTGTGGTCCCTATCCACAGCCCTATACTGCTGGACTCTGCTGAGTCCAACCTCTCGCATGATGCCCCACTGCGCTGCAGAAACACGTGGCCGCATCCGCCTTAATAGCGGGGGCATCCGATCCCACATCGTGAGCTGCTGAGCATGCCTGCAAAAACAACCCACTTCATCAGGCCTACCCTTTACAATAAACACCTACCTTAACTCTCTATACCCACTTACCCACCCAACCACAACCTGACTCTACAACACACATCTACACCCACCTATCTTACCCTATAACATCTATGATATCCCCTTTCCTTATCTCACACCCTACCAACCACCCCGATCTACTTTAGCCATCTAACTATACCCCCGCTAATTTAACACTTCCTACTTCATACCCAACACCTAATCTATCCTACCCGAACCAACCCCCATCAACCCCATTTCCCCCCCCCCCAACCACTCTTCCTATCACCTCTACCCCTGGCCCTTCACCCCCAAACAAAAGCACAAAAGAACAAGATGAAACTCTAACAACAAACAAATCTTGCCCATGCAGACCGGTACCCGATCACTCTTGACCACCATCGGCCCCCCCAAGTGCATTTTGCGTATCGAGGCCGGTCGACATATGACCGACGCCGGTCTACCAACCAACCAATTTCTACACGCATTCAGTGACCCATGTCAGTCGCCTAGTGACTGACATCGGTCACTGTCCCAATTAGGCCGAACCCAAAAGGCCGCCCTCAAAAACCATTTTTTTCTAGGCCTGACCTTTTACGGCACAAGAAAACCCTAAAAACCTACCCACCCTTCCGTTTTGACCTAACTAGGCCTACCTACCCAACTCAATTTTACGGCATTACGGCTCCATTCAGGCCGCATTTTATTAAAATCAGGATTCCTGACCCAAAGGCCACATCTAAGTTCAACTCATTAAATTCACATAGGTAAGAGCCTAGAGCCTACCGGTACGACTACCCGTCGTCATGGTGGGATAGGTGGTGGTGGACCTAGTTGGTCCAGCACGTCCTACTCCTCCTGGCAATGCCATGGCCCCAAATGACCTCAACTGGGTTCTCCCACCAATCAAAACTCTACCTCCTGATCGCAAAGGTCTACGCAACCACCCAATCAGGCTCCGACTCAAATAATGCCACCGCAGCCCAAAAACTCAGCAAAATCAATTCCCAGCCTCAGAAACCTAAATTTGAGCGCTCAAATTCACCAAGTGACAATGACAGGCCCGTATTTTTTCTTTTTATAAGTTTTGACCTATAACCGATACCAGTTATTCAGTGCCCTAGAATACTGGTATCAGGCTTCTAACCGATATCGGTCACAATAACTGATATCGGTTATTTACTTCCTTCACCTAAGGCCGTAACCTTATCCACCAATCTCGGCACTTTTTCCCCCATCACCTACCCCTTGGCTTTGCTGACTAGCCTTATTTTGACCTCAATCAGGCTCTGACCCAAGGCCGTAACCAACCAATCAGGCCCGACCCAAGGCCGCAACCACCCAATCAGTCCTGACCCAAGGCCGTACCTCAAACAATCAGGCCCAACCCAAGGCCGCACCCAACCAATTAGGCCCGATCCAAGGCCGCAACCACCCAATCAGGCTTGACCCAACGCCTGCCCTCAACCAATCAGGCTTTGCCCCATGGCCCTCACTAATCAATCGGCCTGACCCAAGATCACACCAATTCCGTACCTTGCCCAAGACCTGTACCAATTACAATTTTATCCACCCATAATGTAGACTTTTTGTTCAATCAGGCTCACCTATTCGTGTTTTAGCATGATTAGGATACTTGACTTGATCAGTCGACCAACTTTGCCTAGACCGAGACCGTGACGTTTATCTCAACCAAACCAACCATTTGGTACTACCAAACATGCCTAAATTTTTCCTGTACCTTACCCGTTATATCCCCTGGAGCTACTTCCTATTCCTTGGATACCAGGATTATATCAACCTTGTTTGGATAAACTATCGACCTTTGCCTATGTATTGCTTGTTTGCTCTTCAAATTGTGTACTCTGGTAACGTACTACTGCATTTCAATGTGCGTCTGCTTCCTTGAACTTATCACCACTCATATTACCATCATCTCAACACCATTCACCCTTTATCAACCCTATCCCTGATTTCATGTCGCCTCAATCTATGATAGATTTGAGGGGGATTACCTATACCCTTAACTGGGGCAATCACTTCTTATTAATTGTCAGTGCAGCTTTACAAGACAAGCTACATGACAACAAGGGGCTAATGTAGACACCAAATTTGTGTCTTACGACACCCTGTGCCCCGCATCTCATTTCACAACCTAACCTCACCACCTAAACCTTACACAATTATTTATTACTTACCTTATAATTAATAAATCCACATTTTCAAACCTATCACCTCATTTCGCCACATCATCATGACCTAGCCTTAACCCTAAACTAACCTAATTAATACCTATAACTTGGTCTACATCCACACCCATGACTTTTTATCTCCTCACCCGCACCAAAACCAACCTAATAATGACTTGACCAAGCCCACAACTAATCCCTCAGGAGAAAAGGAGGGAAAGTTGGCTATTTTACTAAAAATAGCCCACTTTGACTTAACCGACATCGGTTCCTACTCGATCGCCGTCGGTTACGTAACTGCCATCGGTTCCCTGTAAACGACCTCCCCCAACCAAAAACAAAGGATCATAATTTCATTGAAAAGATCCAGGAATTCACTTGGCAGAGCAGAGACAAGTGAAGAAAAGAGAAGAGACAGAGAAGGAGATCAAGCCCAAGACTGCAACTGAATAACTAGAGCTCAGTGACACTCATCCAAGCATTGGGAGAGAAGATAGCTCATATTTTGATTGTCAGATCATCCCACCTGAGCCCTGCCTTCGTCATCACAGTCTTTGGACCTATATCTTCATCAGGAACTAGTAAGTAGTGTCTTGTACATTCTTTTAATAACATTTCTTGAACTTCTGAATCACAGTAATTATAAGTCTACTACTAGATCTACTACCCGGTAACACCCTACAGCTAACTAGCATTCCTCTACCCTTACATTGCCCTAAGAACAACCTCCATACTCTCTGATTCTTCTCCATCACCCCATGGCTTATCCCTAATCATTTACCAGCCTTATAAACACCATAGCCAACTCATAGCCAACCTTCATTAAAAGCCCCTAAATCACTGCACCTACTGATATCAGTTATCAGCAACCGGTACCGGTGTATAACCGTAGTCGGTTATACAGTGACCGGCATCGGTCACTGTGACTCAAACCAAAACCAGCCTTTCTTCTATTACTTTTTAACAAGGTAATTAAAGTGTAATTTTACAATAGCCTCTTTGCTATCATTTGTGTTAATTCGTATTAAAAGGGGAACTGACCACCTTCGAAAGGAAGTCTAATATTTCCTGGGCCCAAGGCAGTTCCCTCATTTATTGTCTAACTAAAATCTAGTGGTCTTGTATTCTTACTTGCAGGTAGTCCTTCCTAGACAAAAAGGATTTCTTCGAAATCGATCTGATCTCTTTCTATGGTACGTGCACACCCTCCCAACATTCAATAGGTATTCCTCCTAGCCCTAACCCTTTTCTATTTCTTAAGAGAATGAAAGGATAGAAGCAACTCTATTCTAAGAACTGAAACATTCTATGCGAAACAGGCATATCTTTAAAATGTGTAGGTTGTTCTGAGTGTGAATGTTGATTTCGATGGTCAATTCATTCAACATGGTTTGCATCTTAGAAGGTAATGACCGATGAATATACGAATCTTCTGCACCAAGGTAAGTGAGTATGGATTCATCATCCTAACACTGAACGACATTAATAGAGGGTGTATCATCATCGATCATGTGGATACAGGAATGGGAGAGAAGAGGGATTACCATGTTGATAGGTCAGAGGTCCTAAGGAAATGGTGTTTATGAATTTTTTTGTAGGAGGAATAGATTCAAGATCTATGGGCTTCATGGGTGCAGATAGTAATGTGGCTAAATTAGGTGGGGAAGGTTTTTCATCCTGGATGAGGTCGACGTGAACCTTCTTAGAAGGTGGTGCATCAAAACCAATGCTGCTACGGTCATTATGTTTACAAGAGGTATAGGAAATGATAGTATGAGCCTTGTTCGTAAAAGCTGAAGCCAAATCCTTTCCATGTGCACTGGTAGAGGAAAGTGTGAGCGAAGTGGAAGTTAGTGAGGGAATGTAGGCCAGATGAAAATGGTTGGGTTTGGGATGGATGTTTAGGTTTATAGGTGGCCATATCAAGTCCCTCATATGTTATATTAGTGTGAAGGTGGGCAGGACTCATAAGGAAAAATGTCACCGATGCAAATGTCATAACTGGGGTGTTGACACAAGGTACCCATACTCTTGCGGGGTGAGGAAGTTGTCAATATTGTATAGGTTGTATTCTCCTAGAGTGAGGCATTAAAAAACACCTTATAAAGGACCAGTAGTTGGTATGTGGGTAGCGGGGATAGATGGCTTTCTAGACGATGGAGAAATAGGTGAGTCGATGGTAGAGGCCACATCGGCAGTAGTGATAGCAAGGTTAGGTGTGGGAGAGGTGGTGGTAGTCTTGGTGGGTGGGCTAGTAGGTGGAGGTGAAGTAGGGATAGTGGCAGATACCTTGACTAGTACAAGAACATCATTGGGTTGATATAGCATGTTACAGGCCTCGAAAGGTGATGGTTCAACAAGGATGGTGTAATTATGTTCCTCATGTTCAAATTTGAGGAAGCAGTGTAAAGTCAAAGGTACACAACCCATGGCATGGATCTAAGGTTGGCTAAGTAACAAGTTATATTGGAACTCCCCTTCTAGGACATAGAAAATTTTTGGGATAGTGCAGGGACCCATGTGGACATGGAGAATGACAATACCCAGGGTAGAGGTCATGGCATCATTAAAGGAGCGCAACATAACTGGGTTATCATGCATGCAATTGGAAGCTATTCACATTTATTCATATGCATGGGATGAGATGATGTTAATACTAGCACCACCATCGATCATAACACATAATATGCATATATTATCGATAAAGATGGAGATGAAAAGAGTGGGGTCAGGGTCATCAGACTGGAAGGGAGTGATCTCTTCATCTAAAAAGTTGAGCGTAGCTACTTGGTGAGTAGGTATAGGCATAAAGGAAAGTGATGACCTATTGAGAGAGTAAACATGGTAAGGGGTAATGATGGAGGCTATGGGTGTGGGGTCATTTGGTAAAACCTCAATAGATTGAAGGACCTCTATGAGGGCTTGACGATGTGACTCAAAGGTATGGACGAGATCATATAAAGACATTTTGAGAGGGGATTGATGTAACTATTTATGCATTGTGCTATGTTTTATCCCATCAGAAATAGGATATGAAAGACCTCAAATGATGACTTTAGGTATGGGTGCAGATGTTATGTTGGGTACATGGTTGGTTGATGGGCCATTTACCTTTTCTTTGCCCTTTTTTTTCTGAGCACAGGTGGTAACATGAACCATGTTAATTTTAGGAGAGGTGGATGAAGAGGGTGTGTCATGGAAGGTACATCAAAATGAGGGGAAAAACCCTACTAGGGGATACAATCCTTCTGAAATGAGTAGGGATTATTGGCATTTAGGTGGTGGTTTGGCCAACTCTCTTATACAGACCATGTTGATCTCGAATCTTGGGGGTGGATCAAAGAGTTTTGGGGGTGGATATTTTGGTCATTGAGTAGGTAATTGAAGAAGATCTGTGGAAATTAAGGAAGGCGAAATGGGGTAATCATTAAGAAGATTGTCTTCGTCAAAATTTTCTTTGGGACGACACAATTGGAAAATAGTGGTTTTTAAAGCCTTGTAGTTCTCTACATCATGTCTTGGTACAAGATGGTAGGAAAAAAATTTAGTTTCGTCAAACCCTTTTGGTTCAGGTTTGAGCGGGTCATAGGGTATAAGAGGTGGTAATGTGATGATAGAAGTTTCAAGGAGATTGTTTAATATTTTAGTATAGTACCCTGCTAGTGGATCACAATGGGAGGTGAATGTGGGTTTGGGTGCAGATACAGATGATTGTGGAGGAAGAGGCTTTACATAAGGGGGAATGGGTTGGTCCACTAGTTTGGTGTGTGGAGTGGTCTTAGGTCTTACAGGCATCTGTTTAGGTATGGGCATGGTAAAAGAGCTAGCAATGGAAGGCTTGATTGGTTTAACTACCTTATAGGAGGGTAGAAGATATTAAGCTTTAGGTTACACCTTTTTGGGAAAAGGTGACATGGGTATACGTGATGAAGAGGGAAAAGAAGATGGTGGAAGAGGATGGGTTACCCACAAGGGTAATTGAGTTGTTGTGGAGGTGGTCGGTAGAGATTGGGTAGAAGGTGTGAGTGGAAGGAAATAAAGTGTCATGGGTAGTGAATAAGTTATGGATGGTAGTGGTGGTATTGGTTTTAAGAAGGTTACATGTGACAACAGAGGTTGTGTTGGTCGCTTGGGTATATTAAATGATTTTTATGAGGAAGTAAGTGACTAATCTCTTGGTTTACTGGTGGAAGGAGGTTGCTTGGTCAGGGTCGAGGTGTGAGATTCTAGGATGGATGGAAGGGGTGAAGGTGACAATGGTGTGGTAAGTGAGGTTGGTGTATGAGGCCTAGGGGGTTGGGTCTTCTTTTTAGGGGCCGGAAAAATTTTAGTGTTGGTTTGGGAAGATGTGGCTAAATCTAATTTGATGGGTGGGTAGTAAGGTTTGTTGTCTGCCTAACCCCTAATATAGGGATGGGTTTGAGTAAGGGAGATGATATAGGTGTGGGTACGTGTTTGGGTGTAGATTTATGCTAGGTTATAGGTAGAGGTGTGAGTTAGGCCATGGGTGGTGACATGGAGGGTGTTGCAATAGTCATGGTTATGTTTGGTTTGGTCACTTGAAACACTTTTGGATAGATAGTGGAGGTGTCAGTGAGTGAAAACTGTATTTGGATTGACATAGGAAGTAGGAGGCATCCCCAAAGTAAGGCTCTATCAACATAGTCCAGGAAATTAGCCAAGTGTGAAACTGGTATTGTTGTATGTGGGGCTGACATGGATCGAATAACAATCCTTGTAAAATGTATTTGAGATATAGGGAAATGGCTAGCCTAAAACTCTGTGGGTAAGAGAGCCAAAAGTAGATCAACGAGATCTTGGGGGTTTGATGGTGAATGGTCATCTAACGGAAATGGTATTTCTATATGATCCTCCATGGGTAGAGGAGAGGATGGGATAAATCAAATGGACTCTCCTTATGATGGTGTAGGTTGTGGACATGTATCTCCTATGAGTAGGCAAGGTTATGTTGGTGTAATTTATGGGTTTGCACACTTTACTCTATTTCTCCATGTTCTATTTTTACTCCAAAACATCCTTGTGGCTCGAGCTGAAGATCTGTAGCTCGTTTTATCCAGTTGAATGTTTTCAAAATGCCCTTATCATCGTTATTTTACCCTAGATTGAAGTAAAATCCAAGTTCTCCCCCCCCATTCATGCCCTAATTTATTAATTTTCACGGCTTGTGCCATTTTCTCCTTTGTAAAATCGTGAAAGAGCTCGAAATTGATCAAATCTTGAATTTGTGCAAGTATTTCCCCAATCCCAAGGTCACAAATGATGTTAAGAGATGATTCAGTTGGTCTAAAATGAATAATTCTACCTTCCCTGTCAAAAAATTTAGTTTCTAGGGCATTCCCTGAATTTTTCATGTTTTTGACGTGCTCTCGGGGCGTCAAATTTATCATTTTAAACTCTATGCTGACATGGCAGGCTCTCATTGGTCGGGTGCGGTCAAAAGAATGTTATAACTTGTCAAATTTTCAATTTTTGGTGAAGGGAAAATTTTCTTCGTGGCCCCGCATTTTCCTACTGTGCCTACGTGGCATGATTTGATTGGACAGATGGAGCATCGAGTGGCAGAGGTCACTTGAAATTTTTTTGCCTTCATTTTTGCAAATTTCTCAAAATCAATTTTTTCCCCATGGCCCTGTAGTGCCATAGGGATGTGCTTACGTGGCCTGATGTGATTGGTCAAGGATTGGCAGAAGTAACTTAGGAAATTTTTCTTCTATTTTGGAAAAATTTCTCAAAATTAAATTTTTTCCCAAAGGCCCGCAGCGAATGGCATGATGACATGTGTCCAGGAGGGCCAGGTGGATGGTCAAAGACTTGGAAAATTTTGGTGTTCTTTGGCTCAGAGTGTCAGAGGAAAAATTTGGCCTGAAAGCCCGTGCCCAATGGGATGGCAACACGCGTCGAGGAGAGTTAGCATGGAGAGGTGAATAGATGGAAAATTTGTAAAGATTTTGGCTTCAAAATGCCTAAGGAAAATTTTTGACCTAGAGGCCCGTATCGAATAGGAAAGTGACACGTATGCAGGGGATGAAATGGAGGGGCAGAGGTTTGGAGAAATTTGAAGTTTTAAACTTCACAGGGTAAAAAAAAAATTTTGGCTCGGAAGCCCGCAACAAATGAAAAGCAAACATGTGTCCCAGACTTGGTGGGGATTTTGAGCACGGGAGAAATGTTGAAAAATTTAAAAAAATTGGCGAAAAATCCAAAAACCAAAAAGCTTGTCCGTGGCCCAATGGGAAAAGCTGAATGTGTCCCCCTGCATCGAATCATGGGGTGACATGTGGCACATTTCAAAAGTAGAGATGGAGAACGCAGGTGCGTAACAATTTTTGTGCTTCTGGAGGTTTAAAGGCAATTTTGGAGGGTCGGCTCCGCATCCAATGAGACAGAAACACGTGGTAGAGGAGGCAGCGGGTGTTCGGGCATGTGGAGATTGTTGAGAAAATTTTCCTTTCTCAAAAAGGAGAAAAGTCATCATTTTGGCCTACGGTTTTTAGTAGGACCTACAGGAGGACACGTGGCATGTCTGGGGGCTTGCGGGGAAAATTTTTAGAATTTTCCCAAAATCAAAAAAGGTTCAAAATGCACTTTTAGGATTGGGGGCATGCCCCAATCATATTTGGACATGTGTCCCACCCCATCCAAAGGAAAAAATTAATTTTGGCATTTTTAAAGAGGATTTGGATCTTCCACATGGAGGGCTGGCATTTAAAGTTGATTTTAATCAATGACGGTTGTGCAATTTCATTTTTTGGGCACCATTGGAGCTCCAAGAAGTGTGAAATCATCATTTTTGCACCAAAACACATGAATATTTTCATGAATCTACATCCCTTCAGCCTTCTGAACACAATGACATCATTTATTTGAGCTAATTCAGTGCTCTATAGTGTTTTTCATGAGATATTTTTCTCAGCCCATGAAAAACACGTGAAAGGTAAAGATGAAAAGTTGCAGAGTTAAAAATTATGAGGGAAAAAGGTGAAAAATGATTGCAAATGCATGCTGGCATGGTGGAATGCCAAAAACATGACCCTAGGATGGATAAGGATCTGAGCTCATGTAATATTTTAAAATATTTGTGCATCTCTAGCATTTGGCGAGCTGTTTCACAGTTTTATATCATTTTTCATGAAATGGATAGGGTATTGTAAAAAATTTGATCCCTTTGGAATATTCTTTACTTGGGATGTAAGGATCCAAGTTGGCATAGGGTATATGATGTAGTTTGGAGGCATTTTTGGAGGTCTGTTGAGAATTTTGGAGAAAAGAGAGAATAATTTTCACAAGGAAAACTGGAAGAAGTCCATTTCCTTTTTGGAGAAACTACCTGAGAGCCATTTCAATTCTTGTTTTGCATCAAATGTTCATCATGTTGAGTTGGTTTCAGCTATAAGGCTATAAAAAAGCTTTGAGATTCTCTAAATAACATTCCCTTGCTGATATATTTAGTCAAATTCTTGGATTAACTGGTTTTATCTCTTGGCGAAGCTTGCATGCACTTGTATTTCAATATGTTTTCAATTTGTTTTTCATGCTCATGTTGAAATCTTTTGTTTGGGATCTTTATTGGTCATGCATGGTCTCATTTCTTGTAGAGGGTTTGAAAGGCATCTACAATCTCCCATTCAGAAGAGCATTCATTTGAGTGGAGATAAACATATTTAAATTCATCTTACCTTCCTTGCAAACTGAGGGTATTTGTAAACCTTTGGGTGCACCTTAGGACATGATCTAACAAGGTGTTATTAATGCTTTATTGATATTTTTCTTCAAGCCTTTGTGGTAGGCTATCAAACTTTGTATGGAATAGTTCAGATTTGGGCATCCATGTGTACACATATCCTGGTTGAAAGAGAACTTCCAATTCATTGAAATATCTCTATTGTTTAGGTGTTGTAGTTCTTTTGCAAGGTTTCCCAAAGAAGGTGATGAATCCCAACTACTCTTGTCCCAATATCTCTCATCAGAATTTCAGTTTAAGCTAACTCATTAAGAACCCCTTGTTAGATCATTATGTGTCCACAAAATAATTCAACCCTTTCACAAAATACACAATGTTGATCAGGGTTTTATCATGTCTTTAGCAGCTCTAGCTTTGTTTTGAGAACATTTCCATAATTTAGTAGTGATAGCTCTTTTGAGTTTGGATAATGGATATTTGATCATGTTTTCACAAAGCCTCCTCCACACCATATGCAAAACACAAATATATCTTCATCTCCTTACCATATAGGGGCTGCAATACAGGTTCTCTTACCTTGGTTGATAGGCACAACCTAAAATAGTGAGGGTTAGATCAAAACCCTTACGAAGGTGCTATCCACTCCCTCAATTCTTGAATGAAAACAAGCAAATAGGTGTTCTCTCTAGATACAAATGATGTACAAAACATCTATCTGTCCTTGAGTGTCTTGTGCAGATTCATGATGTTGTTCAAGTTGTGATGGAGATTAAATTTGGATACCAACACCAGAGTGGCGACGTTTCCAGGGAGTTATTGCAATTTCTTGGTGGTTTTGAAGTACTTGAAAGGTTTGAGCATTTGTGTGATCAAGTATTTGAGCTGTTATATTCTTGAGATATCATTTCATACTTCAAATCTGGATGTTTTGGGTAAGAAAGACTTCAAACTTAGCCTGCTCTCCTTATCTACCAGCAGTTTATGTGATTTGGATGCACTATTTTTGGTTGAATTAAGAAGAAGAAAATATGATTTGTAAATCCTTGCAAGTTTTCAGTATAGCATGCATTTGATAGAATATTTTTTAGTACTTTCTTACACAACTAAGGTGAAAATCCTTGGTGGCGACTCCATGCTGTTGGGATCTTGAAAATACCAGTTATCTAACACATTTTTATCATTTGAAACTTGTTGTTTAAATCTGTCAAACTAGAGGGAAGGAGATCCCTCTTCATCAAGGACTCTTCTAAGAAGTTTCTCACCGAATTAAGAAGCTCAGAACTAGAAGGAAGAAGAGTGTGGAAAGTGGTTGGTGATTTGGTCACAAGGAAAGGAATCCCCATAGTTGAATTTGAAGGAGAACAACATGTCATTGAAGATTATAATTCCTCTTCAAGTAGATCTGATTCATGCAATCTTCTTGTTGATTTTCATTCTCCATCAGGTGAGGGACCTTCTTGTGTATTTAAAAAACTTGCTCCTAAATCTACTCCAGTGGTTTCTAAGTTTGCTAAATTTTATCAAGAGAGAGAGCCTTTGGGGGGTTATCATTTTAGAGATCAGTCTTCCGTTCCAATCAGACCCACTACTACTCCTCATCATCTTGTTTCACCTCCAAGATCACCCCCACCAAACAATATGGCTCAACCTAGACCTCCATTTTTTGTAAACACCTTTGGTCCTATAAATTTTGGAGGAATGGATGGTTATCCAAATGTTGTCCCACAGGATGTGAGAAATAGGTTATCAAAATTCCAAGGTAACAATGCCATAACTGGAGATCAACATCTCAAACTCTTTGTTAACATGATGGAAGACTTTGAAATAGAATTTGAGGATGTGTATATCAAATTGTTTATCCATACACTTGAGGAATATGTAAGAGATTGGTATAAAGCTTTGCCTGATAACTCTATTGATTCATGAACTGAGATGAGTAATGCATTCATATTACAATATGGAGACAAAACAGATCCAAGGTTCCTTCTATCCAAGTTTGAGAACATCAAGAAGAACCTGAATGAGACCGTTCATGATTTCAATACAAGGCTTAATAAGACATTAAGAACGCTTCCTGTAATTTTGAGGCCTTGTTATGAATTTTTCTTGATCAAATATGCAGATGCATTTGATAAAAAGGCAGCCTATTACTTGAGAGACAAAAATCCTACAAACTTGAGGCAAGATTTCACCATGGCACTTCAAATTGAAAATAATATTAAAGCTGTTGGTAAACCACTTAAGAGGGATAGTGTGAAGCTGATAAACCCTTAGAAGCCTCAAACTAGAAAGGGTGCTGATTTGGAAGATGTTGTCAAGACTTTGGTAGGGGATGTCAAATATATTTCTTACAAATTATGTCGGGATGAGAAAGGAATTGGGAAAATTTCACAAGGACAACAAAGAATTCAAAACCATGATAGATTTGGCAATCATCCTAGGGGTGATCAAAGACAAGATGATAGAGGTAAAGGGCTTATTGGATCTACAAATAGACAACCCCAACCACGTGAGAATAGAGTGGTTCCTGACCCTCTGACTACAAGATTTTATGTTGTTCAAGAAGTTTCTGATATGGATTGGTGTGACAAATGTTTTCTTTCTCATCCGCCATGTGAAATGGACCAGCAAGATATAGATGATGATAATGAGAATGAAATGGATGATGACATTTGTATGATGGGTAGCTCTTCAGGCTCACAGCAAGCAACAACATCAACAGATGTGATAAGTACAAGGACTGCTGCAACCTTTTGGGATTGCATAAAGAGGGTACCATTTATTTCTCTTCCTCAAACTCATGATGTAGATGTAGTTCAGGCCTTTGAAATTCCTAATAATTACTTTGAATACCTAAGGTCTTTAATGATCAAGAAGTATGATGGTGGTATTCCTTCAGAGGAAGATAGACTATTGTTAATGAATGATGTGGTTGGTCAAGAAAAGGAGTATAATACTAGAATTAAATTTGTTAGAGGAGCTGGTTCTCAAGCCAAGCCAAAGACGCCCTTGCTCACAAGAATTCCCAAGGATGACCCTAGAAGGGAAACGATTTCTAAGAACCCTGTTATCCCATGTAAAAATATCAATCCTCTCTATGCCCAGGTTGCCAAGAGTAATTCTCCATCTGATGAACCTTCTTCTTTCCCTTCCATTGTTGTTTTGCCAAAGAATGTTCCATATGATGTATCCTAGGTATTGAGCCAAATTAAAGTGAGTGTTCCCATTATTGAATTGCTTAGAATTCCCGAACACAAGAAAAGAGATTTTGAATACTTGGGATTGAAAGAAGAAAAGAGTATACCAAGCAAAAATGTAAATGTTGTTGAGAGTCCTCTTCAAAGCGTTGCTGGCCCTAAAACACTGCCACCAATGGAAGATCTTGGAGAGGCACCTGAAGTATATTTGGGTACATCCTTGGTTGATTCCCAACTGAATGTCGATCCATTCTTCACAACTTTGCTCATAAAAGGTAGGTTGCTTCATAATTGCATGTTTGATTCTGGTGCATCATGTAATGTTATGCCTCTAGAAGTTATGAATGAGTCGGATATCAAGGTGACAGAAGCATATGGAAAGTGTACAACCATGGATTCAAGGGAAGTGTCAGTTGTTGGATGTGTGAAGGGTTTAGTGGTGCAACTTGCAGCCTATCCGGGTAAGAATTTAAAACTTGATGTTGTAATTATTGACTGCCCTGCCAAATGGGGTATGCTTTTTTTAAGAAAGTGGGCTGCAAGTGTTGGTGGTAGTGATCAAATGGAAATGTCCTATGCCACCATTCCCATTGAGGGAAGCCTTGTCAAACTCTATGGTGAAAAGAAGATGTTACACTTGATTAAAGATCCCGACAATGCTTCTTATGAAGTGTTGTTTACTGATGTAGATGTTGACAATTTCATTGGTTTTGCTGATGGAAAGGAGAATAAGATGGAAAAATTGGAGTGCCTTGGTATGGTAGGATCTCCATGGCCATTACTATTTTATGGAGTTTTCTCCAAATTTGGAAATGATGCTGGTTTAGTGTTGGTTTCCCCTAGTTTAGAAGAGTTTCCTTTTTCCTTCAAGCTCAATTTTGAATGTACTAGCAACATTTCTGAGTATGAGGCATTGTTATTGGGATTAAGGATTGCATGGAAGTATGGAGTAAAGGATATTGTTGCTAAAGGATATTCAGAGCTAGTTGTCAAGCAAGTAAGAAAGTTATATGCCACAAAAAATCAGCGTATGAAGCAATATAAGCATGTTGTTTGGGACTTGATTGAAATGTTTGATTCCTTTAACATTGTTTACCATGATAGAAGTATTAATGTTGTTGTTGATAAGCTGGATGTCCTTGGTTCTAAATTTGACAATTGCACCGTTTCTCCTTTTTGTGAATATGATGTTGAATTTCTAACAAGGCCATCTATCCCGGATAATGTGAAACATTGGCAGATTTTTTATGATGATGCACAAGTGTTGAGATTATTACAGTGCCAAGGAGAGTTTCCTGGTCAGAATATTGATTGGGAACGAATGGTGTGCATGAATGAAGGTAGAGAAACTTTTTTTGACAAGGATATTATACAATTGAAGACAAATACCATTCCCAAAGGTCTTGTTGCACTTGAATCCAATTTTAGCAATGTTGATTGCATCATTAATAGAAAGATGTCTACTTTAAGGGATGTGGAAGAGCATAACATGGGAATTACAGAAAAACCAAGGAAGATATGGTTGGGAAGTCATCTCAAAAAAGAAAAAAAATAGTCCTATGCCCAAATTTTAAAGAAATATCAAGACTGCCTTGCTTGGTCTTATTTAGAGCTGAAGGCATATAGAGAATATTTATTTCAACATGAGATTCCCCTTGAGGCCAAGACTAAGCCATTTAGACAAAAAAAAAGGCCTATTAACCCACTACTTTCCATGAAAATGTAAGAATAATTGAAGAAATTGAGAGATGGTGGCATCATTTAGCCTACTAGATACTCTTCTTTGGTTGCTAACCTTGTGCTAGTTAGAAAGAAGAATGGAGATATCATACTTTGTGTGGATTTTAGGAATCTAAAAAAAGCATCTATGAAGGACAAATATCCTTTTCCAAATATGGAGAAGATGTTGCATCTTGTAACAGGGTCATAAATGCTTTCTACTTTGGATGGTTTCTCCAAATACAATCAAGTAGTTGTTAAAGAATCAGAAAGACTTAAGACAACCTTCACTACTCCTTGGGGGAATTATGTTTTTGTAAGGATGCCTTTTGGATTGATGAATGCTGGTGCTACTTTTCAGAGGGAAATGGATGTTTCCTTTGTTGGTTATATCAATGAGTTTATTGCATTTTACCAAGATGATGTGACTATTTTTTCAAGACAACGAGCAGACCATTTACAACACCTAGAGAAGATGCTGATCAGATGTAGGGAGTATGGCATTTCACTTAATCTAAAGAAGTGTCATTTTGGTGTGCCAAAAGCCAAGCTATTGGGGCACATTGTGTCCAAAGAAGGTGTTATGATAGATCCTGAGAGAGTGGAAGTAATCAGCAAGGTGCCTGTGCCAAGAACCAAGAAGGGTATTCAATCTTTCTTTGGCCAAATCAATTTCATTAGAAGGTTTGTCTCCAATTTTTCTGAGTTGACTCTTCCAATCACAATCATGCTAAGATAGGATCAAGTTATTAAGTGGGAGGAGGCTGCCATCCAAGATTTTAAAGGAATAAAGGATGCACTCAAGCATGCACCTATTTTGGCAGCTTCAAACTATAAGATGCCTTTCCAAATCTTTTGTTTTTCATTTGAATTTACTATTGCTTCAGTTTTGCTACAAAAGGATGAAAATGGAGCTGAGAGGCCTATTGATTTCTTTAGCAAGGCTTTACAAGCAACTAAATTGAGATACATAACTATGGAGAAACAAACATTTGCATTAGTAAAAGCAACAAAGATTTTTAGGCCCTACATTTTGAGTTCAAAGGTTGTTTCTTATGTTCCCCACACCATGGTTAAAGACATATTATCTGACATGGAGATATCAAGCAAGAGATGTATATGGGTTAACAAATTACAAGAGTATGATATGGATATCCAAACAACAAAGCTGGTAATAGATTTGGGTCTTGCCAAACTCATGGTTGAGAGTAATTTGCAGAATGTAGAAGTGAATCAGCTAGGGGAAGAAAGGGCAGATCTCCTTGACAAATTGATGATTTTTGAGAGGTACAAGGACGTGGTCTATTACCTCAAGCACTTATGTTGTCCCAGTCATTTAAATAAAAATCACAAAAGAGCCCTCAAGCTAGCTTCTCATAAGTATGTCATAACAGACCTTGGGCTGGCTTGGAAGAACCCTGAAGGTGTCCTCTTGAAATGCATAACTGAAGATGAAGCTCCCAAGTTGATTGTTGATTTCCATGGGGGAGTTTGTGGAGGATATTTTTCTGGGAGAGTGACAACACATAATATTTTAAGAGTTGGTTATTGGTGGCCAACTCTTTTCAAAGATATAAACCGACTGGTTAGGAGGTGTGATAGTTACCAATGTTTTTCAAAAAGATTGAAAGCTTTAGGCTCCCTTCCTTTGTAGCCTGTATCAGTTGAAGCTCCTTTCAAACAATGGGGAATGGATTTTATTGGTGAGATTTCAGATCCTTGTAGCAATTGATTATTTTACAAAATGGGTTGAGGCAATTCCATCTAGAAAGGCAACACACCAAGTGGTAATGGATTTCTTGCTGAATCATATCATATGCAGATTTGGGGTTCTAGTTAAGATTGTGTCTGATAATGCTATGTGTTTTAGAGCCAAGCCTTTGATGGTAATGTGCAATGAATATGGGATAAGTCTGACCTATTATTCAAACTACAACCCACAAGGGAATGGGCAAGCTGAATCAAGTAACAAAAACTTTCTCAAAATCATTAGAAGAACCTTGGAAATCAACAAGAAAAAGTGGGGAGAACAGTTGAAATTTTTAGTTTGGGCTGATAGGATAACTCCAAAAAGAGCAACTGGTAAAAGTCCATTTGAACTGGTGTATGGAACTCAAGCTTTGCTGCCATTACACTTGCAATTATCCACTTTTCAGTTTTCCCAGCAGTTGGAAGATCAAAAACATGACCCATATGAATCAAGAATCAATCAGATCATTGAGTTGGATGAAGAAAGGAGAGCTTCTCATCAAAGGCATGTCAGGTTTAGGGAGAAATTGAAGAAGTTGTTTGATAAGAAGGTCACCCCTAAAGCTTTCAGTGTTGGAGATCTAGTTTTGCTATGGGATGGTAGGCATGAAGGCAAGAGTAAGCATGGAAAATTTGATTCTCTATGGATGGGCCCTTATGCCATTGATATCAAGATTGGAGAAAATACATTTTTTCTCAAGGATTTGGATGGGGATTTGTTGGAGCTACCTATTAATGGTAGACATTTAAAACACCTTTTGGATTAAATCCCCAAAGGAGGTATGCACAAGTTGTACATTTTGTATAGCCCTTGTTTTTGTTTTGTCTTTTCCTTGTTTTTGTTGTTGTTGGCTTGTGGTTTTCCCTTTTTTCCTTGGAAACCATTGTTGGTGTGGTTTTCTCGGTCTTTTTTTGGTGAAAATTCTAGTTTTTTATGGCTGCCATGCATGTTTTGACTCCTTTCCCAATTGATTTTTTGGCACTTGGTCTACGTTGTGATCTTGTGGCACTCGCTGGGAGTGCCCATCCCTAGGAAGGAGCCAATGTTGGTGCAATTTATGGGTTTACACACTTTACTCTATTTCTCCATGTTCCATTTTTACTCCAAAACGTCCTTATGGCTCGAGCTGAAGATCTGTAACTCATTTTATCCAGTTGAATGTTTTCAAAATAACCTTATCATCATTTTTTTCCCCTAGATTGAAGTAAAATCCAAGTTTTCCCCCCCATTCATGCCCTGATTTATTCATTTTCATGGGCTGTGCTATTTTCTCCTTTGCCAAATTTTGAAAGAGCTCGAAATTGATCAAATCTTGAATTTGTGCAACTATTTTCCCAATCCCAAGGTCACAAATCATGTTAAGAGATGATTCAGTTGATTTAAAATGAAGAATTCTGCCTTCCCTATCAAAAAAATTGGTTTCTAGGGTATTCCCTGAATTTTTCACGTTTTTGACGTGCTCTTGGGCCATCAAATTTATCATTTTAAGCTCTATGCTGACATGGCAGGTTCTCATTGGCCAGGTGCAGTCGGAAAGAATGTTATAACTTGTCAAATTTTCAATTTTTGGTGAAGGGAAATATTTATCCATGGCCCTGCATTTGCCTACTATGCCTACGTGGCATGATTTGATTGGACAGTTGGAGCATCGAGTGGGGGAGGTCACTTAAAAAAAAAATTCCTTCTTTTTTGCAAATTTCTCAAAATCAAATTTTTCCCCATGGCCCCACAGTGCCACAGGGATGTGCTTACTTAGCCTGATGTGATTGGTCGAGGATTGGCAGAAGTAACTTAGGAAATGTTTCTTCTATTTTGGAAAAATTTCTCAAAATTAAATTTTTTCCCGAAGGCCCCCAGTAAATGGTATGATGACACGTGTCTAGGAGGGCCAGGCAGATGGTCAAAGACTTGGAAAATTTTGGTGTTTTTTGGCTCAGGGTGTCAGAGGAAAAATTCGGCCCGAAATCCCGTGCCCAATGGGATGGCGACACGCATCTAGGAGAGTCAGCATGTAGAGGTGAATAAATGGAAATTTTTTGAATATTTTTGCTTCAAAATGCTTAAGGAAAAATTTCAACCTAAAGGCCCGTATCGAATAGGAAAGTGACATGTATGTAGGGGATGAAATGGAGGGGTGGAGGTTTGGAGAAATTTGAAGTTTTAAACTTCACAGGGTAAAAAGAAAATTTTGGATAAGAATCCCGCGATGAATGAAAAGTGAACATGTGTCCCAGACTTGGCGGGGATTTTGAGCATGGGAGAAATGTTGAAAAATTTACAAATTTTGATGAAAAATCCCAAAATTAGAAAGCTTGTCCGTGGCCCCGATGGGAAAAGTTGAATGTGTCCCCCCACATCGAATCATAGGGTGACACATGGCACATTTCAAAAGTAGAGATGGAGAATGCAGGTGCGCAACGGTTTATGTGCTTCTGGAGGTTTAAAGGCAATTTTGGAGGGTCGGCTCTGCATCCAATAAGATGGAGACACGTGGCAGAGGAGGCAGTGGGTGTTCGGGCCCACAGAGATTGTTGAGAAAATTTTCCTTTCTCAAAAAAGGAGCAAAGTCATCATTTTTTCCCGTAGTTTTTAGCAGGTCCTACAGGAGGACACGTGACATGTCTGGGGGCTCGCGGGGAAAATTTTCAGAATTTTCCCAAAATCAAAAAAGGTTCAAAATGCACTTTTAGGATTGGGGGCCCACCCCAATCATATTTGAAAATGTGTCCCACCCCATCCAAAGGAAAAAAGTAATTTTGGAATTTTTAAAGAGGATTTGGATCTGCCACATGGAGGGCTGGCATTTAAAGTTGATTTTAATCAACGACAGCTGTGTAATTTCATTTTTTGGGCGCCATTGGAGTTCTAAGAAGTGTGGAATCATTATTTTTGCACCAAAACAAATGAAATTTTATATGAATCTACATCCCTTCGGTCTTCTGAACACAATGACATCATTTATTTGAGCTAATTTGGTGCTCTATAGTGTTTTTCGTGACATATTTTTCTCAACCCATGAAAAACATGTGCAAGGTAAAAATGAAAAGTTGTAGAGTTAAAAATTATGAGGGAAAAAGGTGAAAAATGATTTCAAATGCATGCTGGCATGGTGGAATTCCAAAAACATGACCCTAGGATGGATAAGGATCTAAGTTCATGGAATATTTTAAAATATGTGTGCATCTCTGGCATTTGACGAGCTATTTCACAGTTTTATATCATTTTTCATCAAATGGATAGGGTATTGTAACAAATTTGATCCCTTTGGCATATTCTTTGCTTGGGATGCAAGGATCCAAGTTGGCATAGGGTATATGATGTAGTTTGGAGGTCTATTGAGAATTTTGGAGAAAAGAGAGAAGAATTTTCATAGGGAAAACTGGAAGAATTCCATTTCCTTTTTGGAGAAACTTCCTGAGAGCCATTTCAATTCTTGTTTTACATCAAATGTTCATCATGTTGAGTTGTTTTCAGCTATAAATCCATCAAAAAGCTTTGAGATTATCTAAATAACATTCCCTTGCTGATATATTTGATCAAATTCTTGGATTAACTAGTTTTATCTCTTGGCAAAGCTTGCATGCACTTGTATTTCAGTATGTTTTCAATTTGTTTTTCATGCTCATGTTGCAATCTTGTGTTTGGGATCTTTATTGGTCATGCATGGTCTCATTTATTATAGAGGGTTTGAAAGGCATCTACAATCTCCCATTCAGAAGAGCATTCATTTGAGTGGAGATAAACAGATTTAAATTCATCTTACCTTCCTTGCAAATTGAGGGTATTTGTAAACCTTTGGGTGCACCTTAGGACATGATCTAACAAGGGGTTCTTAATCCTTTATTTATATTTTTCTTCAAGCCTTTGTGGTAGGATATCAAAGTTTGTATGGAATAGTGTAGATTTAGGCATCCATGTGTGCACACATCCTGGTTGAAAGAGCACTTCAAATTCATTGAAATATCTCTATTTTTTAGGTGTTGTAGTTCTTTTGCAAGGTTTCCCAAAGAAGGTGATGACTCCCAAATACTCTTGTCCCAGTCTCTCTCATCATAATTTCACTTTAAGCTAACTCATCCTACCTACAATACCCCTGTATCTGCATTGTGTTTCCACAAAAGAATTCAACCCTTTCACAAAAATGCACAAAGTTGACCAGTGTTTTATCATGTCTTTAGCAGCTCTAGCTTTGTTTTGAGAACATTTCCATCATTTAGTAGTGACAACTCTTTTGATTTTGGATAATGGATATTTGATCATGTTTTCACAAAGCCTCCTCCACACCATATGCAAAACACAAGGATATCTTCATCTCCTTACCATATAGGGGCTGCAATATAGGTTCTCTTACCTTGGTTGATAGGCACAACCTAAAATAGTGAGGGTTAGATCAAAACCCTTATGAAGGTGCTATCCACTCCCTCAATTCTTGAATGCAAACAAGCAGATAGGTGTTCTCCCTGGCTACAAATGACATACAAAACATCTATCTTTCCTTGAGTGTCTTGTGCAGATTCATGATGTTGTTCAAGTTTTGATGGAGATTAAATCTAGATACCAACAGGTTCCACTGACAACTACTCAGAAACTTCAGGAGTCAAAGGTGGCATGATAATTATAGGATCTTCCACAAATGAAGGATAAAATGAAGGGGGTTGCTCTATGGGTGGAGGAGTAGATGAAATAGGTTCTTTTGCAGGTAGGGGAGCTCAGGCTAAGATTTCATCTATGGAAGGAACATGAGGAAATTGGGAAACAATTGGTATGTCATCAAAAATAGCTTAAACCTCATGGAAATTACTATCATTGTTTTAAGTGTCACAAAGTTGGTTGGAAGATGGAGCATGATTTGGGAATGGATTCTTAAAAATATTTAGTTTTTGGTTAGCGGGTGCATTCGAGCTATCCAAGACTAGATCTCCATTGTTTAAAATTTTTTGGATGATATTCTTGAAGGTGATGTAGTTATTGTCACTATGACCTTTGACATGATGATAGTTGCAAAATTCATGTTCTTTATACCACGTGGGCATGGGGTTCTTAGGGTCAAAAACAATGTGTGGTTTTATAGGTGGAAGGGTAATGGCACCAGTGTTAATAAGATTTTCCAAAATAGAAGCATAAGGTTATCCTATTAAAGTGCACTTTTGTTGTTCTCATCTGAACTGGAAAGCTTGGATAGGAGAGAGATTAGAAGGAGATTTGGTTAGGTTTAATTGATGAGGGTGGGCCAAATTTGAGAACTACAACATTGGAATATCCTTTGGGTTTTGAATAGTTGTTTTGGGATTTCAAATATGAAGAATCATCTTTTGATTTGAACGTGATGTTCTTGTTACATAACTTAATTTTCTTCTCTTCGATAGCACAAATTTCCAATTTCCATGCCACGGTGAATGCCTCATCAAAAGTGTGAAAGGTCTGCACTTGTAGGGGTGGTGAGATGTGTCTAGCACAAGCCTGTATAAACAACTCTAGGATTTTAGTTTGAGGTTATTGAAATGTGAGCTGGTTAATTAAGTTACACCAGTGAGTGATAAAGTTAGTGATAGACTCATCATTGTACTGTCATGTGGAATAAAGATCAGTCATGGTGACTTTCTTAACAACATGTTGATTGAGAAGTAATCTAAGAAATCTTGTTTTACTTGATTAAAAGAGTAGATGGAGTGTCCTTGTAGCCCACTATACCAGTCCAATGCAGGTCCTGTCAAAGACATCAGAAGGTTCATAGGAGTAAAGTGTCATAATGGGCAATCAAGTAACACCCATGTTTGAAAGACCACAAATGCTATTATGGGTCTTCTTTACTATTGAAATGATTGAATTTTTGAATTTCCCAATGTAAAGGGTATGGGAAAATAGTGATGGACAGATGAATGGGATCATTACATATTTCATCATAGGTGAAATAATTATATGAGGCTGAAACTGATGCTTCTAGTGTCTGCATCCTTTCAATCATTAATTTGATGAGGTCATTAGTAGGTTGTGATGGAAGGGCTCCTCTTGTGATGTAGCAGGGATGGTATTGAACATGTGATTTGAGTCGCATTCTAGTGTATGGCAGTGCCAAATAGGAAGGTTGAGAATAGGGGACTGACATAGAGAATATATATCCAGAATAGGTGACATATGAGATAGGGGGTTGTTGATAGTATGTGTATGTAGGTTGGGTAGTCGCAGTGATTCTAGTTGTGATTGGGGGAAGATATTATGGGATGGATAGGACTAGATTATGGAATGGAGTAGGGGTCACTGACACCACTAGCAGTTATGTTGTAATTGGTATCTGTGAGACAATGGCGTGGATGAGGATATGGTCTAAATGGGTGATCATGGGAAAAAAAATACTATGGGTGTGACTGATACTACAGATGGAGTGGTCATAGTGGGTATGGGGCCTAGCTATGAAACTACTAGGGGTAAAGCAAGTTAAGGTAACACCACATTAGTAGGGGCTGATGTGGAAGTGGGAATAAGGAAAGGAGAGATGTATACAGACATGCCACATATCAACTAACCTGAGGAGTCCTAGGTGTAAGAGTGGGAAAGGTAAAACTGTGAGGTTGTGGGATTATGATCAAGGAGTCATTCAAATTCCTCATCTCCTATTGAAATTTTGGTAGGTAGGGTTGGATCCATTTGTGATATGAAATATGGTGGTGAAGGACTAGGCAGGAGTGGTTGATGACTTGCGTGGAATATAAGAGCGTTAGCTTGATTATGAGTCAACACCATGTGAATGAATATATATTAGGTGATGTTGTATCCTTCATATAACATAGAGAGCATTTAGAATGAAGAAAGAATGTGTTTAGAGGTGGATTTGGGTAATGTATCAGCAAATATTTTTAGCACAAGGTAATCAACGACGATTAAGGATGACCGATACCAGTTCATGGGTAACCGACGTCGGTTATTGTAAGAGAGGACCAATTTTACCAAATGAGGAAAATACTAGTGACGGTCAGATCAAAAAGTTGTATGATGACTTTTTATCAAAGCATAGAGATTACAGAGACTCACAGGAACTCTGAGAGTAAATAAAATGAAATAAGTGTTCTTTGGGAAATTTAACCTAAAAGAACAGAAAACTGATGTTGATTAAGAAAAATTCATGTCGGGAAGAGGGGACTGAAACCGATGGATAAACCGATGTTGGTTACTTTGAAAATGGGAATAATGTAGAAAAAGAGATTGTTGTGAATTTGAGTTAGATAAATAGTCAACCCAAAGGTCTTGAGATGATGCAATGAAGTATTTACACACTCAGAAGAAGTCAGAATACTCCAACTATGATTTTGGAGAGTGCAAAGAAAAAGAATGGAAAAAAATGGAGAAACATATCCTCACACCTCAAAATGCATGTCAATCAAACACTAAAAAACATGTACCTAACAAGTTATTTTCAATGTGTTGAGCTTATTCTATTTAAAAGACTGACTCATGAATTTAGAGTAAAGTTTTTTGGTGAGGAAGGCTTCCTATAAAGAAGGATATATAAAATGATAGCTTTCAGGTTATGTTATGGCGGGGGTAGGCCATCCTATAAGATAATGAATCAAAATAAGTAACAAGTTGGGGAGTACCTTCCAATCCTCTAATCGTGTGATCACTGACAGGCATTCCCAGGTAATATGTTGTTTAAGAAAGATGTGTATATTTAAATTTTGTGTAGTTTGGTAAGATAGAGAGAGAGAGACTATGCTTTCTATGATTCTTTGTGTCAACCATTAGCTAGGCATGACTTCCAACATATAGGTTTCCCTCATTTTAATGTTAGCTAAATGTAGTAAATCATAGTGTAATGCAACCAATTTTAATCCCAAATAAAAAATGTACGTTCGATGAAGCAAATGATGAATAGGAGAGGGTATGATTTTTCACTAAATGTAGGAAGAAAGAAAGAAGAATGATTCTTTTTAAATGTACCAAGAGGAATGTTTCTTTTAGAGAAATTAGAAAGAAGAGAGGATTACCAGAGAAGAAGATTAATGTGTAAGCATTTTAAAGTGAAATAAACACACAACTTTTGCTTAGGAATGAAGAAAATGCATTAGAACCCCTGATGTGTCCCACCGGGCATGCCAAAATGTTTCACCTCTTTCTTTACGTTATTGAGACGAAACAGATGAGGGTAAGGGCCAAGGAGGAATATCTATTTATCCTAGTTAGTTGATGGTTGTTGTGTGCATTGTGACTTCTCAATTCAATGTTGACTGTGAGAGCTTCCTTTTGGCTGGGAGGAACTACCTGAAATAGAAAACAAGACCACAAAAGTAGAGTTAAATAATATATGACAGTGGACTGCCTAGCATGTGCTAGATCCAAGAAGTGTGATACTCCCTAGACGGCTGTCAATCCACTATTTAACACAACTTAAAGTGATAAATAAATGAATTCCTACTATAGTTGATATGATTTAGGTATTTCATTCAAGAACAATAAGAAAATCTAACATAATAGGCTAGGCTATAGTCAAATCTGAAGGGTAGGTAGTTGTCAGGGTGTTGAAATTGGTCAGGGTCAGGATATAGATTGTTTGGGTCACTTGATAAAAGGTAGGTTGGCTCTGTTATTAGAAAAGGTGTAAAAAATAGAGACCGATGTCGGTTTAGTATAATTAGTGACACTTTAGGAGAGACCGACAACGGTCATGGATAACTGGCATCGATACAGCCGGGTGACAGTAGTTCAATAAAAAAAATTTTACATGTTCTAGGTGAGGTTAGATAGAGATAAAGGAAGGGAGGCTGAGGTCTGTGGAAATGTTGAAAATTCTCAAAGAGGTGGAAGGGCCAGGATAGATGATCTGATAAAAGGGTGGGTGAGGTTTGAGTTTTTCAACAAGTAGACTATAAAGGAATGGGAATATTAATGGAAGAATGATAACATAAATGATAACAACCCTATGGATAGGATAAGAAGGAAAATGATCAGTGATTAAATCACTTACCAATGTTACAAATCCAATGGTTAGTTGGTGGGGATGATCGATGGGTAAGATGGAGCTTGGTGCAATAGTGATACTTCCCATAATGTCACCATGAGTGCAAATGCCTTAAGAAAAGACCTGATGCTAGCTATGGTTGTCTATAGGTGCGAAGAGGCTCTGGTTCTGCTTGGATGTAGTTCTATTCTCATCTCCTTGATCTTAGAATTTTCCAACTCAAAAATAAGGTTGTTAAGGTGAATAAATGGTAACCAATGATGGTTCTGGGTTAATCGGCATTGGTTTAGGGGTGGCTGACATCAATTAAGGTGGGATTCCCTAGGTTTACTAAAAATGGAAGATATTTCCAATTTATTGGGATAGGTTGGTTTTTTCTCATGGATTAGAATGAAATCTTCCCTTCTAATGAGAAGGAATGTGGTTAGAGAAATCTTAGGGATGTGCATTTAGGGTTAGACAAAATCTTCACTCATTAAGGAAAGTAATATTAGGTCTTAGTTAGTTATGGAAACATGCCAAGAATAGGTCTAGGGTGAGGTGGTTGGATGAGGTGGAAATTAGGTCAATTAAGGTAATTCAATGATGAATATTGTGAGGATGGGTATTAATTTAATTAGATTAATTAAATTAATACTAATGTGGGGTAGAAGGGGTCGTGGTTAGGTGAGTATATTTGAGTTGGATATTCGAGAGGGGGCCAAGGGGAGTGTGAACCAATTTTGGTTTCTATGTGAGGCTAGGAAGTAGTGGGAAAAATATAGGAGGAAACGTCAGGCCTACAAGGAAATATTTGGAGACCTCACACCCATACTAGTTATAGAGGCTAAGAGTGGTACAATGGCTGCATTACAAGGAAATGGGAATATGGGACTCCCAAGGACTATTCACTTGAGTTTGTACAAAATACTAGCAGTAGAGGCATGATACCATGAGAGTATTGTGACACATAAGATGACACAGACACTGGGATACATAGAGTATCTAGTAGAGTGGTGAGGAGAAAGTGGCGCAACACATCCAATGCCATTTGGGAGTATGGTGAGTGTGACATACCCATGGTGAGAGTCGGGCCATGGCAGAGGTGGTGAGGACCTAAGATTGATTCAGGAACCTACCCAAGAAGGGAAAATTTTGAGACTATCTGTAGTAGAGTTTATTGATTTTGATGATGTATCTAGACTGAGACAAGACCCTTAGCAGCCCATGACTTGATGTATATGTATATTTGGATTTTGGAAGAGATATATAGATATATGATTTTGGTTATGGTTCATTCATGTGTGGTGCATTTTATTTATGGTTTTGATTTAGATGTGGGTGATTATGATTATGATGTGGATGGATGCTAATTATAGAGTTTTGAATGTGATGTGAATGTCTTGAATATGATTATGGATTATGGTGAGTTTTAAATTATGTATATGACTATGTTTTGGAAAATTTATAATATGATATCAATGTCATCTGAATTCACAGTTTGGAGATGAATGGGAGGGTTTTAGATGATACATTTAAGGGTGTTTCCTCTACAGGAGGAATACCTATTGTGATGGTCGATTGAAGGTTATTGCGCACATTATGAATTCTTGATCTAATGATGACTGTGAGAGCTTCCTTTTGGCTAGGAGGAACAACCTGAAATAGACAACAAGACCACAAGAAAGAGTTAAACAATATATGTTAGTGGGCTACCTAGTGTATGATAGATCCAGAAACTGTGATAATTCGTCAGTGGTAGTTAACCCACTGTTTAATATAATTTAATGCAAGAAATGACATAAATAAGTAATTTTCTATTGTATTTGATATGATTTAGGTATCTCATCCAAATACAATACGTAAATCTAACATAACAGGTTAGGCTATAATAAGATCTGGAAATGAAGTAAATAATTAAGGTTTTGTAACATGTCAGGGTCACTTGAGTCACTTTGAAAAGGTTATTAGAATTTGGTATTAGTAGGACTACCAAATATAGAGACCAACATTGGTCTGGTATGACCAACAACAGTTTAGTTAGACATGATGATGGTTATTGCAGGATGGTAATAACTCAATAGTTCATGGTTTTGGGTTTTTTTGAGGCTGAATCTAAGATGGTACGGAGTTGGTTTAGGTCTGGGGAGGTGTTATGAATATTCAAAGGTACTCATGAGTAGAAAAAGGTGATTAAAATGGTTATGAGTGATGGGAATGGTCAGGTTCATAGGAAGGTGATAGTGGTGGGGTAAAAATATAAATGGTGGTTGATAAAAAAAGGTGAAGAATTATTATAAACTGAATAGAAATGAAATGGTACAAGTTACAGACACACTTAATATTTTGGAGGTTCCATGAGTGGGTGGTGGTGATGGTTTATCGGTGAAATTTCATTTAGTGCAATGGCAGTGCTTCCCAGAATGCTCTTGTGAATGAAAATACCTTCTAATCAATGGTTGTGCTAGTTATGGCTGCCTGGATGTGCAAAATACCTCTGGTTCTTGATTACATGCAGATCTATTTTGCTTCAAAACTTGAGAATGTGTCTAACCTTTCAAATAAGGTTACCATATGGTAACCGACAATGGTTTAGGGTTACTAGTGTCAGTTAAGGTGGGACATCCTAGGTTGCCTATAATAGTAGATCTTGGCTATATTTTTTGTAATTTTTCTCAATTGTACTGGGTCTAAATGGAACGTTGCACTTAGATACATGGGAATGTGGTTAAAGGAAGAATAGGCATGTGATTTTAGGGTTATAATAAGTCTTAGTTCATTAAGGTAAGTAGGGCTAAGTCTTAGTTAGTTATGAAAACATGATATTAATAGGTCCATGGTGAGGTGTCTAGGTGAGGTGGTGGGTGATGTGGAAATTGGTTTTAATTAAGGTAATTAAATAATGAATGAAGTGAGGATGAGCATTAATTTAATTTTAAAGAATTAAATTAATATTAATGTGGGGTATAAGGGTCATGATTAGGTGAATGTGTTTTAGTTGGCTATTTGAAAGGGGACCAAGGGGAGTGTGACCCAATTTTTGTGTCTATATTTTCCCCCTTTTTTTTGTATATCTTGTATTGGTAAGCGACGCTAACAGAAACAAAATGTGATTACCCCATGTTTGGTTGAAGGTGATCCCCCTCAAACTAGGCATTGATGAGTTGTAAGACAGAATCGGTGAGTGGTTTGATAAAGGTGTAGATGGGGAAGATTGGTGGGGAAAGGTCTGCATATTGAGGGAAATGGTGATGGTCAGCTCGGGTAATGGGTAGTAGGTCATGGTAAAAATTGGGTCATGGATAATGGCAATCAAATGCATGCACACATAAAGATTGCAACATGGTACATTCTAAATAAAACATCATTTAGAACACACATTTCGTGCCAATCAATCTCAAAACACATAAGCATATGTAGCTGTAATGACTCGGTATGCTACCGATCTCTCATTACATGACTCAGTTACAAAATAATCTCTCATGTTAACTTAAAGTATAGAATACTTTATGTATACCACATATACTTGGTTCTCCTACCCTATTATAGGTACTGAGTGATCTGTTTAAAGAACCTATCTAAATATTTATTACCAATATTCATCTGACATCACGTTGCTTTAAACTAGGTGACATAGGACAATGTAACCAGTAGCTTGTGATACTTTGGCCAAATATTTTCAACATACTATTCATGTTACTATTCCTAGACAACATACTCGTCATTCCAGAATACATCCTTCACCTCACTCTTCTGTTATCTAGATTGGTCTTCACTGACTACCCTCAGTCCACCTACCCAAGGTTTGACCCTAGCTTGGGTTAGAAACATAATTTATTATAGGAAGACACTCAAAATGTCTTAGGGTAAATGGGCATACTTGGTTGACCTAAGTCAACCGGATGTGCCAAGGTACCCTGAGCCATTGAAAGATACTACCTATCCTAAACATGCTACTAACTTGACCTAGAGAGAAACTAAGTTCAAGTCCTTATTTTTGTGTAGATCTAGATGATCAATGTAGAAGGGTGTTGCCACATGTCAACTGCAATGTTGTATCCTCGAGAAGACCTAAGTCTTCTCGAAGGTACAGTCCTATAGTTGGCGTGTGCCAACATCTTATAGAAGCTGCCTCATCATGATGTACATACCCCAAGGAGGTTATTAATACATTATTAATTTGGAATAATACACAGATTATAGCAACCCTGTTAAATCCTAATCCAACACTCCATAAGATTTTTTCTATATTATATTTAATTAGAAATTATAGAAATTCCTCAACTTATGATTTATTTTTATGTTAATTTTACAAGGCTTAATAAATAAATATCCAGAAACAGGACAACAACATCATAAGTTCCATTATATTGTAATCTTAACCATTCAAAGAAGGTGTAGCAACCAGATAGGTTCAACTATAGTAGAATTTATAGGGAAATGAAGTCTAATGATTTACGATCATATCACCATTCTTTAGATTACATTCCTTTGAGCGAGGAAGATTATTCCTTTACATGATTAAGTGTTAGGGTTTTTCATACCCTTCTTATCTTTCACAATCTCTATAGTTTTACTGCATATTCATTACACATTCCATTAGTATGGTATAATTATTTAGATAAATATTGTTATCTTATGCAACTTAACAAGTTGCATCTTATCAAGGGAAATTAAACTAATTCCCTTTATCTAACTTATCAAGTTTATCTGAATTAAGCATATAACAGATATGAATAATATCATCAAGATAGGATTTCCATCACAACCAATACAAGTAAATATCCAACATTCAATTCATCATTATAAACTTATTCATTTACAAGACTATGCATTTCAGGCATACTGTATAACAAAAACCTCCATTCCAAAAAGAGTACAACTTTTATTTTTCAATACAACTCATGAATGAATCAAAACTCTTTACACAAGATCCAGAATTAAATAAGCCAATATAACTTGAAATTTCTTGTCTACTTTTTATCACTTATGATGTCCATCTACAAAATTACTAGCACAGGTTAGTTCAATGAACTGAGCATGATAAGCATTAAGCATTAAAGTAAAGTGCATTCCACTAATTGTTTCATTAAACAACTCTTCTTTAATGAAACAATTAATATACATCATACAAATAATCATAAGTAATAAAATCTAGAAATAAGTACAAATAAGAGAATCTGAATTCACTCTTAAGAAAAGAGCATAATATAATCTCCAACATCAGAATTATATCACAAGACTTAATTGATCCTATCAATTACTTTAACAGTCAACAAGTCTTGTCATTCAATTATTCTATAAACCCATAAGAATAGAAATACACATTTATCTTTACCAAGCAGCAAAAGAAGTTAGTTACAACATAGCTCATAATAGTATGCTTCATCTTTCCATATAAACCAAAGAAGGAAATCAATACATACCTATTTCCCAGACACAATTCATCTGAAGGAAGGAATCAGGTTTAGTACACACAACACTACCTCAGTCCAAGATATCAATATAAGGATTCCATAAATAAAGAGGAAACATCTAACCAAGAGTCCCAATTCAATCCAAGCAGATTTGAAACAGTCTAACAGAAAGCCTTACTAACTTCTATCTGTTAGTAGATATAATGCAAATATTTGAAATCAAACTTTCCAAAAATCCAAGCGATACTTGAATAAAATAAATCTCTTAACCAATCCACAAGAAGTCCCCTTCTTAGCAAGAGAATTAATTAAAGATAATTTCATTCAATGAACTTATATAGTCAGCATAAAAAGGATCTTAAATTAAAAAAACCCAATCCATATTTCATTTCATTTATACTATGAAATGAAATCCCTTATCTAATACAAACTTAGAAATTCTTTAGCTAGTTCCCAAAAGAGAACACAAAACCGAATGCACAGTCAAAGAATGCACACTACCAACTTCCATTACAAAACATACAAACTGATTATCTATTTCCATTCTCCAAGCTCAAGTTCAAATTCAAATCTCAAAATGAAATTCACAGTACCATCTCAAAACAGCATAACTGTCCCCAGAGAACATAATTATTTCTCTATAAAACTTGGAGGTTCTATCAAAGATACCCAGGAGATAAATCCTGTAATCATAAGAATATTACAAGGTCAAGACAAATCACATTGAAGACTATTCCCCTTACAAAGCATTAGATAAGGGTCAAATAAAGGTCATGGATCCCAAAGAATGCAACATTACCAAGCATTCAGAACAGGGATACAGTATCCTTTCAAACAACACTAGTATAATAGGTTTATATTCAACATTATATTAAAACCCATGAATCAGATGAAAGATCCGAAGAGAGTAAGAAAACTAAACAATTCATTTAAGACAAGCTAATGTCCCAAACTTCTTCCAACAAAACTAAACAAATTCATCACAAGCCTCTTGAGTCCCAACTAAAAGCTTATGATAGGTAAGAATTTGTTTCAACATAAAGGAAAAAAAGGAAGTAAATAATATTCTTCTATAAACCCTTATCTTTTAATGACTGATCCAAATGAACTAAAGCTTAAATGATCCCACAACAGGACGTAGTTCCATTCCATTTAATTCAAAGAATAAATAGTCAAACTTCTCACAAGATGCGGGTTCACTTAGGATAGAGAAGAAGAAGATACACTTCAAATTCACATGCCTTGTCCAATTCAAGAACACTGTGCGGCCTGAAAGATAGAAGTAATACAACCATTCTCTCACAAGAAGAAAAATACAAGAGGTTTTGAAAAAAAGTCACACGGTCTACCTTTGACCAAACAAAAATCATAAGACCCCTTCGAGCAGGTAGTATTAATTGAGATTAAAGCTTTACAATCCTTAATACCCAATAAACTCCAGCTCAGAATACCTGTATAAAATCAAACACATCGATTCCCATACAAGATCAAAACAACCAACAATGGAATACTTGTACTATGTCAAATACGAGCTTCGAACATAAGTTCAAACAACACAAGCTCAAATACGAGCCTATAACGCAACCCATGGCCCTAATACAAGCTCAGAATAAACACCAACTGCTCTATTATGGGTTCAAAAATTTCCAAATCTATAAAAAAATTAAACTCCAGTTCAGAGTGTGAGTACAAAACAAAACTCAATGACTCAACATTAAGTTCAGCATTTGCATGAACCGAATATGAGTATAGTTGTTGAATATTAAGGTTCAACCAAAATTTTAGAGCTACACCAAGTTCTTACTCAACCCAAAACAAACACAAAGTCCCAGACAAAAGCTCCTAACAAAACACAAAGATCCCACACAAGATTGAAACAACCACAAAACTCGACTAAAATCTCAACAAATTACAAGACTAAAAATAGAGGTTCAGAACCATTCAAGTAACAAGCCAGTTCAATCAACCTTAGTCTCAAATTCAAGATACAAAGCTTTTGAATACAAGCTATAAAGCTTTAAATGCAAATTTCAGAGCTTCAACTACAAGTTACAGAGTTTCAATACAAATTTGCATGAAAACCTCTAACATCTAGTAAGGAGGCAGTTCCTAAAAACTACCATTAACAAAAAAGGATTCATATTCCAAAACCCACATAGATTTCATGAATACATGCAAGTAAATAACCAGATACATCATGCAAATATATATTTCCAGTGAGCAGAATTGTTTTAATGAATCATTTAGAAGAAAGCAAGAAATCTTAATGGGTAGAGCCTATCATGCTTGATAGTGCTTCTACCAATTCGAAGAAGACTTCCAGCCGAGTTTACAACACCTCTCCTTATCCAAGAAAGATCAACCTACAATAATATTTTTCCACCATGCTTCATATAATTTCCTTGAATTTAAAATAGATTAGAGAAATCAAAAATAGCCACCAAGTGGAGATCAAACTTCTGGTTCGAAGAACCAGATAGCTCCATGCAGAGTAAAAATCGTGAAGCATGCAAAAAAAACAACCCCAAACAAATCCACCAACATGCCTTCCAAGATGGTTTGCTTACCAAAACTAAGGAAAATTAATGACATTAATTTGCATATTCCTGCTTCTCTCTCTTTCCCACTGCCATCCAAAGTTGGTGATACCAAATTGAATTTCCACATGCATTTCCAAACTTAGTGATGCCTCCATGTAGGTTCCACTAAACTTTAACTATCCCCTACCAAAATCGCAGTACTTCCATGGCTTAATACCGAATCAAATCAAAATCACATCTCATTAAAATATTAGGAACCACCGCTTAGCTCCCACTTTCTAATCAAACCATAGGTTCCATTTCATACCCATTAGTTTAGGATAGATACAATTTTCTTAGGTTAGATCTTAGGTTAGTTTAAAAGTATAACCTTAGGATATAACCTTCAATCAAATAGATTTCCACTTTAGGTTAGGACATAACTCAACCAAATAGTATTAGGCAATAGGTTAGAAATAACTTAGCATCCCTTAGGTTATTTCCCTACATACTAACTTAGTATTAACAACTTAGGTTAGGATGTCATCCCACGTAGAGTGGTGTAGAAAGAGTTAGGAAAATTTACCTAAGTCTCGAATCCCATTAGGATAGACCTTATTAGATATAGGAAAAGCTATATTCTCCCCTTATCAAGAATCCTAAAGTAGGTTTCTATTTCCCTATAACTCCATTAAGCACCCTACAAGGGTCAATCAAGAAGATCCGAGAACAACACAAAAAGAATGTAGGCACGGTCTTTCAAGACAATAAAGAATTTTCAACAACCACAAGTTTAGTCCATTAAGTCTCTTAATCAATGAATGTCAGTTTTTCATTCAGTTTAGATAAGAAGATTTAAAACATACCTTGGATCAATGGAATTGATCCAAGGATGAGTCCAATAGTAAGGGATAAGTTTGCAACCATTCAAACCAAATTACAACTTACTCATAAGAAGTGAAATAGATTATTGCAAGCAACAACATATCATCCCTAAAATCAAAGAGCATAAATGATTTATCCATGGCAAGCATGATTTTTCAACAACCACGAAACACACATTTGTCCTGAAAATCACATGTCAATGCTTGCAATGCAAAAGAGGAATATAACAGTTTGACAAGGTGTTACATACTTCCCTCCTAAAAATAATCATCATCTCGATGATTATCTCATTTTAATCATTGCATTCTGGGTAATCAACTTATTCACTTTCTTATCATATGTCCAAAACAGATCAAAATTTTAAAGTTCCATAAATCAGCATTCACATAGCTATTTATTCAAAAAAATAAATAGTTGTCTATCCATAACTGGCATAATTATTGTCATATAAAGATAAAATAAAAAAAATTATTAGTCATCCCCGTCAATTTTGATCAAATAAATATGGAAAAGTAGTTTTCATATTGTCTAGGTTTTCCCAAGTTGCACTTTCTTCATTAAACTGGTCCCATTGGACCTTACATTGACTTATCTCACGATTTCTTAAATGTAATTGGTGAGTTTCCAGCACTCGTATGAGTTTAACCATGATTAATCCTGGGTATTAGACCTACAAGGAATTCCAATTTAACACATGTGATAAATCTGAAACGTATTTCTTAAGCAAAGAAATATGGAAAACATCATGCATTCGTGACAAAGTAGGAGGTAATGCTAAACGGTAAGTTACAGGGTTGATTACTTCAACTATCTCAAAAGGTCCCACATAATGAGGTGATAACTTGGCCACCTTGCCAAAAGTTATAGAGATTTTTTTCGGTTTAACTCAAAGAAATACTTTCTCACCAAGTTCAAATTTTTAGTCAACCCTCTTTAAATCAGCATAACTCTTTTTCCTACCTATTTCTTCTTTCAAGTGCTCATGAATCACTTTAACTTTTTGTTACATTTCAGTAAGAATTTTAGGTCCAATTACCTCTCTATCCTCAATGTTGTTCCAACTAATAGGTGTTCTACATTTTCTTCCGTATAATGTTTCGAAAGGTGCCATCTTAAGAGAGGCATGATATGTGTTATTATATGCAAACTCAACTAGTGGAAGGTACTCTTCCCACTTATACTACTGGTCCATACAATACATTCGTAACATATCCTATAAAACTTGATTAACTCTTTCAGTCTATCCATCCATTTCTAGATGATACGCAGAACTGAAATTCAGCTTAGTTCCTAGAGCTACATTAAGCATTTTCCAAAACCTTGACATCATTCTAGGATCTCTATCCGATATGATTAATTCAGGTACTCCATGTAATCTAAATTTTTTGTGTACAAATATTTTAGCTAACACAGGAGAATCATCCTTCAGATTACCAGCAATAAAATGTGCTACCTTTGTTAGTTTATCCACAACTACTAAAATAACATCATGTTTATTTCTTGACATAGGAAACCCTTGTACAAAGTCCATGCTTATCACTTGCCATTTGTACTGTGGTATGCTATGAGGATATAATAAACCAGCTGGGTGCATATGTTTCCACTTTAACACATTGACATTCAAGGCAATGTGTCACAAAATCTATAACATCCTTTTTCATTCCTTTCATGAAATATTGCTACTTTATATCAACAAGCATCTTTGTAATACCATGGTGTCAAGAAAAAGGTGAATTGTGAAATTCTGCTAATAGTTTCTTTCTTAAATCATTTAGCGAAGGTATGTAAAACATGTTTTCAAATATTAAGATTCCTTTGTTGTCAAAGTGAAAACCTTTATACCTCAGATCACTAGGATCTGTAGCAAGCATTCTCTTTACTTGCTAAAAGTAAGAATCAGATTCCATCACACTATTTACTTCATCCTTAAATTGAGTTCTCAATGTTATAAGCGTTGAAATGTGCTTCCTATGAATTAGAGCATCAGCCACTCTATTTTCCTTACCCTTGATATAATTTATGTCAAAATCATATTGAGACAAAAACTCCAACCACCTTCATTGTCTTGCATTAAGATTTGGTTGAGTGAAAATATACTTCAACCTAAGATGATCAGTTTTCAATTTAAAAGGTTTACCAAGAAGGTAATGCCTCCAAACTTGTAATGCATGAAAAATGGCAGCAAGCTCTAAATCATGTGGAGCATAATTCAACTCATGTAACTTTAGTTTTCTACTTTCGTAAGCTATGACATGATCATTTTGTAACAAAATACCTCCTAGACCTTCACCTGATGCATCAGTTACCACCATAAAATATCCATTAGGATCTGGTACTGCTAGAATAGGTGCAGAAGTTAACTGTTCCTTCAAAATTTTGAATGCAATTTCACATTTCTCACTCCAAACAAACTTTTTATCCTTCTTCTGTAAATAAGTTATTGGTGCAACCTACTTAGAGAAGTCTTTTACAAATTTCCTATAGTAACCAGTAATCCCAATGAAGCTTCTAAATTTATGTACATTCTTTGGTGTAGGCAACTCAATTATAGGTATAATTTTAGAAGGATCTACAACAATTCCATTCTTACTTATTACATGTCCCAAATAGTGTACTTTTGTGTCATAGAAAGAACATTTAGATAGCTTACCATATAATTGCCTCTTTCTCAAAATTTCCAAAACTATCTTCAGATGCTCATGGTGTTCCTCAATACTTTTAGAATATATGAGAATGTCATCCAAGAATACGAGCACAAATTTGTCCAAGTATTCTTGAAATATATTATTCATTAAGTTCATAAATGTTGTAGGTGCATTTGTTAATCCAAAAGGTAAAACCGTGAACTCATAATGTCCATACCTTGTTCTGAAAGTCTATTTTATGAATGTCCTCATCCTTAATCCATAATTGATGATATCCAGATCAAAGATCTATCTTAGAATACACTGATGCTCCATGCATCTGATCAAATAGATCATCAATCCTAGGGAATGGGTATCTATTCTTGATTTTTTCTTTGTTTAACATTTTATAATCAATGCACAATCTAAGTTTTCCATCCTTCTTTTTCACAAAAATTATTGGTGCTCCCTAAGGTGAAACACTTGGTCTAATCAAACCTTTAGAAAAAAATTCCTGCAACTGAGCCTTAAGCTCTACTAATTTTTTTGTAGTCATTCGATATGGTGCCTTGGAAATAGGCTCAGTTCCAGGCTTGATCTCAATTGTGAAATCAAAATCTCTTTGGGGTGGAAGACCTGACAATTCTTCCAAAAACATGTCACTGTAGTCTCGTAATAATGGATATCATTCCATGACATTATTGTTCTCTTCAGTTGTTTCTACAATTTTCACTACATTTAAGGTAGGACCTTTATTTTTGGCTTTTTTAAGTTGCATAACTTATAGTTTTCTAACAGAAATCTCACGTTTCACACCCTGAATCTCTGTTGTTTTCTGCAGGTCATCTAAAAAACTAATGTGTTTTTCAAAATAGTCCACTTTAGCCTTATGTTCTGCTAACCAATTAACACCTATGATTACATCATAAGACCCCAAAGGTGCAACATAAAGATCAACTTCAATGGAAAAGTTAGGTAAATCAAGGACTGCTCCAAAAAGACACATACTAATAGTATGAACAACATTTTTTCCATACTGTACAGTCCATGTTTTATCCATGTTTCCATATTTTCTTTTTAGTTTTGATGATAATTTACTAGAAATGAAACATTTAGTAGCTCCGGTGTCAAAATAATAGTTATAGTAAACCAATAACTTACCCAAAACTTCTATAGGCGTGGCCTGTTTCTCAGCATGCTTGTCAACTACTGCAACATGTATTTTGTGTTGCTGATTACGATCATTCTATTTTTAAAGGGCATTGGTTTACATAATGATATTTTCCATAGTTATAAAAACCTCCTACATGTCCCTTCCTAGGCTCACGTTGATTTCCATCCTTAGAATTATCGTTTTGACCCCCATAGGACTTATGTCCATTATTATTGTTCTTAACAAAGTTGTTCCATGCATTACCAACAAACTTGTTTGTTGCTACTTTCTTATTAGTATCAGATGAAAACTTACCTTTCAGTCCAAATTTCTTCCATGGTTCTTTCTTAGGTGCAAGAGATGATGAATATGAGTTGGGAATTTCCTTCCTTACTTCCTCCTTATGAGCAAAAATTGCCTTCAATTTCTGTTCCTACCTTATGACCTTTTTAACAACCCCTTTCATTGTGGTTAGGCTGTGAACATCCACCTCTCCTCCTATAAAGGGATTCAATCCCATGATGAATTTCTATATCCTAAACTTCTCATCAATTTGGTAGTGAGGTACATAATTAAGGAGTTTAGTAAACTATTCCCAATACTCAGTTACAGTTAGCTTTCCTTGAGCTAAGTTCTAGAATTTAGTCATATTTTGATCATAGTAAAGTTTTAGCAGCCAACGTTGCCTAAAGTAACCTTTAAATTGATCCCATGTGATACTAGTTTCATCAATATTTAACTTAGCCTTACGGTTGTCCCACCATGAAGATGCCTCATGGGAAAGATAATATGCTCCCTATATCGCCTTTATTTCTTCTGAGAAATTCCTTATTGCAAAGTATTTCTCCATTTCACTAAGCCAATTCTTAGCCCCATCTCCTAATGTGGTGCCATAAAACTTGGGTTGACTTATCCTTTATTATGTCATTAGTGATTTCAGCTACTAGCCTAGCCTTTTTTTTCTTAGGTTGATCAGTTATGTTCACATTGTTATTATCAACACCTACATTGACATTATCCCTAGGAGGTGGCTAATTTTTGTTATCAATATATTCTTCCTCATCATTACCCATTACTTGTTGTTCAAGTACAGCCAAACAATCTCTTGTGTCCAATAGGGTAGCAAGGATCTCATCGAGTTTTTGGGTAGTTGCTGCTCCTTCCTTAGGCGGAGGATTATTTGCAACATTTCCTCTCGTTCTAACCATTTTATATTACAATAAAATTTAAGTTTCATCAGATTATGGACATAATAGGTCCAAGAGCTACAAACTTTAGCTCTGATACCAAGATGTAACATTCCCATTTTTAGACTTTAAAAACAAGGAATTTTTTTTACATAATGTTCTCTGTTCTAAATAAAACATCACTTAGAACACACATTCCATGCCAATCAATATCAAAAAAGATAACCATATGCAGCTGTAATGACTCAGTATGCTATTGATCTCTCATTCCATGACTCAGTTACCAACCGATCTCTCATGTTAACTTAAATTATAGAATACTTTATGTATACTACGTATACTTGGTTCTCCTACCCTATTCTAGGTAGTGAGTGATCTATTTAAAGAACCTATCGGAATATTTGTTACCAATATTCATCTGACATCATGTTTCTTTAAACTAGGTGACATAGGACAATGCAACTAACAACTTGCGATACTTTGGCTAAAGATTTTCAACATACTGTTCATGTTACTATTTCTAGATGACATACTTGTCATTCCATAATACTTCTTTCACCTCACTCTTTTGTTATCTATAATGGTCTTCACTGACAACTGTTAGTCCACCTACCTAAGGTTTGACCTTAGTATGGGTTAGAAACATAATTTATTATAGGAATATTCTCACAATGTCTTAGGGTAAATGGGCATACTCGGTTGACCCTAGTCATCTAGATGTGCTAAGGTAACCTAAGCCATTAAAAGCTGCTACCTATCCTAAACTTGCTACTAAGTTGACCTAGAGAGAAACTTAGTTCAAGTCCTTATTTGTGTGTAGATCTAGATGATCAATACAAAAGGGTGTTGCCACATGTCAACTGTAACGTTGTATCCTCGAGAAGACCTAAGTATTCTCATAGGTACATTCCTATAGTTGGCATGTGCCAACATCCTACAAAAACCGCCTCATCATGATGTACATACCTCGAGGAGGTTATTAATACATTATTAATTTGGATTAATAGACAGATTATAGCAACCCTGCTAAATCCTAATCCAACACTCCATAAGATCTTATCTATATTATATTTAATTAGAAATTAAAGAACTTCCTTAACTTATGATTTCTTTTTATGTTTGTTTTACTAGGCTTAATAAACAAATATCCAGAAACAGGACAACAAAATCATAAGTTCCATTATATTGTAATCTTAACCATTCAAAGAAGGTGTAACAACTAGATAGGTTCAACTATAGTAGACTTTATAGGGAAATAAAGTCTAATGATTTACGGTCATATCACCATTATTTAGATTACATTCCTTTGAGTGAGGAAGAGTCATCATTTACATGATTAAGTGTTAGGGTTTTTCATACCCTTCTTATCTTTCACAATCTCTATAAATTTACTGCATATTCATTACACATTCCATTAGTATGTTAGAATTGTTTAGATAAAAATCGTTATCTTATGCAACTTAACAAGCTGCATTTTGTTAAGGGAAGAAATTAAACTAATTCCCTTTATCTAACTTATCAATTTTATCCAAATTACGCATATAACATATATGAAGAATATCATCAAGATAGAATTTCCATCTTCTTCGTAAATACAAGATAATTTACACAACCAATACAAGTAAATCTCCAACAATCAATTCATCATTATAAACTTATTCATTTACAATACTATGCATTTCAGGCATACTGTATAACAAACAACCTTCATTCCAAAATGAGTACAACTTTTATTTTTCAACACAAATCATGAATGAATCGAAACTCTTTACATAAGATCCAGAATTAAATAAGCCAATAAAACATGAAATTTCTTGTCTACTTTTATCACTTACGATATCCATCTACAAAATTACTAGCACGGGTCAGTTCAATGAACTGAGCATGAGAAGCACTAAACATTCAAGTAAAGTGCATCCCACTAAATGTTTCATTAAACAACTCTACTTTAATGAAATAGTTAATATACATCATACACATAATCATAAGTAATAACATCTAGAAAGAAGTAAAATTAAGTGAATCTGAATTCACTCTTAAGAAAAGAGATAATATAATCTGCAACATCCGAATTATATCACAAGACTTAATTGATACTATCATTTACTTTAACAGTAAACAGGTCTTGTCATTCAATTATTCTATAAACCCATAGGAATAGAAATACACTTTTCTCTTTACCAAGCAACAAAACAAGTTAGTTATAACATATCTCATAATAGTATGCTTCATCTTTCCATATAAACCAAAGAAGGGAATCAATACATACCTATTCCCTAGACACAATTCATCTGAAGGAAGGAATCAGGTTTAGTACATGCATCACTACCTCACTCCAAGATATCAATATAAGAAGTCCATAAATAAAGAGGCAACATCTAACCAAGAGTCCCAATTCAATCCAAGTAGATTTAAAACAGTCTAACATAAAGCCTTACTAACTTCTATCTGTTAGTAGATATAATGCAAGGATCTTAAAACAAACTTTCCAAAAATCCAAGTGATATTGGGAAAAAAAATCTCTTAACCAATCCACAAGAAGTCCCCTTCTCAAAAGAGAATTAATTAAAGAGAGATTCAGTCAATTAACTTAAATAGTCAACAAAACAATGATCTCAAATAGTAAAGACCCATTCCATATTTCATTTCATTTATACGATAAAATGAAATCCCTCATCTAGTTCCCCCAAAAGAGAACACAAAACTAAATTCTCAGTAAATGAATGCATACTACATACTTTCATCATAAATCTTACAACTCATTTCCTTTTTCCATACTCCAAGCTCAATTTTAATTCAAAATTCAGAACGGAATTTACAGTATAGTCCCCAACAGTAACTGTCCCCAAGAGAACATAATTATTTCTCTATAAAACTTGGAGGTTCAATCAAAGATACTAAAGAGGAGAAGAAATCCTCCAATCATAAAATATTACAAGGTCAAAACAACTCATGACTCAAGATTGAATTCCCATTACAAAGCATTAACAAAAAATTCAAATGAGAAGGTAGTTCGTAATCCCAAATAAGAGAAACATTACCAAGCATTCAGAGAAGTGATATTATATCCTTTCAAACAACATACAATATAATAGGTTTATATTCAACATTCCACAAAAACCCATGAATCAGATGAAAGATCAGAAGAGAGTAAGAAAACTAAAAAATTCCCTTAAGATAAGCTCTATCACAAAGTTCTTCCAAGTCGACTGAACTATTTCATCACCAGCCTCTTTGAGTGTCAGCTAAAGATTATGACAGGTAAGGATTTGTTTCAACATCAAAGAAAAAAAGGAAGTAAATAATATTCTTCTATAAACCCTTATCTTTTAACGACTCATTCAAATGAACTAAAGCTCAACTGATCCCACAACATGATGTAGTTCCATTCCATTTAATTCAAAGAACAAAATAGTCAAACTTCCCACAAGATGCGGGTTCATTCAGGAAAGATAAGAAGAAGATACACTACAAATTCACATGCCTTGTCCAATTCAAGAACACTATGCGGCCTAAAAGACAAAAGTTATACAACCATTCTCTCACAAGAATCAAAATAGAGGAGGTTTCAAAATGAATTCACATGGTCTACCTCCAACCAAAACAAAACTCATAAGACCCCTTTTAGCAGGCATTTTTAATTGAGATTAAATCTTTAAAATCCTTAATACCTACTAAACTCTAGCTCTGAATACCTGTATAAAATCAAACAAGTCAATTCCCATAAAAGATTAAAACAACCAACAATGGAATACATGTACTGTGTCAAATACAAGCTTCAAACATAAGTTCAAACAACAAAAACAAAAATACAAGCCTATAACGAAACCCATGGCCCTAATACAAGCTTAGAATAAACACCAATCCTCTATTATGGGTTCAAACATTTTCAAATCCATAAAGAAGATTAAAATCCAGTTCAGAGCATGAGTACAGAACAAAACTCAACGACTCAGTAGTAAGTTCAACGTTCGCAAGAACTAAATATGAGTGTAGTTGTTGAATACGAACATTCAACCAAAAGTTCATAGCTACACCAAGTTCTCACTCAGCCCAAAACAAACACAAATTTCCAAAAAAAATCTCCTAACAAAATCTCCTAACAAAACATGAATCTCCCACACAAGCTTGAAATAACCACAAAACTCCAATAAAATATCAACGTATTAGAAGACTAAGAATAGAGATTCAGAACCATTCAATCCACAATCCAGTTCAATCAACCTTAGTTTCAAATGCAAGATACATAGCTTTGAATATAAGCTAGAAAGCTTCAAATGAAAATTTTAGAGCTTCAATTACAAGTTATAGAGTTTTAATATAATTCACATGAAAACCTCTTACATCTAGTATAGAGACAGTTCCCAAAAACTACCATTAATAGTAAAGGATTCACATTCCAAAACCCACATAGATTTCATGAATAAATGCAAGTAAATAACTAGATACATCATGTAAATATATATTTCCAGTGAGCATAATTGTTTTAATGAATCATTTAGAAGAAAACAAGAAATCTTAATGGGTCGAGCCTACCATGCCTGATAGTGCGCCTGCCAGTTTGAAGAAGACTTCCATCCGAGTTTCCAACACCTCTTCTTTTCCAAGAAAGATCAACCAACAATAATATTTTTCCACCATGCCTCATATAATTTCCTCGAATTGAAAATAGATTAGAGAAATAAAAAATAGCCACCAAGTGGAGATCAAACTGTTGGTTCAAAGAACTAGATAGCTCCATGCATAGAAAAAATTGGGAAGCATGTAAAACAAAATAACCCCAAATAACTCCACCAACATGCCTTCCAAGATGGTTTTCTCACCAAAAATGAGGTGAATTAATGACATTAATTTACATATTCCTACTTCTCTCTCTTTTCCACCACCATCCAAAGTTGGCGAGACCAAATTGAATTTCCACATGCATTTCCAAACTTAGCTATGCCTCCACGTAGGTTCCACTAAAATTTAACTATCCCCTACCAAAATTGTAGTACTTCAATTCCTTAATACCGAATCAAATCAAAATCACATCTCATTAAAATATTTGGAACCACCGCTTAGCTCCCACTTGCCAATCTACCCTTAGGTTCCCTTTCATACCCATTAGTTTTGGATGGATACAATTTTCTTAGGTTAGATCTTAGGTTAGTTTAAAAGTATAACCTTAGGATATAACCTTCAATCAAATATATTTCCACTTTAGGTTTGGACATAGCTTAACCAAATAGTATTAGGTAATAGGTTAGAAATAACTTAGTATCCCTGAGATTATTTCCATACATACTAACTTAGTATTAACAACTTAGGTTAGGATGTCATCCCATGTAGAGTGGTATAGAAAGAGTTACGAAAATTTACCTGAGTCTCGAATCCCATTAGAATAGACCTTATTACATATAAGACACGTTGTATTCTCCCCTTCTGAAGAATCCCAAAGCAAGTTTCTATTTCCCTTTAACGCCACTAAGTGCATTGTAAGGTTCAATCAAGAAGAGCCAAGCACAACAAAAACATAATGCAGGCACGGTATTTCAAGACAATAAAGAATTTGCAACAACCACAAGTTTAGTCCATTAAGTCTCTTAATCAATGAATGTCATTTTTTCATTCAGTTTAGATAATAATATTTAAAACATACCTTGGATCAATGGAATTGATCCAAGGATGAGTCCAATAGTAAGGGATAAGTTTGTAACCATTCAAACCAAATTACAACTTACTTATAAGAAGTGAAATATATTATTGCAAGAAACATCATATCAGCCCTAAAATCAATGAGTAGAAATGATTTATCCATGGAAAACATGATTTTTCAACAACCACAAAACACACATTTGTCTTGAAAATGACATGTCAACACTTACAACGCAAAAGAGGAATATAACAGCTTGACAAGGTGTTACATCTACATGATCCAAGGTCAATAGGTGTATTGAAACAAGGGTGAAGTGATTAGGATAAAACACAATTTAGGTCAGGTGTAGGAATGTTTAGGTATGCTCCAGTACACCATAGGTTTGGTTAAGATAAATGACATCACAATAGGAAAGGTATGGTTTTTAGGCTAAAACAACATAGGTAATAACATCACAGGGTATAGAGAGTACATAAGGTTAATGGTCACACCAAGTACGTTAAGTGTATGGAAATAGGTCATGACACGGGTAAGGCCAAGGTATAGATAAAATAACATCTCCTAAGATGCAGTAAAGGAAATGTAGGGGTAGGTTGGGCTTGTAGGTATTTTTCAATGGATGTCAGGAATGATAAAAGGTGTATTGGCACTAACGGTTGTGGGAAAAAGGAAGCTTAGCACGGCCAAATAGTTATAAGGGATGACCAATTCCGGTTATAGCGTGACTGATGTCAGTTGACTAGGGAAAAAATATGACTGGCATCGCTTAGATCAGGTTGGGTTTAAAAAATAGAAATTCCGTATTTTACGAAATCATTGTTGTGTTGTGAATTTGGAGAAAATGACAGAGTTTTTTGACTTTTGGTAATTTTTTTAAGAGAGAAGGACAAAGAATTATACCTGACTGAGGTGGAGTATACGAGTTAGTGATATGACCTAGGGAAATGGATCGACAAGCTCAGGGGGATCAATTTGATTGGTTGGATTAGAGGAATGGATTTGGTGGTTTGTGCATAGCAGAGGTAGGAGAAGGTTTGGGTGGGCCACCGGTGTAGCGGCTAGATGTACCACCATGCCGATGACACCGGGATGAGGTAGGATTCAATCCCAATTTGTCATTTGTTGAAAATAGGTTGGTTAAATTGGTGTTGGGTAAAACCATGTTGGGTGGGGGGTATAATTTTTATTTTTTTGTTGAAAGTTTGGCTATAGTGGAAATGTAAAAATGATAAATGAATGATTTGATGATGTGGTAAAAATGGTTGTTAATTGGTTCTTGTTTGGTTTAATTTCCAATTATTGATATAAAATGGAAACAAACTGAGGTAGAATGTGAATAGGATAATGAAGAGGAAATTGGTTAGGGTAAAGAGTGGCTAAGCTAACCTCCAAGGGACCCATGCCCTAGGAGTGTTGCCTACATAGCCCCAATGAAAAGGGAGCCTCAGGCCGATGTAGTTATCCCATAATCTAGGGAAGAATGTGATGAGGTAGAGGAATGGGTTAGTAGGTTTTAGGTATGATTGAGTGTAGGTAATAGGCATGGTTGAGTCTTAGGTGATAGGCATGGTTGAGTATTTTAAATATAGGTGTCGATGGTCTAGTCATGTATAAGATAATCAATAAGTAATGAGTAAGGTGAATGGTAAGAGGTGGTAAAAGAGCCACTTAATTGATAAGGACCCTAATGATTCTACCATACCCAAGATGAGATTATGAATGTAAGGCCCTAAAGGAATTACATAATGGACTATTATAAGGGTGAAGAAAGTGACATGATCAGGAAATGCCATAGCTGCGGAAAGTACCATGAGTAGAGAGAAAATTAGGGTGAAAAGGCAATGAGGTGAAAGTGGGTAGTTTAGCATAACTTAGTGTACGACAACATGTTTACCTAACAAGAAAACCCATTATAAAAAATAGAAAAGTCCATGACAAAAAGTTATCATTTTCTTCTTTTCTAAATTTTTTTTGATAGACTGATTGATGTGGGAAGTAAATATGGGATGAGTATATTATCTCCTTGAAGTCTTTGTGAAGCTAATCAATGCAAAAAGCTTCAAATCATTTTATTGTATTTTTGCAATGAATTTATATAGTTTTCCTTCAAGGGAGCAGTCTATTTATAGCAGTGAGATAGAAGAGATGTCTTTTTTGAGGGAGTCATCTCTTTTTTGGAAGTTTGAATCAAGGAGTTTCATCCTGTTATATTTTTGGACGTTTAAGTCATGGAGAAGACCATAGAGGAAGATGAGTATTTTGTTTAGAAGACAAAACCATAGTACACGAAGGTTAACTATGAAAGATATGGTTTCAAGTGACGAATGACCATGGGAATCCATATTTTAAAAAATATGAAAATTATCCATGAGAATCATGTTATGAGTAGAGTTGTGGTACTCATATTGAAGATAAGGCTGAAAAGTGATGTGTAATCACATGATTCTTTTTTTAGTCGTTGATCCTCAAAATAGGTAACATGGAAGGTGAATGGTGCTTAAAGGATGAGAAATCAATAGAAAGAAGTTGATATAGGACTTGATGTCAACAATAAAATGGTTAAAGATGTAAGGCATTGAGAGGCTTAGGTTCAGGTTTACCTTTGATTGAAGAAAAATGATAAACACCTGATGCATAGGCATGGGTAATGATATAGGGTCTAAGCCAATTAGGAGAAAATTTTCCCTACTTACTTTTCTCTTCTTTGGTTACATGTTTATTTTCCTTCAGGACGAGGTCACCTACCTGAAATTTTTTTTCTTGGAAATGTTTTTCGTAGGCACATTTGATACATTTTTGGTAGATTTGGAGATTTTCAAGAGCATTGAGATGACATTTATCTAATAACTCAAGTTTTTCCAAACAATCATGGTGAAATTCATCGTTGTTGAGCATGTCTTGTAGTGAGATGCGGAGAGATGGAATATGGACTTCGAGAGGTAAGTCATCCTTAGTACCGTATAATAGAGAAAAAGGTGTGGCCACAGTTGAAGTACAAATAATAGTGCGATAAGCCAACAAAGAAAAAGGAATGTGTGAATGTCAATCCTTACTAGTATCGTCAACTACTTTCATAAGAATTTTGTTCAAGGTTTTATTGGTTGATTCTGCTTGGCCATTGGTTTGTGGGTAATAAGGTTATGACAAACTGAGTTTGATGCCAAAAGTGTCACACAACTTATGTAGGGTTTTGTTTTTGAATTGTTTTCCATTATCAGTGATGAGATAGTGAGGAACACCAAAATGACAAATGATGTGATGGTTGATGAATTCACATATTTTCTCAGATTTTGTAGAAATTAGGGGAATGTATTCTACCCATTTAGTATAATATTCAGTAACGATTAGAATCCATTGATGGTGTTGTGAAGAATGGGGATTGATCTAACTGACAAGATCCAAGCCCCATTAAGAAAAGGGCCAAAGGTCTCGTGTGACCTGTAAGGCATGACTAGGTGTGTGATGAATATTATCATGTTGTTGGCATTTTACACAAAATTTGCCATAGTCAAAATAGTCATTGTTTAAATTTGGCCAATAATGGCCAAGGAAAATAATGCGTTTAGCGACAACTAAACCACTAAAGTGGCCTCCACAAATTCCATTGTGAATTTCCTTGATGGTGTAGGGAATTTCAGAACTTGTAAGGCATCGTAAGAGAATACCGTTGAAGCCAAGATTATAAAGGAGACCACCCATGATGACAGCGAGAGAAACTTTTAAGAAATGCAAATTTTCCATTACGAGTGAGATCAACAGGTAAAATGGAAAGGGAAAGGTAGTCCTTAAACTACTTATACTAAAGGTCACGTGGGTCAGGTGAAATGGTTTTGACCGAGTAGACCTCATGAGGTAAGTAAGAGGGTGATTGTAACCTTTGTATTATGATGAAGATTTTAGATTCGGTAGGCAAAGAGGGAATTTGAGAAGCCAAGAAGGCCATGGTATCCGTAAATTTATTGGTAGAACATGGAGTGGTTTGAAGTTCATAATGGTCAAAGTTAGTCAAAAGTATGTCTACATGATGTTTATACTTGTGAAGTATTTCATTACAAAACTGGTATATACCATTGACCTTGTTTACGACCAACTGGGAATCACCAAAGATATTGATTGACTTAACATCTAAGGCATAAGCAACCTAGACATCTAATTCGAGTGCTTCATATTCGGTAATATATTTTGTACAATAAAAATCTAGTTTGAATGATAAAGGCATAGGTTTACCATCAAGAGGAATGAGGATAATACCAGCTCCACCCCCATGCTGACACTTGGTGCCATTGAAGAAGAGGGTCATTTAGTAAGTGGTATCATTCAAGGAGAGGGTAGTAATGGATTCATCAGGGAAATAAAAGTTAAAGGGTTGATTTCTGGAGAGAGGTGCATCTTTCAGCTGGTTAGCAATGGCTTTGCCTTTGATAGACTTTTGATGGATGAATTTGAGGTCAAGGATGACAAGAAGCATGATTCAACATGCAACACGTTGATGTTAGTAGGTTTTGGTGTACATGTAATGTAAGGGGTCAGTATTGGAGATGATAAAGGTTTTATGGTTGAGTAGGTAATGACGTAGTTTAGTGGTGACAAAAACTAAGGCTAAGAAAAGTTTTTAGCATGGGTGTATTGATTTTTATATTCCAAAAGGGTATGGATTATATAATAAACCACTTGATCTTTGTGTTGATCATCATGATGAGTGATCATAACACCTAAATAATGGTCAATGGAGGAAATGAGCACTAGTGGTTGAAGGAGGTATTGTTTTAAGGAATCAAATGATTTGAGGCATTCATTATCCCATTTGAATGAGACATCCTTCTTGAGGAGATGATGAAATGTATGAAAATGGTTGGAAAGTTGTGAGATAAAACAACGAATGGATTACAAATTACCATACAAGATTCGAAGTTAATGGAGATAAGTAGGTGGAGGAATTTCTAGAATAGCCTTTACTTTAGTAGGACCGACTTCTATGTTGTGTAAATAAATGATGAAACCAAGGAGTTTTCCTAAAAGTACTGAAATGATGCACTTATTTGGTCGAAGATGAACACAATACTTGATGAGGAGGTCAAAGATGACCTTAGGGATGTTCAGGTGTTTGGCTTGATGTTTTGATTTGGCAAGAAGATCATCTACGTAATCTTCCAATATGTGATGCATGATGTTATGGAAGATGTAATTCATGGTTTGCTGATATGTATAACTAGTGTTTTTAAGGCCAAAAGGCATGACTAAATTAGCAGAAGGTCCACTAAGGAGTGATGAAGGAAGTTTTGTGTTGATCTTGTGGAGAAAGTAATATTTGATTATAAACTAAAAAGCCATCCATGAGTGATAGCATTTCATGGCCAGCGGTGAGATCAACTAGTTGGTCAATTCCTGGTAGGGGAAAATCATCTTTGGGACAAGCTAGTTTGAGGTCATAGAAGTCCATGCAAATGTGGAGTCCCCCTATCACCTTTTTGATAGTTACGATGTTAGAAATACATTGGGGATAGTTAATGGGTAAGATGAAGGAAATTGAGAGAAGGCACTAAAGTTCTTATTTGACTAGAAGAGCAATGTAAGGGTGCATTTTCCATAGCTTTTGTTTGATGGGTTTGGCATTAGGAATGGTTAATATATTGTGGAAAATGATTTTTGTGTCAATACTGGGCATATCAGCATAAGACAAGGAAAAAGTGTTGCTATGGTCCCAAAGGAAAGAGGTAAAAGCTTCTTGTTCAGTAACATCTAAAGACTGAACTACCTTTAGGTTGTGCGGGTTGTCTTGAGTATTAATGTTGATTTTGATAGTCGATTCGTTCAACATGGTTTGTGTCTCAGAGGGTAACGATCAGTGAATATAAGAGACTTCCGCACTAAGGTAGGTGAGGATGGAATCATCGTCATGACATTGAATGACATTAATAGAAGGCATATCTTCATTGGTCGTGTTAGGATATAGGAAGGGGAGAGAAGACGACACCTCACCATCTAGTTGATAGGTCAGAGGTACTAGGGAAATTGTGTTTATGAAAAAAAAGTTAGGAGGAATATATTTGGGATCTATAGACTCTGTGGGTGAAGATGGTGACGTGGGTGAATGAGGTGGGGAAGGTTTGTCTTCCTAAATGAGATTTACGTGGACCTTCTTGGGAGGTGGTGTGGAAAATCCAATGCCACTATGGTCATTTTGTTTATGGGTAGTACAAGAAATGATAGTATGACGACCTTGTGCATTGAAACCAAATTCAAATCCTTTCCATGCACAATATTTGAGGAAATTTTGAGTGAAGCAGTAGTTAGTGAGAGATTGGAGGTCATATGAGAAGGTTCATGTTTGGGATGGAGGATCGGGTGAATAGGTGGCCATATCAAGTCCCACATACGTCATATTAGTGTGAAGGTGGGGAATACCATAAGAAAAAACCTCACCTACAAGGTATTCATAACTAGGGTGTTGGTGCATGTTCCCATACTCTTGCAAAGTGAGGAATGTGTCGATATTGTGTAGGTGGTACTCCCTTAGAGTAAGGAGTTTAAAAAAATATTCTAAGGGATTAGTAGTCAATATGTGGGTAATGGGGATAGACAAATCACTAGATGGTTGGGAAACAGATGAGTCAGTTGTAGAGGCTGCGGTGGTAGTAGGAGTAGTAGGGTTATATATGGGAGAGGTGGTGAAAACATTAGTGGATGGGATTATGGTTGAAGGTGGAATTGGAGGTAGTGGTAGATGCATTAACTAGTACAAGCACATCATTAGGCCAATACAACATGTTACAGGTCTTGAATGGCGATGGATCGGCAGGGATGGTGTAGTTATGTCCCTCATGCTCTAATTTTAAGCAATGGTGTAAATTCGAGGGGACACAACCCATGATGTGAATCCATGGTCTTCTGAGCTATAAGTTATACTTGAATTCTCCTTTTAAAACATAGAGTAGTTTTGGGACATTATCAGGGCCTATGCAAACATGAAGGATGATAGTGTCAAGGGTGGAGATGATGGCATTGTTGAAGGAGCGTAACATAACTAGGTTATTATGCATATAGTTAGAAGCATTACACATTTGATTATATGCGTGGGAGGAGATGATGTTAATACTAGAACCACTATTAATAATGACACGTTGTATGCATATGTTATTGATATAGATAGAAATGAATAGGGTGGGATCAAGATCTTCTAACTGGATAGGTATAATCTCCTCTTCAGGGAAGATGAGGGAAGCGATTTGAGGAGTAGTCGTGGACATAGAAGGAGGATCTGATTTTTTTAGCAAGTCCACATGGTGAGGGGTAATTGGGTATAAATTCAACAGATTGTAAAACCTTGATAAGGGCTTGTCTGTGGGATTCAGAAGTCTTGACGAGATCATACAAATAATCTCTAGAGGAGACTGATGTAATTTTTTTATCATTACGTGATGGGTGACCCCTTTAAAGATCTATGGTGTGTAGGTCCATAGATGGTAATTTTGGGAGTGGGTGTAGATGGAATATTGGGTACAGGGTTGGTTGATGCGTTAGTTGCTTTTTCTTTGTATTTGTCTTTCTGAGTGTGAGTAGCAACGTGAACCATGTTAATTTGAGGAGAGGTGGATGGAGAGGGTGTGTCATGAAAGGTATAACGATATGAGGGAAAAAATCCTAGTGGTGGATAAGTGCCTTGTGAAATGAGTAGGGTGCACTAAAATTTGGGTGGTGGTTTAGCCAACTCTCTAATATAGACCATGTTGATCTTGAATTTTGGAGGTGGGAAAGATGGTTATGGGGGTGGAGATATTGATCATTGAATCAACGAAAGGACGATGATGTATGGTGATAGGTGAAGGTGGAGCATGGTCCTCATCAAGAAGTTTGTCATCATAAAAATTTTACTTAGGAGGAAAAAGTTGAAGAAGAACGGTCTTTAGAGCCTTACAATTTTCAACATCATGTCCTGACACATGATGATAGGCAAAAATATTGGTTTCATAAAGCCCTTTTGGTTTGTTTTTGAGATGGTTATAAGGTCAAAGTGGCAATAATGTTATGATGAAAGTCTCTAAGAGGTTTGATAAAATGTTGGCATAGGATCCTGATAACATATCACAATGGGAAATGAGTGTGTGTTTGGGTACATGTGTGGCTATTTGTGATGGAAGAGGCTTTATAGGATGGGGAATGGGTTGGTCTACTATTTTGGTATGTGGAGTTGTCTTAGGTCTTGTTGGCATCTACTTGGGTGAAGGTGGGGTAGAAGAGCTAGCATTGGAAGGGTTGGTTACTTTGACTACCTTATTGGAGGATAGTGGATTCTTAGATTTGGGTTACACATTCTTGGGTGAAGGTGACATGGGAGTATGGGATGTAGAAGGAAAATAAAATGGTGGAAGAGGACAGGTTACTGTACGTACCCAAAACTATATGTACTGTACAGTCGGAAATTGGTTACAGAAGCCCCAATGATGATTAAGATCTCTTCACAAGGTGTTCAGAATCCAGAAAGCTTTTTGAGTATACATTTTCATCCCAATAATCATTGTCTAGCCTCTATATGTTTTGTCCTAGCCTTTTCTCTCTTTTTCCTTGTTGTTTTGTTGTTATTTACAGGACCGCCTCCTTGCTAGGGCGGCGGTCCTGTAACCGTCACCCAAGCCAGCGCGGAAGTCCTGTAACCGTCACCCAGCCAGGGCGGCGGTCCTGTAACTGCCACCCAGGCCAGGGCGGTGGTCCTGTAACCGTCACCCTGCGCAGGGCGGTGGTCCTGTACGTGCTTTCAAGAATGTTCCGATGATCACGTCAAGCATGAAAATTCAATTTTCACCCACATTTCTCAACCACTAAAGCTTGTATTTATGTTTTTGCCAACTGGACAGTGATTTATCTTTGTTTAATGGTGGGAGAGTTCAATTTTAACTTGCCTTCTAGTCATTGCAAATGCTATAAATATGCATCTTGTTTACAAGTAAATGGTCTTGGTTCTTTGGTATGGAGTCTTCATTCTTGAGTTTCATTCTTCAATACTCAGTCCTATATTTATTTTATAAATCATTTTATCTTTAGCATGGATTAGAACTTTGAGTATTTAGTTATGCCTCATAGTACACCGACAATGATCCTGCTAGGAATCATATAGGCCAAGCTCTGTTCTCTTGTGCCATCCCTCTCCTACTTGTACTTCGTTGTATTTCTCTGAAGCTGCTATTATTCATTGTTTGAGTACCTGCTGTTTATCATTTTATTTCATCATTACTGCAACGTCCCTGCTAGGAATTGCATAGGCCAAGCTAGTTCACTTGCGATATCCCTCTCCTACTTGTGCTTTGTGCCATTTTTACTTCAAAGTGACTACCATCCCAGTGCCTTCTCTTGTTGATGCCGCCATACTCCTACTCTTTTTGGATTCACGTGAACATGCAAGAACGAAGAGATCACTCTAAGGGGACAAGCTACAACAAAACTAGATTTGCCTCTGCTCAGTAAACTCCAGGTTTAAATTATCAAAGTTATTATCAAATAGAGTAGTGAATCATTTTATTTCAGTTAAAGCTCGCTTTCAATATTGCCAGGGAAGCTGTGGGGAATGATTTTATGAGAAACTATGATTTATTCCTTACTTTTGAGGTAGGATTGAAGGTTTTCAATTAAGTTAATTAGCTATCTTTTATTTAGATTCACACATCTGCACAGGTGAATAACCACACCAAGTTATCTCGCTTGTTTAGTTTTAGTATAAAGTAGTTTAATTGTTTCTTGTAATTATAATATTTCAATCATATATTTTGTTTAGATTAGTTTCCCTTTCAATAGTAGTATAAATTGTTATTTTCAGTTTAAGTTAATTTAGAGACTTCATAACTAGATTAAATGCTTAAATTCTAGTTAGGAGGATAAATCTTTAGGGAATTTATTCTACCCGCTCATAGCCTTTAAATCTCCCCTTTGTCATTTTAGCTACCAAGAGATCACACTACCAAATCTTAGTCACTGATCCTCCCATGGTTAGCCATAAGAAAGTTGCTTGCCGATTCTCATCCTCACTTGTAGCTTTTCTATCATAGAAAACTGACCATAATTCCAGCTGTGACTTCATCTAAGTCACCCACATTTCAAACCACCGGCTATCTTGGCATGACCTCGGGAGGTCGGGTATGGGGAAGGTCACTTGTTGATTATCATCCTCGCATGTCACTTTTCCATCGTACAAAATTGGTGAACCCGACGTGAACAAACAAAATTAGTGAAGCTGACATAAAATTCCTACTTTCTTGTTCGAATTCATAGTATCATGTGTTCTTTCACAAATCACCTTCACTCCTTCCCATTATTCTGCGGGTATTCATATACCCCCCAAATATGTCGGGATTCGATGCATATGGCAGACCCCTCTTGGGTCTTGAGGCATACTACGCCCAACAGAATAGACAATCATCACCCTCGCTCTCAGTATGGGGCGACAACTATTCAACTAATCAGTTGTCAACACAAACCCCAAGAAATAGATATAGCTCATCTTTTCAAACGGGGGAGTTAGATCAACCCCCTCGAATGCAACAAATAGATCCTTCAGGCTCGAACAATATGATGTTTACTGGAGAATCTGGTTCATCTCCTTAAATGCTACTTAGACCACAAATTAGTAGACAATCATACCCATATCTGGTCTTAGATGATGAATGGTCAATACATTATCCTAGGAGTGAACAACACTCTTGGGGTATGTACCCACCTATAGGAGGTTTACAAATACAACCCGAGGTCTCTTTTCAAGAAAATACCTCTATGCCACTGCATATAGGAAATGCTCTCGGAGAAACCTGACAAGATAGCAATTAGTTCATGACAGGATATCACATGCCTATACAACACTAGGGTATACAACAAATGCCACTCAGGAAAAGCACCGTGACTTCACCAAATGAAGTCATTTCAACGTTAGTAGAAAAAGTGAGAGGGTTAGAACTTGCTCAAGCAAGTCAAAATTCTCCGTTCATGCAAGCAGGAAGTTCCAATCCTCCATACCACCCTGGCCAAGTAGATCTCCTCACATGAGTAGGCACGTTAGGCATTCCGCCTCACTATCTGCAACAAATGCCAACAAGGCCCATCATCTCTAACACTATTCCTCCCGGTCTAGTATCAAACAATCCATTACTAGACAATACCCCGTCGTACTTAAACATGTACTCCAAATCACCATAGGGAGATATGTTCTCCTCTCCCGCCCCTTTTTCTCAAATGCAAGGACTTCCCTATGCCCCTGCCAATGCATACACTACGCCGTACCAACAACCCATCCCACCACCACTCCCTCAGCAACCACCATCAATGGTCGAAACCTATGCGATAGGGACTTATTCAGAATATCTGAAAGAGCCCTTAGACTTCACCATACGAAACGTCATGCTTCCAAGACCCCTTCCTGATTTACCCAAGTACAAAGGTGAGGGAGATCCAAACGCGCATATCAAAGCTTACGCTACAGCCATACGTGAATTACTCCCTTGGGATGGGGTTGTTGCTAAAATATTCCCCAAAACCTTGGAAGGCATTGCTCTTGACTGGTATTACAAAATACCTGAAGCCTCCATCCATTCATTTAAACAACTCATATCAGAGTTCATTAAGGTGTTCGACATGAACAAACTGTTGAGAACAGGAATCAGGGAATTCTTGCACATCAAACAAGAACACAACGAGTCTGTTGCCCATTTCATCCAGAGGTGGCGTACAGTTCTTTATTCTTCAGCAAGTGCTCCAAACATGGATCAGATGGAACTATGTGATTTATTCCTTCATTCTCTCAGCATAGAGGTGAAGGAAAAAGTCCAGAAGTTCCCGCTAAGAACTTACGATGAAGTACTTGAGAGCGCTCTTCGAATAGATCAAGCAACGATAGATAGTGGCCGTAAGACATATGGAACAAATGAGAAATTAATCACTCCTAATCAAAACACTATGACCTATCCTAATGCCAGGAATACCGATCAAGGACCCAATATCCTTATTGAAAACCGTGGGGTTACAATAGATGGAGTCACTGATCAAGTCAAAGGACCAAATTTTGTGAACACCCCGACACCTACTAACAATCAACGCAATAATAACTTCACTCCAGCGATCAATATGGTGGATTATAATCATCCTCCACAACAGTAAATCTAGCCACAGGGCCTTTCTCAGGGCCCAGATGGATATCAAAACCAAAGCCAAAGGCCACAACCTCGAAATTTCAACTATAAAAACCAACAGCCCAATCAGAACTTTGGGCCACAACAGGATTCAAACCAATGACCACGGAACTATAATCCCAATCTATATTGTGGCTTCCACAAAATCAGGGGTCATGATACTAAGACTTGCCATGACTGCAACAAATTCTTACAACGTCTACCAGAAGAGAAAAAACAACTCTTTGTAGATATGTTTCTGGAAAATCCTACACTACCACTTGGTATGGGATCAGTTTCCACTCAAAATGCACCTCTCAAGATCTTCAATGATCCTCTCCCAAATCATTCTAACAATAACAGGTTAGATCCAAACGAGAAAAACAAAGGTATCTTAATAAGAAATAACAATCAAGACGCCTCAACTCTTGACAACTCTTAGATTGCTCCTAACCTAGGTTCAAATGGTATTACACAAATCTTGGTATTAGTTGAGCTAGAGGTTGAGTGTGAAATTAATGCAACAAATCAGAAAAAGGAGTATGTTTCACAACCCCTACCCAATATTTTCTCCACACAAGATGAAGTTCCTACAAATGCTAAATCGGTAGGATCCTATGATTTAATATACGAGGTGGCAAAGACAAATAAAGATAAGTCAATTTCTGTGGAAACAGTCTCCACTAAAACCACAGCAGGAATTATGAAACTCTTGGAGAATGACAAGCCAATCTTTCTCCCATTCAAACCATAGGGAATGGGTAGTCTTCTCGGTATAGCACCTCTTCCCACCGATGATCTAAATCTAGATATAAACATGATAAAATTAACAAATGAAGAAGGGTAATTTAAAATTGAAACGATGCCTATAAAAACCATCTCTAGGCATTACCCTATTCTAAAGTCTAGTTTTGACCCATGCGTGTCTAAAGCTAAGTTTTCCCTATCCATGGGGAAAGACCTCATCATTAACACAATGGTCACTATGAGAGAGAAGGTCGAGTAGCATAGTCATGCTCACCCACATGTCATCTCTAAAAAACATGACAAAGAGGTACGCGAATGCCTCTTTCAGAAAAATGTTTTTAATAATGGGACATATACACCTCTGGGCAAGGGTTGTAAGTTCAAACCCAAAATGGTAGGCCCTCGTCAAGAAAATAAAAAAATTGAGGATAATGGTTCTCCGCTGTGTACTTCTAGGGGTGAAGAATTTGATATTCGTCAACTTTATTCACCTTAGACATCATGACATATGTTTCCACCTACATTTTCATATGTACATGGTTACAGTTGCATTACATTAGTAATTTAGTTGGTTCATTTTGTTCACTCGTTCATAAATATTGTAGTCCAGGAACTTACTCTTAAGTAATCTATTACAAATTTCTGAAGATATTGGAAAAAATATTCAAATCACATCTCTTCAAACATCATCAAGTTTTTTCAAATCTTCTCATCAAGTTTGACAGACAAACATTGACGGAAACCATACCAAGACCTACATACTTGGCTTTGCTCTTTCTTTCTACTAGGTAAAGTTGTCCTTGCCTACGGTCTGTTCTAGAAGCTTCTAGGTGTCACATCTATCCCTCTTAAAATATCTTGGAACAAAAGGATATCCCAAAGTCATAGATCAAAAATGTCAAAATCAAATGCAATCAAAAGCACCAAGCAAACAAAATATTTTATTTTACACACTTCTTTGCCCCATCAACCTTTGGTGATAAGCCCACATCTCCTACTGGTGATGTGAGGTTGGGAAAGGAAAGAAGTGCCCTTACTCGCCTATATCTTGCCTTTGGTGACAAACCCATGCTTCTTACTAGTGACATGAGGCAAGGTGTGGGGGGTCTAGTCACACAAACTAACAAATCTTGGTATGCTAAAAACACAAGTCAAATTTTGTTAAAAGAAGGCAAATATCCAAACATCCAAATTCCAAAAAGATCAAATCCTTAAAACAAGATTTTGTCAACCAGGTTGCCATTTATGAATCTAAGTCTAGATAAACTGAAAAGTAAGTGGCCTTCTAAGCTTGGTAGTAGTTCTGAGTAGGGTGGGTGTGTAGGTCAAATTTTGGTTCTTTTTCTTGTTTTGTCTATCTCTCATCATTCCACTCAAATCAAATTCATACAACTTGTGCCCTTCCCAATTCTTGGTGTCGAGCCCTCGCATCTTACTAGTTGCGTGGATTTGGGATTGGGGCAAGTTCATCTCTTTATAGTTATACATTCATCACGTTTTGCCAACATGAGAAGAAATCACAGACATTGCCCAAAGAGGCCAAAAGTTCAATACCACAACATGTTTGTCATCACATATCAGCATTACAAAAGCAAATAAAGTAAAAGCATTCTGTTTAACATTTGTTATCACTTGTCATCCATTGCATACATTCTGAAAAGCATGTGAAAATTGGTAGCATTTCGACACATGGGCATGTCAGGTATAGCCTTTAACTCCCCATTTTGGGACCGCCATACTCGGACCCAACGTTTTATGCCTCTTCATGGCTAAAACGCTTCTCCGAGGGGGTAATATGTACGTACCCAAAATTGTATGTATTGTACAGTCAGAAATTGGTTACATAAGCCCCAATGATGATTAAGATCTCTTCGCAAGGTGTTCGGAATCCAGATGCTTATTGAGTATACATTTGCATCCTAAAAATCGTTGTCTAGCCTCTACATGTTTTGTCCTAGCCTTTTCTCTCTTTTTCCTTGTTGTTTTGTTGTTATTTACAGGACTGCCTCCTTGCCAAGGTGGCGGTCCTATAACCATCACCCAAGCCAGGGTGGCGGTCCTGTAACCGTCACCCAGCCAGGGCGGCGGTCCTATACGCACTTTCTAGAATGTTCCGACGATCGCGTCAAGCGTGAAAATTCAATTTTCACCCGCATTTTTCAACCACTAAAGCTTGTATTTATGTTTTTGCTGACTGAACAGTGATTTATCTTTGTTTAATGGTGGGAGAGTTCAATTTGAATGTTCCTTCTAGTCATTGTAAATATGCATCTTGTTTACAAGTAAATGGTCTTGGTTCTTTGGTCTAGAGTCTTCATTCTTGAGTTTCAATCTTCAATACTCAGTCCTAGATTTATTTTATAAATCATTTTATCTTTAGCATGGATTAGAACTCTGAGTATTTAGTTATGCCTCACTGTACACTGACAACGATCCTGCTAGGAATCGTATAGGCCAAGCTCTATCCTCTTGTGCCATCCCTCTCCTACTTGTACTTCGTTGTATTTCTCTGAAGCTGCTATTATTCATTGTTTGAGTACCTGTTGTTTATCATTTTATTTCATCATTGCTGCAATGACCCTGCTAGGAATTGCATAGGCCAAGCTAGTTCACTTGCGCTATCCCTCTCCTACTTGTGCTTCATGCCATTTTTACTTCAAAGTGACTACCGTCCCAGTGCCTTCTCTTGTTGATGCTGCCATACTCCTCTTTCTAGATTCACATGAACATGCAAGAACGAAGAGATCACTCTGAGGGGACAAGCTACAACAAAACTAGATTTGCCTCTGCTCAGTAAACTCAAGGTTTAAATTATCAAAGTTATTATCAAATAGAGTAGTGAATCATTTTATTTCAGTTAAAGCTCGCTTTCAATATTACAAGGGAAGATGTGGGGAATGATAGTTTCTAAGAAATTATGATTTTTTCCTCACTTCTGAGGTAGGATTGAAGGTTTTCAATTAAGTTAATTAGCTGTCTTTTATTTAGATTCACACATCTACACAGGTGAATAACCACACCGGGTTATCTCGCTTGTTTAGTTTTAGTATAAAGTAGTTTAATTGTTGCTTGTAATTAGAATGTTTCAATCATATATATTTTTTACATTAGTTTCCCTTTCAATAGTAGTATAAATTGTTATTTTCAGGTTAAGTTAATTTATAGACTTCATAACTTGATTAAACAGTTAAATTCTAGTTAGGAAGGATAAATCCACTAGGGAATTTATGCTCCCTCGCTTCATAGCCTCTAAATCTCCACTTTGTCATTTTAGCTACCAGGAGATCACACTACTAGATCTTAGTCACTAATCCTCCCATGGTTAGCCATAAGAAAGTTGCTTGCCAATTCTCATCCTCACTTGTAGCTTTTCTATCATAGAAAGCTGACCATAATCCCAGCTATGACTTCATCTAAGTCACCCGCATTTTCAAACCACTGGCTGTCTCGGCACGAACTTGGGAGGTTGGGTACGGGGAAGGTCACTTGTCGATTATCATCCTCGCATGTCACTTTTCCATCGTACAGTTACCCATGGTTACAACCAAGTTGTGGTGGAGGTAATTGGTAGAGGTTGGGTAGAGGGTGTTTTTTGAAGTTGTATAGGAAAGTTTGAGGTTATGGTAACTGGCAGAGGTATACATGGCAAGAAGTGCATGGGTGAGGGCAAGGGAGTTTGGTTTTTTAGTGGATGAGGTGTAACAAAGGCTCCTAATGTTGTAATATGTTGTTTAGATTTTGACTGGCCTTGGGTAGTAGACTGTTTGATCAAGGTTGATGGATGAGGCCCTAAGATTGATAGAAGGGGGGAAGGTGACAAAGGTGTGGTAGGTGAGACTGGTGTATGTGGCCTAGAAGGTTGGGTTTTTTCTTTTATGCTGGAGGATAATTTTTCTATGGACTTGGGAAGACACATCTAGGTCCAATCTGACATGTGGGTGAGTAATGCTTGATGTCATCATAACACCCAAAGTGGTGATGGGTATAAGTTTGGATGGAGGTAGGGATGATGAAGAGGAATCTGTTTCAATTGACATGGTCAATGTAGTTTTGGTTGCCGAAAATATCTTTAGGTAGATCATAGAAGCATCTTCAGGAAACAATTGCATTTGGGTCAAAATGTTGAGTGAAAGCCGTCCCTAGATCATGTAATGATCAACGTAATCCAAAAAATTGACCAACCGTGAAAATGGGAATACTGAAGAAGAGGATGGAATGGATTTTTAGGAAATACCTATAAAATAGTTCTATGAGACAGGGAATTGGCTAGCCTCAGATTCTATAGGTAAAAGAGCTGAGATCATGTCAATAGGGTCCTAGGATGCTAGGGGAAAAATTTCCCCAACAGGTAGTGACATGTCTGAAGAATATCCCATGGGTAGGAGAGATAATAGGTCGGGTGAGGTATAATTCTCTCTTGGTGAAGGATAAGGGGATGATGATTCTCTTATTGATGGGAGAGTAAAAAGTGTTCGTAGTTCAGAAGGCTGGGAAGTAGATGATGACACAACATCGGTAGAAAGCATGAGTTCCTTCATAGATGAAGTAGAAGAAGTATGATCCTATGTGGGTGGAGAAGTAGAAGAAGTATGATCCTATGTGGGTGGAGGGGATCGTGCCAAGATTTCCTCAATAGATGAAGTAAGTAGGTTTTTAAGAACAATTGACATGATATCAAAAACTACGTGAACCTCATGGACATTGTTGTCATTGGATGAAGATTCACTATTTGGATAAGAAATTGGTTTATGATTAGGGAATGGATTTTTAAAGTTGTAAAAATTCTTATTTGCTTGCGTATTTGAGTTTTCTATGAAAATGTCTCCTTTTTATATCATCTCTTGAACAATATTTTTAAAATTTATGCAGCTACCATCACTATGTCCTTTAACGCGATGATAATTACAGTAGTCGTGTTCTTTATACCATGCCATCATGGGATGAGTAGGATCAAAACCTATATGAGGGTTTATGGGAGGAAGTGTAATGACTCCAACTTTAAGAATATTTTCCAAGATTGATGAATAGGGCTCTCCAATTGAAGTGTATTTCCATTATTACCTCTGGAGCTGAAAGGCCTGGTTGGGAGAAAGATTGGAAGAAGGTTAGGCTTGATTAGAAGGATGAGGTGGACCCACGTTGAGGACTACCACATTGGAAGATCCTTTGGGCTTTGAATAGTTATTTTGAGATTTTTAAGATGAAGAATATTCATTTGATTTGAATGGGGTATTCTTTTTTTGTTATTGGATCTTCTTTTCTTCAATGGCCTGAATTTCCAGTTTTTGGGCCATTGTGAAAGCTTCATCAAAGGTTTGAAATCTTTTAACTTGTAGAGTTCATGAGATATGTTTGGCAAAAGCTCTAGTGAACAACTCAATAAGTTCAGTATGGGGTAGTTGGAATGTCAATTGGTTAATAAGAATCTACCGACGGGCAACAAAATTTGTGATAGATTCATCTTCATACTGTCGGGTTGAATAGAGATTGGTCATGGTGAATTTCTTGGTAACTGTAGACACCAAAATTGGGTCACACACTCCTTGACCCTTCGTTAAATAATCAACATGAACACACTCATCTAACCATGGCCCCTTACACCCCACACTAATATTAATTTAATTAAATTAATCCATGTCCTCACAATATTTATTATTTAATTATCATAATTAAGATAATTCCCACACCACCACCTCACCTACGCACCTCACCTAGCCACCTTATCCTAAGTCTATTCTTAGTATGTTTCCATAACTAACTAAGACCTAACTAAACCCTAACAATCAAAGTCTACATCCCCTCTAACCACATTCCTGCATAAGAAAAGGTAACTCCCACTCTAGCTCAGATGAATATAGAGATCTGGCTGAAATCATTGCCATGATATCCAATTTTTAGTAAACCTAGGGAATCCTTCCCTAACCGACGCCGGTCACCCCAGAACCATCACTAGTCAACTCAGAACCTTCGTCAGTCACCTTTTATTCCCTTTAGTAACCTTATTTAAAGGTTGGCACATTTTTTTAGAACAAGGAAGGAGACCAGAGTTGCATGCAAGCAAAACAGGCATCCTTTTACACATCCAGCCATCCATATCTATCACCAACATCAATCAGAGAGACATTGTATTCATGGGAGCACTCTAGGAAAGCACCACTATAGGACCATACACATATTTTCTGATCAACCACCTCCATCACTTAGCCATCAAATCCATAACACAATAAGTATGGCCCTAATAAGTATAGTTTATTTCAGTTAGTAATATTTATTACTCAAGTTCTTAATTTGTTCTTTGCATGCTTATTGCTTCATCACCCACTTGCTTGTAAATCTAAAGATCCCTTCACCCACATTACTAAATCACCTATTCTCACCCACAGTATACTTCTGAGCATACCTAATACCTCCACATAATGCCTATTCAGTCACCCAAAATTTATTCAACCTCAAATCACGCCTACCATTTAACCTATTTTGAGTTTCTTTCACCCCAACCATACCAACACTGGTTACCCATAACCATCGTTGGTTCTACCTAAACCAGCATAGGTCACACTCAGCTAACATCTGTCTCTGTGTTTTACACCTTGACCAAGAACAAACCCAGCAACCACCCTACCAATTGACCTACATAACCTAGAATATGACCCTCACCAGTCCCAAAACCTTAACAGACCCCTCACCTCTCAAATCCAACTATAGCCTAGTCTGTTATGATTGGATTTTCTTATTGTATTTGAATGAGATACCTAAATCATATCAACTACAGTAGGACCTTGTTTATTTCTTGCATTAACTTGTTTTAAATAGTGGATTGATAACCATCTAGGAAGTATCACACTTCTTGGAACTAGCATACACTAGGCAGTCCACTGTCATATATCATTTAATTATATTTTTTTGGGCATGTTTTCTATTACAAGGAGTTCCTCTAGGCCAAAAGGAATCTCTCACATTTAGCTATGGATCAAGAATTCATAACGCGCACAACAACCATCAATCGACCAACTTTTAAATGGTATTTCTCTTTGGCCCTTACCCTTATCTATTTCATCATTTAGAAAAGGTAAAGAAAATGGTGAAACATTTTGGCATGCCAGGTGGGACCCATTAGGGGTTCTTTTGCATTTATTCATTCCTAGGTGAAAATTGTGTGTTTTTTTCCCTTAGAAAATCTTTCACATTAATTTTTATTCCTTAAGAATCATTCTACTTCTTTCTATTGTCTAAAAACAATCATTTTTTTGTTGCTTTAAAAATAACACATCTTCTTTTCTTTTGCATTGCATTAGTGAAAGAGCATCCCTCTTCCTGTTCATCTCTTGCTACAGCTAATATCACACTTCGATTTGGGTTTAAAACACTTGCATTACATTCTGATTTGTTGCATTATTAGCTTGCATTAAAATTGAGGGCAACCTATATGCTAGAAATCATGCCAAGTTGATGGTTGACACAAAGAATCATAGAAATCACATTTTTCTATTTTTGTTTCTTACCAAACTTACACAAAATAAAATATACACATCATTCTTAAACAACATCTTACCCTGGAACATCTGTCAATGATCACATGAGCCGATTGGTAGGTACTCCCTAGCTCATTTCCTCTATCGAGTCATCATCTCAGAGGACAGCCCACCCCCGCCATAACATACCTAAAACCTCTCCTTTTAGATATCCTTCTTTGTAGGATGCCTTCCCAACCAAAAAATTATGTTCTAAATACACATAGTTATTCCTTAATAGAATAATCTAAACAAACATAAGAAAATCATTGTTATCGTGTTTTTTCTTAGTGTTCTTCTAGGCTTGTGTTTTGAGGTGTGAGACTATGAATCCCCATTTTTATTCTTCCTTACACACTCCACCATCATAGGTGGAGTATTCTGAATTTTTCTGAGTGTTCTAGGGCCTACACCAGCACCTTTGGTCCAGAATCCACAACCACTCCTGGTGAGCACAAATATTTCTCCTAGTACATCTACTGAGTATGAAGATCTGCTCAAAAAGATGGGTCAGTTAACTATTAATCTTCTTCAAGGAAAGGAATTTAGTTCTCAGGGAGGAGATAGAGGTCCAAAAAGAAATATTTCTGAAGTTGTTTTTTATGGTTGTTATAAAAAGGGTCAATATAAGTATAATTGTCCAGATAGAGCTTCTACATCTGGTAAAGGAGATAATGATAAAGGAAAAGCACCTATGAATTCTTTTGATGTAGTAGATAAGAGCAGAAATAATGAAGTAGATGTGTTTGTAACAAAAAGAAAGAAAGAAAAAGATAATCAAGATGGAAATGATCCTAAGAAGATGAAAGAAGAAACTAGTAAGAAACATAGGAGAAGAAAGTTGGGTGTGTAGGATTTTTTGATTTCATAGGGGCAAGGACCATACTCCATCTTGGAAGATTTGTCCAAAAGGCCTGCAAATATTACATATGGTCAACTCTTGGCTATGTCTTCTGAGAAGAGGCGAGAGTTGCGAGGTGGACTCAATGCTCGAAGAAGGAAGGAGGTTGAGGTCCCTGTTTTGGAGGCAAAGGCAGATCCCCATGCTCCACAAGCTGAGGTATTATGTAATGGTATTTCAATTCATGATGTCTTAGTTGATGGAGGTGCTGCAGTTAATGTAATGACCGAGTCTGTAATGAATATGTTGGGTTTAAAAATTGATCTCCCTTCAACACTTATGTTAAGGTCATTAAATAAAGGAAAAAACTAAACCAGAAGGTGTAGTTTCAAATGTGGCAATATCTGTTATGGGTGTGGTATGTGTGGTAGACTTTCAGGTGATGAAAAATGGTACTGTTGCGTACCCAATGCTACTAGGAAGACCATGGCTAAGGAGAGTTCATGCAAGAAACTACTGGAATGAAGGTTTCATGACACTTGGACATGGTAGAGAGAGGGTGAAGATAAATGTGATCCCTCGACATCATAAGGTAGAACCTGTGGATTCAAGTGATGAAACTGATGATTGGACATCCTCTGATTACTCTAGTACCAGTGAAGTGGACACTGAAGATGAAGAAAGTGAGGTGGATGTTTCAGTCATGGATATCCTTCCAGTCACACCAACTCATGACCCTATAAAATTATCTGAAGAATAAGTTGATGATCATCTCCAACAAATAAAGATTGGTGATGCTGTGATGGAGAGTGAGAAGGAATCCTACCTCCAGCTCTTTCGAAGGTATATACACCTATTCAATTTTGATTACAAGGAACTCCGTCAAGTAAGTTGGGTAGAACATTGTATTGAGCTGGTAGATGGTGCTAAGCCCATAAAGCAAATGCCATATAGAATGAATCCTAATTTTTCCAAGACTATAAAAGAAGAAATAGATAAGTTGCTTGATGCAGGATTCATATTTGCTGTGGAGAATTCAGAATGGGTTTCTCCCATTGTGATCTCAATAAAAAAGAATGGGAAGCTACGCATTTGTGTTGATTACAGGAAGCTCAATAAGGCTACAAAGAAGGATCATTACCCTCTTCCATTTTCAGATCAGATCTTGGATGAAGTAGCTGGCCAGGAGTGCTATAGTTTTGCTGATGGATATAGCGGCTACAACCAAGTTCATATAGCAGAGAAAGATCAGCTGAAGACCACGTTCACCACTCCTTGGGGAATGTTTTCTTATAGAGTTATGCCTTTTGGGTTGTGTAATGCTCCAGCAACATTCCAGCGTTTGACATGAATAGGGTGTTTGAACCCTACATTGGGACCTTCATCAAAGTATTTCTGGATGATTTTTACATCTATGGGAGAAAGTTAGACCACCTGCACCAAATGGAGATAGCATTTCAAAGGTTAGATGAAGCACAAGCCTCACTAAACCCTACAAAGTGTGTCTTTGGATGTTCTAAAGGTGTTTTGTTAGGGCATGTTGTATCCAGAGATGGTATTGGTACCGATCCTGATAAAGTTTCAAAAATCAAAGATTTACCATTTCCTCTTAATAGAAGTAAGTTGAGATCATTTTTAGGCCATGTGGGTTACTATAGAAGGTTCATCAAGAATTTCTCAAAGATTGCACAGCCACTAACCCAGTTCTTGAAGAAGGATGTTACTTATGAACCAGGAAATAAGGTGCATGAAGCTTTTGGACAACTGAAGGAAGCCCTGGTGTCTTCACCTATTTTTAAGAATCTAGATTGGAGCAAGCCATTCATTGTGTACACCGATGCCTCAGATGCAGCACTAGGAAGTACTTTGAGCCAAAAGGATGAAAATGGGAATGAACATCCAATTTACTTTGGGAGCAGACAAATGAGCAGTGCTGAGGTAAACTATACTGTAACTGAAAAAGAGGCTCTGGCTATCATTTTTTCTGTAAAGAAGTTTAGAAATTACTTGCTAGGGAAAAAATTTCTAGTTGTAACAGATCATCAGGCTCTAAAATATATTGTAAATAAGCCTAACCCATCAGGGAGGATAGCAAGATGGATAATTTTGCTACAAGAATTTGAATTTGATATTATAGATAGGCCAGGAAAGAAGCATGTCAATGCAGATGCACTCTCTCAAGCCTATGATGGTTTAGGATCATCTTGTGATGATGATGATTTCCCCGATGCAGCATTGTTATCCCTTGACACAATCCCTAGTGAATACATAGATATTTGGAATTATCTGAATGAATTCAAGTTTCCTAATGGTGCCAATGCAAAGACTAAGAGAAAGATTACTCAAGCCAGTCTTCCATATTCTATTCTGCATGGAGTATTATTTCGAATAGGACCTGATGGACAGTACAAGAGGGTAGTTGGACGTGATCAAGGGAAGGAACTGCTAGAAGAATTTCACAATGGTACATGTGGAGGGCACTTCTCTGGACAACTTACAGCAAGAAGGATCTTGGATGCAGGTTATCACTGGCCCACTCTTTTTAAATATTGTTATAATTATTGTAAGACATGTGATATTTGTCAAACACATGGTAACCGTAAGACTTCATCAGCTCCATTATGTCCTATTCTTCCACTTGGTCCCTTTGAAAAGTGGGGAATAGACATTGTAGGTCCACTTCCAACTACCTCACACAAAAATAAGTATATTGTAGTTGCCACATATTATTTAACCAAGTGGGTTGAAGCTAGGCCATTGAAAATAGCTTCCATGGATGAAGTGGCAAGGTTCATATGTGAACGCATTGTCACCAGATTTGGTTGTCCATTAGAAATTGTAACAGATCAAGGAAGCCACTTCATTAATGAGGTGGTAGAAGCCCTAGTCAATAAGTTTTCTATTAAGCACAGGAAGGCAACAACATACAAGCCAAGCACAAATGGACAGGTGGAACGAACAAATTTTGTGTTGTGTCAAATTCTAGCAAAAGATGCAGCTTTGCAGGTACATAAATGGGATAAAAAGATTCATGCAGCATTGTGGGCATATAGGGCAACATCAAAGTCAGCAACATGATACTCCCCATTTCAGTTGGCCTATGGCATTGATCCAGTTCTTCCTATTGAGTTTGATATTCCCACTGTGAGAGTTATGAAAAATGAAAGGATGGATGAAAGTGATTCAGTAAAAGAAAGGTTAGTACATCTTCATTTGCTGGAGGAAATGAGGGAAATAGCAAAGGATACAAGCCATAAGAAGAAAATGAAGCAGAAGGAATACTTTGATCAAAAGATCCGGTGGTCTCCATTTCATGTGAATGACTTGGTTTTAGTATATGATTCCAGATACAAAAAAAGAAGACAGAGAAAATTTCTTCCAAAATGGATGGGGCCCTACAAAATAGCAGCTGTGCATGAAAATGGTATGTACCGACTGGAGGAATTGGATGGCACTCCCATTACGAAATGGGTCAACCATGAAAAGTTGAAGATTTTCCAAGCACCAGAATAGTCTACTCCGAGGACGGAGTAGAAGTTAGGAAGGGGGAAGATGTCGACACTAAAATTTTCCTCCGTAATTTCTATTTCATTAATGTATGTATTAGGAATATGATGTTGTAAAGTATAATTAGTAGTAGCGTCTGATAGAAGATAATGGTGCTGTCAATATGGTGCCGCCAATAATGTGGAGTACGGTAACAATCAAAATACAATAGGAATGTTGTAAAAAGTAAATATTTGTACGTAAGTGGTCTGATAATGTTAAAATGTCAAAGTTTGGGTAATTAGAGAAGTAGGGTCTACATGATTAGGAATTAGAAATATTATATTGGTAATAAGGAAAAGGAGGGAGGTCATAAATATTTTGTGTATTTTATTTGTAAAAAGTCTAAAAAATGTGGAACCCATGTAAAATGATAAGGTTTATCTTATCTGAACAGATAAGCTTACATGTACAGATAAGAGTTAAGGTATGGAATATGATTCGTCAGAGTGGATTTCTTATCCTATCTTAGAGATAAGATGGATAAGCCTGGAATTTCTATAAATAGAGAGGCCACCCCCCCTCATTTAGCATAGAAGGAAGTAGTGAGAAATATTGTAGGAAGTGTGCGAAGGAAGCCATCAGTTTAAAGGTGTGTTGAAGAAGCCATTAAGAGGTGTAATTGTAAAGTTTCTTCCATTGTCTTGGTGAAAGGCAAGTGAAGTCAATAACACTTGAAGTACCTCATGGGTGAGATTGTAACAGTTTCATGTTAATATTATAATTTATTTTGATATTTCAGATTTGTCATCATTCTGTCTTATCATAGTCGATGGTATTCTTGTGTTATGTTGTTGTTTTGGTTCCAGATTACATCCACCAAACTAAAGGTTGTGCATTAGTAAATAATCATATCACGAGGAGTTCCCGATGAAGAATTATCATAGTGCCGGATTGCGTGATGACACTCCTCTCAGGTATTGATTTGGACAAGATTCACTCTCACTCGATAGATAATGTTCACATTTGATGCTCAAAACTCTCTCATTCTCTCTGTCTAATTGTCTCTCTTACAATCTGTGTCTAACCAGAACTGAGTTCTGGGCCTCTATTTGTAATCGTTGCCGACCGATATTAAATCGGCGCCGTTCCAAAAAATTGGCGTTGACCGAGTACAGGTCAGCGCCGATCATGGAACAAACTCCTGAAATGGCCAAAAGGAGCGATTTCTAGAAAGATAGAAGTGATCCCTCCACCTCAAATACGGGAAATATCCCGCTGCTTGGTTTAGGAGGAGGAGAAATAGGGGGGATATATGGATAGAATAGATATGGGGTAGATAAGTGGTTGGGATACATGTAAAAAGGTGTAATTAAATAGTTAATATTTAATTACTCACAGGTAAAACATAATGGGGTGAATTAAACTTAGGATAGGTGTTTAAATCACAAATTGAATAATACCCCAAGGGGATAGTGGTGATATAAACGTGCCCCAGGTTACTTGAGAGAGAAAACATGCATGAGGGACACTAAATTGGATAACCAATTTTAGGTGTCTATATTTTTCCCCTTTTTGTCAAGTAACTTGCGATAAGCAAGGTTGTGAGACAAAAACAAGGAGGTGGAAGAAAGGAAGAAAAAGTGATGATGTGATCCCCCTCAAACTAGGGATGGGATGGGTGATAGAACAAATGATCCCATGTTTGAAAAAGGTAGATGAAAATGCAGGAAGCCCCACTAGACTAGATGTCTGGAGTAGACCGGATCATTAATGACACACAAAAATAAATAAAGAGGCAGCAACCTAAGGAACTCACATTGGTAGGGTAGACTAGACAGTCTCCTCATGAGACGACTTTAGTACCTACAGACCCATGAGTGTAAGGAGGACTACAAAATAGTCAGCATCTAAAGAGAGACACATTGGTAGGGACAACCAGATGGTCTGCAAAGTAGACGACGTTAGTGCCTACAGACCCGTTAACTCTAAGCTGCCAAAAAAGTGTGAGTGCCCCATGCAAAGGGAACAAACTCGAAATGGATGATAATATCGAAAAAGTATGCGCTAAAAGGTAGCACTCAGGGTAGGATGATGACCAGATAGATAAGCCAAGCATCAACACCATGGCAATAAGATGATGAGATGGAAGTAAACGACGTGGAGAAGCGATACTGCAACCCATCGGCAAAAATGAGTATAGACATGGATAGATGTAGCGTAATTATGATGGATATAGACATAGACCGATAGATGATGAATAGATGTGATGGGATAGACATAGATGTAGAGGATATAAATAGATGTGATTTGATGTGATTGATATGTGGATTTAATTTTGATGAGAAAATAAATATAGATAGATGCAATGTTACTTGGATGGACAAGCGTTTAGATGATGTGATGGATAAGTGGGAGTTGATAGTTGGAATGGATTTGATATTTTTGAGATTTTAATTAAATTTTGATGAAAATAGATAGATAGACCCACATGTGTTTATAATAGAGGCAATGAGATGTGTTTTGGACAAAGTAGATCAGATGAAATTAGATAAATGATAGAGTTTGATTAAATTAACATGTTAAATGTTAATTTAACTGGATGAAATAATTGGAAATACTCTCTATGAGAGCCAAGGACATAATGAAAATGACCTTGATTAGAAATAAAGGAAATACACCTAGATAAGAAGAAAAATGATAAGCTGGGCTCCTAACCAACCATAAATAGAATCTAGATAAGAAACCAAAAGATCATGCATACAAGGCCCTATATGAGGTTAAAATAAACCTGACACTAACTAGCCGCAAACCAGATTTAGGAGGGAAACGGAAGGAGCAGTAAGTAGGTATCTTGTCGAAATTTACAAGAGACATAATACATGTTCATACTGGGAAAATAGGATTCTCCATATGATCGACAAAAGGTCTTATATCTCAGCTTCATGATTTCTGGCAGAAAAGAAAACTGATCAATGCAGGAAGTTTGCTAGATATGGAAAGACTGATCAATACGGGAAGTCTTTCAGTGATGCTAAAAAGTGTATAAACTGACTGAAAGGCTGATCAATGCAAGAAGCCTTGAGAATTCCTTTGAGAAAATAGCCGTCCTTCAAGGGAGCGGTCTGTATTTTGAATTTTAATGATAGCCATCCTTCGAGGGCATGGTCTATATCTTTTGATTCATTTGATAATGTATGGATAGTTTTCCTTCAAGGGATCGGCCTATCTTTTTTGGATAGCATCTCTTTTTTTTTTTTTTAAGTTTTTTGGAAGAAGTTGAGTTTAGACCTAGATAGATCAGATAGAGGGGAAGAAAACGTACAAAGAGCATGCACTCATGCCCCAAGTAGATCCAATTAAGATAAGCACTTGGGACAAATGAAGCGGTGATTAAGGTATTTCTACCATGAGGAGAAACATATCTAGAAGAAAAATTCTATGAGTAGAGCCGCGATACTCATATTTAAGGTAAAAAAGACAATAGGCAGAGAACCACATAGTTTTGAATCACCATAAAAGTATATGACTGGTTGTTAGATGGATGAAAGATCTGTCTTGCGACTAGATTTGTGTAAGATATATTTTAACACTAGAAGGGCTGTAGATGCAAGGCATTAAGAGGTTCCACTTCAAGTATACCATCCATGGAAGATAGATGATAAGCCCCAAACCCATATTTATAAGTGATAACGTACGGACCCATCCAGTTGGGAGCAAACTTACCATGCTGACTCCTGTCGAGTGTAGTGACATTTTGGTTTTCTTTAAGAACAAGATCACCAATTTTGAAGTCACGGTGCTGCAAGTGCTTGTTATAAGCACGTTTGACATGCTCAAGATAGATTTGATGATGTTCAAGAGTGTTGAGACACCACTCATCTATTAAATCAAGTTGTGCTAGATAATTTTGACGATAGCCCTCATTAGAGACAAATTCTTTGAGATAAACACAGAGAGATGGGATTTGGACTTCCATAGGAAGAACAACCTCAGACCCATAGATGAGAGAGAAGGGAGTAGCACCAGTAGGAGTACGAATGCTAGTCCGATAAGCCCAGAGAGCAAAAGGGATATGTAAATGCCAATCCCTACCAGCTCAACTAGTTACCTTTGCGAGGATATTACGCAAAGTTTTATTGGAAGCTTCGGTCTGGCCATTAACTTGAGGATAGTATGGAGAAGAAAAGCTGATTTTGATATTGAAAGCATTGCAGAGGTTCTACAAATCAATGTTCTTGAAAGACTTACCGTTATCTGTGATGAGTTTGTGTGGAACACCAAAGTGACAAATGATGTGTTGATAGACAAAATCAACTATGGCTTTATCTTTTGTTGAAGAAATAGGGATAGCTTCCACCCACTTAGTAAAGTATTCAGTGGCAGTAATGATAGAATGATGACGCTGTGAAGAACGGGGATTGATGAGACCAATGAGATCAAGACCCCATTGTGAAAAAGGCCACAAATCCGCTGTAGGTTATAAAGCTTGACTAGGGATATGTGTGAGATTGGATGTTGTTGATACTTGACACATTTCTTAGTGTATGCACAACAATCTTGATTAAGAGAAGGCCAATAATATCCCAAACGTAAGATGCATTTAGCTACGACCAAGCCACTAAAATTTCTACCACAGATACCGTCATGGACCTCCTGGATAGCTTTAGATGATTTAAGGGTTTTGAGGCACCGAAGAAAAATACCATCAAAGCCGCATTTTTAGAGGATCCTGCCTAGAGTAGTATAGCGATTAGCGCGTAGGATAAAAGATCTTCTACTATTGGAAGTCAGATCTGGAGGAAGCACTGAATGAGATAGATAATTAACAATTTGTTGATACCACTCATCCTGAGTATTGGTTGTGACAGAATGTATTGAAGTTAGTTGCCTAAGATGAGATCATTGATCTAATCATTGCACATCCACATAAAGTCACGAGTCCTCGGTAAAAGGTGGGATAAGCAAGGCTAACGAAGCCATTGTATCTGCGAATTGATTCGCAGTGCGAGGAATAGCTTAGATAGTGAATTTATCGAAAGATTGGAGTTGAACGATAATGATATCATGATATTTTTGAAGGATATCATTCTTGCATTGATAGACACCCATGACTTGATTAACGATGAGTTCAGAATCACCAAAGATGTCAATATGACGAGCGCCGAGATTAATGGCATTTTGAAGACCCAAGACAAGAGCTTCATATTCAGCCATATTATTGGTGGACTCAAAGTTCAATTTATGTGCGAATGGGATAGGCGTACCCCAAGGAGGAATCATCACAAAACCTTCACCTCCCCCTTGTTGGCATTTGGATCCATCAAAGAAGAGTTTTAATTTAAATGGAGACAGACCAAAATCAATTTGTTGGATATATTCATCGGGTTGAGCAAGGGGGACTTGAGTGTCCGGAAGAGGAGCATCAGCTAATTAATATGCAATGACCTGACCCTTGATAGAATTTTGTGGGATAAACTCAAGATCAAATTCTGTCATAAGCATGAGCCAACGAGTGATACGATCATTGTGATAAGGCTTCACATGAATTGTCTTGAGTAGATTAACACTTGTGACAATGAAAGTATTGTGATTAAGGAGGTAGTGACGAAGCTTAGAAGTTACGAAGAAGAGAGAACAACATAGCTTTTCAGCTTCGGAATAACGTGTTTCATACTCATGGAGGGTGCGACTAATGTAATAGACAGCTTGTTCTTTACCACAAGTGTCCCGATGCGAGATCATGGCTCCTAGAGCATGGTCAGTCATAGAGATATAAAGATAGAAAGGCTCCCCCTCACGTGGAGGTGTAAGCACAGGTGGAGAAAGAAGATAAGCTTTGAGATCATCAAAGGCCTCTTGGCAATGCTCATCCCATTCAAAATGAACATTCTTACGGAGGAGATGATGAAAAGGTTGACAACGGTCTAACAATTGTGAGATAAAACGACACACTGATTGAAGATGTCCTTGGAGACTGCGGAGTTGCTTTAAGTTAGAAGGGGGAGGCATCTCAAGGATATCTTTTATTTTTGCGGGGTCTACTTCAATACCCCTAATGGAAATGATAAAACCTAAAATTTTACCAGTGAGAACACCAAACACGCACTTAGATGGATTTAGACGAAGACAAAAGCAAATAAGCCTCTCAAAGAGAGGTGCAAGAATGAAAAGATGATCCTGACGATATTTGGATTTACTGAGGAGATCATCAACGTAATCTTCCACAATTTTGTGTAAGAGATCATGGAAAATGTATGTCATTGCTCGCTGATAGGTTACTCCTGCATTCTTAAGACTGAAAGGCATGACACGATAACAAAAGGTCCCCCAAGGAGTAATTAAATAAGTCTTATGTTGGTCTTCTGGTGTGATGAGAATTTGATTATACCCAGAGAAGCCATCCATAAGAGAAAGCATCTCATGACCCGCAGTTAAATCCATGAGTTGGTTGATATTAGGTAGAGGAAAATCATCTTTTGGACAAGCAAGATTAAGATCCCGGAAGTCGGTACAAATTTAAATTTTCCAAGTAGCTTTAGTTACTGGTACTACATTCGAAACCCATTGTGGATAATCTATGGGTTGGATGAATTTAGCCAAGAGAAAGCACTGCAACTCTTCTTTAACAAGAAGGTCTACTCTAGGGTGCATTTTACGCAATTTTTGTTTAACCGGTTTGATGTCGGGAAGAGTAACGATATTATGGACCATGATATCGGGATCCAGTCCTAGCATATCCTCATATGACCAAGCAAAGGCTTGACGATGGTTGGAAAGAAAAGTGGTAAAGTCTCCTAACTCCTGTGGATTAAGGGATTGACCGACCTTAATGATGCGAGGGTCTTTAGAAGTCCCTATATTAAGGTCGACAGTGGCTTCATTGAGAAGCGTAGACATGTCAGAAGGAATGGTTTTAGGAAGATAGGAATCCTCTGCCCCCAGATAGGTGAGGATAGAATCATCATCCGCACAGTGGATAGTGTTGATAGTAGGAGAGTCGTCTCCAACTATTTCAGGGAAAATTAACGATATGGAAATGGACCTGTCATTAGTCTTATAGGCTAGTGGCCCTAAGGAAATGGTATTGACTAGAAAAAAAGTTAGACGAGATGGAAATGGCGTCGTCCACATCGAGTGATGCTTCTGACCTAGCGGGAGAAGATGGTTCCTCAATAGGAAGAGGCTCATCGAGAACAGTGACAGTGTCTTTTGAAAGAGGTTTAAATCCTAAACCAAATTTTTGATGTGGCTTGAGAGTTGGAATGGACACGAGGTCATGCACACCTTGTTCATATTTACCCAAGCCAAAGCCCTTCCATGCGCTTCGATATAAATAAGTTTTTGCAAATGTGGGATTCTGTAGACAATCAAACCCTATTGAATAAGGTTTGGTCGTAGGAGGAGAATCTGGGTGATAGTGAGGCGTATCAAGACCACCATAAATGAAATTAGTCTATTGATTGGGTAGACCAATGGTGACAATGCGACCAAGACCTAGCTGATATTCAGGTTGTTTGTCTGGTCTACCATACTCACTAGGTTTGATATGGGCGTTAAAAGAAAGGAGAGGAAGCTCTCCCAGTGAGAAACGCTGTAATGTCTCTTCTAGATTTTGTAAATATGGTAGTTTGGTTTCAGGTATGGAAGAAGATGAGACCCCGTTAGGAGAACAAGCATTTTCCTTTAGAGGGGCAGACCCTGTGGTCATGTCGCATTGTGCGGAAGGAAAAGGATCTCCTGGATGAGTATAGATTTTTCCCTCATATTGATATTTTAAGCATAGATGGAGGGTGGATGGGACACAATGCATTGCATGAATCCAGGAGCATCCGAGGATCATATTATAGTGGAATTTCCCTTCAACAATGTAAAAGAGTTCATGAAGAAGCTTCTTACCTACTCGAATGGGTAGGACCACAGTTCCTAAAGTAACTGCTAGCTGATTGTTAAATGATCAAAGAGCGAAAGGCGGGGGTGACACTACGTTCTTTGGTAACTTAAGTTTCTCAAATGTGTGTGAGGAGATGATGTTGAGTGCAGCACCACTGTCGATCATAATGCGTTTTAATGTAGTGTTGTCGATTTGGACTGTGATAAAGAGGGGAGCCTCCAAATCCTCGGAAGAAAGGGAAGGAATTTTTGAATCTTCGAAAGAAATGGTGGTTGATGGTCTATTAAATCCAACAACCATCTCGAAGGGCTGGGGCTCATCTGAATTCATTGTGATGTGACGAAGATTATCAATCAGAGCCTGACGACGTTGCGGAGAGGATTGAATGAGGTCAAAAAGAGACATTTTGACTAGGTGAGTTGTTTCATAACACTCTCCTCAACTGACACGGGAATTTGAGCCCGAGGTGCAGCACAAATAGAGACCTGAGTTCTCGGGTCTAATGAGGAAGGAGGAACTCCTTCGGGGGCTGCAGAAATGATAACCTATGGTCGAGATGCTGTAGATGAGGATGGATTATCATACTGTTGGGTTTTAGTGGCCATATGAATTGTGTCGATTTGAGAAGGTGGAAGATCATTTGGAGTGGAATCACTAGAAGTAGAGGTCTGAGTAGATTGTTGGGGCTCAGATGGATCTAAGATGACAGGAGATACTTGTTCCTCCTCCTCCAGCAAAAGATCACTTTCTTCCAAAAGGCTGTTGATGACAGATTGAAGAGCTTTACATCCCTCGGTATCATGACCCGGGGTACGGTGGTAAGCACAAATCAAATCAGAGTTAAACTAGGTAGGTTTAACTCCTTTAGGGTTATAGGTTTTAATCGGAGGAAGAGATATGGATGAAGATTGGATAAGTTGGCGAAGGATTTTAGTATAGAATCTGGTAGACAAAGATGAGGCCAGAGAGGATGAAGGCGCATCTTTTACTTTAACAGAATGTCGAGGTAAAAGAACCTGCATGTTAGGTTTGACAGTATTTTTAGGGATCGTCTTATTTTTTTGGACATCTGGAGGAGAATCCTTGGGCAATTGAGATGGAAGTAAGTGAGACATGATTGATTTCGATGGAGGAGGAGCCCCTAAAATAGATTTTGAAGATGATGGAGATGTGACAAGTGTTGTGGTCTTCAGAGATAAGGGAGGCTACTTGGTTGAAACTAATGATGATTTAGATAATGTCGATTTAGATGAGGGAGAAGCTCCCAAAGTAGGTATAATCGGAGGAACAGAGGGTGCCCTGGTTTTTGGTAGTGAAGATGATGATTCTGATAAAAGAGGTGACGTCTTTTTAGTAGGTAAGTCCACTTTTTGAGGTGCTGGTGAAGAATGTGTTGTAGAAGAAGATGATGGTTTTGATAGGTTTGCAGATGAAGGTGCCTTCTCAGTGGACAAATCCAATCTTTTATGAGGCACAGAGAGATATTTTTGCAGGAAAGCACCAAGAGTCTTGATGGTTCGAACTATGGGCTTTCCTTTTTTAGGGATGGTGAAAATTTCAGCCGCATAAGGTGATTGTAACCTTTTCGGGGGAAGCAAATGGGGAGGTACTGATGACGCAATGTTAGATTTTGGTTGTCTCGGTCTAAGTTTAGGAACTGAGCGTATATGTGTCGGTGCTACTTCTTTAGATTTCCCCTTAATAGGCAAAGTAGCATTGGTGATGGAAGAAGTGAGTAATGAAGAAGCAGTTCCTTGCGAGGGAACTACTTCTGGTACAGTAATTGTGGGTGAGGCTACTGTAGGAAAGGAAACGGGAAGATTCAAAATCGAAGACACTTCCATCGAAGTTGGTACAACTATAGGTACGTTCACCAATGGCATAGTCGCAGCAAAAATGGGAGAAACAGAAGTAGATGTATCCGCGGTGGAAACTCAAAGGGATGTAATTGCCTCGAGCATTGAAAGAATGTCTGACGATGAGACATATGACGATGATACTGTCTCGGGTATGGACGAAAGATTAGACAAAGAAGCAGAGAGAGGTGAATCCATATCTAACAATGTCAGAATATTCAAAGATGGACTATCTGAAGATGGTGGAATCCCAACGATTAACGAAGTGGAAGGAGGTTCTGATTTGGTCGATGTTTTTGCAGATGGCTCAGTTTTAGAAGAAGATTCTTCAGTAGAGATGAAGCTGATAGTATGAGTGTTTGGTTTTTGAGACTCTGAAGCATCATGGTTTGGGGAATGATTGGGAAAAGGTTGTTTAAAAACATCCAACGCTTGATTTGAGGGAGCATTTGGGTTATCCAGAATGAGCTCGCCTTTATCAATGAATTTCTGGACAAGATTTTTGAAGGTTTGACATCGTTCAATGTCATGACCTTTGGTTCTATGATAATGACAGAAGTCATTTTCCCTATACTAGAATGGACATTCTTGGGTTTCATCAATATTCCTAATGGGGGGAAGTTCGATCATATGGACTTCCAACATTTTGTCTAGGATAGAAGCATATGATTCCCCCAACGAAGTGAAAGATCGAGATGACGAGGACCCTTTTCGAGAAGATGAGGAGTCTCTTCGTGGTGTTTGATTAGAAGTGTTATTGGCTCATGAGGTTTTTATACGATAGCGTTGGTGGATCCTTGATTCTTTTCTTTAAAAGTGGAAGGATTTTATTTGGTAAACCGAGAAAAATCTGGTTTAGATTTAGAGCGAAGTTTTAACTTCCCTTATTCAATGGCGCGAGACTCAAGTTTGCATGCCATCATAAAGGCTTCTTCAAATGTATAAAATGTCTGGATCCTTAAAGTGGAAGAAATATGATTAGCACAAGATCAAGTAAACAAATCGATCTGTTGGGATTGAGGAAGGGAGAAAGACAATTGGTTTATTATCCCTCTCCAATGAGTGACAAAGTTTGTAATAGACTCATCATCGAATTGACGAATTTTATAAAGATCGGTAATCGAGATATTATGTGCGATATTTATTGAAAAGTTTTCAACAAACATCTGGGCCAGTTGAGAGAAAGAAAACAAGGAATGTTGAGGAATGTTATTGTACCAGTCTAAAGCAGGACCTGCTAGAGACATAGGAAAAGTACGGAGCATAAGCTCCTGATCCTAGACTATGAGGTAGCAAGCATGTTTGAATGCTCGCAAATGTTGTTGAGGGTCCTCCCGACTATGAAATTTTGAAAATTTAGGAATTTCCCATTGGGGAGGATAAGGCTTAAAAGCCACTGAGGGGTGAATGGGTTCATTACACACTTCTTCAAAAGAGTATGAAGGACGAGCCAATTTGGTGGAAGCTTCCAAGTATACGATTTTCTTGAAAAGAATTTGAACCATGTCAGATTGAGGAGGAGGAACACTGGCCTGTCCTACATAAGAAGCAAATGGTGGATGTTGTTGAGGTGTTAACAGGGGATTCATCTGTTGATTGATAGGATGATAAGAGGAGTAACCAGGTGTTCTGGGTGACGCTTGGTGGGGTATTTGCTGTGAAGGAGCCTGTGTATAGGCAAGCTGTGAGATAATAAGTGGTTGAGAAAATGAAGGTTGGATGATGGATGGAGCCTGTGATTGGTGGACTCCTATGCTTGTTGACTGAATCGGAACAGATTGAGGATCATGGGTGCCGATTTGATTGGACATGGTGGGGAACAAGACCTGAAAGAGGCTTTTTACTACCGAATTAGTTATTAAGGGCGCCGATGCTAGAGGATGGGTGAAGGTCACTGTTGCTGGAACATTGGAAGAAAAACCCACTGGAGGACGAGAAGCAGGAACCAAGTGACTAGTCGAAGGGGGTTGACTCATAAAGAGGTACTGACCCTAGGACACAATGGATGACATAGATGAATTAACAGCAATATGTGGGTGCGCACAAGCACCCATTATAGCCAGAGAAGAGGACTTCTCAGAAGTAAGTTTTGGAATAGTCGAGGTAACTGCGGCGTTAGGAATAGGTAAGACTATTTGAGAACTAGTCGATATGGTCGATGGAAGAGAAAAAGGAGGCATAGGTGCGCCACCCTCTTCCATGGCTCGAGGTGAGAAAAATGATGCTAAATATTCTACAAAAGCCTGGGATGGTTCACGAGAATAATCGTACACTTGCTGGATTGGTGGTCCTTGATCAGATATTTGAATAGACTTGTGTACTAGGTAGTCCATAAGGGCTACCGGATTGCGATCAAGGAGTGCCTGAAATTCAGGATCCCCACGAGGAACATACTCTAAGTCAGAAGCAGATGATATTTCTGAAGGACTAGGGGAAGCTAGACGTGATGGGGTTGATTTGGCCTGATATAAAGGATTATATGACCAAGATGGGGAACCAACTAACAGCGGTCCCGAGGAAGACCTGGGGGGTGTTGAAACATCCACACTAGCGGTGATCTCGGAGGAAGAAGGGGCTAGTTGAGCCATTCTTCTAGATTGTAACCGAGTGATGATCGTCATAAACAAGAAGAAAAGAAGATTGACCTAACTAATGCACAGATAATTCAAGTAGCGTAGGTTATTATCTCTTTTAAGTTTTTATGCTTTTAAGAAAGAAAATATTAGGGAAGGCCTTTTAGAACAGGAACTACTCGGATAGCCAAACTAAGGATGGTTTGGGTGATGTTTGGTGAGGAGTCCCAAAGGAACTTTAGTAAAAGACCGGTACATGGCTTGATATAGGGTCCTACCCTTGCACTTCACACACCACTGCGATAAGGGAGTCGGGTGCTTTGCCAATATATACCAAAACTTTCGTGAATTTATAGCACAGCCCGAGTACCGCGTAGGCTCTTCCTCTTGGATGTCACTTCCAAGTAACCGAGGCAAGGGAAAGAATTTTTGTTTAAATTCTTTATACCTAGTGATTTTGGCTTTGTGTGCAAGGGTGAAACATAAAAATCAAATAGTGTCACTATCGATTTTGATCAATTTTCTAGCCTACTTAAAACTAGATGAAAAACATACAGCAGAAATGACAAAGAAAGAGTTTTTTTTAAGCACTTAAAAACGAAGTGTTTGATTTTGATGAAGACAAGCTAAACAGATTCTTTCCCAAATGTGATTAAATTCTTTTTAAGCACAAAAAATTGAAATGTTCGAATGTGATAGACAACAAACAAAGAAATTTTTTTTTTCTTTTTTTTTAGTTCCTAAAAAGGAGAAAACACCGTAAAATAGAAATACCTGTAGATTTAGCTCTCCAAAGTATGTGGACTTCAAAAAGCACTTTGTTGAGCTCTTCCCCTCGAATAATCCCATGAACAAGTAAAGTGCTCCGTAAGAAAAGGTTAAGAAAACACCAAACAAAATCCAGAAAGATATATCCAGATAATGGTGAAACGAAAATTTCTATTTTAAGGAACTAGAAAAATTTCAAGGAAATAACAATTTCGCATAAAGAGATGGATCAAACATGTAAATAGAAATTGGAATTGAAATTTGTAAAAAAAGAATGGACCTAACTTTGTAAATTCAAAAATGAAAGAAGCAAGACTGAAATGATGAAAGGAAACGCTTAAGCAGAACTGATAAAAATCAGTGAAGAAAAAGAACAAAGCTCAAAACTAGAAAAGAGATGAACTTACCAATAAGGGACTTTGGTTGGGTCCCACCGGGTGTGCTAGAATGTTGATCAAGAATTTCACGCTTGTTACCTGTCCAAGTTAATGTACCAAACTAAACACAAAAACCTTGAAAAACTCAAATAAAATTGATACCTGATGGACAAGATCCGAAGATGTAGACGGATAAGGATGCCAATGTAGATAAGACGGGCACACACAAGCAATTTTTCATAGTAGATCCAAGTAACCTATGAGACACTGATGCTTGATAGAAAAAGACTGCATTAAAAGATATTTAGGTGGACTGCCCAAGAAGCGGGTCCGGGAAGTGATAAGCTCCTTCGGCGGATGTCAGTCCACATTTTCAATTAAGTAGAGAAGCATACATGATAGAAGATGTACCTACAGGGCTAGATTTTCTGATCAAAGTAATAAACAGAGTCTAAACAACAGACAGAAAGCAACAGAAAATAGGGAAGTGTGAAAACAAAGTTGGATTTGTGTTACCTGTGTCCTTTTACCTCTCTGTAGGATGATCGGTGTCGATTATGTAGAATCGGCATCGACTGGTTCAGATCAGTGTTGACTGATATAGATCTGCATCGATCCGAGACAAAGTGTGAGAAGGTTTGGGAATCAGAAAACAAAGGTAAGATCGTCAACGTCCGCTAGATTTGTAGAAGCTAGAGAGATACTAGCAAGGATCCACCTGTGCTGGATGCAGGAACAGAGTCACCAGAAAATCAATGGAGACATGTGATCTTGATGTTGTAAGAGAAAAGTAACGGTGCTCCTCTCAGGGATTGATTTGGACAAGATCCGCTCTCACTCGATAGATAGTGTTCAAATTTGATGCTTAAAACTCTCTCATTCTCTCTGTCTAATTATCTCTCTTACAATCTGTGTCTAACCAGAACTAAGTTCTGGGCCTCTATTTGTAATCGACATCGACTGATATTAAATCGGTGTTGACCTAGTACCGGTCGGCGCCGATCATGGAACAGACTCCCAAAATGGCCAAAAGGAGTGATTTATGGAAAGATAGAAGTGATCCCTCCACCTCAAATATTGGAAATATCCCGCTGCTTGGTTTGGGAGGAGGAGAAACAAGGGGGATATATGGAAAGAATAGATATGGGGTAGATAAGTGGTTGGGATACATGTAAAAAGGTGTAATTAAATAGTTAATATTTAATTACTCATGGGTAAAACATAATGGGGTGAATTAAACTTAGGATAGGTGTTTAAATCACAAATTGAATAATATCCCAAGGGGATAGTGGTGATATAAACGTGCCCTAGGTTACCTGAGAGAGAAAACACACATGAGGGACACTAAATTGGATAACCAATTTTAGGTGTCTACATATCCCATTTCTGATGGGGCCACACATCATACAATTCTAAAACAACTACACCAATCTCCCTTAAAATTTCTTTATATGACCTCACATCGTCAAGCCCTCATGGAGGTCCTACAATCTATTAAAGTCTTACCAAATGACCCACTCCCGTAGCCTCCATCATTACCCCTCACCATGTAGCCTCTTTTACTAGGTCGTCCGCTTCCTCTACACCTTCACCCACTCACCAAGTGGCCACCCTTAGTTTTGCAGACAAAGAGATCACTCTCTTTCAGTTTGATGACCCCAACCCCGATCTATTCATCTCCATCTTTATTGATAATTAACACATCCGGTGCATTATGATCGATGGTGGTGCTATCATTAACATCATCTTCTCCCATGCGTACGTCCAAATGCAAATAACTACCAATTACATGCATAATAACCCCATTATGTTGCATTCTTTCAATGATGCCATAACCTCTACATTAGGTACTATTGTTCTCCATGTCCACGTAGGTCCTTGCACCATCCCGAAACTTTTCTATGTCCTAGAAGGGGAGTTCTAGTATAACTTGTTGTTTGGTCGACCTTGGATTTGTGCAATGGGTTGTGTCCCTTCGACGTTACATTGATGCCTCAAATTTGAACACGAGGGGTATAATTACACCATCCATGTCAACCCCTCACCTTTCAAGACCTGTAACATGCTATAGCAACCCAATGATGTGCTTGTACTAGTCAAGCCATCTACCACCAAGACCACTTCACCTCCACCCATAAGCCCATCCATAAAAATTACCACTACTTTTGTTGTGTTTAACCTCACTATCCCTACTGCAGCTATAGCCTCTACCGCTAGCACCCCTATTTCCCATTCATCTAGCGAGCCATCTATACATGTTACCCACATACCAAATACTGATCCCTTAGAAGGTGTTTTTCAATTCCTCACACTGGGGAAATACCACCTATACAATATGAATACCTCCCTCACCCCACAAGAGTACGTGAATCTGCATCAACACCCCAATTATGACTTGCGCATTGGTGAAATTTTCCCTTATGGCCCTCCCCATCTTCACACCAATGTAGTGTATGGGGGACTTGATATGGACACTTATAAACCTGAACAACCATCCCAAACCTAACCATTTTCCACCAACCTACACTCCCTCACTAACCATCATTTTTCTCACTCTTTCCTCCACCGATGCGTGTGGAAAGGATTTTCTCACATTGTCATCTCTTGTACCTCTCGTAAACAAAATTACCATAGTGATATTGGTTTTGACAATTCATCTTCTAATAAGGTTCACATCAACCTTATTCAGGAAGAAACATATTCCCCCTCTCATTCATCCACATTACTAGCCTCACCCACGGAGTCCATATATACTGAATCTATACCTCCTAACATTTTTTTCATAAACACCATTTCCCTGGGACCACTGACCTATCAACACTATGGCGAGGATCCCTCTTCTCTCCCATTACTATATCTTGACATGATTAATAATGATACACCTTTAATTAACATCGTTAAATGTTAGGATGATGAGTCCATCCGCACCTACCTTAGTGTAGAAGACTCTTATATTCACCAGTGGTTACCCTCCGAGATGCAAACCATTCTGAACGAATTGATCATCAAAATCAACATTAATACCCAAGATGACCCACACATTCTAAATATTGGCCAATCTTTAGATGCTAATGAACAAGAAGCCTTCAAATATTTCCTTCGGGACCATAGTGACACATTTGCTTGGTCCTATGTTGATATTCCTGGTATTGTTCCTAAAATCATGGTTCACAATATCGTGACCATTCGTGATGCCAAACCTATAAAAAAAAGATGTGGAAAATGCATCCTCACATTACTCTTTTGGTCAAAGAATATCTTCAATGCCTTCTCTCAGTATCCTTCATTATACCCATTGATTATCCTAATGGATTTCTAACATCATTTTTGTCACAAAAGCAACAGGGGGACTCTGCACTTGCATAGATTTCTGTGACCTCAACCTCGCATGTTCTAAAGATGATTTCCCACTACCAGGAATTGACCAACTAGTTGATCTCACTGCTGGTGATGAAATGTTATCACTCATGGATGGTTTCTCAGGCTACAACCAAATATTACTAGCTCCCGAGGATCAACACAAGACAACCTTCATCACCCCTTGGGGGACTTTCTACTATTGAGTCATGCCCTTTGGTCTCAAAAACACTGGTGCTACATATTAGTGGGCCATGACTTACATCTTCCATGATATCATGCATCATATATTGGAGGATTATGTAGATGATCTACTTTCCAAATCAAAACATCTAAATAAACACCTACCCATTCTTTAAGTCATCTTTGACCACCTCATCAAATATTGTGTTTGTCTTTAACCAAAAAAATACATCTTTACAGTACTTTCAGGGAAACTCCTAGGATTCATCATTTCTTTGCATGGCATAGAAGTTGATCTTGGTAAATTCAAGGCCATTCTAGAAATTCCTTCGCCCACTAATCTTCATCAACTTCGAATCCTACAAGGTAAGTTACAATCCATTTGTCATTTTATCTCACAGCTTTCCGACCATTGTCAACCATTTCATCATCTTCACAAGAAATATGTTTCATTCAAATGGGATTATCAATATCATAAAGCCTTTGAGGCCTTAAAACAATCCCTTCTTTAACCAATTTTTCTCATTTCTCCTAAGGATGACCAGCCCTTCTACCTATATATTTCCACCACTAACCATTCTTTAGGTGCCATGCTTTCTCATCATGACAAACAACACCGAGAGTAAGTGGTTTATTACATAAGTCATACCCTTCTTAACTATGAAACTAGATATACCCACACCAAAAAACTTTATCTAGCCTTAGTTTTCATCACCACCAAACTCTGTCATTACCTACTTAACCACAAAACCTTTGTCATTACTAATATAGACCCATTACACTACATGTATGCCAAAACTTATCAAAATCAACATGCCCCACGTAGGATTATGCTTCTATCCAACCTCGACCTTGAATTCATCCATCAAAAGTACATCAAGGGCCAAGCTATCACTAAATAATTGGCTGACACACCTATTTATGGGGATCAAACCTCTAACTTCAACTTTCCATATGAGTCTATTACTACCCTTTCCCTGGACAAACCTGCTTACCAAATGACACTCTTCTTTGATAGCTCCAAGTGTCAACATGGGGGTGGGGCTGGTGTTATCCTCATTTTTCTTGATGGTGAACATATGCCTATATCTTTCAAACTAGATTTTGATTGTACAAATAATATTACTGAATACAAAGCACTCGTATTGGGTCTCCATACTACTTATGCCTTAGATGTTAATTCAATCAACCTCTTTGGTGATTCTCAGTTGGTCATAAACTAATTCAATGGTATATACTAGTGTCGTAATGAGATACTTCAAATGTATAAGCATCTTGTGGACATACTTTTGACCAAGTTCAACCTTTACGCCCTTCAAGCCACCCCACATTCTACTAATAAATTTACAGATACCATGGCCTAATTGGCTTCTCAGATACCTACTTCACCCGCTGACTCTAAAATATTTTTCACCATACAAAGACTACAATCACCCTCTTATTTACCTCGTGAAGTTTACTCTATTGGAACCACTACTGCTGACCTGAGTGAGATTTGTTATAAGCAATACATATACTATCTTTCCTTCTCCATTTTACCTTCCGATCTCACTCGTAATGGACAATGTGCCTTCCTTAAAAGTGTCTCACCTTATGTCATCATGGGTGGTCTTCTCTACAAACATAGTTTTGAAAACATTCTCTTGTAATTCCTTATCAGTTCTGAAATTCCTTACACCATTAAGGAAGTCCATGATGGGATTTTTGGAGGCCACTTTAGTGGTCTCGCTATCGCTAAATGCATTCTTCACCTAGGATATTATTGGTCAACCCTAAATTGTGACTATTGCAATTATGTCAAATGCTACATAAAATGCCAACATCATGCTAATCTCCATCACACCCCTAGTCATGCATTATAGGTCACGTGAGACCTTTGGCCTTTCTCTTAATGGGGTTTGGATCTTGTCAATGAGATCGGCCCCCATTCTTCACAATGCCACCAATGGATCATATCCACTAATGAATATTATACTAAATGGGTAGAAGCCATTCCCCTTATTTCCACCAAAGCCGAGAAAATATGTGAATTCATCAACCATCACATCATCTATTGCTTTGGTGTCCCTCATTGTATTATCACGGATAACGGAAAACATTTCAAAAACAAAACCCTATGCAAACTATGTAATGCTTTTGGCATCATACTCATTTTATCATCACCTTATTACCCGCAAACCAACAGTCAAGCTAAATCAGCCAATAAAACCTTAAACAAAATTCTTATGAAGGTTTTCAATGATACTAGGAAGGATTGGCATAAGCACATTAATTTTTCCTTGTGGGCTTACTGCACTAGTATTTGCACTTCGACTGCTACCACCTCCTTTCCTCTGGTCTATGGTACTAAGGTTTTCTTACCTCTTCAAGTTTAGATTCCATCCATCTTCATCTCACTATAAGACATGCTCAATGATGATGAATTTTTCCAAGATCATTTGGCACAACTTGAATTATTAGATGAACACCATCTTAATGCCCTAGACCATCTCCAAATCTACCAAAAATGTATAAAACGTGCCTATGAAAAACATGTTCATGAATGAACCTTTCAAGTCAGTGACCTTCTCCTGAAATAAAATCAACATGTAACCAAAGAGGAGAAAAGTAAATGGGGAAAATTTTCTCCTAATTGTCTTAGACCCTATATTGTCACCCACACTTATGGATCAAGTGCTTATCATTTGTCTTCTGTAACATCCCCATTTTAGTACATTAGAAAAAGTAATTTTATTTTTTTGATAAATGCTTCCTAGTTCTAAATACATAATTTAGAACTCACAAATCGAAACAACCATTCTTATAACAGATAACCATATGCAGCTGTAATGACTCATAGTACCTCCGATCTATTCATTCCATGACTTGGTAATCTACCAATCTATTCATGAGTATCAAGAGTTGGCATTTTTATTTTAACACATCACTCTTGCGGTTCTCTTCCCTAATCTGGGATTCAGAATGCTTTGTCCAAGGAACCTATCTGAATAATTGTTACCATTATTCATCGGCATCTCGTCCCTTAGACTAGGTGACATAGGACAACGTAATCAGTAGCTTGCGATACTTTGGCTAAAGATTTGAAACATACTACTTATGTCTCGTATTCCTTGATGGCATACTCGTCAATCTAGATAACATCCTTCACCCCATTCCTATGTTATGTAGAATGTCTTATACAGACTTCTGTCAGTCTCTCCTGCCCCAAGTTATTCACTCAGGAACGGATTAATAATATGACAATGTTATAGGGATGCTCCCGAGGACTAGGGATACGCTGACATACTGGTTCAACCCTAGTTAACCCAGTGTGTCAAGATACCCCGAGTCTCCAGGGGCAGCCTTATAACATGACCACATTCCTAACCAATCCCAGAGTAAAACTTGTTCGAGTTTAAGGTGTAAATCTTAATGATCAATGCAAAGGGTGTTGCCATAAGTCACCTGCATTGTTGTATCTTCGAGAAGATCCTAATCTTATCGAAGGTACAACCCTGCAGTTGACTTGTGCCATCAACCTTCCAAAACCACCTCGAAAAGATCTACTTAACTTTAAGGTGTTACCTACGTTGAGCTAAAGTTATACTTTAAAACGCTCCTTTTTGGGTAGTCTTTTCCCAACCCCTGGGTTCCTTACCTTAGAATTACCTTTCTTAATAAAACCCATTACACAAAGAGAAGTTATTAAGAATTGAGGTCTCATCAAGGAGTTCATTGAAAAATAGTAATCTAAATCAACGAAACTGAGCAATAGCCCTAAATCTTCACATAAGGTTGCTAACCATACCCTTTTAGGTTTATATCAGTTCTCATAACTGAAATATATCTTACTTATTAGTATTAAGATATAGTGATTTAAAATCAAATTAAACGTTGTCTTGACTTAGTTCACGACTAGGAAGTAATAATTTATTCTTCCCGTTCAGCTTCCTGTTGAGGTTTACTTTAACCTTAGCTTCTCGAAAGACATAGATCTAAATTACAATTTAGCTTTAGATAGAACATAACAGAACTACTAAACATTCACAAGTATTCGGTCACATAATCTTTGCAAAGCTTACTTAGAAAATCACAAATGTCTCCAAGATATACAATAATAACAATGCTCTTAAAATCATTCGAACCGAAGAAGTTCAATCCATCAAGATACGAATGCAAACACATAAGTAACAAATACCTCATTTCATTCATTTCTAAGCTAATCAAATACATTTTATGCATTCAACATATTTGATACAATACTCAACAGCAAAAGAACATCCTTCTTCAAGTAGTACATTTAGAGAATCAAATTGGAATTCATCATAAAACCAAATTAAACAATCTAAACATCATATCAGATCTGTGTGTCTTTACCACTTACAACAACCATCTGCAAAAATTGTCAACACGAGTCAGTTCGATGAACTGAGCATGATAAGCACTAATTCTTTAAACAATTGCAATCCACCAATTGTTCTCATTAAACGACCTGTTTAAATGAAATCATTTCTTCAAATTCCAAACATAAATCAGGCTATTCATCCTATATGTCAGAGACTAAGAACATATGAATACAACCATTCTTAAGACAACAAAACTCCTACAAGATTGTTTCTAACAATTTCTCAAAGGCAGTTAAAACATTCAGCAAGCTCACTGTCTTAATTCTTTTATCATCATAACACATTTCAATGGTATTGACAAGTATACCCATTTACACAGCAACAGACATTTTATACCAGTCTCTCCATACAATACCACAGTTTATTCTTATTATGACCTTACCGTAGAGATCACAAAAGGATGCAAGAAGAAAGCACACAAGGTTTCCTGGCTAGGAGAGGGAAAGAATTTTCCTATTCAACTTATTTATACATCAACATATAAATTACAGTCTAGAAGAAAGAAACAGAGTCCATCAGAATCCTAAGTCAATAACATTCTGGACTGTACCAATTCCTTTAGATTAATGCAAATACATTTACACATTCAACTAAACAGTTGAGATTACAAGAAGAACTACAGTTCCATCTAAATCCAATTATAAAAGTCACCTGTAGCTACTAAGCAATTCAAGAGCTCTTCCACCAAGCAACAATAAGTAATCCAACCATAACAGACTTAACAATTATTATTTTTACAACATTCAACAACATGAATATAAGCATCGCCATTGTTTAACAGAGCACAGCTAGGAGCTTTTTATCACAGTCAACCACGAGACTAGATAACACTTAAAACAAATGACGTTCCATATGTAAATACAGCGATATTCATACTACGTCTAAACACAAACATGCACAACTTCATTCAACTGAATCTAATCTCTATGAATGTACAACAAGGACTTTACAGAAGTTGCATCCATTACATAAGCTCATCCAAGTTTTAACCTAAGTAGAGCCATCCCGCAAACACATCAGGGCTACAACATGAGTCAAGTTCACATGGAATTACTGTAAGGGCTCCAATGGAGTCGTATCCCAAAAGAACTCACAGTCCAGGTTAAGATTAAAGTCGAATTCGTACGAAAACATTCAAGACTCCAACTGAGTCAAACCAACAGTCTACACAACTAAACTTCTTCAGAAGTCGTGTACAAGATACATATTAAGGATTCCACAGAATCAATATCAATAAGTATTCACAACTGAGCTTATACAGAAGTCGAAAACACTAGTTACATTTCAAGGACTCCAACTGTGTCAATACCAACCGTATTCACAACTAAGCAACAATATTCAAAACTAGGGCTTTTATTGAATTCAAATTCATACAACAACAATTCAAGGACTCCAACAGACTCAAAACCAATGAGTATCCACAACAAGCTTCCGAAAAAGTCAATAACATACTATCCATTTCAAGGATTCCAACAATATGCACAAAGAAAATACTACCGAAGTTAAAAACATAAGCTATGTTTCAAGGATTCAAAAGGAGTCGAAACCATATAGCATTCTCAACTAAACTTCTACAGAAGTCGTAACATACTATAAATTTCAAGAATTCCAACCATATCATGCTAAAAGTATCCACTACAAAACTTCAACAGAAGTCGAAACATACGAAACATTACAAAGGCTCTCATTGAGTCATTTTCGTATTTAATCCTTGCTACTTTCAACAGATTCTAACCCAAAATCGCAAACTCAGTAAGGACTTCTACAATAGTCAAAATCAAGTAGAATAATCACAGCAAGCATTCCCAATAGAAGAACTTAAAGTATTCACAGCAAGAATAAACAAGGTTCAATAAAAAATAAGAGCATAGCCGGTCTTTAATCCAAATGAATCAAAAAGGAAGAATAAATACAGTAACCATTCCATCAAGGACTTCAAAAAACCTAAGATTCATAATTCCACAGGAAAAGAAGAACCAAAACATTGCTTCAAACAAACTGAACTGAAATCACCTGAACAGAGTTGTTTTAATGAAAGCATTTGAAGTAAAGCAAGATTTTTAAAAGTTAGGGCCTATCATGCCTGGTAATGCCGCTTTAAAAATCCGAAGAAGTCCTCTGAATGAGCTTGAGCCTTCTCCTCTTCTTCCACATCAGATTCAGAAACAATAATTTGTTACCCTCATGCCTTATAAACTTTCCTCGACAGAGAAAAGAGCTAGTTATTCTCATAGTTTCCATGCAACACCAAGTAGACTGGTTCGAAGAACCAGTGATCAAACAGAGAGAAAACCGGAGCGTATGGAAAACAAAACAACCAACTAGTTTTCCATTTTTCATGCCTTCCCGAGCAATCTGTGCTCGGGAACCAAGTTCATTAATGACATTAACTCCAAAATTCCTCCCCAATCTCCATTGCCACTGACTGCCATAGTTGGCGATTGACAAATGCAAACCAAATACCATTTCCAGATTTGGTGACTTTGCCATGTCGGTCCCAATAGATATTTACAACCTCTACCAAATCCCAAGTCCTTCATACTTATCCATCTCATAAATGCCATAGAAACTACCTCCCATGGCTCTCACCCCTTCATAGGTCCCCCCTTCATCCACTATCATTAGTTACATATGTTAGATCTTAAGGTGATACTTTAGTCTAACTTCCATAGTGCTAGGTTGCTAACCTTAGGAGCATTAAACCTATAGTTTAGGGCTAGGTTAGATGAGCACTAATCCAAACCATAGGTTATAGTTTAGGTTAAGGTTATTAACCTTAACGAATCCATTCTAGGTCTAACAAATAGAATCATTCAATATAAGAACCAACAGAGTATAATATTCCCGAAATGGATTCTATCCAGCATTGATAATAAGCTAGTAGTATATACCAAAATTTATTACCTGGCTCAAGGTCTAGACTTTCCTGATATTATGATATCAGGAACCAATTCATTTAACATGATCAACTTGAGTTAGACTCCGGAATTGCTTATTCAACACATTCAGACCTTGCAACCTTCGTAAGGTCTATAATTTTTGTTCATCCAGAATAAACTTAAAACATCTCTTGGATCAATGCCACTGATCCAAGGCTGAGTCATAAAGATGGGTAAATCCACAATTCATCCCGAAATCAGATTGAACTCAGGTGCTAAAAATGAAATAAATAAAAGATTCCAAGCATATCCTGACTCAGTCAAAGATCTTCAAGAGAAAAGAAGATACAATCAATATCAAGCATGACTTCACAATCAAAGGAACACATCCTTATATAGAAGAAATCATATATCAACACTTGAATGCTCAGGAGGAAGTAACAATAGTTCACAGTGTTATAGGGCTGCCATGTAGGGTGGTGGAGAGGAAGAAAGTGAAATAGGGGGTACGTACCTAGAATGAATAAGTGATGAAATAGGAGGTTATTGGTAGTATGTATATGGGGGTGGAAGGGTCGTGGTAACCATAGTGATAATAGGGGCTAATGATTGAGGAATGGTAAGAATCATGTTCTGAAATGGGGTAGGTGTTATCAACATTGGTGTTGGGAATGTAGCTATAGGTATGTATGAGACATTAGGTGTAGATGAGGTTGTGTTCGAGGTAATTTTTGAGGGTACGGTGAATGTAATGGGTGCCACAGAGGTAACAAATGCAGCAATCATAATATAATATTTTCCATGACTTAAACATGTAACAAAAATGGATACAACTCCTTGAGTCAAACTTCCAGAAACAAGATGTCTCCCTCAAAAGGGACATCTCTTCTCCATATCCTACCACTATCAATAGACTTCTCCCTCGAAGGACAGCTATGTACGGTCATTACAAAAATGTAATAAATATTAGGAAGCTTCCCGCATCGATTAGCTTCACGAAGACCTCAAGGAGATAATATATTCATCCCATTTAGACTTCCCACATCGACCAGTCTATTAAAAACAAACAAATCAAGAAAAAGATAAAAATTTTGTCATGGACTTGCCTATTTATGATTCAGGTTTCTTGTTTCAAAAAACACATCGTCGTACACAAATTTATGTTAAGCCTCTCATTCTCACCTCCTTATCTTTTCCACCTAAATTCCTTATTACTCAAGGGACTTGCCATGAATGTGACATTTTATGATCTTGTGACTTTTCTTCACCCTTAAAATAGTCCATTAAGAAAGGCTTGTAGGGTCTTACGTTCATAAGCCCATCTAAGGTCGGATTGACACGTCAAGTTTCTTATCAATTACGCAGCCCTTTTACTACTTCTTACCATTCACCTTCCTCATTACCTATTTATTATCCTATACAGGACCAGATCCTCGACACATATATTTAAAAATTAATCAACCATACCTACAACCTAAATAAAATCATGCCTATGACATACATAACCCATGCCTAATACCTATCTGACCATTCCACTATTTCATCTTAATCTTTCCTAGCTTATGGGAGAACTACATCAGCCTGAGGTCCCTTTTCTCTAGGGCTATCTAGGTAGAAATATGAGGGCATGGATCCATTGGAGGTTAGCTTGGCCACTCTCTACCCTAACCAATTCCTTCTCCCCTTTCCTAGTCACATTCTACCCTAGTTAGTTTCCTTTTTATATTAATAATTAGAAACTAAACCAAATAAACAACACTTATTTCACACCTTTACCATCATCACTCATGCACTCATTTCATTATGTTTTCCATTTCTTTACCATTATCATGAATTTTACTACAGAACATCATAAAGTGACCCACATCATCATTAATTACACCAATTAATGAATTAAACACTCAACCAACCTCAATTCAACCATACCTAACCAACCTAATCTTCATCATACCTAAGTCCACCTAACTCAATCCATGCCTACAACTTGACTCAATTCATGCCTACAACCTGACTCAATCCATGCCTGTGACCTGACTCAATCTATGCCTACGACCCTGACTCTATCATAATTAATTCACCTAGTTTCCATCACATACACAAATAATAATGAAAATTACAACAAACACACAAACCATAGTATAAATATCATCATCTATAAAACATGACATTTGTGTACACATACATATGTACACCAACACAAATGAATACAAAAATCTCAAAAACCCTCAAGTAAATCCTCACAATCTTTGGCACGCAGGATGATATATGAAAAAAATCAATAAACTCTCGTATACATCCTCACTCTCTTCAACACATAGGACAGTATATATAAAAAATAAATGACTATAAAACACAAGAGGTACATATGGCTATCAAATATCACCTTGCTAGATATCCTCCATATCAATCTCATCTATTCCTCCTACCCTATAGGCACAGTTGGTTGGTGTAGAGGCAACGGCTTCTCCATGTCATCCTTCCTATACTATGGGAAGGGTGGTGGTATATCCTACAATAGTTTTTCACCTGATTCTAGATGCATTTATTTGAATGTTAACAAAACAAATAAGGGTAAAAGGCTAGTAGGAATACCTATTGAAATTTTGGTTGTAGGTTGTTACGCATGTATGAATTCTAGATCCACAAATGACCATGAGAGATTCATTTTTACTTGGAGGAACTACCTGAAATGGAAAACAAGACCACCACATAAAATTTAAACAATATATGCAGTGGACTGCCTGGCATGTGCTAGATCCGGGAAGTGTGATACTTCCTAAACGGCTGTCAATCCACTGTTTAGAACAACTTAATTCTTATAATAAAGAAAATCCTATTGTAGTTAAAATGATTTAGGTATCTAATTTGTCTACAATAAGAAAATTCATTCATAACAGGCTAAGCTATAATTCAATCTAAAGGTCAAGATCACTGTCAGGGTACTAGTACTGGTTAGGGTGAGGTTCTAGGTAGTTTTAGGTATTTGGGTGGTGGTTTAGAAGCTCTGTTCTTGGTTTCTTGTAAAATATAGATATTGATGTTAGTTTAGAATCGTAAGTGTTAGTTTTGGTTAACTGACAACAGTTATGGGTAATTGGTGACAGTATTGTTGGGCCACAAGAAAATCAATAAAAACTTGGCAAGGTGATAGATCTGAGGCTAGATAAATAAGGAGGGGGAATGACAAGGTTCATGTGGGTCTTAGCTATGCACATGGAATTTTGAAAGTCAAGATATGGGCAGTTCAAGGGTGTGGGTAAAGGGATGGTCAAGTTTACATGGAGGTGAAATGATGGGGAATGAAATGGGAAGAGAAACTAACAACAGAATTGAAAGGATCTGCCAAAATGATAATGAACCAGTGTAGGTTAACAAAACTTACTATTTGTACAAGCTTAATGTCTAGTTGGCAATGGTTGGTGATAAAATGGAAGGAATTAGGTGTATTGTTGGTACTTCCCTAGATGCTCCCGTGAAGAAAAATGGCTACATGGTTGCTTCAGGTGTGGGCTATGGATGTTTTGATGTGTGTATGGATGTTGGTTCTGCTTGTATGCACCTCTGGTTTCGTCACTTATTCTCAGAAGATGTATCAACCTCTCAACAATGTGCCAACCATGAAATAAGGTTGTTTTGGGGGTTAAATGGTAACTGATAGTAGTTCTGATTTAACCAATGGTGATTTAGGGTAACTGGCATCGGTTAGGGTGGGATTTCCTAGGTTTACTAAACTAGGTAGATCCCCTTGATTTTCTGGGATCTTGTTTTGTTTACTCCACAAATTAGCATGGGAGCCTCTTGTGAGCATGTAGGAATGTGGTTAGAGGGAATGTAGGCATTGATTTTTAGGGTTTAGGTAAGTCTTAGTTAGTTATGGTAACTTACTAAGAATAGGCCTTATAGTTGAGTTGTCTAGGTGAGGTGTCTAAGTGGGAACTATATCCCAATTAGATATTATTTAAATAATTAAATATAGTGAGGGTAATGCATTAATTTAATTTAATTTAATTAAATTAATATTAGAGTGAGGATGAAGGGGGGGTCATGGCTAAGTAAATGTAATAAAGGGTGCTTATATGATCGAGGGACTAAAAGGAGAGTATGACCTAATTTTAGTGTCTACATTTTTCCCCTTTTTGCTTGTATCGGTAAGCGATGTTGACAAAAATAAGATGTGGTTGCCCCATGTGTGGGTGAAGGTGATCCCTCTCAAACTAGGAATTGATGAGGTAAAAGGAAGAATCGGTGAGTGGTTTGATAAAAGGTGAATGTGATGATGAAGAAGGTGGGGTAACGGGTAAAAAGGGAAAAAGGTCCACTCAGGTAATATAGGTAATGGGTTAGGGTCAAAGGTAGTGACATTCAAATGCATGCACATGTATAAACTACAACACGGTACTAGGTTGAAGAGAAGGAAAAATCTATATTGTCTAAGGTCGATAGGTTTATCGAAACAAGGTTGAAGTGATTTTGGTATCCAAGGTATAGGATATGGTCAGGAAACATGATGTAGGTCAGGTGCAGGATCGTTTAGGTGTGTTTTGGTACACCAAAGGTTGGGTCAGGATAAGTGATCATGGAAAGAGGAAAGGTAAGGTCAAGATGGCAACCATCACAGGTAACAGTGCCATAAGTTATAGTGAACACATGGGATCAAAGGTCACTAGCGATGGTCCAGGTCTAATTATCTAGGTCACGGCATGGGTAAGGCTGAGGTATGGGTAAAATAATGAGTCCCTGAAAGAGGAAAAGGGTAGGTAGTAAATGATAAGGTCAAGAAGATCAAGTAAAGTGTCCCAGGGGGATGGGTGAGGTAAAAAGGGATTTAGGTCATAAATTGGGGGTAGGGGGTAGGGAAAAAGGCTAAGTAGGGAAACTGATGATGATTTACGATAACTGATGATGGTCAAGCTAGACCGACCATGGTAAGCTAGGGCATAGGACCGATGTCAGTTATGGTAAACTGGCATCGATTAGGTCATGGTTGTTATAAAAAGAGGAAAATACATGTTTTTGCAAATCATTTGTCTTGTACCAAATTGGGAAAATGACAAGAGAGATAGAGAAAAAGTGGAAAGTGAAAGAGTGAAGCTGAGGACTAAGTTGGTAAGTCACGTGGCTGGTGAGAGTTGGTTGATAGGTGGATCCATGGGCTAGGTGGATCAATTTGATTGGATTGAGTGATTAGAGAGTGAGTGGTCATTTGGTGATGGAAGAGGTAGGAGAGGGATCAAGGGGACCACCAGTGTAGTGGCCAGAGGTACCACCATGCAAACGGCAGTGCGATGAGGTAGGATTCAATCCCAATTGTTTTTTATTTATTAGATTAAGTTAAAGGTTAGGTGGGTAAAAATGGTTTTGTATTTTTGGGGGGAAAATAAATTTTGAATTAAGGAAGGGAAATCCAGTGAAATGGGAGTGAAGTGGGAGAGGATTAGGTGAAGAAGGGGTAGGGAAGGGTGTAGGAGGGATTTGGGTAGGATTGGGTGGGTAGAAGGGAGGATAAGGGAATGAAAAGGAAAAATGGGGGTTGGGAATTGTGAGGTGTTGACGTGATAGTGACCACCATCAGTTGGAGGGTAGCCGACATCAGTGCTAGTGCGTTGGTATTGATCACAAAGCAGGTGACCGATACCAATGGAAGGGGGATCGGGGTTAGTTAGGTATAACCGGTACCAGTCAAATTTGGAGAAAAAGGGGGCTAAAAGGTTCCCAAGGCTAGGTGGGTGAGGTAGATAGGGGTGAGGAAAGTCGGTTAGGTGAAAATCATAATATAGGTAAGGGGTAAAAATAGGTAAGGTTGGAGTTCTTAGAGAGAAAAGTAAAGATATGTAGGAAAAAGGTAAGGTCAGGGAGTGGGTTGAAATGGGAGTAGGTGAGGGGTCAGTGTGGGTTAATAAGTTATGTGATATTAGGTTGGGTAGGGTTAGGGTAGGTAGGTCGGTTAAGTAGGGTGCATGGGATAAACAGGTAAGTAATGAAGTAAAAGAGGTAGGGTAATGGGTATGGGTATGGGTGAATGTAGATATGGTCTTGTTTTGATAATGTGATTGATTCATTTGATGCAGGTGAGAGAAAATCTTAGGATGTGTGACAGGGTGTCACCCCTGCTCGTGACAGTTCATGGCACAATGACACTTGAGGAGTTGTAATATGTGGAGGAGGTGGGTTTGAGTGGGGTCTGACGCTACCGGTAAGTAGTCCAGAAGCTAATTCTAATGGTCACTCTCATCGATATATGGGATGTCATACCCAATATGTTCCACCCACTAACCAGTGAGATGACAGTCACCCTGGAAGACATGTTCAGGATCCTATGATTACTCATATTGGGGATGCAGGTATATTTGATCTCCTCAAATATGTCTAAGGAGTTGATGCTAATGGTGTTTGGGTAAGGGATGGAAGAGATGACATTCTACAATGACAAGTCACAACATTATCTATGAAGAGATTTACCTAGCCCGTCTAGAGGAGATGAGGCTAGTAGTATTACTGATGGAGGCAATCTACTGCTTTGCACTGCCATATGCAGAGGGTGGGAGATTCCCATGATATTTGATGGGATTATTACATGACATGATGATGGAGAGGACCCAATTTTCCTAGGTGCCAACATTCCTGGTGCATTTATATAGAGAGTTGTGGGCGTATGGGCTGCTCTGTAGGTTTAGCCTATGTTGCGCATTTTTACTTCACAAATGGGCCTATGAGCATATTTTCTGTGTGCATCTAGTGGGTATGCCTCAAGAAAATGCCTTTCAGCCAAGTTTTGTATGAGTGGGATAAAGGAAATGGGTTCCTGTTATTAGAGAACAACGATTAGATAGGGCTACACATGATGTAGCATACTACCGGTGGCTATTAGAGGGATTTTTTGGAGTAGATATCATATGGAGGCTGTATATGGGTTATCCCTCATATGGACAAATGGATGAGGTGCTGGCTGGCCTTCAGCTACTTAGATGGATAGAGGGGCACCATGTAGGTGAGCATGATATGATCCTCGTTGACAGGGTCAGATGATAGTTAGGGCTACGAAAGGATATACCTCCACCCTTCCCGCAGTACAAGAGAGATGACGTGGAGAGGCCATTACCTCTACCACAACCCACAATGTCAATAGGGTAGTAGGATCAGGTGATAGATTGGCAGATTGATGATGTCAGAGTGAAAGATAGATATAAAAAGTGGTGGGTGGCTCATTTATGAGAAGTATCACCTAGACCAAGGCAACCATATTTACCCACTATCATGGTGCAGAGAGACACCCTACAGGGGTAGGTGGTGACCCTGATTACCCAGTTGGTGATGGTGCAAGGGTTGTTAGCCAGTTTAGAGGAAGAGGTGGCTGAGTTGCATGCACAGGTGGCAAGTCTTCAAGCCCAGATGGCCTAGGGTGGAGATGGAGATGGTGATGATGGTTAGGTGGCTGCCCTATAGGCATAGGTTACAGGGCTGTAGGGCTAGTTGGTGACTGCACAAGCATAGATTTACGTATTACAGGAATAGGTACAAGTATAGGTTATGAGGTTGATGGCACCTCCACATGCACCGGGACAGGGTCCCAGTTCACAGGAAGTGGCGAGATAGGGTCCCGTAGGATAGGTACAGGGGCTGAGGCCGATGGGGCCATAATAGACAGTACCCATATCTAGGTTACGAGATGCCTTAGGTGAGGCTAGATACTATCATGATCAGTTGATAGCGGTCGGGATAGATTTTCTATCCTATGGAGAGTATAGGGCACAACAAGCCTTTAGTGAGATGATGATATCTCGTACTCACAACGTGGAGATTAGAGGGGGATATCGATCCCCGAGACATGATCAGGGTGAGGCCACCAGCTCTCGAAGGCCAACTCCAGGTGATGTTCTAGCAGGGGGCTGACCATGACCTATGGCAAGTGGTGAGATGATACTAGGCTGTCAGACAAGAGCTGAGGAGGAGACTAGAGAGACTGACATGGAGGATGTTTGGCAGGATGAGGCTTGATGCCCATCCCTATATTTTGATGTATTTTAGTCATTTTTTGATATATATCGGCCTATGTGCTGAATGTGCTGAATACGGTGAGGATGTATGAAAGTTTTGTATATTTTTTAGCATATACCGGCCTGTGCACTGAATATGGCTAGGCTATATATGATATTTTTGTATTTTTTTGAGCATATACCAGCCTGTGTGCTGAAGATGTTGAGGCTTTATATGAGAGTTTTGAGAGATTGGATTATATACACTGGCTTGCGTGCCGAAGACATTTGATAGTTATGTATATGGATACACATGTTTGGATATTGTATTTATATAGATGATGATGATGATTGTGGGAATTATGTGTTTGTTTTGAGAACATTTTATTATTATGCATGGATGGATTTATGGTAGGTGTGTTAGGCATGGATTGAGTCGGGTCATGGATTTAGGCATGATGGATTCAGGTCGTGGTTTTAGGCATGGATTGAGTTAGGTTTTAGGCATGGTGGAGTTAGTATTGGTTGAGTTTTTAACTCATTAATGTGTCCAATTAATGATGATATAGTAAATTTTGAGATGTTTTGTAATACATGCATGATGATGGTAAAGAAATGGTAGTCAAAATAAATGTATGTTGTGATGATGATAAAAATGTGATGCAATTTGTCATTTTTTTGATTTAATTTCCAATTTTTGATATAAAAAGGAAACTAAGTAGGGTAGAATGTGATTTCGGAACATAAAAGATGAATTGGTTAGGGTAGAGAGTGGCCGCACTAACCTTTAAGGGCCCTATGCCCTTAGAGTTTTACCTACATGGTCCCGACTAAAAGGAACCTCTAGCCGATGTAGTTCTCCCATAAGCTAGGGAAGAATATGAGGAGGTATGAGAATGATTTGGTAGGTTGTAGGCATGATTTGACTTTAGGTTTGTTAGGTATGGGTGAGTTGTGGGAAAATTGGTATAGGTGATTTCGATTGTGGTAGAAGAAGAAGATTACCCAAAGGTAAGCGTTGAGGACCAAGTCCTATATAAGGGACTCAATACGTAATAAGGATAGTTAAAAGATAAGAGGAGGCAAGAAAGCCACCTGATTGGTTAGGATCATAATGAGTAAGTCATACCTAAGATAGGGTGATGAACATAAAACCCTAAAGACTTTGCATGATGGATTTCTCTAAATATGTAAAGTAGTCACATGACCACTGAATGTCATGGTTCCACGAGGTCCCTTGAGGTGGTAGGAAATGAGAGCAGTAAGTCTATATGAGATGAGGAAATTAACTCCTTAAGGTCTTTGTGAAACTGATCGATGCAGGAAGCTTCAGATTCTCGTCTCTCTCTCTTTTTTTTAAAGAGATTTACATAGCTTTCCTTTGAGGGAGTAGTCTATTTATAGCAGTGATTGTAGAGAGAAAGATGTCCTTTTAAGGGAGTCATATTTTTATTAGAAGTTTGAATCAAGGAGGTGGATCCCATGTGAGGGATTTTAAGTCATGGAGAAGACTAAGGTGAAGAATATGATTATTTTTCAGAAAGAAGGGTGAAATGACCATAGGATCTCATCTAAAAATAGATGAAAAGTATCCATGAGAATCATGCTATGTGCAGCGACATGGTACACATATTCAAGAGAAGATAAAAAAGTGATGGATATGAACATGATTCTTATTTAATCGTTGGTGATGGTGTAGGAATTGGATAGCACTCAAGGGATGAGCATGGAAAGAATAAAAAAGTGAGGTAGGACTAAAATTCAACCGAAGAATGGTCTAAGATGCAAGGCATTAAGGGGCTCAAGTTCAGGTTTACCATTGAGTGAAGATAAACGGTAATCACCTGATCCATAAGTATGAGTCATGATGTATGGTCTAAGATAATTAGGAGAAAATTTTCCCCATTTAATTTTTTCTGCTTTAGTTACATGTTGATTTTATTTTAGGACAAGGTCACCGACTTGGAAGGTTCATTCATGGACACGTTTTTCATAGGCACGTTTGTTACTTTTTTAGTAAACTTGAAGGTGGTCAAGAGTGTTAAATGAAGTTCATCTAATAACTCAAGTTGTGCTAAATGGTCCTGATGAAACTCATCATCATTAAGCATGTCATGGAGAGAAATGTGGAGAGAGGGATTCTAGACATCGAGAGGTAGACCAACCTCTATTTCGTAGACCAGAGAAAATGGTGTGGCAGAAGTGGAAGTGTGAATACTAGTGCGATATACCCATAGGGTGAAAGGAATGTGCATATGCCAGTCCTTCCCAGTATCGTTAACCAATTTCATGATAATTTGTTCAAGGTTTTGTTAGTGGATTCAACTTAACCATTGGTTTGTGGGTAATAAGGTGACGAGAAACTTAACTGAATGCCAAAGGTGTCACAAAGGTTTCTAAAGGTTTTATTTTTGAATTGCTTTCCGTTATCAGTGATGAGGTGATGGGGAACACCAAAGAGGAAAATGATGTGATGGTTGATGAAATCACATATTTTCTTGACTTTTTTGGAGATGAGTGGTATGGATTCAACCCATTTTTTGTAGTATTCGGTAGCGGTGATGATCCATTGATGGCACTGGGAAGAATGGGGATTGATCTCTTTGACAAGATCCAAACCCCTTTAAGAGAAGGGCCAAAGGTCATGGGAAACTTATAAGGCATGAATGGGTGTATGATGAAGGTTAGCATGTTGTTGGAATATTACACAACATTTGACATAGTCGCAAAAATCATGGTTGAGGGTTGGCAAGTAATAGCATAGGTGAAGAATACGCTTAGCAACAGCAAGGCCAGTGACCTCCACATATGCCATCACGAACTTCCTTGATGGTATAAGGAATATTAGAACTTGTCAGGCATCGTAAGAGAATAACATAAAATGTAACACTCTGAAATATTGTTACTTCCTCCTAAGCATTCAAGTGTTGATATATGATTTCTTCTATAAAAAGGACGTGTTCCTTTGATTGTGAAGTCATGCTTGATATGGATTGTATCTTCTTTGCTCTTGAAGATCTTTGACTGAGTCAGGATATGCTTGGACTCTTTTATTTCTTTCATTTTTAGCACCTAAGTTTAATCCAATTTTGGGGTGAATTGTGGATTTACCCATCTTTATGACTCAACCTTGGATCAGTTGCATTGATCCAAGAGATGTTTTAAGTTTATTCTAGATGAACCGAAAATTATAGACCTTACGAAGGTTGCAAGGTCTGAATGTGTGGAATGAGCAATTCAGGAGTTAACTCAGGCTGATCTTGTTATATGAATTGGTTCCCGATATTGTAATATCAAGAAGGTCTAGACCTTGAGCGATGTAATAAATTCTGGTATACATATTGCTAGCTTATTATCAATGCTGGATTGAATCCATTTCAGGAATGTATATCTATTGGTTCTTATACTGAACGATTCTATTTGTTAGACCTAGACTGGATTTATTAAGGTTAATAACCTAAACCTAAACATAAACCTATGGGTTGGATTAGTGCTAATCTAACCTAGCCCTAAACTATAAGCTAAATGTTTCTAAGGTTAGTGACCTAGCAATAGGAAGTTAGACTAAGTATCACCTTAAGATCTAACCTATGTTTCTAACCTAACTAATGACCATGGATGAAGGGGGACCTATGAAGGGGTGCGAGCCATGGGCGGTAGTTTCTATGGCATTAAATGAAGGGGATAAGCATGAAGGACAAGGGATTTAGTGGAGATTTCAAACGGCCAACGAGACCGACGTGGCAGAGTCGCCAAATCTGGAAATGATCTTTGGTTTGCATTTGTCCATCACCAACTAAGGCGGTCGGTGGCAATGGAGATTTAGTGGGAATTGTGGAGTTAATGCAATTAATGAACTCGGTTCCCGAGCATGGATTGCTTGGGAAGGCATGCAAAATGGAAAACTAGTTGGTTGTTTGGTTTTCCATACGCTTCGGTTTTCTCTCTGTTTGATCACTGGTTCTTCGAACCAGTCTACTTGGTGTTGCATGGCAACTATGAGAATAACTAGATCTTTTCTCTGTCAAGGAAAGTTTATAAGGCATGGAAATAACAAATTATTGTTGTTGAATCTAATGTGGAAGAAGAGGAGAAGGCTCGAGCTCATTCAGAGGTCTTCTTCAGATTTTTAAGTGACATTACCAGGCATGTTAGGCCCTAACTTTTAAAAATCTTGCTTTCCTTCAAATGATTTCATTAGAAAAACTCTGTTCAGATGATTTTTGGTTCAGTTGGTTTTAATGGTAGCAATGTATGAATTATCTTGCTGTGTTTTCATGCTGGCTTGATTATTCAGTTGAATCCTTGCTGGGTGTACACTTGGTTTCGTGCTATTGAATTATCTTGCTGTGTTTTGCATTTTGGTAGATTCCGATGAAATGCTTGCAAGGATAATGTATGAAACTAACTCTGTTGGAGTCCATGAAATGTTTTCTTGTTTGATATCAACTTCAGTCGAAGCCTTGTTGTTTTTAATTGTTGAAACTGATACTGTTGGAATTCTTGAAATGTATAGTATATTTCGACTTCTGTAGAAGTTTAGTCGTGAGTACTATATGTTATTGTTGCTGTTGGAATTCTTGAAATAATAGTATGTTTTGGCTTCTGTAAAAGTTCAGCCATGAATACTATATGTTTTTGATACTGTTGGAACCCTTGCAATATATAGTATGTTTTGGCTTCTGTGGAAGTTCAGCCGTGAATACTATTTTTTTTATACTGTTGGAACCCTTGCAATAGATAGTATGTTTTGACTTATGTAGAAGATTTTTTATGAATTCTGTTGGAATCCTTGAAATGGATAGTATGTTGTGACTTCTGTATAGGTTAATTGAGAATACTACATGGGTTCAACTCCTTTCGAGTCCTTGAAACGTTATTAATGTTTCGACTTCGGTAAGAAGTTTTGTTGAGAATTCTGTTGGAATCCTTGTAATGTATAGTATTTTTTTAACTTCTGTAGTAGTTTCATAGTGCATACTGTTGGAATCCTTGAAATGGGTGGTTTGTTATTGAATTCTGCGGAAGCTTGTTGTGGATACTCATTTTTTTTGAGTCTCTTGAAGTTCTTGAAATGTAACTAGTGTTTCTACTTCTTGAAGTTCTTGAAATGTAACTCTTTGATACTCATGAAAAGATTGGTGGATTACCGAGTCATGGAATGAATAGATCGGAGGTAGTCTGAGTCATTACAACTGCATATGGTTATCTGTTATAAGAATGGTGGTTCTGATTTGTGAGTTCTAAATTATGTATTTAGAACTAGGAAGAATTTGTCAAAAAAAAAAAAATTACTTGTTCTAATGTTCTTAAATGGGGATGTTACATCTTGGTATCAGAGCTGAAGGTTGCAGCTCTTAGACCTATTGTGTCCATAATCTGATAAAAACCTGAATTTTCTTGTAACAGAAAATGGTTAGAACAAGGGGGAATGTTGCGAATAATGCTCCACCAGAGGGAGGGGCAGCAACAACCCAAAAAATTGATGAGATCCTTGCTGCCCTATTGGACACAAGAGATCATTTAGCTGTACTTGAACAGCAAGTAATGGGAAATGAGGAGGAAGATGAAACTAGTAATAACAATCAGCAACCTCTAGGAACAACCCTCAGAATGGGGGTGTTGAAATAAGCGGGAAATGCACCTCCCGGCCAACTAGAAAATCAAAAAGGACCAGGTTTGGGCAGCAGAACTCACTAAGATATACAAACAGGATAATAAGACCCACCTAAATATGATGGCACCACTTAGGAGATGTTAAGCTGAGAAGGCTCAGTAATACTAGTGCGATATACCATAGGGTGAAAAGGAATGTGCATAGCCAGTCCTGGTTTTGTTAGTGGATTCAACTTAACCATTGGTTTGTGGGTAATAAGGTGACGAGAAACTTAACTGAATGCCAAAGGTGTCACAAAGGTTTCGAAAGGTTTTATTTTTGAATTGTTTTCCGTTATCAGTGATGAGGTGATGGGGAACACCAAAGAGGAAAATGATGTGATGGTTGATGAACTCACATACTTTCTTGACTTTTTTGGAGATGAGTGGTATGGATTCAACCCATTTTTTGTAGTATTCGGTAGCGGTGATGATCCATTGATGGCATTGGGAAGAATGGGGATTGATCTCTTTGACAAGATCCAAACCCCTTTAAGAGAAGGGCCAAAGGTCATGGGAAACTTATAAGTCATGAATGGGTGTATGACGAAGGTTAGCATGTTGTTGGAATGTTACACAACATTTGACATAGTCGCAAAAATCATGGTTGAGGGTTGGAAAGTAATAGCATAGGTGAAGAATACGCTTAGCAACAGCAAGGCTAGTGACCTCCACATATGCCATCATGAACTTCCTTGATGGTATAAGGAATATTAGAACTTGTCAGGCATCGTAAGAGAATAACATAAAATGTAACACTCTGAAATATTGTTACTTCCTCCTAAGCATTCAAGTGTTGATATATGATTTCTTCTGTAAAAAGGACTTATTCCTTTGATTATGAAGTCATGCTTGATATGGATTGTATCTTCTTTTCTCTTGAAGATCTTTGACTGAGTCAGGATATGCTTGGACTCTTTTATTTCTTTCATTTTTAGCACCTAAGTTTAATCCGATTTTGGGGTGAATTGTGGATTTACCCATCTTTATGACTGAGCCTTGGATCAGTTGCATTGATCCAAGAGATGTTTTAAGTTTATTCTAGATGAACCAAAAATTATAGACCTTACGAAGATTGCAAGGTCTGAATGTGTGGAATGAGAAATTCAGGAGTTAACTCAGGCGGATCTTGTTATATGAATTGGTTCCCGATATCGTAATATCAAGAAGGTCTAGACCTTGAGTGAGGTAATAAATTCTGGTATATATACTGCTAGCTTATTATCAATGCTAGATTGAATCCATTTCGGGAATGTATATCTATTGGTTCTTATACTGAACGATTCTATTTGTTAGACCTAGACTGGATTTATTAAGGTTAATAACCTAAACCTAAACTATAACCTATGGGTTGGATTAGTGCTAATCTAACCTAGCCCTAAACTATAAGCTAAATGTTTCTAAGGTTAGTGACCTAGCAATAAGGAAGTTAGACTAAGTATCACCTTAAGATCTAACCTATGTTTCTAACCTAACTAATGACCATGGATGAAGGGGGACCTATGAAGGGGTGCGAGCCATGGGTGGTAGTTTCTATGGCATTAAATGAAGGGGATAAGCATGAAGGACAAGGGATTTAGCGGAGATTTCAAATGGCCAACGAGACCGACGTGGCAGAGTCGCCAAATCTGGAAATGATCTTTGGTTTGCATTTGTCCATCACCAACTAAGGCGGTCGGTGGCAATGGAGATTTAGTGGGAATTGTGGAGTTAATGCAATTAATGAACTCGGTTCCCGAGCATGGATTGCTTGGGAAGGCATGTAAAATGGAAAACTAGTTGGTTGTTTGGTTTTCCATACGCTTCGGTTTTCTCTCTGTTTGATCACTGGTTCTTCAAACCAGTCTACTTGGTGTTGCATGGCAACTATGAGAATAACTAGCTCTTTTCTCTATCGAGGAAAGTTTATAAGGCATGGAAATAACAAATTATTGTTGTTGAATCTAATGTGGAAGAAGAGGAGAAGGCTCGAGCTCATTCAAAGGTCTTCTTCAGATTTTTAAGTGACATTACCAGGCATGTTAGGCCCTAACTTTTAAAAATCTTGCTTTCCTTCAAATGATTTCATTAGAACAACTCTGTTCAGATGATTTTTGGTTCAGTTGGTTTTAATGGTAGCAATGTATGAATTATCTTGCTGTGTTTTCATGCTGGCTTGATTATTCAGTTGAATCCTTACTGGGTGTACACTTGGTTTCATGTTGTTGAATTATCTTGTTGTGTTTTACATTTTGGTAGATTTCGATGAAATGCTTGCAAGGATAATGTATGAAACTGACTCTGTTGGAGTCCATGAAATGTTTTCTTGTTTGATATCAACTTCAGTTGAAGCCTTGCTGTTTTCAATTGTTGAAACTGATACTGTTGGAATTCTTGAAATGTATAGTATATTTCGACTTCTGTAGAAGTTTAGTCGTGAGTACTATATGTTATTGTTGCTGTTGGAATTCTTGAAATAATAGTATGTTTTGGCTTCTGTAAAAGTTCAGCCATGAATACTATATGTTTTTGATACTGTTGGAACCCTTGCAATATATAGTATGTTTTGGCTTCTGTGGAAGTTCAGCCGTGAATACTATTTTTTTTTTATACTATTGGAACCATTGCAATAGATAGTATGTTTTGACTTATGTAGAAGATTTTTTATGAATTCTGTTGGAATCCTTGAAATGGATAGTATGTTGTGACTTCTGTATAGGTTAATTGAGAATACTACATGGGTTCAACTCCTTTCGAGTCCTTGAAACGTTATTAATGTTTCGACTTCGGTAAGAAGTTTTGTTGAGAATTCTGTTGGAATCCTTGTAATGTATAGTATTTTTTTAACTTCTGTAGTAGTTTAATAGTGCATACTGTTGGAATCCTTGAAATGGGTGGTTTGTTATTGAATTCTGCGGAAGCTTGTTGTGGATACTCATTTGTTTTGAGTCTCTTGAAGTTCTTGAAATGTAACTAGTGTTTCTACTTCTTGAATTTCTTGAAATGTAACTCTTTGATACTCATGAAAAGATCGGTGGATTACTGAGTCATGGAATGAATTGATCGGCGGTAGTCTGAGTCATTACAACTGCATATGGTTATCTGTTATAAGAATGGTGGTTTTGATTTGTGAGTTCTAAATTATGTATTTAGAACTAGGAAGAATTTATCAAAAAAAAAAATTACTTGTTCTAATGTTCTTAAATGGGGATGTTACATCTTGGTATCAGAGCTGAAGGTTGTAGCTCTTAGACCTATTGTGTCCATAATCTGATAAAAACCTGAATTTTCTTGTAACAGAAAATGCTTAGAATAAGGGGGAACATTGTGAATAATGCTCCACCAGAGGGAGGGGGCAGCAACAACCCAAAAACTTGATGAGATCCTTGCTGCCCTATTGGACACAAGAGATCATTTAGCTATACTTGAACAGCAAGTAATGGGAAATGAGGAGGAAGATGAAGCTAGTAATAACAATCAGCAACCTCCTGAGGACAACCCCGATATGGGTGTTGATAATAATGCTGGAAATGCACCTGTCCAACTAGAAAACAAAAAGGCCAGGTTGGCAGCAGAACTCACTAATGATATAAAAAGGATAAGCCCACCTAAATATGATGGCACCACATTAGGAGATGGAGCTGAGAACTGGCTCAGTGAAATGGAGAAGTACTTTGAAATAAGAAACTTCTTAGAGGAAACCAAAGCTATTTGGGGAGCCTATTAGCTTCCCCACGAAGCATCTTCATGGTGGGATAGCCGTAAAGCCGAGCTGAATATTGATGAGACCAATATTACTTGGGATCAATTTAAGGGCTATTTTAGGCAACGTTGGCTGCCACAACTCTTCTATGATCAGAAAATGACAGAATTCAAGAACTTAGCTCAAGGGAAGCTAACGGTAACTGAATACTGGGACCGGTTTACCAAACTCCTCAAGTATGTACCACAGTATCAAACTGACGAGGAGTTTAGAATACAGAAATTCATTATGGGACTGAATCCCGTGATAGGGGGAGAGGTCGATGTTCACAGTCCAACCACTATGGAAGGAGTTGTTGAAAAGGCCATACGACAAGAATAGAAATTAAAGGCTATTTCCGCTCATAAAGAGGAAGTGCGGAAGAATATTGCAAACCCTTCTTCAACCTCACTTGCACCCAAAAAGGGACCATGGAAAAAGTTTGGAAACAGAAGTAAGTTTCTGGGGGATAATAGTAAGAAAACAGAAGCAAATAAGCCTGCTAGAAATGTAAGGGATAATTTTGCCAAAAATTATAACAATGGGCAGAAGCCCTATGGAGGAAAACGAAATAATTACAAGACTAGAGGCAATTTTGAGCCTAAAAAGGGACCTGTAGGAGGATGCTACAATTGTGGCAAAGACCACTATGCAAATCAGTGCCCTTTGAAGAAGGATGATCATAATCAGCAGCATAAGATACATGCTGCAGTAGCAGATAAGCAAGCTGAAAAGTAGGTGACACCTATAGAAGTTCCGGGTAAGTTATTTGGCATACCTGTCACTATTATTTTTGATACAGGAGCTACTGAATGTTTTATTTCTAGTAAACTTGCTTCTAAACTTAAGAGAAAAGCTGGAAAAATGGATAAATCTTAGACTGTACAGTATGGTAATAATTCTATTCATACAGTGAGTATGTGTCTTTTTGGGGTAGTCCTTGACTTACCTAACTTTTCCTCGGAAGTTGACCTCTATGTTACACCTTTGAGATCGTATGACATTGTCATCGGTGTCAATTGGTTAGCTGACCATAAAGAAAAAGTAGACTGCTAAGAAAAGAATATAAAATGTTTAGATGGTCGGCTGGAAACAACAGAGATTCAAGGGGTGAAATAGGAAATTTCAATTAGAAAACTGTCAGCTATGCAGCTTAAAAAGGCTAAAAACAAAGAACGCACCCTTTATGCAGTAAAGATATCTGAATTTTTAGAAGAAGATGGTGATTCCATGAAATGATTTCCTCTGCTACAAAGTTTCAAAGATGTTTTTCTGGAGGAATTACCAGGGTTACCACCCAAGAGGGAATTTGACTTTACCATCGAAATCAAACCAGAAATGGAACCTATTTCCAAAGCACCTTATAGGATGAATACTACAAAGTTAATCGAGCTTAAGGCTCAATTGCAAGAAATTTTTTCTAAAGGTTTGATTAGACCAAGTGTTTCACCTTGGGGAGCACCAGTAATATTTGTGAAAAAGAAGGATGGAACACTTAGGATGTGTATTGATTATCGGATGTTGAATAAAGCAACAATCAAGAACAGATACCCACTTCCAAGGATCGACAATCTATTTAATCAGATGCGCGGGGCAGCGGTTTATTCTAAGATAGATCTTTGATCTGGTTATCATCAGTTAAGGATTAGAGAAGAAGATATTCATAAAACATCTTTCCGAACAAGGTATGGACATTATGAATTCATGGTTCTATCCTTTGGATTAACTAATGCAACCACAGCTTTTATAAACTTAATGAATAATATCTTTCAAGAATATTTGGACAAGTTTGTACTTGTATTCTTGGACGATATTCTCATTTATTCTAAAAGTGTTGAAGAGCACAATGAGCATTTGAAGATAGTTTTGGGAATTTTGAGAAAAGAAAGTTGTATGGCAAGTTATCCAAATGTTCTTTCTTTGATTCAGAAGTTCACTATTTGGGTCATGTCATTAGTAAAGAAGGAATTTTTGTAGATCCTTCAAAAATAGTGGCAATAACTGAGTGGCCTACACCAAAGAATGTGCACGAAGTAAGAAGCTTCATGGGTCTTGCTGGTTATTATAGAAAATTTGTTAAGGATTTTTCTAAAGTGGCTACACTGATAAATTCATTGTAGAAGAAGGATAAGAAATTTAATTGGAATGATAAGTGTGAGACTGCTTTCAAAATTTTGAAAAGCCAGTTGACTTCCACACCTATTTTAGCTTTACCTGACCCTAATGGGAGCTTTATAGTTGTAACGGATACTTCTGGGGAAGGCCTTAGAGGTGTTTTGTTACAAAATGATCAAGTAATAGCATATGAAAGTAGAAAACTTAAGTTACATGAGCTGAATTATGCTCCTCATGATTTGGAGCTTGCTGCCATTGTTCATGCGCTTCAAGTCTGGAGACACTATTTACTTGGGAAACCTATTGAGTTGAAAACTGATCACTTAGGACTGAAATATATTTTCACTCAGCCTAATCTAAATGCTAGACAAAGAAGGTGGTTAGAATTTTTATCTCAATATGATTTTGATATTAGCTACATCAAAGGGAAAGAGAATAGGGTAGCAGATGCTCTAAGTCGTAGGAAGCACATTTCTGCTCTTATAACGTTAAGAACTCAGTTTAAGGATGAGGTAAAAAGTGCCTCAGAATCTGATATATACTTTCAGCAAGTAAAAGCAACGCTTGCTACAGAACCTAATGATGAAAGGTATAAGGGTTTTCATTTTGATAATGAAGGAATCTTACGTTATGAAAACAGGGTATACGTACCTATGCTGAACGATTTGAGAAAGAAGTTGTTAGTTGAATTTCATAATTCACCTTTCTCTGGACACCCGGGTATCACAAAAATGCTTGCTGATCTAAAACAACAATACTTTTGGAAAGGTATGAAAAAGGATGTCATTGATTTTATGACTCATTGTCTGGAATGTCAATGGGTTAAGGCAGAACACATGCACCCTGCTAGACTATTATATCCTCATAGCATACCGTAGTACAAATGGAAAGTAATAAGCATGGACTTTGTACAAGGGTTACCTATGTCCAGGAATAAAAATGATGTTATCCTGGTAGTCATAGATAAACTAACTAAAGTAGCTCATTTCATCGCTGGAAATCTAAAGGATGATTCACCAGTGTTGGCCAAAAGATTCGTGCATGAAATTTTTAGGTTACATGGTGTACCAGAATTGATTATGTCTGATAGGAATCCTAGAATGACGTCAAGATATTGGCAAATGCTTAATACAGCTCTTGGAACAAAACTAAACTTCAATTCTGCATATCATCCTGAAACGGATGGACAAACCGAGAGAGTAAATCAAGTGTTGGAAGATATGTTGTGAATGTATTACATGGATCAACAGTATAAATGGGAAGAGTATCTTCCATTAGTTGAATTCACATACAACAACACTTATCACTCATCTCTTAAAATGGCACCTTTTGAAGCACTTTATGGAAGAAAGTGCAGAACCCCTGTTAGTTGGGATAGTATTGAGGATAGACTGGTAATTGGGCCAAAGCTCCTCACTGAAATGGAACAGCAAGTAAAGTTGATTCGTGAACGATTAAAGGAAGCAGCAGATAGGTAGAAGAGCTATGCTGACCTTAAGCGGGTTGATCGAAGGTTTGAGCTTGGTGAGAAGGTTTTTCTTCGTGTTAAACCCAGAAAGAGTTCTATAACTTTTGGCAAGGCTGCCAAGTTATCACCTCATTACGTGGGACCTTTCGAAATTGTTGGAATAATCGATCCTGTAGCTTATCGATTAGCATTACCACTTGCTTTGTCTCACATGCATGATGTTTTCCATATTTCTTTGCTTAAGAAATACGTTTCAGATTTGTCACATGTCTTAAATTAGAATTCCTTGCAGGTCCAAGACCCAGGAATAATCGTGGTTAAACCCACATGAGTGCTGGAAACTCGCCAATTACATTTGAGAAATCGTGAAATACAACAATGTAAGGTCCAGTGGGACCAGTTTAACGAAGAAAGTGAAACTTGGGAAAATCTGGAAGAGATGAAAATTGCTTTTCGTTTTATTTTTCAACAGAATGAAATCTGTTGACAAAACATTTTTTTTTATGAACTTATCTTTTTTATGTTTATATGAAAGCCAGATTGACGTAAACATTATTCAGGCTGAATAAAATGTATCGTGACATTGATTTCTGGAACTATTCAAGTTGGAAATAGTCACATTGTATTGTGAACTAATAAATTGGTTGACCTGAAGGTAAATCAAATATGTAATCATCGAGACGATGAATCTTTTAGGAGGGAAGCATGTAACACTCTAAACTATTGTTACTTCCTCCTGACCATTCAAGTGTTGATATATGATTTCTTCTATAAAAAGGATGTGTTCCTTTGATTGTGAAGTCATGCTTGATATGGATTGTATCTTCTTTGCTCTTGAAGATCTTTGACTGAGTCAGGATATGCTTAGACTCTTTTATTTATTTCATTTTTAACACCTGAGTTTAATCTGATTTTGGGGTGAATTGTGGATTTACCCATCTTTATGACTCATCCTTGGATCAGTTGCATTGATCCAAGAGATGTTTTAAGTTTATTCTGGATGAACCAAAAATTATAGACCTTACGAAGGTTGCAAGGTCTGAATGTGTGGAATGAGTAATTCAGGAGTTAACTCAGGCTGATCTTGTTATATGAATTGGTTCCCGATATCGTAATATCAGGAAGGTCTAGACCTTGAGGTAGGTAATAAATTCTGGTATACATATTGCTAGCTTAGTATCAATGCTAGATTGAATCCATTTCGGGAATGTATATCTGTTGGTTCTTATACTGAATGATTCTATTTGTTAGACCTAGACTGGATTTATTAAGGTTAATAACCTAAACCTAAACTATAACCTATGGGTTGGATTAGTGCTAATCTAACCTAGCCCTAAACTATAAGCTAAATGTTTCTAAGGTTAGTGACCTAGCACTAAGGAAGTTAGACTAAGTATCACCTTAAGATCTAACCTATGTTTCTAACCTAACTAATGACCATGGATGAAGGGGGACCTATGAAGGGGTGCGAGCCATGGGCGGTAGTTTCTATGGCATTAAATGAAGGGGATAAGCATGAAGGACAAGGGATTTAGCAGAGATTTCAAACGGCCAACGAGACCGACGTGGCAGAGTCGCCAAATCTGGAAATGATCTTTGGTTTGCATTTGTCCATTGCCAACTATGGCAGTTGGTGGCAATGGAGATTGAGCGGGAATTGTGGAGTTAATGCAATTAATGAACTCGGTTCCCGAGCACGGATTGCTCGGGAAGGCATGCAAAATGGAAAACTAGTTGGTTGTTTGGTTTTCCATACGCTCTGGTTTTCTCTCTATTTGATCACTGGTTCTTCGAACCAGTCTACTTGGTGTTGCATGGAAACTATGAGAATAAATAGCTCTTTTCTCTGTCGAGGAAAGTTTATAAGGCATGGAAATAACAAATTATTGTTGTTGAATCTAACGTGGAAGAAGAGGAGAAGGCTCGAGCTCATTCAGAGGTCTTCTTCAGATTTTTAAGTGACATTACCAGGCATGTTAGGCCCTAACTTTTAAAAATCTTGCTTTCCTTCAAATGATTTCATTAGAAAAACTCTGTTCAGATGATTTTTGGTTCAGTTGGTTTTAATGGTAACAATGTATGAATTATCTTGCTATGTTTTCATGCTGGCTCGATTATTCAGTTGAATCCTTGCTGGGTGTAGACTTGGTTTTGTGCTATTGAATTATCTTGCTGTGTTTTGCATTTTAGTAGATTCTGATGAAATGCTTGCAAGGATAATGTATGAAACTGACTCTGTTGGAGTCCATGAAACGTTTTCTTTGTTTGATATCGAATTCATTCGAAGCCTTGTTTTTTTCACTTTTTGAAACTAATACTATTGGAATTCTTGAAATGTATAGTATATTTCAACTTCTATAGAAGTTTAGTCGTGAGTACTATATGTTATTGTTGTTGTTGGAATTCTTGAAATAATAGTATGTTTTGGCTTCTGTAGAAGTTCAACCGTGAATACTATATGTTTTTGATACTGTTGGAACCCTTGCAATAGATAGTATGTTTTGGCTTCTGTAGAAGTTCAGCCATGAATACTATATGTTTTTGATACTATTGGAACCCTTGCAATAGATAGTATGTTTTGACTTCTGTAGAAGATTTTTTGTGAATTCTGTTGGAATCCTTAAAATGAATAGTATGTTGTGACTTCTGTATAGGTTAATTGAGAATACTACATGGGTTTAACTCCTTTCGAGTCCTTGAAACGTTATTAATGTTTCGACTTCGGTAAGAAGTTTTGTTGAGAATTTTGTTGGAATCCTTGTAATGTATAGTATGTTTTTAACTTCTGTAGTAGTTTCATACTGCATACTATTGGAATCCTTGAAATGGGTGGTTTGTTATTGACTTCTGTGGAAGCTTGTTGTCGATACTCATTGGTTTTGAGTCTGTTGAAGTTCTTGAAATTTAACTAGTGTTTCTACTTCTGTGTAAGCTCAGTTGTGAATACGGTTGGTATTGACTCAGTGAGAGTCCTTGAAATGTATCTCGTATTTAAAACTTTTGTCTAAGCTTGGTTATGAATGCTGTTGTTTTGTTAAGAATACTAAATGTTATTGACTTCGATGGAGTCCTTGAAACGTAATTTATGTTTTAACTTCTGTAGAAGTTTTTCTGTGAGTACTTTTAGGATTCTTGAATTGTTGTCGTATGAATTCAACTTCAATCGAAACCTTGGTTATAAGTATTGGTTGGAATTGACATTGTTGGAGTCCATGATATGCTGCGTGTTGGCTCGTTTCTCGATTTGAGTCTTCGCTGAGCATGCATATCGTTTTGACTCTTTCTTAATATTGTTGTGTTATATTTCGTAGTATCTCAATGAAACTTTGAGGAAAATTATTGATAGGGAATTCGACTTCTGTGAAGACCTTGTTATGATTATTCTTCTTGAAATCGGCTTCTAATTTACATCCTTGTTGTATAATCGTAGGGATTTGATTAGTTGAATGAAGATGTGTATGTTGCTGTGTGTTTCAACTCAGTGGGAATGTCATTGTGTTTGCACATGGTTACCTCTTCTGTTATTGTGTTATCTAGTCTTGTGCTTGAACAGGGTAAAGAGTTACTAGCTGTGCCATGACAGGCGATGGCGTTGGATATTTTTCATGTTTGTTGAATAATATGGAAAGTTTTTTTGAGCCTACTGGAGTTGGATTATTTATTAATTCTTGTTGCGTGAACTCTTGAATCGTTTAGTAGCTACAGGTGACTTTTATATTTGGAATTAGATGGAACTGTAGCTCTTCTTGTAATTTCGACTGTTTAGTCACATGTGTAAATGTATTTGCATTAATCTAAAGGAATCAGTATAGTTTAGAATGTTATTGACTTAGGATTCTGATGGAATCTGTTTCTTCTTCTAGACTGTAATTTATATGTTGATGTATAAATAAGTTGAAGGGAAAATTCTCTCTCTCCTAGTCAGGAAACCTTGTGTGCTTTCTTCTTGCATCCTTTTGCGATCTCTATGGTAAGGGCATAACAAGAATAAACTGAGGTATTGTATGGAGAGACTGGTATAAAATGTGTGATGTTGTATAAATAGGTATACTTGTCAATACCATTGAAATGTGTTAAGATGATAAAAGAATTAAGACTGTGAGATTGTTGAATGTTTTAACTGCCATTGAGAAATTGTAGAAACAATCTTGTAGGAGTTTTTCTGTCTTAAGAATGGTTGTATTCATATGTTCTTAGTCTCTAACATATAGGATGAATAGCCTGATTTAAGTTTGGAATGTGAAGAAATGATTTCATTTAAACAGGTTGTTTAATGAAAACAATTGGTGGATTGCAATTGTTTTAAGAATTAGTGCTTATCATGCTCAGTTCACCGAACTGACCCGTGTTGACAATTTTTGCAGATGGTTGCCGTAAGTGGTAAAGGCATGCAGATCTGATATGATGTTTAGATTGTTTAATTTGGTTTTATGATGAATTTCAACTTGATTCTCTAAATGTACTACTTGAAAAGATGTTCTTTTGCTGTTGAGTATTGTATCAAATATGCTGAATGCATAAAATGTATTTGATTAGCTTTGAAATGAATGAAATGAGGTATTTTTTACTTATGTGTTTGCATTTATATCTTGATGGATTGATCTTCTTCAGTTCGAATGATTTTAGGAGCATTGTTATTATTGTATAACTTGGAGACATTTCTGATTATCTAAGTAAGCTTTGCAAGGTTATGTGACTGAATACTTATGATTATTTAGTAGTTCTATTATGTTCTATCTAAAGCTAAATTGGAATTTAGATCATTGTCTTTCGAGAAGCTAAGGATAAAATAAACCTCAACAGGAAGCTAAACGAGCTGAATAAATTATTACTTCCTAGTCTTGATCTAAGTCAAGACAATGTTTAATTGGATTTTTAATCACTATATCTCAATACTAATAAGTAAGATATATTTCAGCTATGAGATCTGATATAAACCAAAAAGGGTTTGGTTAGCAATCTCATGTGAAGATTAAGGGTTATTGTCCAGTTTCGTTGATTTAGATTTATGTTTTTCTATCAACTCCTTGTTGGGACCTCAAGTCTTAATAACTTCTCGTTGCGTAATGGGTTTTATTGAGAAAGGTAATCCTAAGGTGAGGAACCCAGGGGTTGGGAAAAGACTACCCTAAAAGGAGCATCTTAAAGTATAACTTTAACTCAACGTATGTAACACTTATATATAAGTAGATATTTTCGAGGTGGATTTGAAGGTTGATGGCACAAGTCAACTGCAGGGTTGTACCTTCGAGAAGATTAGGATCTTCTTGAAGATACAACAATACAGGTGACTTATGGCGACACCCTTTGCATTGATCATTAAGATTTACACCTTAAACTCGAACAAGATTTACTCTGGGACTGATTAGGAATGTGGTTATGTTATAAGGCTGCCCCAGGAGACTCGGGGTATCTTGACACACTGGGTTAACTAGGGTTGACCCAGTATGTCAGCATATCCCTAGCCCTCAGGAGCATCCCTATAACGTTTTCATATTACTAATCCGTTCCTGAGTGAATAACTTGGGGCAGGAGAGACTGACAGAAGTTAGTATAAGACATTCTACATAACATAGGAATGGGGTGAAGGACATATTCCAGAATGATGAGTATGTCGTCAAGGAATACGAGACATAAGCAGTATGTTTCAAATCTTTGGCCAAAGTATCACAAGTTGACGATTGCGTTGTCCTATGTCACCTAGTCTAAGGGATGAGATGCTGATGAATAATGGTAACAATTATTCAGATAGGTTCCTTGGACAGAGCATTCTGAATCCTAGATTAGGGAAGAGAACCGTAAGAGTGATGTGTTAAAATAAAAATGCCAACTCTTTGATACTCATGAATAGATCAGTGGATTACCGAGTCATGGAATGAATAGATCGGAGGTATTCCGAGTCATTACAACTACATATGGTTATCTATTATAAGAATGGTGGTTTTGATTTGTGAGTTCTAAATTATGTATTTAGAACTAGGAAGCATTTATCAAAAAAAAAATTTACTTGTTCTAATGTTCTTAAATGGGGATGTTACATAAAATCCACTATTATAGAGGAGGCTCCCCATGATGACATAACAAGAGACCTTCTTAAGAAAATCACATTGTCCATTACGAGTGAGTTCAGGAGGTAAGACGGAGAGATAAAGATAGTCGGAGTATTGTTTATACCAAAGGTCACTCGGGTTAGGGGTAGCTGTTCCGAAGGAGTAAACGTTGCAAGGTAAATAAGAGGGTGATTTGAGCTGTTGTACTGTGACAAAGATTTTAGAATAAGTGGGTGAAGTGGGTATTTGAGAAGCCAATAATTCCATGCTATCTACAAATTTGTTGGTTAAATGTGGGATGGTTTGAAGGGTGTAACTGTCAAAGGTGGTCAAAGTATTTCTACATGATGTTTATACTTTTGAAGTGTCTCATTAAGACATTGGTATATACCATTAACTTGGTTTATGACCAATTAGGAATCACCAAATATGTTGATGGATTTGACATCCAAGGCATAGGCATCTTAGAGACCTAATATGCGTGCTTCGTATTCGGAAATGTTGTTTGTACAATAAAAATCGAGTTTAAAAGACAAAGGAATGGGTTCACCATCAAGTGGAATGAGGATAATGTCTGCCCCACCTCCACACTAACACTTGGAACTGTCGAAGAAGAGTGTCATTTGGTATGTGGGCTCGTCCAAGGAAAGTGAAGCAATTGACTCATCTAGAAAGTCAAAATTAGAAGGTTGATTCCTGGAAAGAGGTGCGTCAGCCAATTGGTTGGAAATGGCTTGGCCCTTGATGGAATTTTGGTGGATAAATTTGAGGTCGAGGTCGGCCAAAAGCATGAGCCAATGTGCAGCATGTTGATTTTGGTAAGGTTTGGTATACATGAAGTGTAAGGGGTCGGTGTTGGTCACAACATAATTTTTGTGATTAAGTAGGTAAGGGTTGAGTTTCATGGTAATGAAAACTAAGGCTAAGTAGAGTTTTTTGGCATGGGTGTATTAGGTTTCATAGTCTAAAAGAGTATGGCTTATGTAATAAACTATCTTCTCCCTGTGTTATTCATCGCGATGAGAAAGCATGGCCCCCAAGGAGTGATCAGTGGCTGAGATGTATATGTAGAAGGGTTGATCATCTTTAGGTTGAATTAGCATGGGTGGTTGGAGAAGATATTATTTTAAGGCCTAAAAATATTTGTGGCAGTCATCATCCCATTTAAAAGAGACATTCTTCTTGACAAGATGATGAAATGGTTGACACCGATCAGACAATTGTGAAATAAAATGATGAATAGACTCTAACTTACCTTGCAGGCTATGGATTTGCCTAAGGTTAGTGGGTGGGGGAATTTTCAAAATGGCCTTGGCTTTAGTAGGGTTAACCTCTATACCATGTAGGGAAATGATAAATACCAAGAGCTTTCCTGAGAGAACTATGAAGACACATTTCTTTGGTTGAAGGTGAACATAAAATTTAATGAGACGGTCAAAGATGGTTTTTAGGAAGGTGAGGTGCTTAGAGTGGCATTTATATTTGGCCAGGAGATCATCCACGTAATCTTCCAATATACGATGCATGATGTCATAGAAGATATAAGTCATAGCCTGTTGATATGTGGCACCAACATTTTTAAGGCCAAAAGGCATGACTTGATAGCAGAAGGTCCCTCAAGGGGTGATGAATGTGGTTTTGTGTTTATCCTCTAGGGCAAGCAAGATTAGGTTATAACCTAAGAAACCATCCATGAGTGATAGCATCTCGTGACCAGCGGTAAGCTCAACCAGTTGGTCAATACAAGGCAGAGGGAAGTCATCTTTTGGGAAGGCTAGGTTGAGGTCATAGAAATATGTGCAAATACGAAGTCCCCCTATCACCTTAGTGATATGGAAAATGTTAGAAATCCAACGAGGATAATCAATGGGTAAGATGAAGGAAATGGAAAGAAGGAACTGAAGTTCTTCATTGATGAGAAGGGAAATGTGAGGTGCATTTTCCTCAGCTTTTGTTTGATGGGTTTTGCATCGGGAATAGTTACGATATTGTGGACCACTATGGTGGGCTCAATACCGAGGATTGTCTGCATAAGACCAAGAAAAATCATGGTTATGATCTTTGACAAAAGAAGTGATGGCTTCTTGTTTAGCAACATCTAAATATTGACCAATATTTAGGATGTACGGGTCATCTTGAGTATGAATTTTGATTTTGATAGTCGATTCATTCAACATGGTTTATGTCTCATATCTTAACAACTAATGAATATATGAATCTTCTACACCAAGGTATGTGGGTATAGATTCATTATCCTGGTATTGAACGACATTAATCGAGGGTGTATTGCCATCGATCATTTCAGGGTACAGGAAGGAAAGGGAAGAGGTAGCCTCGCCCTCATGTTGACAAGTCAGGGGCCCCAAGGAAATGGTGTTTATGAAAAAAAAAGTTAGGAGGAATGGATTCTGGAGCCATCGACTCCATCGGTGAAGATGGTGATGGGGGTGGTGAAGGTGGAGAAGGGTTGATGTCTTCAATGAGTTTAACACGGGCCTTCTTGGTAGGTGTTGTTGCAAATCAGTAGCACCCCTGGATGCAAATCAAGGTTCTAAGTTGATGTTTAGGGCATCCAGTGTGATTGCACAACATTGAAACCTCTCTCCAAGTGTGGGACTTGCAAGATGAGAGAGGAATCTCCAGATTAGAGGATGGTTCCTCAAACTCCTCTAATTAGATCTATTATTTGCACAACTGCAGAGGTTCAAATCCTAATTTATCCTAATTTGCAAGGAGACAGGGATAAGAAATGCAAAAATTAAAACTAAACTGATAAGGGTGATACACCAAAGGAGTGGTGAGCACTTCTTGCTCATGCAAATTGACACAAATCAGAAATTGCAACATAAAACATCATGCACAGGTTGATAAGCTGTAAACAAGGGTTTGAAATGAAGCAAACAACACATACAAAGGACTGAAAGCATTCACAGAGCCTGCATTGTGATTTTCAACATCAAAATCCTTGTATTCCAACACCAAAGAGGCAGAAAAACCTGTTACAGTCCCTGGAAGGTCTGATACTTGCCAAAATCACTTGTTGAAAGTGAAAACAGAAGCTTGTTGTGCAAAAAAAGTGTTCCCCTTTGAAAAATGAGCCAAATCTGGCTTTTACAGTGCATGGGTCGAACCCAGGAGAGAGAAAATGTGAAAAAACGTGGGAGCCATTCCTCATTGACCAAAATGCATTAAAAACAGCATGGGTGACCTGACAGACCCATCCCCCGACATTTTTGACCATGCTGGAGAAGAATGCGACCCATTTTGCATTAAAATTGGTTGTTGAAATGTCAGTTCTGTCCATGGGCGCGTACTAGAAGCGTTTTTTAATTTTCTCCCTCCAAACTGAACCAAAATTCAAAATTGACCATGGAATCTTGTAGAGAATTTCACCAGCTTTCCATTGATATAAAGAACGTGAAAATCTGAGCTCTGGATCGAAAGTTATGGCCGTTTGAAGATTTAGGGCAAAAACAGGCCCAAAACGGATCGGCGGGAAATTTTTTTAGAATTTTACCTCTTTTGTGCATTTGGATTTTTTTTTCAAAAATCCCCGCCCTCCGCCACTTAGATGCCACATGGCATGATGTGATTGGCTGAGGGCTCATCCTTGAATTTTTTCTTATGGGCCCTTCCTTAGAATTTTTTTGCCACTTGGACACGTGGCACTACTTTATTGGCTCGAGCCAAAATTCAAAAATTTTCCTGTGCAAAACACTTAGCAAAATTTTTCACTTCGCCTCCCCTGCTGCATGTCACATCCTGATTGGCTCTACGGGCCCACGGGAAAACAATTTCCTTTTTCAAATTTTGTCCAAAACTTGAAAAAAATTCTAATTTTTTTTTTCTCTTTTCTCCGCCACCTCCTGGGACAACGTGGCAGCTTCCTATTGGCTCTGGGATTCCAAGGGGAAAATTTCCCACAAGAACTCCACCGAGCCATAACTTGAAAAATATGAAGCGTTAGGAGGAAAACTTTACCTTTCTGGAAAGCTGAGAGAGGGCTCTATCCAATGGTGCCATTTCCAGAAAGATTTGAGTGCCTGAAAACCAAAAAATGGGGACTGAGGCACAAGAGAGTCAAGAACACAAGGAGTTAGCCACAAAAATGAGTAGGGGCACATTTTGGATAACAATTTTGGCGACTCAGAGGGGTCATCTGCCTGCTAGATGAAAATACCAGTTGCCTGAAGTAGTCCATTGGGCATGGAGTCATCAAATTTTCTGTTTGGAACCCCAACTGACTTAGAATGTTGCAAGGAGGAAGATGGAATATCACCTGATGGAAGCAAGGACTGCAAAACATCTCCAGGGACAGCAAGCTGTGCCAAAGCACTTAGGGAAAGTAAAACTAACCTACAGCAAAACAATGTGCACAAGCACTTGAAGGAATGGAAACCTAAGCTAATATTTACAAGGTGGAGAATTTCCCTTTAGAAGCAATGCTTGAGATAGATTCCATTGACTGGAATCTGCAGTTCTTCACCATCCAATGAAGACAATTGGAAAGCATTGTTGTTCTTGCACTTTGTGACCATGTATGGGCCACTCCAAATGGCATCAAATTTTGAATGCCTTCCCGGTTTTGCTCTATCTGCATCCCATTTTAACACTAGATCTCCAACCTGGAAAGATCTACTCTTGGCCTTCCTGTCAAAGGTCTTCTTGATCAAAGCTTGATCCTTCTCCATTGCTTGGGATGCCTGATCTCTGATCTCTTGAAGCTCCATCAACTCTGCATATCTCACCTCCATGGGCTCAAATTCCAACAGCTCCAACTATTTCATGAGTTCCAATGTTGGCAACTCAAGAGACATGGGCAAGATTGCTTCTCTTCCATAGACAAGCCTGAATGGAGAGTTACCTGTGGATCTCTTGGGAGTTATCCTATTAGCCCATAAGGCTGATTTCAGTTTGGTATGCCAAGACCTCTGATTCTCATCAAGAGTTCTCCTAATGATCCTCAACAAGTTCTTGTTTGTAGACTCAGTCTGGCCATTACCTTGAGGGTAATAGTTTGATGAAGTACTTAGGTAGATCCCGTTCTTGACAGCCCACTCAGTCACCTTGGATCCAATGAATGCCAATGCATTATCTGAAATTATTGTAGCAGGTATGCCAAATTTGGTTACTATGCCCTCATAGAAGTCTAAGATGCTAGACTCATTTGCCTCTTTGAGCGCTACTGCTTCAGTCCACTTGGTGAAGTAGTCTGTGGCTGTCAAAATCCATTTGTGCCCTTGGCTTGAATTGGGATTAATGACTCCAATGAAGTCCAAACCCCATTGCATGAATGGCTGGTCAACTGAGATTGGATGCAATGGAAGGGAAACAAGTCTCTCTTTTTCCTGTGAAGAATGCACAATTCTTACACCTCTTGATCCATGCAAAGCAATCACTGAAAATCTTGGGCCAATAATAACTAGCCTTCATAATTTTTAGAGCTGTCACTCTCGGTGCAAAATGACCACCAGCTGGTCCACCATGGAACTCTTCCAACACCCTATGAATCTGATTTGTGCTAATGCATCTCAGCATCACTCCATTCACATCTTTCTTGAAACAAAACTCCATCAACAATGGCATATGGGACAGCCTGCAATCTGAAGTATCTTCTTTGGGTCTTGTTCATCTCCGGAGGGCATAGGCCTGTGCTTAGGAAGTGCATTATACCTTGGGTCCAGCAAGGAGTGGGGACAACATTATTTTCTTCTTGAGTGCCACTTGGCTCATGGCTGTCTTGAACTGTCAAAACAACCTCTTCTTCATTGCATACTTCTTTTTGCTTACCCAAAATCAGCTGCTCACACAATCCTTTTCCTCTTACCAGCTTGGTGATCTTGATCTCAATGTCATACTCCATGACACGAGTGATCCAACCTGCCCTTTTCTCATTCAAATCTTTGTTGAGGAGGAAGTCTTTAACCCCAGCATGAGAGACCAGCAACTGGACCTTGTTGTTTGAGACTAAATGCTTGAATTTCTTCAAGCTTCTGATTACTGCAAGTACATGCTTCTCAATAAAAGAATACCTCACCTCATAGTCATCTAGGCTCTGGCTGAAGAAAGAAATTGGCTGCTCATCGTTGTCCTTGTTCTGCTGTACCAAAATGGCAGAAATAGTATCATTACCTCCAAATGCATAGAGGATGAAATCCTTGGAGAAGTCCGGGTTGATGAGAGTTGGTGCTTGAGAGATGGCTTCTTTGATTGCTTCAAAACTCTCCTTGCCTTCTATGGTGTCCACTTGAAAGCCATGATTTTCTTTAACATTTTGGTGATAGGTTTGACAAGGGCTACAAAATCTGGGACAAACCTCCGAACAAAGTTTATCCTCCCCAAGAAACTCTGAAGGGCTTTCTTGTGGCTTGGCAATGGTAGTGCTCTTATGGCTTCAACCCTCTCTGGATCAATTGCTAATCCTTCTTTGGAGACAATATGGCCAAGGAGCTTTCCTTCATGTGCAAGAAAGATACACTTCTTAGGATTCAAAGACACTCCAAATCTCCTGCACCTCGTGAAGACTTGTCTCAAATGAGAGAGGTGGTCTGCTGCATTTTTGGAAAAAACAGTGATATCATCAAGGTATATCAGCACCATGTTGTTAATCAAACCTTTGAACGCCATGTCCATTTCTCTTTGGAAGGTAGCACCAGTGTTGGATAGCCCAAATGGCATTTTCTTGTATGCATAAGTTCCCCATTTGGTTGTGAAGGCTGTCTTGAACTGGTCTTCTTCCTTCACCATAATCTGATTGTAGCCTGAGTAGCCATCAAGTAGTGAAAACCTCTCGGATCCAGCCACAACTTGCAAGATTTGCTCCATGGAAGGGAGTGGGTAATGGTCCTTGAGAGATGCTCTATTCAAGTCTCTGAAGTCAACACACAATCTGATCTCTCCACTCTTCTTTCTGACTAGAACCAAGTTGGCAACCCAACTAGAATGCTTGATTGGGAATATGATCCTTGACTCAATCAGCTTGTTCAATTCTTTCCTCATGAGAGGCTCCATATGTGGATTGACTGGTCTTTTTTTCTGCCTCACAAGCTTAGTATTTGGATCCAATTCAATGGTATGTTAAGCTAAGTTGGGATTGAAACCTTTCAAGTCTTCATAGCTCCAAGCAAACACATTAGGGAACTCTTGACACAGCTGCATGAACTCATACCTTTCTTGTTCAGTTGTCATCTTTCCAATTTGCAATGGTTTGTTCTCTTCCACCAAGATGGATACTGAATCCTCTCTCTTGACCTGAATGTTTGCTTTCTCCTTCCTAAACTGATCATTGGGATTAAAAATGGACTCCAAAGTGATAAGTCCCTTGGGCAGCTTGTTAGTTCTCAGCTGTACCACTTGGTCACCATACTGCTATTCCAATTTTTCTTGATTCTTAGCTGAGAACTCAGCTTCTTCTTGCAAGAAATGGATGATTTGTTGGTCATTCTCAAACACTTATCAACTTACATTGTTATCCGGCACTAAGGCCTCACAATCACGTGGATGTTTGGTTGTACCTTGTCTTGTTGAATGCTTTCCACAATGTCAAAGGCTGCCCCTACTGCTGCAAGCCTGTCAGCAACTTGGTTCTCTTTCCTAGGAATGGATTTGATGCCAAAACCCTCAAAATATTCCATGAGGTCCCATACCCTGTTCTTGTAGCACTTGAGTAGATGATTCTTGGCAGCATGCTGTCCCTTGACCTGATTTACAATCAATTCACTGTCACCAAAGACTTGCAAATTCTTTATTCCTCTCTTTATTGCCCAATGCATCCCTTGCACCAAGGCTTCATATTCAGCAATGTTATTGGAGCATGCAAACTAAAATCTAAAAGCTGAATAATACTTTACTCCTTGAGGTGAAACAAGCATGGCTCCACCTCCTGCACCTTGTCTACTCTTTGATCCATCAAAAAACAGCTGCCATACCTCATTGTCATCCTTATAGTTTGGCTTGGTGATGCTAGGGATGGGCTGATCTTCTTCATGTATGCAATAGACTCCTAGCTCAGATTCTTCTACTTCTTGATAAGGATCAAAAGCATGTACCTTGTTTGCCCATTCATCAAGAGTTAGATCCGGGATGCTTCCAACCTTGGTGTCAGCTTCATCAGTGCTTGGGTGATCTTCTTGATCAAATGCTGAACAATTGGCATTGATCTGACTTGGAGTGTAGGGCTCAATGTGGAAGTTTGCAATAGGTTCAGACCTGGTTGTAGCTTTGGTTCCATACCTCGTTCTGAACAGCATGTGTGACCAATCAGCAGAAAAATATCCTCCAATCTTGGCTGTGAAGTCCCTTGACAAGCATAGGGCAAAGAGTGGTGGAAGGTCTATAACTGATACATCTTGTAAAACAACAACATTTGGACATGCATGCAAGGTAAGACTCAAGTTTCTAATCACTCCAACTGTTGTTACTGCTGTCCCATCCAGCTGCACTACCCCTTTGGATATGGTTTCATACTGGAGCCCTAGCTGATCAGCTATTTGTTTAGGCATCACTGAGCTACTTGCCCCAGAATCTATCATGCAATTGTGCACTAACTGATTTCCAATGATTAATGAAACATAGAAAGGAGGGGGCTTCAACATTTTACCTTGTTGTCCTCCATGATTCCCTTCAGGATGGGCAGCATTTGTGAGCACTTTCTCTTGCATCTGAACTTGCTGATTCGAAGTTGGCCAGTCCTTCATGGCAGCTTGTAGCAAATCTCTTTGGCCTGGGATAGATAGGGATTCCCACATTGATATATTTACATTTGTCTTCTTCATCTGATCAATGATACTGAATGGTGATCGAGGATCTCTTTGTTGTCCCTTGGTTGGCACATTGACTCCTTGCATGTGGGCAGAAACAACTGGTATTTGAGCTGGTCTAGGAGTTGTTCTTGGCTGCCCTTGTGCATTTGAAATTGGATTTTGCTTGCAAACCATTTGTGGAGCCATAGCAGGCTGGAGATTGGTTAGAGCTAATGGCTGCTCTTCACCCAAATTCCTTCTTTTTGACCTTGTGTTGGCTGCAACACCTTAAGAAACTGCTTGATTCATGCCACAGAAATCTTCTGCTTGCCATTTTACCAATGTGGTGTCATTTGGGGCTGATTGCTGTTGGAATGTTTCTTGTTGTTGGTTGTTTCCTTGACTGCCTTCACCCTCCACACCAGTAGTTGTCACCATTAATGCTTGATTCAAAGCACCATTGAAGCACATAGATTGGTTATGAGGTTCATTGCATGGAAAACACCAATCATACTCCTGAGCAACGTTGTTTTGTGTTGGCACCAATGCCTTAGAGGCAGATATGGCATTAGGATTATAGGGCAGAAATGGTCTATTGGTAGGAGGCCTTGTTTGATTTATATTTGCAGCTGGATTAGGAGGTCTTTGTGGTTGGTATGGCTACCTGTTAGGCTGATCTTAAGGCTGATAAGAAGGTCTAAAACCTTGGTCTTGTTGCCTCTTGAGAGTAACCAACTCATTGCCTAAATTTTGCAATTGCTTCATGACTTCTTGAAGCTCATTTGGGGCACTTGGAGATGAAGTAGAAGCTTCATTTGAACTTTGATTTCTAGGAGTGGGAGAAGGAGCCAAATTAGGTGCTTGATTAGTGTTTGGGCTCTCTAAACTTGGAAACAATGGCATGGGAGCTCTAGGGGCTAGTTTGCCAGCTTGGATCAAACAATTTTCAGCCCTAATGGCAATGTTATAAGCCATAGGGATAGTTATGCCTCCCACGGACTGAATCAACATAGAAATATCAGAATTTAGAGCTTTGAGGTAGTAGAGAAAAGCACCTTCCGCTGTTGGCCTGACTGCCACTGGAATTCTCTCCCAAGTCCTTTGAAATCTGAAGTTGAAATCAGTCAGCTGCTCATTGGGAGCTCTCTTGATGGTTGTTAGCTGCTCTAAAAGAGACAAGTTGTCTCCCTTCTCTCCAAATTGCTCATGAAGTGCTATACATAGCTGGTTCCAATTTTGAATAGAACCTGAGGCAAGACTACTAAACCATTGCAATGCTTTCCCCTTGAATGAAGATTCCAGAAATTTGACAGCCACTTACATCTCATTGATTTCATGAATTGCACAAAGGTTGGCAATGTCTTTAACATGATCACTTGGAGTAGTCTGATTCTCTCCAGTGAAGTATGGAATGTTCTTCAAGGCTGCAATTGGAATTGGATGTTGTGCATTGAGAGCAAGTGGGCTGCTGCCAGTGAAATTGACATAGGGGTTGTTTTGTGCCATTCTAATTGGCCTTAGAACCCTTGTTGATTGAATGAAAGGCCTACCAGGTGGAGGAGTTGAGAGAGTTCTGTTTGGTGGAGATGGAGACCTTTAGATTCTCCTCCCACTTTGCCTTACTCTTGGAGATAACTGCAGATATTCAAACAGTGCCTCTTCTTCTCCAGCTCTTGACCTTGTAGTGATTCTTCTCATGAGTTTTCAGGTCTACACTGCTAAAACCAGATGATTCTTCCCCTTGGAGTCCCCAGATGTGTAATTTATAGCTCTTTTAAAGCAAGAAAATTGTAGCAGATGCACATCAACTTTGTTGCAATAAAAATGAGACCTCTAAGGTCCCATTGGGCGTGCCAAAACTGTTGTTGCAAATCAGCAGCACCCCTGGATGTAAATCAAGGTTCTAAGTTGATGTTTAGGGCATCAAGTGTGATTACACAACATTGAAACCTCTCTCCAAGTGTGGGACTTGCAAGATGAGAGAGGAATCTCCAGATTAGAGGCTGGTTCCTCAAACTCCTCTGATTAGATCTATTATTTGCACAACTGTAGAGGTTCATATCCTAATTTATCTTAATTTGCAAGGAGACAGGGATAAGAAATGCAAAAATTAAAACTAAACTGATAAGGGTGATACACCAAAGGAGTGGTGAGCACTTCTTGCTCATGAAAATTGACACAAATCAGAAATTGCAACATAAAACATCATGCACAGGTTGATAAGCTGTAAAAAAGGGTTTGAAATGAAGCAAACAACACATACAAAGGACTGAAAGCATTCACAAAGCCTGCATTGTGATTTTCAACATCAAAATCCTTGTATTCCAACACCAAAGAGGTAAAAAAACCTGTTACAATCCCTAGAAGGTCTGATACTTTCCAAAATCACTTATTGAAAGTGAAAACAGAAGCTTGTTGTGCAAAAAAAAGTGTTCCCCTTTGAAAAATGAGCCAAATCTGGCTTTTACAGTGCATGGGTCGAACCCAGGAGAGAGAAAACGTGAAAAAACGTGGGAGCCATTCCTCATTGACCAAAATGCATTAAAAATAGCATGGGTGACCTGACAAACCCATCCCCCGACATTTTTGACCATGCTGGAGAAGAATGCGACCCATTTTGCATTAAAATTGGTTGTTGAAACGTCAGTTCTATCCATGGGTGCGTACCAGAAGCATTTTTTGATTTTCTCCATCCAAACTAAACCAAAATTAAAAATTGACCATAGAATCTTGTAGATAATTTCACCAGATTTCCATTGATATAAATAACATGAAAATCTGAGCTCTGGATCGAAAGTTATGGCCATTTGAATATTTAGGGCAAAAACAGGCCCAAAACGGATCGGCGGGAAAAAATTTCAAATTTTACCTCTTTTTTGCATTTGGAAATTTTTTTCAAAAATCCCCGCACTCTGCCACTTGGATGCCACGTGGCATGATGTGATTGGCCGCGGGCTCATCCTTGAAATTTTTCTTACGGGCCCTTCTTTAGAAATTTTTTGCCACTTGGACACGTGGCACTACTTTATTAGCTTGGGCCAAAATTCAAAAAATTTCCTGCGCAAAACACTTAGCAAAATTTTTCACTTTGCCTCCCCCTGCTGACACGTGGCAGATTCCTATTGGTTGTGGGATTCCAAGGGGAAAATTTCCCACAAGAACTCCGCCGAGCCATAACTTGAAAAATATGAGGCGTTAGGAGGAAAACTTTACCTTTCTGGAAAGCTGAGAGAGAGCTCTATCCAATGGTGCCATTTCCAGAAAGATTTGAGTGCTTGAAAACCAAAAAATGGAGACTGAGGCACAAGAGAGGCAAGAAGACAAGGAGTTAGCCACAAAAATGAGCAGGGGAACATTTTGGATAACAGTAGGTGGTTCATAAAATCTGATACCACTACGGTTGTTATGCTTGTGAGTAGTACATAGAATAACAGTATGGAAACCTTGCTCATAAAATCCAAAACCAAAACCCTTCCCCACACATCAGTATAGGAAGGTGTGAGTGAAATGGTGATTGGGGAGTGACTGGAGGTTGGTGGAAAATGGGTGGGTTTGTGATAGTGGTTCAGTTGTGTAAGTTGTAGTATCAAGTTCCCCATAGGTAAGATTGGTAGGAAGGTGGGGAGGACCATTAAGGAGGCACTCTCCTATACATTGATCATAACAAGGGTGATGGTGAAGAATTCCATACTCTTGCAGAGTAAGGAATGTGTTGACACTATATAGGCAATACTCCCCTAGAGTGAGGCATTGAAAAATTCCCTCCAAGGGATCAGTTGTTGATATGTGGGTAGCTAGAATAGACAATGTGTCAGAGGTCGGATCTGGGGTGGAGCTAATGAATTGGGAGGCCGATGGTTCAGATATGAAGGTTGTGGCAGTGGTAGGAATGGGGGATGTAGGTGTGGTTAAGGTAGCGGCTACACTAGTGAGTGGAGGTGTAGGTGACGTGGCAGTGGTTGTGGAGGTAGATGCTTTGATGGGTATGAGGACATCATTGTGTTGGTAAAGCATGTTGTAATTTTTGAAAGGTGATGGGTCAGCTAGAATGGTATAGGTGTGTCCTTCATGCTTAAACTTCACACAACGATGCAAATTTGAAGGGACATAACCCATGACATGAATCTAGGGTCTACCAAGAAACAAGTTATATTGAAACTCCCCCTCCAAGACATAAAATAACTCTAGAATAATACGGGGGCCCATGCAAATGTGGCGGATGATGGTGCCAAGTGTAGAGGTGATAGTGTCATTAAATGAATGCAGCATGATGGGATGTTTATGCATGCAATTGTCAAGTATGAGTAATTGAGCGAATGCATGGGAGGAAATGATAGTAATGCTATCATCCCCAGTGATCATAACACATCATACATATATATCATTGATGTGGACAAAGATGAAGAGAGATGGGTGTGGGTCATCAGTTTGGTGCGATGCAATCTCTTCTTATGAGAATTTAAGGGAGGCTACTTGGTGAGTAGGTGGAGGTGTGGATAAATGTGGTAATTTGGTGAGAAAGGCTACATGATGGGGTGTAATAATGAAGGCTACAAGTGTAGGGTAATTGGGTAAAATCTCAATAGATTGTAGGACCTCCATGAGAACTTGACGATGGGATTCCGAGGTTTGGATGAGGTCATACAGAGACATTTTGAGGGGGGGTTAGTGTATTTGTTTGAGCATCACGCGGTGTGTGAACCCATTATAAATAGGGTATGTGGGGCCGTGGATAGTGATTTTAGGTGGGGGTGTAGATGGTATGTTTGGTATAGGATTGGTTGGTGAGTCGGTTTCCTTTTCCTTGCCTTTGTCTTTCTGAGAATGGGTATCAACATGGATCATGTTGATCTGAGGTGGGGACGTAGGCAAGGTAGGTGAGCCATGAAAGTTATAGCAACATGAAGGGAAAAATCCCAATGGTGGGAAGGAACCTTGTGAGAGGAGATGGGTAGATTAACATTTGGGAGGTTTTGCAAGGTCGTTGATGCAAACCATGTTAATTTAAAACCTTGGGGGTGGCTCTAGGAGTTGTGGAGGTCTTAGTCGCTGAGTGGGAAATGAGGGAAAAACTGTGGGAATAGGTGTTGGTGAAATGGGGTCTTCATCAAGGAGGTTATCATCTTCAAAGTTTTCTTCAAGAGGACCCAACTGGATAAGAATGGTTTTCAAAGCCTTATAGTTCTCTACATCGTGTCCTGGCACACGATGGCATGCACAAATTTTGGTGTCATCAAACCCCTTTAGTTTTAGTTTGAGGGGGTCATAAGGTCTGAGAGGTAGTAATGTGATGACATAAGTTTCAAGGAGGTTGGTTTAAATTTTGGCGTAGGATCCTGCTAGTGGATCACTGGGAAGTGAAATTGGGTTTGGGTGTAGGCGCGGCTGATTGTAGAGGAATGGTCCTTGCATGAGGTAAACTGGATCGAGCCATAGTTTCAGGTGGTAGTCTGATCTTGGGTTTTGGTCATGTTTTCTTGGGTAGGGGTATGGTAGACGAATTAGTAGGAGAGTGTGTGGTTGTTTTGACTACCTTATTGGAGGGTAGCAGATTTTTGTCCTTAGGTTGTACCTTCTTGGGTAAAGGTGATACATGCACACAAGATCTAGAGGGAAAGGTAGATGGTGGAAGAGGGTGTGTTACCCACTGGGATAATGGAGGTGTTGTGAAGGTAGATGGTTCAGTTCATGTCAAAGGTGTGAGGGAAAGAGACTGAAGTGTCGTGTGTAGTGAAGGAGTGATTGATGGTATTAGAGTTATGGGTGGTAAAGATGTTGTAGATGTGGGTAGAATTCATGGTAGGTGTTTGGATATGTTTGAGGTTTACAATGGTGGAATGGGCTACTGTGTTTTTAGTTTACCAGCGGGTGGAGGTTTCTTAACTGTGTTAGAAGGACGAGGTCCTAAGGTGGATGAAAAGGGTGAACGTGATGAAGGTGTGATCGGTGAGGTTGGAGTATGATATTTATGGGATTGGTTCTTCTGTTTGGGTGTTAGAAAGAGTTTGGTATTGGCATTGGAGGATGTAGCTAAATCTAATTTGATGGGTGGATGATTAAGGTTGGTGGTTAGGATGACCCCTAAGGTAGTGCTTGTTTTATGCAAACAAGATGATGTAAGTGTAGGCTTGGGTGTAGATGCATGTTGGGTTATGGGTAGATGTGTGGTTTGAGCCATGAGTGGTATCATGGTGGAGTTTTTGATAGTTGTAGTTATATTTGGTTTGATTGGCTGAAATATTTTTGGGTAGATAGTGGAAGTGTCAATAAGTGACATTTACATTTGTGTGGAGACAGGAAGTAGTAGTGCCCCCAAAGTAAGGCTCTATCCACATAATCGATGTGATCAGATAGGCATGAAAATGACAATGTTGTAGGTGAGGTTAATGAGGATCCAATGGAAATTCCCATAAAATGTGTCTTAGAGACGAGGAATTTTCTAGCTTCATCTTCTATAGGTAAGAGAGTCAAAATTAAGTCTATAGGATCTTTGGTAACTGATGAAGAATGGTCACCTAGAGGTAAGGGATTTTCTACCGGGTCTTTGATAGGTAGAGGAGATGACAAGTGCTCCTTTGGGGGTGGAGTAGATGATGGGTGTTCCTATGTAGGTGGAGGAGATGAGCAAATATCCTCCCTAGACAGAAGAAGTACTATGGGTGATGATTCCCTAGGTGGACAAGCCAGAGGTGAAATAGTCTTGATATTAATGGAAGGCTCCTCCATGGGTGAGGAAGGAGGTGAAAGGTGTTCCTATATGGGTGGAGGAATAGGTGAGGTAGATTCAAGTGTAGGCGGAGGAATTCGGGCTAGGATTTCCTTGATGAAAGGAATATGAGGTAATTGGGCAGCAGTGGGTGTATTACTGAAAATAGCATGGACCTTGGCGGGTATGGCTATCATGAGTTGAGGTCTCTCCAGTTTGATCAGAAGAAGGGTCATGATTTGGAAAGGGTTTCTTGAAGATATGTAGGTTCTGATTGGTAGGTGTGTTAGGATTATCCAAGGTTAGCTCACATTTCTTGGACAATGTTTTCGAAAGTGATGCAATTTCTGTCACTATGACCCTTTACACGATGATAGTTGTAGAAATCATGCTCCTTATACCATGCGGGTGTGGGACGAGTAAGGTCAAAACTGGTGTGTGGTTTCACAGGAGGAAGGGTGATGGCCCTAGCTTTGATGAGCTTCTCTAAGACAGAAGAATAAGGTTCCCCAATTGGGGTGTATTTCCATTGTTCTCGTCTGAATTGAAAAGTTTGAATGGGTGAGAGATTAGATGAGGGGCTAGCCTGATTTAATAGATGAACTAGGCTTGCTTTGAGTACCACTACGTTAGCGGTCCCCTTGGACTTTGAATAATTGTTCTATGGTTTTGAAGAATAAGAGGTATCATTCGACTTGAATACTGAGTTCTTATTGTGTAATTGGATTTTCTTATCTTCAATGGCCTGAATCTCTAACTTTCATGCCATGGTGAATTCTTTGTCAAAGGTTCAAAAGGTTTGAACCTACGGGGTTGGTGAGATATGTCTAGCACAAGCCCACGTGAAGATTTTGATGAGTTCAGTTTGTGGTAGTTGTAATGTGAGTTGATTGATCAAGCTCTACCAACATAGAGTATAGGTCAATCATGGTAACCTTCTTAATGATATTAACGGAGAAGTGATCCAAGAAGGCTTCGGCTACTTGTTTAAATGAGAATATAGAGTGTCTAGGTAACCCACTATACCAATCTAATGTGGGTCTAGTCAGAGACATGGGAAAGGTCCTCAAGAGCAAAGCATCATCATGGGCGATCAAATAACACCCGTGTTTGAAAGACCAAAAATTCTGTTGCGGGTCTTATTTTCTATTGAAATGGTTAAATTTAGGCATTTCCCAATGCATGGGATATACATGGATAGGAATGGATGGTTTTATAGGCTCATTACAAATCTCATCATAGGTGAGAGTGTTGCGGGAGCCAGAAACCAATGCCTCTAATGTCTGCATCTTATCCATCATTAATTTGATTAGGTCATTGGTAGGTTATGATGGTTGCGTGCCTTCTATAGCATAAGAGGGTTGGTGTTGGGCATATAACGAGGGTGACATTCTAGTATATGGTGCTATCATATAGGTGGATTGAGAAGAAGGAAATGAAATAGGAGGTATGTACCCATAGTGAATAATAGATGAGACAAGAGGTTGTTGATAGTATGTATATGGAGGTGGAAGGTTCGTGGTGACCCTAGTGGGGGCTAAAGATTATGGAATAGAAAGGAAGATGTTTTGAAAAGGGGTAGGGGTCATCGACATTAGTGTGGTTGTGTAGCTACAGGTATATACAAGAAAATAGGCGTGGATGAGATTGTGTTATGGGTGGTTGGCGAAGGTATAGTGGATGTGGTAGGTGCAACGAATGTAGCAGATTCTGCAAGCATAGTGAGTAAAGGGCATAGCTGTGAAATGACTTGGGGTAAGGTAGATGTGGGTAGCGCAAAGCCAAATGGGGCTGACACAGGAGTTGGAATGAGAGTTGGGGGGATAGATACGGGCATGCCGTATATCAATTGACCCGAGGCATCTTGAGTGGACGAGTGGGAAAGGTAAAATTGCAAGGCGATAGGATTTTGGTCAAGGAGTTGTGTGAACTCCTCATCTTCGGTAGTGATAGAGATAGGCTGGATAGGTTCCATGGCTGGTAATAAAATAGAAGGTGGTGAAGGACTAGGTGGGAGTGGTTGACAACTAACATGGAATACGAGGGCACTTTCTTGTCAACACGTCAGTACCATGCGAACAAGTATGAACGTGGTAAGACTACTTTCTGTAAATGACATAGAAATACAACAAAGATAGGATAAATAGGTGGTGGTAGGTGAATTGGGGTTAAAATGTCAGCTAGAATATTACACAAGCTAACCAATGCCGATTAGGTTAAACTTACACCACTCATAAGTAACCACTGTCAGTCACTGTGGGAAGTGGATAGTTGGTAAAAAATAAGGTATAAGGCCAAATTTGCTAGGTATGTAAAAATGTTGATGGAATTACCATGTCAGTGAATACGATAAGAGTAACAGAGATTTTGAATAGTCAAAGAAGATGAATAGGTGTCCTTTTGGGTAGGTTAACCAAAAGAATAGTGAACCAATGCTGGTTGAGTGAAACTGATGGTAGTCAGAAGGTAACCGATGATGGTCACTGGACTGACACTGATCACTGTCAAATTGAAATAAAGATGAAGAAAATGTGGTTGTGAGTAAAAATTTGATGTGGAATCGAAACCAGAATTTTGAGAATGATAAGAATATGGTCTAGGAACACTCAGATGAAGCTGGAATACTCCAACTATGATGAGGAGCATGCCAAGGGGAAATAATAAAAATTAAGAATGTGACCTCTCACTTCAAAATACAAGCCAAGCAGAAACACTAAGAAAAATACGATCCTAAGAGTGCTTTTTCTATTATGTTTGTTTAGTTTATGCTATTTAAGGACTGAATCATGAACTTTAGAATATAATTTTTGGTGAGAATGGCTTCCTACAAAGAAGGAGATCTATAAGGAGAGGTTTTAGGTATGTTATGGTGGGGGAAGGCCATCCATTGATGGGGTATTGGACAAAGATAACCAACGGGGTGACCACTGTGCTATGATCGTGTGATTACCTACATCTTCTTCCAGGTGAGATGTTGTTTAAGAATGTGTATATATTTTAAATTGGTGATGTTTGGGTAAGACTTAGAGAGATAAGAAGAAAATAAGTTCTTTTCTATGATTTGTTTGTCAACCATCAACTGGGAATGACTTCTAGCGTATAGGTTGCCTCAATTAATGTGAGATAATACAAAAAAGTAGAATGAAATGAAATAAATTTTAAACCCAAATCGAAATGTAGAATTCGATGCCACAAATAGATGAATAGGAGAAGGGATGATCTTTCACTAATGCATTACTAATGAAAGGGAAGAAATGTTTGTTGTAAGCACCAAAATAAGATTTCTTTTAGACAATATAAGAGAAGAAGGTTCTAGGGGAGAAAGTTTAATGTAAGAAATTTTTAGAAAATAAACAAACATACAATGTTTTCACCTAGGAATGAAACAATGCACAGAACACCGAATGTGTCCCACTGGGCATGCCAAAAATTTTCACTTGATTCTAGATGCGTTTCTTTGAATGTTGAAAAAATAAATAAGGGTAAAAGGCTAGGAGGAATACCTATTGAAATACTGGTTGTAGGTTGTTGCATGCATATGACTTCTATATCCACAGATGATCATGAGAGATTCCTTTTTTCTTGGAGGAAATACCTGAAATGGAAAACTAGACCACCAAATAAAAGTTAAATAATATATGTAGGGGACTTCCTACTGTGTGATAGATCTGGGAAGTGTGATACTTCCTAGATGGCTATCAATCCACTATTTAGAACAACTTAATTCTCACAATAAAGGAAATCCTATTGTAGTTAAAATGATTTAGGTATCTCATTTTTCTACAATAAGCAAATTCATTCATAATAGGCTAAGCTTAATCGAATCTGAAGGTCAAGGTCACTGTCAGGGTACTAGTACTGGTTAGGGTGAGGTTTTGGGTAGTTTTAGGTATTTCAGTGGTGGTTTAGAAGCTTTGTTCTCATTTTTTGGTCAAAGACACAAAGACTGACGTTAGTTTAGAATGACCGGTGTCAGTTTGGGTTAACTGATGATAGTTGTGGGTAACTGGCGATGGTATGGTTGGGTACATGAAACTCAATAAAAACTTGGCAAGGTGATAGATCTGAGGCTAGATGAACAGGGAGGGGGAATGGTAAGGTTTGTGTGGGTCTTAGCTATGCACATGGAATGATGAATGTCCAGATATGGGTAGTTCAAGGGTTTGGGTAAAGGGATGGTCAAGTTTTCATGGAGGTAAAATGATGGGGAATGAAATGGGAATAGAAACTAACAACAAAAGTGAAAGGATCTTCCAAAATGATAATGAACCAGTGCAAGTTAACAAAACTTACTATTTGTACAAGCTTAATGTCTGGTTGGCAATGGTGGGTGATCAAATAGAAGTAATTCAGTGTGGTTCTAGTGCTTCCCCGGATGCTCCCATGAAGAAAAATGGATCGTGGTTGCTTCAAGTGTGGGCTATGTATGTTCTGATGCATGTACGGATGTTGGTTCTTCTTGTATGTAGTTCTTGTTTTGTCACTTATTCTCAGAAGATGTATCAACCTCTCAACGATGTGCCAACCTCGAAATAAGGTTTTTTTGGGTGTTAAATTGTAACTGATGGTGGTTTCGGCTAAACTAATGGTGGTTTAGGGTATCTGTCATCGGTTAGGGTAGGATTTCCTAGGTTTACTAGACTAGGAAGATCCCCATGATTTTATAGGATCTCGTTTCATTTACTCCATGGATTAGCATGGAAGCTTCCTTCTAACGTGCAGGAATGTGGTTAGAGGGAATGTAGGCATTGATTTTTAGGGTTTGGGTAGGTCTTAGTTAGTTATGGAAACTTACTAAGAATAGGTCTTAGGGTGAGGTGGCTAGATGAGGTGGATATGTGGGCATTATCCCAATTAGGATATTTAAATAATAAATATTGTGAGGATAATGAATCAATTTAACTAAAGTAATTAAATTAATATTAGATTGGGATGAAAGGGGCTATGGTTAGGTGAATGTGTTCAAGGTGTTTATTTAATGGGGGACCAAGGAGAGTATGACCTAATTTTAGTATCTAAGGAAGGCCCAAACTATCACCTAACCTAGTCTATGGGTATCATCTTGTGCTTTCCGGAACGTTTCCCATCTATCCATATGAGAATTTGCAATCCATCTAGCTCCGCAGCCATCAGCCCATATGATGGATAACCCACATAGGGCCTCCAAATGATGTCTACACTAGACAACCCCTCCAGTAACCTCCTATAGTAAGCAACATCATGAATCACCCTACCCACTTGACACTCTCCAATAACTTGTACCCATCTCCTATAGCCCACCTAAACAAAACTTGGCTCGAATGCATCATCTCGAGGCATACCAACTGGGCGTGCACACACAATGTGCTCATGCCCAACAATGTAATAAGAAAGTGTAGCACAAACTAAACCTCGGAAGCCACCCATATGCCCATAGTTCCCTATATATCTGCACTAGGAATGTTGGCACCCGTGCAAAATGTGTCGGGTCTATCACCATATCATGCAGGACCCCCATCAATGATCATGGGAATCCCCCATCCTCTGCATCTAGTAGTGTAAAGTAGTAGACTGCCTCCATCAACAACACAATGAGCCTTGTCTCCTCCATACGGTCCTAGTACATCTCTCCATAGCTGAGGCTGGTGCTGTGGAACCTCAACTCCACCAACCCCTCACCAAAGACCATTAACATCAACTACTTAGACACCTCTGAAGAGATCAAATATATTTTTACCCCCACTATAGGAAACCACAAGATCTTGTATACATCCTCCATGGTGACTGTGATCTCACCCGTTGGGAGATGGAATGTTTTGGTTGCCAAATCCCATCTGTCGATGAGGGAAACCATCAAACTAGGTTGTTGGACTACATGCCGGTAGCGCCTAACCCCAATCAAGCCAACCACGGAAACATGTTTCCAATCCTCAACTGTCACACCTCCTCAAACTTTCAAGAGCAAGGGTGACACCCTATCTCACATCTGCATGTGGTCTCTCACCTGCATCCAACAAAACATCACATTAATAAAATTTATCATACCCACAATCACTCCTGATACTTCACTTACACTTATTATGCTCCCTCTCTTTACCCTCAGCACTTACCTTCTTATCACATATTCTATCTACCAACCCCAACCCTCATCCGTTATCTATCATATCATACCTCTTTCAACCTCTTACCCATGCTTTGTTTTTCATCAAAAACATCTTCCTTTCCCACTATCTATCTCACCTAGCCATCACAGACCTCTATTGGCCCCTTTTTCCCAACATGTTGATTGGTACCAGTTCCTTATAACCAATCATGGTCTATCTCACATCGGTATCGATCACCTTATTTGTGACTGGTACCAATTCAACACCATCGACGTTGGCCACCCCTTGACTGATGATGGTCATTGTCACACAAAAATCTACATTACCCAAACCCCTTGTTTCCTAAAAACAATACCTTCTTCTCCCCATTCCTAACTACCTCTACTCTCATCTCCTCCCCACCCCTCATACACGTAACCACACCTCTACCCATTCCTATTCTATCTAGTTTTCCTTCCCCAATTCAAATTCCATTTTCCCCCCAAAAACTCATTTTCCCTCCCTAACCTATCTACCGAATCTACCTCTGAAACCAATACAAGAGATTAAATCTTACCTCATCATGATGTCATCTCTGTGGTCGCACGTTGGGCTACTACACTAGTGGTCCACCTGATCCCTCTCTCGCCTCTGCCATGTCAACTCACCAAATCCAATCCTCCTGCTCTCTACCTAATCATAATCAATCTACCTGTGCTCATGAACTCGTCTTAATGGCTCCTCTAACCAACCAAATCCCTCCACCTTAGCAAGATATCATCCCTCATCTTTTTCTCCTGATAATGCATAACTCGTTCAACGCTCTGTTGTTTTCACAAAAATCAAAATATACAAATGAATCCATATTATATAGATTTTTCTTTTTATATACCCATGTCGACCTGACCGACACTATTTACGACTAAACCAACTTCCATCCTGTGCCCTAGCTCACTGTGGTTGGTTATATCAAGACCGACATTGGTCATCTACCCCCATAAACCATGATCAGTTTACCTCGACTATCCCCATTTATGTATGACTAGCATTGATTACCTATCATATTTGTGCCCATTCCCCATTTTTGTCCCCACTTACCCAAACCAACTATCATTTGACCTTACCCACCCTTATTACAACCAACCTCCATGCCTACCTTACCTATACTTGTGCTTAATTACATTTTTGGACTTGTTATTTTACCCATACCTCGGCCCTCCCCATGTCGTGACCTAGCTACTTAGACTTGGAACATTACTAGTGACCTATGAACTCATGTGCTCACTATACCTTGTGACACTATTACCTATGTTTTTTGACCTAATGACCTTACCTTGCCTCTTGTCATGACTGTTTATATTGACCCCAACTTTGGTGTACCGGAACATACTTAAATTTTCTTGCACCTGACCTGTGAAGTGCTTTTGCACCATATCCTATACTGTGTATACCGGAATCCCCTCAACCTTGTTTGGATAAACCTATCGACCTTAGACAATGTAGATTTTGCATGCTCTTCAACTTGGTACCATGTTACAGTTTATACGTGTGCGTGCATTTGACTATTACTACCTTTGACCCTGACCCATTACCTAGATTACTTGATTAGACCTTTACCCCTTTACCCTTGTTGTCCACCTTCCTCTTCATCACATTCATCTATTATCAAACTGATCACTGATTCTACCTTCTACCTCATCAGTTCCTGGTCTGAAGGGGATCACCTTCACCGATGCATGGGACAACCACATCTTATTTTTTTCAGCGTCACTTACCAATACAAGATACACAACAAAAAGGGGCAAAATGTAGACACCAAAATTGGGTCACATGCTCCTTGAACCTTCATTAAATAATAAACTTGAACAGACTCACCTAACCATGGCCCCTTATACCCCACACTAATATTAATTTAATTAAATTAATTCATTTCCTCACAATATTTATTATTTAACTATCCTAATTAAGATAATTCCCACACCACCACCTCACCTATACACCTCACATAGCCACCTCACCCTAAGTCTATTCTTAGTATGTTGCCATAAATAACTAAGACCTAACTAAATCCTAAAAATCAAATACTACATCCCCTCTAACCACATTCTTGCACAAGAAAAGGTAACTCCCGCTCTGGCCCAGATGAATAGAGAGATCTGGCAGAAATCATTGCCATGATATCCCATTTTTATTAAACCTAGGGAATCCCACCCTAACCGATGCCTGTCACCTCAAAACCATCATCGATCAACCCAGAACCATTGTTGGTCACCTTTTATTCCCTTTGGTAACCTTATTTCAAGGTTGGCACATTTTCTAAGAGCAAGGAAGGATACTAGAGTTGCATGCAAGTGAAAGAAGCATCCTTTTACAAATCTAGCCATTTAGAGCCATCGCCAACATCAAATAGAGAGCCATTGTATTCATGGGAGCACTCTCAAAAAGCACCACTATAGGACCATACACATATTATCTGATTAACTACCTCCATCACTCAGCCATCAGATCCTTAACATAGTAAGTATGGCCCTAATAAGTATAGTTTATTTCAGTTAGTAATCTTTATTACTCAAATTATTAATCTATTCTTTGCATGTTTATTGCTTTATCACCCACTTGCTTGTAAATCCAAATATCCCTTCACCCACATCAAGAAATCACCTATGCTCACCTATAGTATACTTTTGAGCATACCTAAGACCTCCATAAACCCCCCCTTCACTTGCCCAAACTTTATTAGACCTCAGATCACCCCTACCATTTAACCTATTTTGAGTTTCTTTCACCCTGACCATACCGACACCATCAGTCGCATTTAGCTAACGTTGGTCTCTGTGTTTTACACCTTGACCAAGAACAGACCCAACAACCACCCTACCAGTTGACCTACATAACCTAGAAAATGACCCTAACCAGTCCCAAAACCTTGACAGACCCCTCACCTCTCAGATCCAACTATATCATATCCTGTTGTGATAGGATTTTCTTGTTGTATTTGAATGAGATACCTAAATAATATCAACTACAGTAGGACCTTGTTTATTTCTCATGTTAACTTGTTTTAAATAGTTGATTGACATCCTTCTAGGAAGTATCACACTTCCTAGAACTAGTATATGCTAGGTAGTCCACTGTCATATATCATTTAACTATATTTTGTGGTTTTTTTCTATTATAGGTAGCTCCTCCTAGCCAAAAGGAAGCTCTCACATTCAGCTATAGATCAATAAGTCATAACGCGCACAACAACCATCAACTGACCAATAGTTAATAGGCATTCCTCCTTGGCCCTTACTCTTATTTGTTTCATCATTTCGAAAAGGTAAAGAAAATGGTTAAATAGTAACATTGATTGAAAAATGATATAAGAAAGCTTAGGATACTTTAGTAAAGGAATAAATACAATTTCAAGGTATTCCACTATACCAATACAATGTTGGTCCTTTCAAGGACATTTGGAAAGTTCATAGGAGTAAAGCATCATCGTGGGTGATTAGGTAACACCCATGTTTGAACGACCGCACATGTTGTTATGGGTCTTATTTACTATTGAAGTGATTTAATTTAGGAATTTCCTAATGCATTGGCTAAGGATGAATGGGAATAGATTGATGGATAGGCTCCTTACAGATTTCATCATATGTTAAAGAATTATGGGAGCTAGAAATAGATGCTTCTAAGGTCTGCATCTTCTCCATCATCATTTTAATGAGTTCGTTAGTAGGTTGGGATGAATGGGTACCCCCTATAGAAAAAGGGGGTTGATGCTAAATGTATGAGGTGGGTGGTAAGCTAGTGTACAGTGGCACTGAGTATGAGAACCGCGTAGGAGGAATAGATGTAGGTGGTACATAGCCAGTTTAAGTGATAGATGAGGTTAGGGTTTGTTGGTAGTATGTGTAAACAGGTGGAGTATTCATAATAACCATAGTGGCAATTAGAGGTAAGGATTGTGGGATAGAAAGGACAAGGTTTTAGAAAGGGGTGTAAGTTTCTGACACTGGAGGTGGTTACGATGCGATGGGTATACGTGAAATGGTAGGAGTAGATGAAGCTATACTCATAATGGCTGTTGGAGGGAAAATCGATGTCATGGGTGTGATCGATGACATAGATACTATAGTTATAGTGGTTGTGGGATTTAATTGAACCACCACAAGTGATAAAGTGGATGACGGTAGTGCCAAACTGGTGCTAGCTAACATAGAAGTGGGGGCTAGAGTAGGATGGATAGATAGGGGCATGCCATATAATAACCATCCCAAGGAATCCCAGGTGGAAGAATGAGCAAGGTAATACTGGAGGGAAATGAGATTCTAGTCGAGGAGTCTTGAAAACTCCTCATCATTGATAGTGATGGGGATAAGCTAGTTTGAATCCATATGTGATAGAATGGATGGAGGTGATGGACTAGATGGGAGTGGCTGAAATCTGGCATGAAATATGAGGGTGTTACATTGGATACAAGTCAACACCATGTGAATTAGTGTATATCAGGTGAACTGTGCTCTCTAAATGACATAGGGAACAATAGAGATGGGAAAAAATAGATTTTGAGATGGAAATTTGGTAAATTTTTTTATTAAAATCCAAACAAAATGACCGACACCGGTTGAACTGACTGATGATGGTTAAGGGGTGACCGATGTCAGTTACAAAAATCGATATTAGTTATTGTGAGAAAATGACAATTTCAGCAAATGAGGTATAAACTGATTATTTTTAGACAGGAAAGGTGTATTTGATGACTATTATTAGACTACAGAGAGTATAATGATACACGGAGAATCTAAATAGAAAATAAGATGAGATAAGTGTCTTTTGGGTAAATTAACCAAAATAACAAGGAATCAATTCTGGTTTTGTAAACCCATGCCGTTCAAATGTAAACCGAAGGTGGTTGTTGGACCGATGTCAGTTACTTTGAAATATAAATAATGAAGAAAAATGAATGTTTGTGAATTTAGATTAGATGAATAATCAACCCATAAGTTTGGGGATGAAAAGATGAGGTCTTGACACACTGTAAGAAAGTTAGAATACTCCAATTGTGATGGTACAGTGTGAAAGGTAATAAGAAAAATGAAGAATCGTATCCTCACACATCAAAATGCAAGTGAAGCACAAAGCTAAGAAAAATACGCAACCCAACAATTGATTTTAGTGCGTTTAGATTATGCTATTTAAAATACTAACTCATGAATTTAGAGTAGATTTTTTGGTTGGGAAGGCTTCCAATGAAGAAGGACATTCTAAAGGTGAGGTTTTATGTTATGTTATGGTGGGGGTGGGCCATTTTCTGAGGTGATGACTAGAAAAAGATAGCCAGCTGGGTGCCCACTATCAATCCTCTAATCATGTGGTTGTTGACAACTTCTTCCGGGTAAGAAGTTGTTTAAGAAGATGTATATATTCCAATTTATGTAGTTTGGTAAAGAGAGATAATAAAGAATGTGCTTTTCTATGATTCAGTTATGTCAACCATCAGCTCGACATGACTTCCAACATATAGGTTTCCCTCATTTTTAATGTGAACTAAAATGCAACAAATAAAAATGTTATGAAAGTTTTTTACACCCAAAATTGAATTTCGATATTCGATGTAGCAAGTAGTGAACAAGAAGAGGGATGCTCTTTCACTAATGCAATATTAATGAAAGAAAATAAGTATTCCTTTTATAGCACCAAAATCATAATTGCTTTTAGAAAATAGAAAGAGAGGAAGATTTCAAAGAGGAAAATTAATGTGTAAGATTTTTAGAAGGGAAAAAAACACACAAGTTTTACCTAGGAATGAATAAAATGCAAGAAACCCTAGATGGGTCCCACCGGGCATGCCAAAATGTTTCACCATTTTCTTTAAGTTTTTATATGAAATAGATAAGGGTGTGGGCCGAGGAGGAATACATGTTGTGATGGTTGGTTGGAGGTTGTTGTGCATGTTCTGACTTCTTGATCCAATGTTCACTGTGAGAGCTTTCTTTTGGCTAGGAGGAACTAACTGAAATACACAATAAGACCACAAGAAAGAGTTAAATAATATATGTTAATGGGCTGCCTAGCGTATGCTAGATCTAAAAAGTGTGATACTTCCTAGGTGGTATTCAACCCATTGTTTAATACAATTTAATGCAATAAATGACATAAGTACATAAGGTTCTACTATAGTTTATATGATTTAGGTATCTCATTTAAATACAATAAGAAAATCTAACATAACAAGATAGGCTATAAGTAGATATGGAAATGAGGTAAATAATTAAGGTACTAGAATAGGTCAGGGTAAGATTCTGGGTCACTTGAGTACTTGGAAACATTTATTGGGATCTAGTATTAGCATGGCTGCCAAGTACAGAGACTGACATCTGTAACATTCCCATTTTAAGAATTTACAAACAAGGGATTTTTTTTTGAAACATAATGTTCTCTATTCTAAATAAAATATCATTTAGAAAAAACATTCCATGCTAATCAATCTCATAACTAATAACCATATGCAGTTGTAATGACTCGGTATGCTACCGATCTCTCATTCCACGACTCGGTTACCAAGCGATCTCTCATGTTAACTTAAAGTATCAAATACTTTATGTATAATACATATACTTGGTTCTCCTACCCTATTCCGGGTACAAAGTGATTTGTTTAAAGAACACATCTTAGTATTTGTTACCAATATTCATCTGACATCACGTTGCTTCAAACTTAGTGAGGTAGGACAACGCAACTAGTAGCTTGCGATACATTGGCCAAAGACTTTCAACATACTTTTCATGTTACTATTCCTAGATGGCATACTCGTCATTTCAGAATAAGTCCTTCACCTCACTCTTCTGTTATCTAGAATGGTCTTAACTGACTACCGTCAATCCACTTGCCCAAGGTTTGACCCTAGTACAGGTTAGAAACATAGTTTATCATAGGAAGAATCTCACAATGAATTAGGGTATATGGGCATACTCAGTTGACCTAAGTCAACTGGGTGTGTCGATGTACCCTACATTGATGAAAGCTACTACCTATCCTAAACATGCTACTAACTTGAGCTAGAGAGAAATTAAGTTCAAGTCCAGATGTGTGTAAATATAGATGAAAAAATATGAAAGGGTGTTGTTACATGTCAACTATAACATTGTATCCTCGAGAATTCCTAGGACTTCTCGTGGGTACATTCCTGTAGTTGGTGTGTGCCAACATCTAATAGAACTAATTCATCAAGATGTACATACCCCCTTAGAGGTCATTAATCATAATTAAATTGGATTATGATTAAGATTACAGAAATTGTGCCTAACCCTAATTGCAACATTTATTAAGTTCTTTACCCATACTTATCTTAATTAGATGAGGAGAACTTCATAAATCCTTGTTGCATTATTCTTTATTAATGTGGCATAACAAGCAGTTATCCAAAAAATAGGATAGCAAACATCAATGTTTAATTCCTAATGCAACTTAGCTATCCAAATCAAGCATGATATTCACCTAGATTCAGCTAGTGTTTACTTTATAAAATAAATTTATAAAGGTTAAGGATCATAACCACTATTCATCTTATCTTTCATTCTTTGGGAAAGAAATAGTCTTCCTCTACTTGGTTAAATGTTACATTTTAACATAACCTTTTTTTATCATTTGTTACTCATATAGTTTAATTTTATGTCCCAAGCATATTTCATTATTAAACTATGGTTGTGCAGTTAAAGAACGACATCTTTTGTAATTTAACAAATTCATTATAATGAGGGAGATTATACTATCTCCTTAATCCAACTTTATATCTGATAACAACAATAGTATACAAACAAATATAAGGGGTACTGCCAAGATATCATTGTTAATTTTGGTATTCAAGTACCAAAGAATTCACATCACAAATTCGATTCAAACACAAAACCTTTCAATTCAAGATTTAAAATATACATTTACAAGACAATGCAATTCAGGCATTTTGCATGTCAATCATAATTAAGATCTTAAAAGAACAACACTTTTCTTTTCCAACACATCTCAATAATGATTCAAAATCTTTACATAAAATCCCAAATTAAATAATCCAATGCATCATAAAATTTCTTGTCTTCTTTTATCACTTACGATGTCCATCTGTAAAATTACTAGCACGGGTCAGTTCAATGAACTGAGCATGATAAGCAGTAATCATTAAAGTAAAGTGCATTCCACTAATTGTTCCATTAAATAACTCTGCTTTAATGAAACAATTAATATACATCATACAAACAATCATAAGTAATAACATCCAGAAAAGAATTACCATAAAAAAGTATGAATTCGCTTTTAAGAAAAGAACTTAAGATAATCCACAACATCATAATTATATCACAAGGTTTAATTGATCCAATCAATTTATTTTTAACAATACACTGGTCTTGTCATCCATTTTTTTCATAATTACATAAGAATAGAAATACACATTTATCTTTTCTAAGTAGTAAAAGAAGTTAATTACAACATAGCTTATGTAAGGAAGATTCATCTTTCCATATAAACAAAAGAAGAGATTCAAAACATTCTTATTCCCTATACACAAATCATCTGAAGGATAGAATAATGATTAGAACACTCAACACTGCCTCAGTATAAAGATAACAATATAAGGAGTCCATAAATAAAGAGACAACATCTAAACAAGAATCCTAATTCAATCTAAGAAGATTAGAAAAAAACAGTCTAACTAAAAGTATTACGAACTTCTGTATGTTAGTAGATATAATTCAAAGGTCTGAAACAAGACTGTCCACAAATCCAAGCTATACTCAAGTAAAATAAATATCTTAACCAATCCACAATAAGTTCATATCTCAGAAGAGAATCAATTAAAGAGAAGTTCAGTCAATGAATTTATACAGTCAATAGAAAAAGGATCTCAAATAGGAAAGGACCCAATCCATAATTCATTTCATTTATAGATGAAATGAAATCTCTTATATAATTCAAACTTAGAAATTATTTATCTAGTTCCGAAAAGAGAACTCAAAACCGAATGAACAGTCAAAGAATGCACGCTACAAACTTTCCATTACAAAACTTACAAGCGGGTTGCATATTTCGAATCACCAAGTTCAAGTTCAATTCAAATCTCAAAATGAAGTTCACAATACAGACTTTAAACATTGTACTGTCCCCAAGAGAACATTTTCAATTCTCTTTTAAAAACTAGAGACTCATTTAATGAATCCAACAAGGAACAACAATATACAACTATGAGAGCTAAAAAAGGATCACTACATCTTGTAGACTCAAAGGACTCAATTTCCATTACACAACATCAACACTTAATGTAAATGAGTAAGCAGGTCACGATCCCAAAAGGACAACAATACAAGCATTCTAAATAGAAATATTGTATTCTTTCAAATGAAACTCTTTATAATAGGTTTTATATTCACATTCTATTAAATCCCAAAAATCATATAAAAGATCATAAGTGAGTAAAAAACTAAACAATTTGTTTAGAAAATTATTATCCCAAACTTCTTCCATCTCGACTGAACAGAATCAACACAAGCCTCTCGAGTTATATTTAAAATCTTATGACAAGAAATAATTTCTTTCAACATCAATAATAAGAAGGAAAGTAAATAATATACTTCCATAATCTTAAATCTTTTAACGAATGATCTAAACAAACTAAAGATTAACTAATCCCACAATAGGACATAGTTCCAGCCCATTTTTTTCTAAGAATAAAATAGTCAAGCTTCCCACAAGACACAAGTTTTCTCAGGGAAGAAAAGAAGAAGATACATTTCAAATTTGTACACCTTGTCAAATTCAAGAACATTGTGCGGCATGAAAGATAGAAGTAATACAACCATTCCCTCAGAAGAAGAAAAACATAGGAGGTTTTAAAAAGAAGTTACACGGTCTACTTCCGACCAAAATAGATCTATCAAGACCCCTTTGAGCAGATAGTATTAAAAGAGAATAAATCTTTTCAAAACCAAATACCAACTAAACCTATCTCACAATACATGTAACACATTGATTCCAACATATATCCAAAAAACACAATAATGGAATAACTATACAGTGTCGAATATGAGTTTCAAACATAAGTTCAGACTTTATAAGGCTCTAACACTGGCTCAGACAAATACAAGATCAAATACAAGCGTATAAGAAACCCAAATCCCTAAATACAAGCTCAAAACCAAAACGCCAATGCTCTAATATGAGTCCAAGTATTATCAAATCCTTAAATGAGAATAAAATTCTAGTTCAAAACATAATTACAAAATGAAAATCAACAATTCAACAATAAGTTCAACAGTCACAAGAACTGAATATGAGTACAGTTGTCGAATACAAAGATTCAACTAAATTTCATAACTACATAAAGTTCCAACTCAGTCCAAAACCAACACAAAGTCCCAATAAAATCTCATAACAAATCACAAAGCTTCAATACAATCTTATAACAACCATGAAGCTCCACTTTAAGCTCATGAAACATAAGACTAAAATAGAGATTTAGAACCATACAAACAATAGAGCCAGTTCAGTTGATACTAGTCTCGAATGCAAGTTACAGAGCTTATAATACAAGCTATAGAGATTCAAATACAAGTTACAACGATTCAAATGTAAGTTTTCATGAATACTACTAATAACTAGTACAAAGAAAGTTTCCAAAACTTCCATTAACAACAATGGATTCACATTCCAAAACCCACATAGATTTCATGAAAACATGCAAGTAAATAACTAGACACATCATGCAAAAATATATATCTAGTGAGAATAATTGTTTTAATGAATCATTTAGAAGAAAGCAAGAAATCTTAACGGGTAGAGCCTATCATGCCTTTGTCAATTCGAAGAATACTTCCAACCGAGTTTCCAACATCTATTCTTCTCTAAGAAAGATCAACCGACCATAAACATTTTCCAAAACTCCTCATATACTTTCCTCAAATCGAAAATAGATCAGAGAAATCAAAAATAGCCACAAGGTGAAGATCAAGCTATTTGGTTCAAAGAACCAGATAGCTCCATGCAGAGTAAAAATCATGAAGCATGCAAAACCAAAAAACCCCCAACAAATCCGCCAGCATGCCTTCCTAGACAGTTTGCTTGCCAAAACCAAGGAAAATTAATGACAATAAATTACATATCCCCACTTATCTCTCCTTTCCACCACCATCCAAATTTGGCGAGACCAAATTGAACTTCGACATGCATTTCCAAACTTAGTGATTCCTCCACATAGGTTCCACTAAATTTTCATGCGATTACCAAGTCTGGTAGTACTTCTTCCCTATTAAATCAAAATCACATCTCATTAATAGCTTAGGGACTGCCGCTTAGTTCCCACTTACCAATTGACACATAGGTTCCCTTTCATACCCCATTAGTTTAGGATAGATACAATTTTCTTAGGTTAGATCTTAGGTTAGTTTAAAAGTATAACCTTAGGATATAACCTTTAAACAAATAGATTAACACCTTAGGTTAGGACATAGTTTAACCAAATAGTATTAGGCATAGGTTAGAAATAACTTAGCATCCCTTAGGTTATTTCCCTTCATACTAACTTAGTATTAACAACTTAGGTTAGGATGTCATCCCATGAAGAGTGGCATAGAAAGAGTTAGGAAAATTTACCTGAGTCTCAAATCCCATTAGGATAGACCTTATTAGATATAAGACATGTTTATACTCTCTCTTTCTCAAGAATCCTGAAGTAGGTTTCTATTTCCCTTAATGCCATTAAGCACCCTACAAAGGTCAATCCCAAAGACCCAAGCACAACATAAAACCAAATGAAGACACGATCACTCAATTCCAAAGAACTTGTAATATACAAGGTTTAGTCCGCTCTGTCTCTCAAGAAAGGAATTTCAATATACCATTTAGTCTATTAAGAAGATTTAAAACATTCCTTGGATCACTGAAATTGAACCAAGGATGAGTCAGTACAAGAGATAAATTTGCAACTCTAAAAATCTGATTGCATCTTATCTATAAGAAGTGAAAATGGATTACTGAAAGCCATATAATTTTAGTCCAGTGACTCCAAAAGAAGAGATGATTTATCTATAATGAGCATGATTTTCAACAATCAAGGAAACACACCTCATTCAAGAAAATCACTTTGCAACACTTGTAATGTAAAGAGAAATATAATAGTTTGTTAAAAGTGTTACATCAGTCTTGTGTGACCAACGACGGTTACTTCGAGCTAGTAATAACTCAATAGTTCATGGTTTTGGGTTTGTATGAGGCTGAATATGAGATGGTACGGAGTTGGTTTAGGTCTGAGGAGGTGTTGGGAATATTCAGAGGTACCCATGAGTAGATAGAGGTGATTAAAAGGGTTATGAGTGATGGAAATGGTCAGGTTCATAGGAAGGAAATAGTGGTGGGATAAAAATATAAATGATGGTTGATAAAAAAGGTGAAGAACTCTTATAAAATGAATAGAAATGAAATGGTGTAAGTTAGGGACACACTTATTGCTGTGTAGGTTCAATGACTGGGTGGTGATGATGGCTGATCGGTGAAATTACAATCAGTGCCATGGCAGTGCTTCCCGGAATGCTCCTGTGAATGCAAATATCTTATGGTTAATGGTTGTGCTAGCTATGGTTGCCTAGATGTGTGAAAGAGATTTGGTTTTTGCTTTCATGTAGATCTCTTTTGCTTTAAAAATTGATAATGTGTCTAACCTCTCAAAAAAGTTTACCAAAATGGTTATATCATAACTGACGATAGTTTAGGGTTATCGGCAATGTTTCAGGTTGACTGGCATTGGTTAAGGTGAGATATCCTAGGTTGCCAAAAATAACAGATCTTGGCTATCTTTTTCCAGCTTTTTCTCATTTGTGTCGGGTCTAAATGGAATGTTGTGCTTAGATACACGAGAATGTGGTTAGAGGAAGAATAAGCATGTGCTTTTAGGGTTATACTAAGTGTTAGTTCATTAAGGTATGTAGGGCTAAGTCTTAGTTAGTTATGAAAACATGATATGAATAGGACTATGGTGAGGTGTCTAGGTGAGGTAGTGGGGTGAGGTGGAAATTGGTTTTAATTAAGGTAATTAAATAATTAATGAAGTGAGGATGAGTATTAATTTAATTATAAATAGTTAAATTAATATTAATGTGGGGTATAAGGGTAATGGTTAGGTGAATGTGTTTCAGTTGGTTATTCAAAACGGGACCAACGGGAATATGACCCAATTTTGGTGTCTATAGTGATAAAATGTGATAAATATTTTACATGTGATGGATTTAGAAATGTGGTAGTTATAAATGATATGGGATGTGATGATATAGGATATAGAATGCAAATGGTGTGATGAAATGTGTTATGATGAATGATGACACCTTAAACTTCTACAAAGTAAATTACATGAATAAATAAGGAGATCTAACACCATTTCCATCCATCTAGCCAAGGGTTATAAGTCTAGGAATGTAAAAATAAGATAGAAGCTTAAAAGAATGTCTAACTAGTATGGAAATAATACAAAATCTAACTAAACATGTCTACTAATATGCTTGAATTACCTAACATGGGCCTAAATAGACCTAAGACAGAAATCAAATGGTTATGGTTACTACTCCAAACAAGGTGAAATGGCCTCTCCCAATGACTACTTGGTCATTTTTGATATCCACCTACTAACCCCATTGATGGGTTTAAGCAAGGATTGAACTTGGTAATATATCATATCTATTATATGAGATGAAAATCAAAGCATGGTGTAAAGTATAAAAGAATGAGGTGTACCCTTTTTATAGTTTTTCTTTTGGGAGAAAATTGCATTTTGGTGCATGTGGGAGTAAAAGCCCCAAATTAGATTAGAATTGCTAATCATGATTAGTCCTTCCTAATCACAATTAGTTAATTACCAAGTGATTAAGAGGTATGAAGCCCTAATCAACAACTTAGGGTTAACTAGGGGCTAGGATACACTTTTAAAGTTTGGTGAGACATTGTATAGGTGAATGGGGTGATTTTTAATGGTTGGAAGATGGGTTTGTGTCAATACTAGGGTATATTGATCAAAACAAGGGAAAAATAGGCTTAATTAGCTAATAAACGCCAATTATCTATTTTGAAGAGGATTTTTACTTACGATTCACTGTAAAGTGGATAAAGTTGAAAAAAACATTAGTTAATTAGAAAAGAGTAGTAATTGTAATGAAATTGGTAAGAATGAGAGTGATTTACATTCGTTTTGGCAATAACATTGCAAAAATGGAATTTAGATGTTTACAATTTGCCCCTGTTTGAGGTGAAGTTAGTGATTTCACTTCAAACATAGTAGACAAGTGTAAAATAGGTAAATTTGTGAAGAAAAATTAGCAAGATGAAGAATTCACCGTCAAGTATCGAGTGGGTGATAGAATAAATCAATCGACAATTGAAAATATGATCGAAATGGATAGAAGAAAATAGGTTAGAATGGGTGTGAAACCCTTAGGTATTTGAAAAGGAACAATGATAGGGATAAATGTGGTTGTTTATCACCTTGGGTGATTTGGAAGAAAAATTAGTAGTGGTAATAAATGATAATGGAAAAGAAATGATTAATGGAGAAATATAGGACAAGCCCAATCTTTGCATCCACCCTTTCAATAAGAAACTAGTTTATATAATTTTTCCTGTAGGTCTACATCATCGGCTTTTATCGAAAATAAACAAAAGTGTAAGATAACATGAAAAGCTAAATTACTAACAATTGTCTACTACTAAAAATACATATCTCCATGCACCATACATTATGTAATGCAATATGATAAAGTAAGATGATATTTAACTCCATGTAACATACAAAATGCAATGTAATTCAAGAAAATAAACCAACTAACATGACAGAGAAACTAGTACGATCACACTTACTCAAAAAATAATGTTTAAGACAGTCACACCAATGTTTTTTTTATCAAGATGTAGTTTCCTGAATGTTTGTGTTGTAACAAAAAGGGTTAAAAATGATTCCCCAAGCAATAACACATGCGAGGGAAAATGGAGGACACAAGTAGTCCTATGGAAAAACCTTCATGCACTACGACACAGTCTTTAGAAACTCACTGTTGCATGGGAGTACTGACATAGTATGCAGCCAAGAATTTTTTAATGGAGGTAGATCATGATGATCCACATGTCATTTGAGACTAGAACAAGAAATAACCATAGAAATATGATTTGGTAAGACATATTTCAATGTTCGAGGGTGATGTAATTGACATAGGCTTTACCTACGTATATGTCGTTTACCAATTTTTGTAAAATTTTAAATTTTTACATTTGTTTTAGATTTTTAACAATTTTAACAATTTTCGATCATTATATGCTTTGTATTACTTTGTGATATTTATGAGATAGCTTTAGCTAACATTTTAATATTTTTTATATTGGTGCGGGGGGATATATTTTTTTTATCATGCGCAACCCTTCTTGCCCCATTGGTGATACGGTATTTGATGATTAGCTTTTAGTATACATGTGTGATGTATAATTAGCATATTTTTTATATATTATGTATAGATGTGATGGATATGTGTGACATGATGATGAAGTAACAACATAATGCACAAGTAAAAACTAACAAGCATGAGTAAAAACTAACAAACACAAGTTTAAACAATTTTAATCAAAACAACACATTTCTTTACAAGCATGCAATACAAAAATGGACTCAATGCAATACACTACAGAATAAAGTGACATTCAATCTAAGTAATAAAGTGAATCCAATTTAAAGCATGCAGTATGAACAAGTAATGCAACCACAACCATAAAAACCAACAACTAAAAGTAAGAAAACCACTACTTTGTTTTTGTGGAACAATTTTGGGATGTTTTTCACTAGTTTTGATATTATTTCCAAGACAATTTTCTATTGTTTTGGAGTTTTATAAGAAACCTATTTGCATCTCTTTATTTTTCTAAAGGACATATCTATATGTTTTTGGGTATTTCAAAAGTTATAAAAATGTTTTTAATGTTTTCTCAACCATTGGTTTGAAGAAAATGTGCAAGGAAAATAAAGAAATGTGGATGTCCTCAGCATGAGATGGGATGCACAAGGGATTAATACAACGTGGTATATTCCAGAAGTGTTGCTGTGAAGTTTCTGCCAATGTGAGATAGGTTCATTCAATGTTAAATTCTCCACAATTAAAAGGTTAGATTATCTAGATTAGGGAAAATAAGGATAGGCTCACAAAAGGGTTTAGACGAAGGAAAAGATTAACTTCAGGCCAAGTTTTCATACTCCCAAAACCTAGATTGCTTATGAACAACAAACCCTCCATTAGTGCTGTCATCACCAATTCGGCACTATGATAATTATTCACCGAGAACTCCTCATGCTATGATTATTTACTAATGCATAGCCTTTAGTTTGGTGGATGTAATCTGGAAACAAAAAAACAAACATAACACAAGAATACCATCGACTATGATAAGACGGAATGATGACAAATCTGAAATATCAAAGTAAATTATAATATTAACATGAAATTGTTACAATCTCACCCATGAGGTACTTCAAGTGTTATTGAATTCACTTGCCTTTCACCAATACTATGGGAGAAACTTTACAGTTACACCTCTTAATGGCTTCTTCAACACACCTTTAAACTGATGGCTTCCTTTACACACTTCATACAATATTTCTCACTACTTCCTTCTATGCTAAATGAGGGGGGTGGCCTCTTTATTTATATACTTCTAGGCTTATCCATCTTATCTCTAAGATAGGATAAGAAATCCACTCTGACGAATCATATTCCATACCTTAACTCTTATCTGTACATGTAAGCTTATCTTTTAAGATAACATAAACCTTATCAGTTCACATGGGTTCCACATTTTTAGACTTTTTACAAATAAAATATACAAAATATTTATGACCTCACTCCTTGTCTTTATTACCAATATAATATTTCTAATTCCTAATCATATAGACCCTACTTCTCTACTTACCCCAACTTTGACATTTTAACATTACTGGACCACTTACGACAACTATTTACTTTTTACCACAACATTCCTATTGTACTTTTGACTATTGTGGTACTATACATTATTGGCGACATCGTACCGGCAGCGCCGTTATCTTCTATCGGATGCTACTACTAATTATACTTAACAACATCCTATTCCTAATACATACATTAATGAAATAGAAATTACGGAGGAAAATTTTAGTGTCGACATCTTCCCCCTTCCTAGCTTCTACTCCGTCCTCGGAGTAGACTCTTCTGGTGCTTGGAAAATCTTCAACTTGTCGTGGTTGAACCATTTCATAATGGGAGTGCCATCCAATTCCTCCAGTCGGTACATACCATTTTCATGCACAGCTGCTATTTTGTAGGGCCCCATCCATTTTGGAATAAATTTTCTCTGTCTTCTTTTTTTGTATCTGGAATCATATACTAGAACCAAGTCATTCACATGAAATGGAGACCATCGGATCTTTTGATCAAAGTATTCCTTTTGCTTCATTTTCTTCTTATAGCTTGTATCCTTAGCTATTTCCCTCATTTCCTCTAGCAAATGAAGATGTACCAACCTTTCTTTTACTGAATCACTTTCATCCATTCTTTCATTTTTCATTACTGTGGCCATGGGAATATCAAACTCAATAGGAAGAACTGGATCAATGCCATAAGCGAACTGAAATGGGGAGTATCCTGTTGCTGACTTTAATGTTTCCTTATATGCCCAAAATGCTACATGAATCCTTTTATCCCATTTATGTACTTGCAAGGCTGCATCTTTTGCTAGAATTTGACACAACACAAAATTTGTTCGTTCCACCTATCCATTTGTGCTTGGATTTTATGTTGTTTCCTTCTTGTTCTTAATAAAAAACTTATTGACTAGGGCTCCTACCACCTCATTAATGAAGTTTCTTCCTTGATCTGTTACAATTTCTAATGGACAACCAAATTTGGTGACAATGCGTTTATATATGAACCTTGCCACTTCATCCATAGAAGCTGTTTTCAATGGCCTAGCTTCAACCCACTTGGTTAAATAATCTGTGGCAACTACAATATACTTATTTTGGCGTGAGGTAGTTGGAAGTGGACCTACAATGTCTATTCCCCACTTTTCAAAGGGACCAAGTGGAAGAATAGGACATAATGGAGCTGATGAAGTCTTACGGTTACCATGTGTTTGACAAATATCACATGTCTTACAATAATTATAACAATCTATAAAAAGAGTGGGCCAGTGATAACTTGCATCCAAGATCCTTCTTGTTGTCAGTTGTCCAAAGAAGTGCCCTCCACATGTACCATTGTGGAATTCTTATAGTAGTTCCTTCCCTTGATCACGTCCAACTACCCTCTTGTACTGTCCATCAGGTCCCATTTGAAATAATACTCCATGCATAATAGAATATGGACGACTGGCTTGAGTAATCTTTCTCTTAGTCTTTACATTGGCACCATCAGGAAACTTGAATTCATTCAGATAATTCCAAATATCTATGTATTCACTAGGGATTGTGTCAAGGGATAACAATGCTGCATCGGGGAAATCATCATCATCACAAGATGATCCTAAACCATCATAGGCTCGAAAGAGTGCATCTGCATTGACATGCTTCTTTCCTGGCCTATCTATAATATCAAATTCAAATTCTTGTAGCAAAATTATCCATCTTGCTATCCTCCCTGATGGGTTAGGCTTATTGACAATATATTTTAGAGCCTGATGATCTATTATAACTATAAATTTCTGCCCTAGCAAGTAATTTCTAAACTTCTTTACAGCAAAATGATAGCTAGAGCCTCTTTTTTAGTTACAGTATAATTTACCTCATCACTGCTCATTTGTCTGCTCCCAAAGTAAATTGGATGTTCATTCCCATTTTCATCCTTTTGGCTCAAAGTACTTCCTAGTTCTGCATCTGAGGCATCAGTGTACACAATGAATGGCGTGCTCCAATCTGGATTCTTTAAAATAGGTGAAGACACCAGGGCTTCCTTCAGTTGTCCAAAATCTTCATGTGCCTTATTTCCTAGTTCATAAGTAACATCCTTCTTCAAGAACTGGGTTAGTGGCTGTGAAATCTTTGAGAAATTCTTGATGAACCTTCTATAGTAACCCACATGGCCTAAAAATGATCTCAACTTACTTCTATTCATAGGAAATGGTAAATCTTTGATTTTTGAAACTTTATTAGGATCAGTACCAATACCATCTCTGGATACAACATGCCCTAACAAAACGCCTTTAGAACATCCAAAGACACACTTTGTAGGGTTTAGTGAGGCTTGTGCTTCATCTAACCTTTGAAATGTTGTCTCCATCTAGTGCAGGTGGTCCAAATTGCTCCCATAGATGTAAAAATCATCCAGAAATACTCTGATGAAGGTCCCAATGTAGGGTTCAAACACCCTATTCATCAAACGTTGGAATGTTGCTGGAGCATTACACAACCCAAAAGGCATAACTCTATAAGCAAATGTTCCCCAAGGAGTGGTGAACGTGGTCTTCAGGTGATCTTTCTCTTCTATATGAACTTGGTTGTAGCCACTATATCCATTAGCAAAACTATAGCACTCCTGGCCAACTACTTCATCCAAGATCTGATCTAAAAATGGAAGAGGGTAATGATCCTTCTTTATTTCCTTATTGAGCTTCCTGTAATCAACAAAAATGCGTAGCTTCCCATTCTTTTTTATTGAGATCATAATGGGAGAAACCCATTCTGAATTCTCCACAACAAATATGAATCCTGCATCAAGCAACTTATCTATTTCTTCTTTTACAGTCTTGGAAAAATTAGGATTCATTCTATATGACATTTGATTTATGGGCTTAGCACCATCTACCAGCTCAATAGAATGTTCTACCCAACTTACTTGATGGATTTCCTTGTAATCAAAAGTGAATATGTGTATGTACCTTCGAAAGAACTGGAGGTAGGATTCCTTCTCACTCTCCATCACAGCATCACCAATCTTTATTTGTTGGAGACGATCATCAACTTCTTCCTCAGATAATTTTATGGGGTCATGAGTTGGTGTGACTGGAAGGATATCCATGACTAAAACATCAACCTCACTTTCTTCATCTTCAGTGTCCACTTCACTAGTACTAGAGTAATCAGAGGATGTCCAATCATCAGTTTCATCACTTGAATCCACAGGTTCTGCCTTATGATATCGAGGGATCACATTTATCTTCACCCTCTCTCTGCCACATCCAAGTGTCATGAAATATTCATTCCAGTAGTTTCTTGCATGAACTCTCCTTAGCCATGGTCTTCCTAGCAGCATTGGGTACACAACAGTACCATTTTTCATCACCTGAAAGTCTACCACACATACAACACCCATAACAGATATTGCCACATTTGAAACTACACCTTCTGGTTTAGTTTTTCCTTTATTTAATGACCTTAACATAAGTGTTGAAGGGTGATCAATTTTTAAACCCAACATATTCATTACAGACTCGGTCATTACATTAACTACAGCACGTCCATCAACTAAGACATCATGAATTGAAATACCATTACATAATACATCAGCTTGTAGAGCATAGGGATCCACCTCTGCCTCCAAAATAGGGACCTCAACCTCCTTCCTTCATCGAGCATTGATTCCACTTCGCAACTCCCGCCTCTTCTCGGAAGACATAGACAAGAGTTGACCATATGTAATATGTGCAGGCCTTTTGGATAGATCTTCCAAGATAGAGTATGGTCCTTGCCCCTTTGAAATCAGAAAATCCTGCACACCCAACTTTCTTCTCCTATGTTTCTTACTAGTTTCTCCTTTCATCTTCTTAGGGTCATTTCCATCTTGATTATCTTTTTCTTTCTTTCTTTTTGTTACAAACACATCTACTTCATTACTTCTGCTCTTATCTACTATAGAAAAAGAATTCACAGGTGGGTTTCCTTTATCATTATCTCCTTTACTAGATGTAGAAGCTCTATCTGGACAATTATACTTATAATGACCCTTTTTATAACAACCATAACATACAACTTCGGAAATATTTCTTTTTGGACCTCTATCTCCTCCCTGAGAACTAAATTCTTTTCCTTGAAGAAGATTAATAGTTAACTGACCCATCTTTTTGAGTAGATCTTCATACTCAGTAGATGTACTAGGAGAAATATTTGTGCTCATTGGGAGTGGTTGTGGATTCTGGACCAAAGGTGCTAGTGTAGGCTCTACTTTAGCAACAATTTCTTTGGGCTCCTCTTCCATGTTTCTTCTTGCCTTCTTGCAATCTCCTTTGCCTATTCAATGGTAGTTGGTGGTCATACTTCACTCGTTGTCTGATCTCTGGCTTCATCTCAAGAATGAAGTGCTTACATAGGAGATTATCCATGCCATTCAGCAACCCATCCGCTAATCATTCCTTCCGGATCTGGGCATCGAGATTCCTCCTTAGCTCTAGAACACGAGCATGATAATCCCTTATCTTCTCCTTCTCTCCTTGGGATAGCTTTGTGATATTGATCATGAGATCTGCATATTTCTGTTGTTCACCAAATTCTTCAAGAAAACTTTCAGTTAATAAATCCCATGAATTTTTCACATTATCACCTAGTGTTTCAAACCACCTAAGTGTTGAACCATCTGAAAAGGTAGGAAAAAATTCAGTCCATTGTTCCCTTCTTATGAGGCTATTACAAATACAAGATCGTTTAAACTCTTGAATGAAAGAAGAAGCATCTTCATTAGATTGATCTAAAAAAATAAGAATCTTTCCCATTTTCAAAAGTAACCACCGTAAAATACCAACCCAAAAGTACAATCAACAAGACTTATGTGTAAAAAAAATTGGAATCACTATAATAGAAAGTGACTTTACACCTTTTTACAGTAAAATAGAAATGACCACGGTAAACTATGGTAAAACTTGACTTATTGCGGTAAAAACTGACTTTACTGTGGTAAACACTATTCATGGTAAAAAGTGAAGTTACTGTGGTAAATACTATTCACGGTAAAAAGTGACTTTACTGTGATAAATACTATTCACAGCAAAAATGACTTTACCATGGTAACTACTATTCACGGTAAAAATGACTTTACCATGGTAACTACTATTCACGGTAAAAATGACTTTACCATGGTAACTACTATGCACAGTAAAAATAAGGTTACCCTCCAATTGATTTTTGACTAAGTGGGAATATCTCTCCAGAAAATCCACCAACGAGGAATGGTCCCGGCAATGGAACCAAAATGTCATCACCAATCTGGCACTATGATAATTCTTCACCGGGAACTCCTCATGCTATGATTATTTACTAATGCACAGCCTTTGGTTTGGTGGATGTAATCTGGAAACAAAACAACAAACATAACACAAGAATACCATCGACTATGATAGGAAGGAATGATGAAAAATCTAAAATATCAAAGTAAATTATAATATTAACATGAAATTGTTACAATCTCACCCATGAGGTACTTCAAGTGTTATTGAATTCACTTGCCTTTCACCAATACTATGGGAGAAACTTTACAATTACACCTCTTAATGGCTTCTTCAACACACATATAAACTGATGGCTTCCTTTACACACTTCATACAATATTTCTCACTACTTCCTTCTATGCTAAATGAGGGGGGTGGCATCTTTATTTATAGACTTCTAGGCTTATCCATCTTATCTCTAAGATAGGATAAGAAATCCACTCTGACGAATCATATTTCATACCTTAACTCTTATATGTACATGTAAGCTTATATTTTAAGATAAGATAAACCTTATTAGTTCACATGGGTTCCACATTTTTAGACTTTTTAAAAATAAAATATACAAAATATTTATGACCTCACTCCTTGTCCTTATTACCAATATAATATTTCTAATTCCTAATCATATAGACCCTACTTCTCTACTTACCCCAACTTTGACATTTTAACATTACTAGACCACTTACGACAACTATTTACTTTTTACCACAACATTCCTATTGTACTTTTGACTATTGCTGTACTATACATTATTGGCAGCATCGTACTGGTAGCGCCGTTATCTTCTATCGGACGCTACTACTAATTATACTTAACAACATCCTATTCCTAATACATACATTAATGAAATAGAAATTACGGAGGAAAATTTTAGTGTCGACAGTGCCAAAATCTAGTTTTCAGCAAATGACTTCTACAAAGTGCCACCATTATGTTGATTTCACTATTGGATGTACATGTTTATTTATGTTTTTCTTTTTTAATAGTTTTTTGTTTTTTCTTTAATTTTCTTGGTATTCTGCAGAGATCCCATACTTAAGCATAGAAGTGATTAAGATGCATTACGTTCATGGGTTCTCAAAGCACTTGGCCATTTGAATCGATGAGCTTATATGCATCTGAACTAAACTTGGCCACCAAAATGTATGGTCCTAATCATTTGGGCTCAAATTTCCCTTTCTTTTCTTAATCTTTGTTAGTTTTCTTTTGATTCTCTTTCAACACTATGTCTCCTACTTCGAACTGATGAGGTATGAACTTACTTTTGTATCTCCCCCATACTCAATTGTGATACAATTTTAGGTGATTGAGGGCATGAAGGTATTGCTCATCCAATAGCTCAAACTCTACCAGTCGAGATAATCTATAGTCCTCTTCATTCAGGTAATCCCTTAGTACAATACGTAAATAAGGGAGCCCAATCTCTAAAGGCAAGATGGATTCTGAACTGAACACTAAAGAATATGGATTTTCACTTGTAGGGGTGGAGATAGAAGTTTTGAATTCCCACAAGGCAGGGTTAGTTTGCATATGCTAGTTATAGCCTGTGTTATTCACCATTTTCTCCATAATGTGAATTAAGGTTTTGTTAGAAGCTTCGGCCTATCCATTTCCTTGAGGGTAATAAGGGGTTGAAAATTTAAGAGAAATTTGAAAGTGTTTGTAGATTTCCTTCACATTTTTATTTTTGAATGACTTACCATTATCAGTGATAATGGAATAAGGGATACCATATCTGCAGATGATATGATTCATTATAAACTTTAAAATTTGGCGACCTTATGTATAAGTAAGAGGAACTACCTCTAACCATTTTGTAAAGTACTCAGTGGCCATTATACTAAACATGTGGCCATCTGAGGAGATAGGATTAAGTTTCCCTATTAGATCGAGACCCCACTTTGTAAACGACTAGGTTATCGCGATTAGTTGTAAGGATTGTGTTGATGTATGTATCAAATTTCCATACTTTTAACAATCCACACACTTCTTTACATGTTGGAAACAATCATGCTCCATGGTAGGCCAATAGTAACCTACTATGAGTATATTTTTTGCAAGGAAAATCACATTATTATGAGCTCCACAAATTCCCTCGTGCACCTCCTTGATTTCTTGGATAGATTTGTAAGAATTTAAACAGCACAACAGATTCCCATCGTAGCCTTGACAGAAGAGGGTGCCCCCAAGTCAGGTATAATGGGCTATACGTTGGACGAGGTTACACTTTTCAACATGAGAAATGTTTATAGGGAAGTTTCCATCATAGAGATAATTAAATATTTCAGCGTACCATGGTGAAATGAGACCAATAACTTCCAATACTGAACAAGATTCTGGTATGTTGTATGCCGTTGTTCTTAGATTTTAAAAAAATAATGACATATCATTGCTCTCTGGTGGAATGATTAACATAGATCCTACTGTATCCATGGAAAATTCCACTCTGTTATGAGCTCTTGGTATTTTCTCAAACGTTATTTTCTCAAAGAATTATTTCAAGGAATCGACAATTCTTTTGTATGGAAGTAACATCTCATCTTTAACTTTATATTCATATGTGACCTATTTGATAATAAGAATTAAATCACCAATGCATTTTACTTGTTTGATATCCCATTTTATGGTCAACTTCATTCCTACAATGAGGGATTTATATTTTGCTATATTTTTCATGAAAGGTAATCTAATTCAAAATTCCTATGGAATAAAGTCTCTCGTGGGAGTTATTAGTATAACTTTTACACCTAAACCATGAAAGGTCAACAAGACATCAAAGTACATTTTCCACACTTTAGATTCTTTAAGGTACATAATGGATGCATTTGGTAGTTCTAGACTCAAGTGTTCACTACCTGGTAATAGAGCTTCTGCCAGCTAATCTGCTAATAAGTGTCCTTTTACTAAGTTTTGATGAACCTATTCAATGTCAAAATTGCTTAATAAGATGATCCAATTAGCCATCTTTCCGATTAGTTCTTATTTAGAAAATAAATACTTCAAAGGGTCATGTTGATCAGAGAACACTTGACATAACTCACACAAGAAGTCCTCGTGGGAAAGCAGGCCAGGTTTAAGGGCGTGAATAGACAGGAAGAGCACGCACATGGAGGGTAAGTTCAATATTTGGGACTTAGCCTATTTTGAGCATGAAGACCTATTTTTAGAAGATGGCGTGTGGAACACACCAACAATGTAGGGATGTGTGTGCCATGCATTGTTTATCTTTAAAGGATCAGATCGAAGCATTTTTCATGGAGACGAGCTAAAAATAGGATTGTCACTTCATTTAACTATAAGAGGTCTATAGATAGAACACTTGCATGTGTGGCTATACCTATAAGTGGTGCATGGCTATACATAGCATGTGGCCTATTTTTGGAATAGAGAAGTGGTGAAGGGAAAGCCCCACCCTAGATCTATGATGTGAATCACATAGATAGAAAAATTGAGAGGTGTATGATGAGATTACTGTATCAGATCCATATCCGCATTGGTATAGAATGCCATTATTGTAAGGAGATTCTATGTTTATTAATATATGAAATTTATTGGCTGAATCTAAGTGTCATTCCTGTGTGTAATCAAGTAGTGCATGTTCTTGATTCCATCATGATTATTATTTAGACTTGTTCTTTCATAAATTTGAATATGGTATGCATTGTAGAATGATGAATTAGTTATGGATCTATATTTTTATTCATTCATCATGCTAACATACTCTTACTGCAACCCTAAAGAGGGACCTGGTACCTTTATGTGCTTCGGGTGAGCACTCAATCTAGGCTGAGTGATGTGTAAGCGCGGCTAGGGTGTTATCTGGAAATTCTAGGCTGCACCATCAGTTCCATTTCTGGGACCTCTTTTTTAGTTGTTTTCAAGATGGTTAACGATGAAGGCATATCGGTTAACCCTAGAAAGTATTGATGAGTGGATACATGATCTAAAGGAATAATATTCACGGTGGTTCAACAGTGGATTTTAGTTTAATGCATGCACTTGGGTAAACAGAATCTGTATGATAGCTTATATGAGAGATTTTTTGCCATCTTTCTAGTATAATTATATGAGTGGCTAATTTCTTATGCATCTAAGTGGAATTGAAGGTATCGTGCACTTTTCTAGACAAAAGAAGAATTTTAGGACATTTATGATGTTAAAGTGATATGGAATCGTGCTATGAATACGTGGTTTTGTGTTCTAAATAGTTATATTCTAGAATATTCAATTTTGATGTATTCTTTTCTGGAGGTAGCTGAATTATAGTTTTTTCAGTATCCTAGAGAAACATATCTGCAAGGCATTCCACTGGTGATCAAGATCTTGATCGTAGCTTTGAACCTAGGGAATAAACCGATGGTTAACTAAACCTCACCACACGTGAGGGAAGGAACATGTTTGGTGAAAGATGGAAGACCTAGTTGTAGAAAGGTAGATAGAGGAAAGGTGGCTTAAGTATAATGAGGCATGCAAGAGGGAGATAGAGAAGCAGTGTACCATTAGAGAAAGTATGGAACTAAGAAGAGACATGGCTCTTGAAGGATTTAAATCTCACGTAGAAGACATGGAGCTAGAGAATTAGGTACTCCCCATCTTAGAAAGCATGAAAGAGATCCCCCCTTGGCCTCATGTGGAATTATTCCAACAGAGACTACTTGGGCCATAGGCATGCATCTTAATCCACTTTTCAACCTAGCCCTTGCACTTAGTTTTTCAGTATCTAATACAACCAATAACCAACAAGCAAGTTTGGGAAGTAAGAGAGCAAGTACATCAATGGTAGGACAAATGGATTTAATGTTATTCAGAGGTGTGTTTTCAAGTGCATCGTCCACACAGAACGTAAGTGCACCAAATTTTGGGTTCACCTCTAGAAGTGGAACTACCTCACAGAATTTAGGGGTTCAATATAGTACTACTATCAAAGCAGATGGGAGTACATCTAAAAGTCCTATTCCAACTACTGGTGGAGGGTCAGGAGGTATAGGTGGTTCTAGTTCTGGTGGATCTGGTGGTTTTGGAGGTAGAGGAAACATAAGAGGTTCTAGATTAGCTAATCAAGGTCCACAACAATCACAAAACATTTATATGGAGATGTCTCTTTGTCTTCCGGATTATAGAGGCATATAGGATGCTATTGAGCATGTGTACATGTCTGAAATATTATGGTGTGTGAAAGGGATCACATATGATGAGCTCAAGGTAAGTCAATTCGCTACTACCTTGTGAGGACGATCACACAGTTGGTATAGAAAGTTTGACCCTGATCAAACTTGCATGGATTATGTAGAATTGAAGGATAATTTCTTAAAAGACTTCTATATCCCATAATTTGAGTAGAAAAGTATCAGTGTGCTCAAAGATATCAAGAAGGGAACCACTGAGAGTGTATGTGAGTATGATGCTCTCTTTAAGACACTTCTATCTAATATTTCTTATGATATTCACACTAGACAGTATGCACAATGGTTCATTGGAGGATTGATTATACCATTCAGAAGAGCATTATCACATAAGACATACATTGATCCCCGAAAAGCACTGGAAGTAGCTTTGCGTTTTGAGGTAGTTGGGAGCATTGACACTGGTGTTATTCCATTATTACAGGCATAGATTACAACTATGGCCAAATAATTAGAGAAGCTATCAGTAAATTCATCCCATGAAACGTGCTTAGGAATTTGGTGCACAGATTATAAAGTAGATAGTCACACCAAGGATAGTTGTCCTCACTAAATAGTACACTCATTACTATTGGAATGTGAGATTTATCATTTGAATAAGGATTCTAGTCACTGTCCTTCATTATAGCGCATGATAAGGAAGAATGTATCTTGTTACTATAAAATTTACCGGTCCACAACCCATGATACTAAGGATTTTTGATCAATTGGTCTGATCCAAGATGCTATAGACATTGGGGTATGACAAACAAGTGTAAGAGATGATTCTAAGGGTAAGAATGAGAACTAGGATTGGGATCATAATCAAACGTGCTATGACAGGAATGAGGGCCATTTTGAAGAAGGTTGTGGATATCACGGTGGATATGGAGGACAAGGCCACGGTGGAAGAGGAAGTGATTTTCCTTAAGGAACTTGCTATACATGGAAATACCCTAATCATTATAGGTGTGAATGTCCCCAGAATTTTACATGTTCTTTTTGCAAAAAGAATCATAGCTATGGGAGTTCCCAAACTTATATGAGCATCTCAGTAAACAACATAAGTAAGAGAACAAAGGCACATGGATGGTTAGGAGCTAGTGTGTGGAGGAAAATTATTGGATGCCCAAGATAGTACCAGAACTTGAGGCCTTAACTGTAAATATTACCACATGTACTGAAGCAACACGTGCAAGAGAGGCATCGTACCAGAAGCCTATAATCACCAAGGAGGAGATTTTTCATGCAAGGTACCTAGATCTGGCTCATCAGAAGGAGGTTTATCATGATACCATGGAAGTGCTAAGGAATCTTTAGGGTGAAATATAGTAATTATAGGAGCAGAATAAAAAATCATAGATAGTCCAAACTGATATCGATGATCTAAGATAAGTATGCAAAATTTTGCACCAGGAGAACATCATCCCACTATTAGGAAGTTGGTTAAAAGGGAACAATCCATGCGCAAGTATTGAGACAGGATGACATATTCTACATGTAAATATTCCCCCTGATAGCATTGACTATGACAAGGAAATTACTCTAAATTCTGTTGTGGATGGATGGCTGTTGAGCAATATTCTGATAGATACATGTGTGGAAGTAAATGTGCTTACATTAGATGCATGGGTAAAAATGGGGAGACCCCCATTACAACCATCATATAATGTGTTGCTTATGGTGAACCAAACTAAGGAAACTCCCATAAGAGTGTTGCATGTTGCATCTATAACTATACAAGGTGCCAAGTTCACTAGGGATTTTGAGGTATTAGCATTTGCAGAAGCAGACATTTTTCCAGCCTTGCTTGGATGCCCTTAGTGTTATGTGAATAGTGGTGGCTTGAGATTCAATAAGGGGTATATCAAATTTGAGAACAAGAAGGAAAGGTTTATGATACCTTTGATAGATGGGAATTCTACACCATATGTTGAGCCTCTAAGTGAGGAGGACTTAAATAGAATCTATGTCCACACTTTTCAAGATCCAGAGGTCAATGAGCCATCAAAGGAAGGCATCCTACAGTGGGATTATTCTCATTCTATTAGTTATACTATGAGTATTTCTTATGAAAATTAGGTTCATGGTACACATGCACTAGTAGGGCACAAGGTGAAAAACATTGTTATGAGCAAGAAGGGACTTCATTCTATTCGACGGGTAGGTGGCGCAATACCTTGGTATACAGGAGCAGAAGATCTTCCTGTATTTTTGGAAGCCATAGAGGCATAGTACATAGACCAGGTTAGGAGAAGAGACATGTTAGCATATGTCTTACGCAGGATAGTAGCACACTAGTGGGTAATTCATAGAGATAATCTTACATAGTGGAAGGAGATCAGAAGTTCCCTATCTACCAGGTTTGTAAGAAGTAATGCACCTACGTAGATCTGCACTTATAATGGTAATCAACCTTCTCAACATCACATTCAGCAGTGTGAGAGACTCTGGACAGTAGGACAGGAAGCGTTACCACCTTCACTTTGGGTGCATAGAATATATTCTACTCTATAAGGATGTGCACGTGCATTGTATGTATATGAAAAACTATATAGAGGGACTAGGAATTGAAAAAATTTGACTATAGGAATGATCTAGACCTGTGACTCTTTTTCTTACCAACCTCCAATAGAAGAGGCATTGAAATTTGTCAAGCGGTTAACCATGGGAGATAGTGCAAAGGTTGAGGAACTCATACAGGAATTAATGGGTGAGATAGAATCAGGTGTGTGTTTTCAAGAAGAAGGAGACAACTCCATATTGCTTGATCATGCTTGTCTTAAGAAAGAAAAAGGTAAGATGGTGTACATCATGGATGATGAGGAAGTTGAAAATTTAGATTTTGACCATTAACAGGGGGCATGTGAGGTCTTGGATAGTGCAGATAAGGATACACATGCATACCATGAACCAATGAAGACTAATAAGGTCAATATAGGATCAGAGGCTGAGACTAAGGAGGTCATAACTAGAGACTACTGGTCAAAATTGGAGGTGGAAAAGATCATTGAGTTACTCAGGGATTATCAAGACTTATTCCCTCAAGGGTATCATGAACTTAAAGGCATGCATGAATCACTTGGAGAATGAAGATAAAGCTTAAGGAAGGTTCCATGAACCGTGAGAAATAGACCTTACAAAATGAATCCTGATTTATGTGAAAAGGTAAAAGAAGAAATTGATAAAATGTTGAAATCTGGAATTATCAAGCCCCTTGATGAGTCAGAATGGGTTATTCCAATGGTGATCAGTATCGAGAAGGATGAATGAATTAGAATATGTGTGGACTACAGGGAGCTAAAGGTTTCCTGTGTAATAAACCCATTCCCTACACCATTTATGGAGGAAATACTAGAGGGAGTTACATGGTGCAAGATGTATTCTTTCACATATGGGTTTTCTGGGTATCATCAGGTTGGGATTTCTCATGAGGACTAGGAAAAGACTAAATTTACTACTGAATGGGGAATATTTACCTATATTGTGATGCCTTTTGGATTGAAAAACATGCCTGTTGTATTCTCGTGTAAAGTTGTCCAAGCATTCAAATATTTTATTCACAAATTCTTGCAGCTTTATCTAGATGATTAGATAGTAAATGGGCTTGTGAAAATTTGTGCTTAGTGTTTGAATGATGCAGAAAATTGAGTATCTCTTTAAACATCAAGAAGTGCATATTTGCTACACCTTTTGGAATATTGTTAAGGCATATAATCTACAAGGAAGGGTTGCTGGTTGATCCAGCTAAGGTTGCAGTCATTCTAGGCCTAGAAGCACCTACTAATCAAAGTGAGGTGTGTGTATTTTTGGGTCATACAGGTTACTATCAAAATTTCATCAAAGGGTATGCCGAAATTGCTGCACCCTTGGAAGAATTACTAAAATGAAAAGGTACATTTTATTGGGGAGAACCGTAGCAACACGTGTTTGAGATATTAAAAGAGAAACTTACTACCACACCCATTCTGCATTTTCCCTCATGGGATAAACCATTTCATGTGCATGTGGATGCTTCTGGCATGGCCATTGGCATTGTGTTAGCTCAACCTGGTGAAGGTATTATAGATCATCCAATTTATTTTGCTAGTAGGAAGCTGACTCCTACTAAAAGGAATTATACAACTACATAGTGCGAGGCTTTTTCAATGATCTATGCATTACACAAGTTTCGACAGTACTTTTTAGCAACACCATTTTTGTTTTATACAGATCACATGGCATTAAATTATTTGGTGAAAAACTTGGTCTTACAAGGGTGCATATGCAGATGAGTACTCCTATTTGAAGAGTTTGACTTCACATTTGTGGTGAAGCCAAGGAAAAGTAACTCTGGACCAGACCACTTGTCTAGAATTCACTCAGGAGAAGAAGAACATAAAATTGAAGAAACAATGCCAGATGTAGAGTTATATAGGTTACAATGTGCACCCTCAGAATTAGAATACATTGCTATCTTTCTACGAACTGGTATGGCACCAGAAGGAATGAAGGAATTAGAAAATAAATAGCTTGTTATACTCGTGGCACCATTTATGTTAATTAGTTGTGACCTCTACAAGTTAGACAAAGATGAAGTATTATGTTGCTGTGTATTAGAACATGTGTGTAAGGATATTATGGAATAATCCCATGGTGGCATTACACGAGGCCACTATGCAGGTGATGTGACTTCCAGGAAGATCCTACTTGTTGGATTATGGTGGGAGACACCGTATAAAGATTGTATGGCATATTGCAAGGTGTGTGACCATTTTCAGCGCTTAGGAAAACTAGGGAAAAGAGATGAGATGCTTTTGAGATTGATTACTAGTGCTAAACTATTTGAGAAATGGGCCATTGAATTTATAGGACCTATTTCACAAGCTGTGTGTAGGACTTGATCACGTTATATCATTACTTGCACAAGTTATTTCACACGGTGGGTAGAAGCAGCACCTATGAAGGACTGTACAACGGCTACAACTGCTAGGTTTCTCTAGGAGAATGTTCTTACAAGATATGGATGTCCTTTAATCTTGACAAGTGATATGGGTACACAGTTTTTGAATGAAACAATCAGGATCCTAGTAGATGAGTTTATGGTTACACACCATAAAACTACATGCTATCATCCTTAGGAAAATGGAACTACTGAGGCTTTGAAAAAGATTTTGAGCCAAACTTTGACAAAAATTTGTGATGTTGGGAGAAATTATTGGGATGATAAAGTGTCCTTTTTTATTTAGGCATATAAAATAACTTATAAGAGATTGAATAAAGCCACACCATTTCAGTTGGTGTTTGGTGCATAAGTCATTCTCCCTATAGAATTTATGTTACCTTCTTTGCGCATTACACACGCTGGAGGTCTAGCTGATAAGTAGGATTTAGAAGAGCGTATTGAGAAGATTATTCAACTGGATGAGTGACGATCCATAACATGATGGAGTTAGAAGTAGTAAAAGGTCGGGCAGAAATCATGACATGACAAAAACATAAGGGATAATAATTTTGAGATTGGACAAATGGTACTTCTTTATGACTCTAAGTTCTTGTGCCATCTAGGAAAGCTCAAAGTACATTAGTTGGGTCTGTATGTCATCACTCACATACTTGAAACATGTGATTTCCAGTTAGAAGCACTTGATGGAACATGGCTACCCGGTTACTTCAATAGGAGTAGGCTGAATCCCTACTATAAATAAGTCTTCTTGGTGTTTGTAATAAGACAGTATTACTATTTGGATTAGGTTTTCAATTATATATTTCCTTAATGCATTTCCTTCATTGTCATTATGCTTTGTCAATTTAGTTGTTGTTCTTGTGTAATAAGCGCACTTGCACACATGAAAGATAATTACTATGTGAAGAATGTTTATGTGCAAAGGATTCCACATAATTTTAGTGTGGGGTGGTTGTTTATATCTAGGTAAAAGATAGTGGGAATTGAAAGGAGAAAAGAATAAGCTGCTATGGGTGTGTTTTAAGTCAAAATAATATTGTTTCTCAAAAGTGACCAAGGATGGAGATGAAAGAAGGAACAATATAATGCGAGGCAAGGAGAGGCCATAATAACTACTAGAAGAAGGTATAGTGACAAGGTACTTGGGTGCAAGGGAACATGTTGAAGAAATTTTTGTGACTAGAAGGTAGGGAGGTGTGCTAGAAGGTTATAGATGGGGCAAAAGGATGTACCACGTAGAATAAACAAATTTGGTCAATGAATGAGGGGATATTTGGTAGGTGAAGGAGAAATAAATGCAACAAAATTTGAGAAATATATATAAGGATGGGATGCAAATTCATTTTTACCATTGCAATTAAGAGTATTTGAAAGAAGCCAAATGCAAAGAGCTGAGTGATTGTTTTAAGGTGCAAGAGGTGTGTAACAAGTCATGATGAAGAGATATATGTGCAAAAGAAGCTTGTGTCCTTGGTGGTGAAGAGTTTGAGTGAAGCGAGGAAACAAAGACAAGGTAGGGGCATGTAATTTCACCTAGGTCACACTGAATCAAACTAGGGTTTGCTTCACACATTGTAGAATTTGAACATAAAGGATCTACAAAGGATTGCAAGGTAAAAATGGCACCCAAGAAGGAAGTTACAACAGGAGTAAAAGGAAATAAGAAGGTGTCATCGAGGATGAAGAAATAGCTCCAGAAAGTAATTTTTTGGAGATACAGTATCTAGAGGGGGTTATTTTCTACCAGGAATGCGATTCTCACATAAGGAAAAGTAAAATGAGTGAGTACAATCACCATACCATTGAGAACAAGAAGGAGCTTGATGCGTTGTTGAACACTAAGATAAATAAATGCACAACGAAAGATATGCCGGTGTATAACGATGCTGGTGAGAAGCTCTTACAGAGGATAGGGGTTTACGAAATTTATGAGATCCCTTATTTCAGAAAGTATGAGCCATTATACTAGTAGATTATAAGTAGATTGCATGAGGCTGTTTTCTACTTTACAGGGCACAAAGTAAGAATTTCAGCATCACTCATCTCAATAGTGATAGGGTTGAAAGGTATGAGAGATAATTTGTGAGATGATATGACAGATAAAACTGAAATATTGGAGACTAGGAAGGATTTGGGATATACAAAGGGTCTACACGGTATGGACATCGACAAAATAAAGAAGTATCCAGTTTTACAAGCGGCCGTACATCTCATTACAAAGCTCAATGACTAGGAAAGATGGTCATAAGTGAACACCATGTGGTTTTCCACATTTCCAAAAAGATGTTTGAAATATTATTCTACAAAATTTCATGATATATCACATAGACAATCGTTGAAGAAGCATGCGCAGGAGGAAATATTATCTTTGGAGTTGTTATGTTATCACTAGTGTTCATAGAGATCGAAGTTCCTGATGGACCAAAGGAGAAGGTATGGGAGTATCTGATGGAACACAAATCACCTATAGAATGCTTCAATAAGTACCTATGTGAGGGATCCATGACAAATTAGGTTAAGCAATGGGTCGAGAAGTGGTATGATAGGCTCTGTGTGGATTTTGAGGAAGAATGGAACATCACCAAGTACTTTCCTTCAGTAGTTGGAAAGGCACTTCAATTTGCTATATACTAGCATTTTTGTATAGCATGGTTTACAATGAAAGATTGGGCATGGAGTCCTCGATGTAAGTTTCCATATGCATTCATAGCAAGGCACTCCTAGACATCAGCACATAGGTTTACATATGTGCAGTGACTAATGTTCAACATGGATAAGGTAGATTGCAACTACCACACACTAAGGAATAATATGTGTATCTAGGGTAGGGTGCATATGTTGAAAGACTCATTTATGATTTTTTGAGCATTAAAACAATAAGTTTGGCAGTGGGAGATATTGGAACAACACTAGTGTATCTCCAACTAAAGTGAAAGATGGCGAATAACAAGTATGTGGAAGGTGAGTTCGCACTTCCAACACCACCAAAGGGAAAGCATACAATGGAGAACATCCTAGCACCTAATCCCACCGAGCCAATTGAAGTGGAGGATTAGGAGGAGGAGTGCAACGATAGTGGTGGTTTAGAGCATAGAGGTAGGAGACATCCTATAAATAAGGGTGAAGCTGAGCACGCCACTACACCACCTCAACCATAAGAGGGGGATGATGAGGACTTGAATGCAGTCTAAGGGGAGCAAAAAATTAAGAGGGTGTTTAAGAGAACAAGGACCCAAGGTGCTACTCCAACCATGGTGCGAAGATCACCCAAAATTTCTCCAAAGAAGGAGGCAACCATGCAAAGAAGGAGGAAATTGAAGTTAAATGAGGATGCTGAAGAGTCAGAGGAAAGCGCACCTAATTCTCCTACACTTCTAGAGAACATAGAAGAATAGGGTGAGGAATCAAAGGAAAGAGGAGAGGATGAGAAGGGACTAAAGGAGACAACAACAAATAATGTTCAAGATATGGAGACATAAGTCCCAAATTTGGAAGCTAAAGTCCCGAAGTAGCAATGGTCTAGAAGAACAAGTGGAGAGCACATTCCACTAGCCATGGGGTATGCGGAGGACGTAGGTAAAATTTTCTGCATCCACTTCTAAAGCATGATAGCACAAAAGGATTTATTTGACTAGGAGTTAATGGATGATGATATGGCGACTGTGCACACTAGGAAGTAACTATCATGGTCAATGCACACCTGTATGGATGATCTTGACTTTGATATATGTGAAGAGTCATGTGTTTCGAGACAGATGAATAAGGCACCACAATCTAGACATATGATAGTAAAGCCTACTGTCATGTAAGATGATCAAATCAGCAACACATTGGTAAAGGTTTCTACTAAATTTTTAAGGAGAAACATGGACAAACTTGCAATAATAAGAGAATTGTGTGAGGATATCAAGACAACGGATGCAGAGATAGCACACATCATGTAAGAGAGGGACTTAGTGTGGAGGATATTAGGGACAATGTTATAAGAGCTAGGCCACACTTGGAGGCCAAGGTATCACAAAAATTTCCTTTAGTGATAAACTATGTAGGAAAGTTGGTAGACTTGGTACTTGAAGATGAACCTCTACGCATACCAGTGTTAAGGAATTCAGAACAAGAGGCAAGGTGATAGAAAGTGTTAGTGATGTGAAATATTACATCATATGAAGGGTTGCGGTAAGTGCTACAAGAAGTATTAAAGAAAGAAATCAAGCTTTAAACATATACACATATCTAGAGGCACTTATCAACGTGAAGACCCTGGAAGAAAGTAATGAGGTCTAGAGAGAAATGAAGGATGAAACATTGGGCCACATAGAAATATTGTCAATAGTTAAGAAGAAGTGTGAGGCCTTGACACCATCACAAGAGCTGCATAAGACTCGGCTAGAAGAGCTTGGGAAGCTCATTGTGCAAAAGATGGATCTTCTAGAAGGAATAATGGCATCAATGTTTAGTGTTTTGTTGGTTCTGTAGAATGCAAAAGGAGGGATTGTGAGGGATGAGTTGGAATATATTGCTATGGACATTCCATAGAAAGTAGAACAAGCACTCACTGAATGATAGACCTTAGAGGCCGGAATAAAAGATGAGTATCTAGAGTTGCTCCTTCAAACTGATACAGAGGATGTTGCCTCTTAAAAAATTATTTATTCATCTACATTATTTCTTATTCTTTCCATTCAATACTCTTTATTACAATTTTTGAAGATACCCATTGTCAGGGTGAAAATGTGATTAGTGTGGGGTAATGTTGATCAGAGAACACTTGACAGAACTCACACAAAAAGTCTATGTGGGAAAGAAAACTAGGTTTAAGGGAAGAAATGGACAGGAAGATCACTCGCACGGAGGGAAAGTTCAACATTCAGGACTTAGCCTATTTTGAGCATGAAGAGCTATTTTTAGAATATGGTGTGTGGAACACACCAATGATACAGGGACGTGCGTGCCACACATTGTCTATCTTTACAGGATTGAATTGAAGTGTTTTACATGGAGATGAGCTAAGAATAGGATTTTCACTTCAATTAGCTACAAGAGGTCTATACATAGCACACTTTCATGTGTGGCTATGCTTGTAAGCGGCACATGGCTACTAATAACATGTGGCCTATTTTTGGAATAGAGAAGTGGTGAAGGGAAAGTCCCCACCCTATATATATGATGTGAATAACATATCTAGAGATATAGAGAGGTATACGATGGGATTACTATATCAAATCCATATAAGCATTGGTATAGAATGTCGTTATTGTAAGGAGATTTTTTTTTTATTAATAGATGGAAGTTATTGGCTGAATCTAAGTGTCATTCCTGTGTGTAATCATGTAACATTCCCATTTTAAGACATTAGAAATAAGGGAAATTTTTTTTGAAACATAATGTTCTATGTTCTAAATAAAACATCATTTAGAACACACATTTCATGCCAATCAATCTCATAATAGATAACCATATGTAGTTGTAATGAATCAGTATACTACAGATCTCTCATTCCATGACTCGGTTACCAACCGATCTCTCATGTTTGTCTTAAAGTATAGAATAATTTATGTATACTACATATACATGGTTTCCTACCCTATCCCAGGTACTGAGTGATCTGTTTAAATAACCTATCTGAATATTTTTTACTAATATTCATCTGACATCATGTTGCTTTAAACTAGGTGACATAGGACAATGCAACTAGCAGCTTGTGATTCTTTGGACAAAGATTTTCAACATACTGTTCATTTTACTATTCCTAGAAGGCATACTCATCATTGAAAAATATGTCCTTCACCTCACTCTTCTGTTATCTAGAATGGTCTTTACTGAATACCGTCAGTCCAATTGCCCAAGGTTTGACCCTAGCTCAAGTTAGCAACATAATTTATTATAGGAAGGAACTCATTATGACTTAGGGTATGTATGCATACTCGGCTGACTTGAATTAACTTGATGTACCAAGGTACCCTAAGTCATTGGGAGCTACTACCTATCCTAAACATGCTACTAACTTGACTTAGAGAGAAACTAAGTTCAAGTCTAGATGTGCATAGATCTAGATGAAAAAATACAGAAGGGCGTTGCCACATGGCAACTGCAACATTGTATCCTTGAGAAGTCCCAAGACTTCTCGAGGGTATATTCCTGTAGTTGGCATGTTCCAACATCCATGAGAATTGAATCATCAAGATGTACATACCCCCTTAGTGGTCATTATCATGATTAATATTGGATTAATATTTTGATTACAGTTATCATGCCTAACCCTAATTATAACATTCGTTAAGTTATTTATCCATAACTAGCCTGAATAGATATGGAGGACTTCACTATTTCAAGTTTTTGCATTGTTGTTTATTAATGTGGCATAATAAGCAGTTACCCTAAAAATAGGACAACAAACATCAAACGTTTAATTCTTAATACAACCTAGCTTTCCAAATCAAGTGTGTCATCCACCTAGATTCAGCTAGTGTTCACTTTATAACCATAGTTAAAAGATTAAATATCATAACCACTATTCCTTTTTATCATTCTTAACTCATATAGTTGAATTGTATGTCCTAAGAATATTTTATTATTAAACTGTAGTTGTGTAGTTAGAGAATGGCATATTTTGTAGTTTAACAAGTTCATTATAATAAGGGAGATTATACTATCCGTTTAATTCAACTTATTAATTGATAACAACAATAGTATACAAATAGATATAAAGAATACTTCCAAGATATCACTATTATTTCCGCCATACAAGTACAAAGGAATTCACACCACAAATTGGAGTCCAACTCAAAACCTTTCAATTCATAATGATAAATATACATTTTCAAGACTATGCATTTCGTACATTCTGCATGTCAATCGAAATTAAGATCTTAAATTAACATCACTTTTCGTTTCCAATAAAAGTCAAGAATAACTAAGAATTCTTTACATAAGATCCTAAATTAACTAATCCAAGGAATCATAAAGAAGTTTACCTTCTTTTATCACTTACAATGTCTATCTACAAAAATTTCTAGCATGGGTCAGTTCAATGAACTGAGCATGATAAGCACTAAGCATTAAAGTGAAGTGCATTCCACTAATTGTTCCATTAAAAAATCTCTGCTTTAATGAAATAATTAATATATCATACAAATAAGCATAAGTAATATCAACTAGAAAAGAAGTACGATTAAATATTATGAATTCACTTTTAAAGAAAAGAGCATAATATAATCCACAACATCTGCATTATATCATAAGGTTTAATTCATCCTATTAATTACTTTTACAAAAATCAACAGATCCTTTCATCTGATTGTTTCATAATTTTAAAATAATAGAAATACACATTTATATTTACTAAGTAGAAAAATATTTATATGCAACATAGCTCATATTAGGATCATTCATCCTACAAATTAAGCAAAGAAGAAGAATCAATACATACTATTCCTTACACACTTAATCATCTAAAAGACAGAAACAGGTTCAGAACACACCAAACTGCCTCAGTTTAAAGATAACATTATAAGGATTCAACATTAAAGGCATAACATCTAACAAGAATCCCAAATCAATCCAAGTAGGGGTAGACAGTCAAAACAGTCCTCTTGCAAGTCTAAACTAACTTCCACATGTTTAAAGTTATAATTTCATAGATCTTAAACTAGATGTTACACCAATCCAGGCTAGACTCACATAGAATTAATCTCTTCTCATGTCCATCCAAAAGAGGATTCATAAAAAGACAGAGTGTAAAAAGAGACAACCTACCAATATCAATCTAAATGGAGTATGACTCAATCAAGCTAAATAGTCAATCTAAGCATGTTATATTTTCTTTCCAACATACCGACTCAACTAATCTCTTTCCACATCATTACAACCAATGACTTATATAAAGTAGACCAAACAATCCATAAGAAATTTCCATCTTAGAAGATGATCGAATATAGAGAAGTTCAATCAAATGAACTTATCCAAACAACAGTAAAAAGGGATCTCCATTAGAAAATATCCAATAAATAATTCATTTCCTTTATACTATCAAATTAATTCCCATTTCTATTTCAAACTAAGAAGTTCTTTAACTAGTTCCCAAAAGATAACACATAGCAAAACACACTTCTAGTTTCCCTTACAAATATTCACTAACTGGTTTACCTATTCCCATTCATCAAACACAAGTTCAAATTCAAGTATCAGAACAAAGTAAACAGTACAGTCCCAAAAACAGTATATTGTCCCTAAGAAAACATATTCCTTTCTCTATAAAATACTTAGAGATTCATTCAGTTAAGCCAACAAGGAATAGGAAACCCCCAATAGTAAAAGATAACAAGTTCATAATACACATGAACTCAAAGAACTAAAATCCCATTTACAAAGCTTCAACAGTTCATTACAAGAGAACAAGTAGTTCGTGAACTAGTTAAGAACAATTATACAACAATTCGGATAAGAGATCTTCCATACAAAATTCAGTACACTAAGGTATTCAATCCATATTTTTAATAAAACCTAGAACTCAATTAAAAAAATATAGAGAGAGTAATAAAACTCAATATACATTTAAGTCAAGTAATGTCCCAATCTTACCTCCAACTCGACTGAAACAATATCACAACAAATACTCTGAAGTTCCATCTAAAAATCTTGTGACATGAAGGTATTCATTTCAACATTGTTCACAAGAAGGAAAATGTAAATTTTATTTCCATAAACCTCTTAAACTATGAGCGACTATTCCAACAAACTCTATATCAAACCAAACCCACAACAAGGTATAGTTATAGTCTAATAATCCTTCAAACAAAATAGTCAAGCTTTCAACAAGATGTGGGATTTCTCATAGCAATGAAGGGAATAATATCCCCTAAACTTACATGCCCTTCACAGTTCAAGAACACGGTACAGTCTAAAAGACAAAAGTACAAAAACCATTCACACTCAAGAAGCTACATGAAGAAGATCTCAAAAGAGATTACCAGATCAACTTCAAACTGAAACTCATCTCTCAAGCCCTTATTGAGCAGACAGTCCATAAATGAGTTCAAGAATTTCAATCCTTGAATACGAGTAAAAATCCAACTCAAAATACAAGTACAGAATCAAACACATCAATTCAACTACAAGTTCGGAACATGCAAGTACTGAATATGAGTACAATGTCAAACAAAAAGCTTCAAACAACAGTTTAGAACTACAAAAAGCTCCAACATAGGCTTAGAACAAACATGAAGCTCCAATACAAGATCAGAACAAACATGAAGCTCCAATACAAGCTCATAACAAAACACAAAGCCCCAATACACATTCAAATGAAACACAAGGCTCCAATAAAGGTTTGGAAATGTACTAAACAACAAATTCTAGTTTAGAACAAAACCAACCTCGAATACAAATTTCAGAATGAAATACAAAGCTTCAAATACAAGCTTGACATGCATGTCACCATTAAACTAGCACAGAGAAAGTTCCCCAAAAACTGACATTACTTTACGATGGATTTACATCCCAAAAAGCATAGAGATTCATAAAAACATGAAAGTAATTAACCAGAAAAATCATGAAAATATTTATCTCTTGAGAGTAGAGTTGTTTTAATGAATCATTTAGAAGAAAACAATAAATCTTAATGGGTAGAGCCTATCATGCCTAATAGTGCCTCTGCCAATTTGATGGAGACTTCCAGCTGAGCTTCCCACTCTTCTTCTTCTCCATGAAAGATCAACAACCAACCAAATTTTCTTCCAATGCCTCATATATGTTCCTTTGATTGAAAATAGACTAGAGAAACCAAAAATAACCATGAAGTGGAAGTCGAAATACTGGTTCAAAGAACCAGATAGCTCCATGTAGAGAAAAATTTATGAGATATGCAAAAACCAAACAACCTCCCACAAATCCACCTCCCTTATTTCCAAGATGGTTTATACACAAAAAATGAGACCCATTAATGTCATTACTACCAAAACTATCACTTATCTCTCCCTGCAACTGCTTCCCAAAACTGGCGAATGCCATTTTTAATTTAATATACAATTCCATATTTAGTGAAGCCTCCATGTAAGCGCCCACTAAAGTTAACTAGACTTTGCCAAAACTGGTAGTACCTCCATGCATTAAATTCCATCAAATCAATTAAATTCCATTAGAACCGTCTCCTTACTACCATGCAACCCTTAGGTTCCTTTTAAATAGTTTAGGTTAGATTTCCCAAGACTTAGGTTAGTTTAACAATAAATCACCTTAGGTCTTAAAACATTTCCATAAGTAATTTCCACCTTAGGATAGACTAAATTCACAACCATTAGTATTAGGCATTAGGTTAAAATAGTCTAGTATCACCTTAGTAATTTTCTCTCTTATTCATTTAACACAAGAGCTTAGGTTAGGAAGACATCCCAACAAAATAGAATAAGAAGCTTAGGTTAGATTAAAATCCAATTAAGTAGATGTAGCTAGGAATTAGGTGATCTTACCTAGTTTAGGATACCGTTAGGATAATCCTTTAGTCTTAGGATTATGTTTCCCCTTCATAGTCATAAGTAGACTATATTTTGATTAGGCCTATAATGTCCTATAGAGATCAATCCCAAATACCCAAGCACAACATGCATCCTAATGAAGTCACGTTAATACAAGACAAAATAATTTGTAAAATGCAAAGGTTCAGTCCACTATGTCTCTCAAAGTAATGAATGTCAATTTATCATTCAGTCTGACAAGAAGATTTAAAACATTCCTAGGATAATTGAAATTGATCCAAGGATGAGTCAGTAAAAGTGATAAGTTTTCATATCTCAAAATTATATTGTAGCTTATCAATAAGAAATGAAAATGGATTCTTTCAAGCCATATCATTCCGTTCTAAAGAATCTAAGAGCATAAATGATTTATCCATAACAAGCATGATTTTCAACAATCAAGGGAACACACCTCAATGGAGAAAATCGTATGCCAATGCTTGTAATGCAAAGAGAAATATAATTGTTTGTCCAAGGTGTTACATACTTCCCTCCTAAAAAGAATCATCCTCCCGATGATTATCTCATTTTGATCATTACATTAAGGATAATCAATTTATTCACTTTCTTTACATATGTTTGCAACAATATCAGAATTTAAAGTTCCATAATTAGCATTCACATAGCTATTTATTTAGAAATAAATAGTTATCTGCCCAAATATGGTAGACTTATTATCATATAAAGATAAAATCACAAATTTTCATTAGTCATATGAATCAATTATGTTCAAATAAATATGGAAAAACATCTTTCATATCTTCCAGATTTTCTTGGTTGCACTTTCTTCATTAAACTGGTCCCACTAGACCTTACATTGACTTATTTCACAATTTCTTAAATGTAACTAGCAAGTTTCTAGCACTCATATGGGTTTAACCATGATTATTCCTGGGTTTTGGACCTGCAAGGAATTCCAATTTAACACGTGTGATAAATCTGAACCGTATTTCTTAAGCAAAGAAATATGGAAAACATCATGCATTCGTGACAAATCAGGAGGTAATGCTAAATGGTAAGCTATAGGGTTGATTAATTCAACTATCTCAAAGGGTCCCACATAACGAGGTGATAACTTGGCAGCCTTGCCAAAATTTATAGAGATATTTTTTTGTTTAACCCCAAGAAAGAATTTTTCACCAAGTTCAAATTTCCTGTTAACCTACTTTAAATCAGCATAACTCTTTTGCCTATCTGTTGCTTCTTTCAAGTGCTCAAAAATCATTTTAACTTGTTGTTCCATTTTCGTAAGGATTTTAGGTCCAATTACCTCTCTATCCTCAATGTTGTCCCAACTAACAAGGGTTCTACATTTTCTTCCGTATAGTGCTTCAAAATGTGCCATCTTAAGAGAGGCATGATATGTGTTATTATCTACAAAATCAACTAGTGGAAGGTAATCTTCCCTTTTATACTGCTGATCCATACAATAAATTCGTAACATATCCTCTAAAATTTGATTAACTCTTTCAGTATGTCCATCTGTTTCCGAATGATACACAAAACTGAAATTCATCTGAGTTCCTAGAACTGCATTAAGCATTTGCTAAATCCTTGACATCATTCTAGGATCTCTATCTGATATGATTAATTCAGGAACACCATGTAATCTGAAAATTTTGTGTACAAATCTTATAGCCAATACAGGAGAATCATCCATCAGATTACTAGCAATAAAATGTGCTACCTTTGTTAGTTTATCAACAATTACTAAAATAACATCATGTTTATTTCTTGACATAGGTAACCCTTGTACAAAATTCATGATGATTACTTGCCATTTGTATTGCGGTATGCTATGAGGATATAATAAACCAGCTGGATGTTCAACTTTAACACGTTGACATTCAAGGCAATGTGTTACAAAATCAATAACATCCCTTTTCATTCCTTTCAAGAAATATTGTTGTTTTATATCAGCAAACATCTTTGTAATACCAGGGTGTCCAGAAAAAGGTTAATTGTGAAATTCTGCTAATAATTTCTTTCTTAAATAATTTATCAAAGGTATGTATACTCTGTTTTCAAATCTTAATATTCCTTCATTATCAAAGTGAAAACCTTTATACCTAACATCATTTAGATCTGGAGCAAGCGCTGTCTTTACTTGCTGAAAGTAAGAATCAGATTCCATAACACTTTTTACTTCATCCCTAAACTGAGTTCTCAATGTTATAAGAGCATACATGTGCTTCCTACGACTTAGAGCATCGGCCACTCTGTTTTCCTTACCCTTGGTGTAATTGATGTAAAAATCATATTGAGACAAAAAATCTAACCATCTTATTTTTCTTTCATTTATATTTGGCTGAGTGAAGATATAATTCAATGCAAAATGATTAGTTTTCAATTCAAAAGGTTTACCAAGTAGGTAATGCCTACAAACTTGTAGTGCATGAACAGTGGCAGCAAGCTCTAAACCATGTGGAGCATAATTTAACTCATGTAAATTTAGTTTTCTACTTTCATACACTATGCCATGATCATTTTTTAACAAAATACATCCTAGAACTTCACTAGATGCATCAGTTACTACCATAAAGTATTCATTAGGATTTGGTACCACTATAATAGGTGCTAAAGCTAATTGTTCCTTCAAAGTTCTAAATGAAAATTCACATTTCTCACTCCAAACAAACTTCTCATCCTTCTATAAAGAATTTATTGGTGCATCCACCTTAGAAAAATATTTTACAAATTTCCTATAGTAACCAGCAAGCCCCATGAAGCTTCTAACTTCATGTACATTCTTTGGTGTAGGCCACTCAATTATAGCTACAATTTTAGAAGGATCTACAAAAATTCCATTCTTTCTTGTTACATGTCCCAAATAGTGCACTTCTATGTCATAGAGAGAACATTTAGATAACTTATCATATAACCGTCTCTTTCTCAAGATTTCCAAAACTATCTTCAAATGCTCATGGTGTTCCTCTATGCTTTTAGAATATATGATAATGTCATACAAGAATACAAGAACAAATTTCTCCAAGTATTCTTGAAAGATATTATTCATTAAATTCATAAATGTTCCAGGTGCATTGGTTAATCCAAAAGGTAAATCATGAACTCATATTTTCGATACCTTGTTTTGAAAGTTGTTTTATGGATGTCCTCATTTTTTAATCCATAATTGATGATATCCAAATCAAAGATCTATCTTATAATATACCGATGCTCCATGCATATGATCAAATAGATCATCAATTCTAGGGAGTGGGTATCTATTCTTGATTGTTGCTTTGTTTAATATTCTGTAATCAATGTACAATCTAAGTGTTCCATCTTTCTTTTTCACAAAAATTATTGGTGCTCCCCAAGGTTAAACACTTGGTTTAATCACAACTTTAGAAAAAAGTTCTTGCAACTGAGCCTTAAGCTCTACTAATTCTATACTAGTCATTCGATAAGGTGCCTTAGAAATAGGCTTGGTTCTAGGCTTGATATCTATTGTGACGTCAAACTCCCTTTTGGGTAGAAGACTTGGTAACTCTTCTGGAAACATGTCACTGAAGTTTTGTAACAATGGATATCATTCCAAGACATCGTTGTTCTCTTCAATTTTTTCTGCAATATTTACTGCATATAAGGTACAACCTTTATTTTTGGCCTTTTTAAGTTGCATAGCTGACAGTTCCCTAACAGAAATATCACGTTTCACGCCCTGAATCTTTGTTGTTTTCTGCAGGTCTTCTAAATAACTAATGTGTTTTTCAAAACAGTACTTTAGCCTTATGTTCTACTAACCAATTAACACCTATGATTACATTGTAAGACCCCAAAGGTGCAACATAAATATCAACTTCAGTGTAAAAACTAGGTAAGTTAAGGATTGCTCCAAAAAGACACATTCTAATTGTATGAATTGCATTGTTTCCATAATGTACAGTCCATGTTTTATCCATGTTTCCATCTTTTCTTTTTAGTTTTGATGCTAATTTACTGTTTAGCCTTTTTTTTTCCCCTTCATATTCATAAACAGAGTATATTTCGATTACACCTATAATGTCCTGCAAAGATCAATCCCAAATACCCAAGAACAACATACATCCTAATGAAGTCACATTAATATAAGACCAAAGAATTTGTAAAATGCAAAGGTTCGGTCTACTTTGTCTCTCAAACTAATGAATTTCAATTTATCATTTAGTCTGGAAATAAGATTTAAAAAATTTCTTGGATCACTGAAATTGATCTAAGGATGAGTCAGTAAAAGAGATAAGTTTGCAACTCTCAAAATCAGATTACAACTTATCAATAAGAAGTGAAAATGGATTCTTGCAAGCCATATCATTCCATTCTAAAGAATCCAAGAGTAAAAATGATTTATCCATAACAAGAATTATTTTCAACAATCAAGGGAACACACCTCATTCAAGAGAATCATATGCCAATGCTTGTAATGCAAAGAGAAATATAACCATTTTTCCAAGGTGTTACAAATCAAGTAGGGCATGTTCTTGATTCAATCATGATTATTGTTTAGACTTGTTCTTTCATAAATATGAATATGGTATGCATTATAAAATGATGGATTAGTTATGGATCTATATGTTTATTCCTTCATCACGCTAACATCCTATTACATCAACCCTAAATAGGGACTTGGTACCTTTGCGCACTTTGAGTGAGCACTCAGTTTAGGCTAAGTGATGTGCCAGTGTGACTAGGGTGTTATCTGGTAATTGTAGGCTGCATTAGGTCAAATTTTGAAATTAGCTTGATTTTATTTTTAATCATATAATGATGTAACTTCTGGAAAACAAACACCATGACTACCAATATGCTACCAATGTCCTTCTTGATTTGCAGATAATTGAACTCATATGCTACCAATGTCCTACTCAAATAGTATACAAACTTTTCTCTTTTTTCTTTGTCATAATAGGCCAATAGTGTTCCAATTGAAAAGTGTGTAACAGAGATATAAAGTAACAAGGGTTATCTTTCCATGGGTGACATGAGAATAGAGGGGTTGGCCAATTATCCTTTTAGAAAAGAAAACGATTGTTGTTGTTTCGGTCCCTATTTAAAATTGACATACTTCTTAAGGATATGTGTAAATGTATGAAACTTGCATGCTAGCTATGAAATAAACCTTCTAATAGCCTAAATTTTCCCTTATAAGCTACACAATTGTCTGATATTCTTAGGGGGAGGAATTTTTGTGATAGCCTTGACCTTTACAACATTCACTTCTATTCCTTTCTGTGACACAATGAATCCTAGTAATTTCCCCGATAGCACACCAAAGACACACTTCTTTGGGTTAAGTCAGACTTTGTAATCCCTTAGGTGCTAAAAGATATACAGTAAAATTTTTGGGTGGTCCTCATGAGTTCTATATTTAACTACTATATCATCTAGGTAATTTTCCATGATGTCACTTATCATATCATGAAATATTACGGTCATCACCCTTTTATATGTAGTGCCTACATTTTTAAGACCAAAAGGAATGACCTGGTAATAAAATGTCGTCCATGGGGTTGTGAAATCCATATTTCGCTAATCTTCTTCCACAATCTTTATCTAATTGTAACCTAAGAAGTCATCAATGAGTGAAAGCATCTCATAGCTTACTGTAGAATAAAAAAACATGTTGATGTTGGGAAGAGGAAAATCATCCTTAGGACAAGACTTGTTTATATCCCTAAAATCATTACACACTCTAATACCTACTGGCTTCTTTTAAACTAGGACCACATTGGATATCCACTTTGAGTAGTTGATAGTCCTGATAAATCTTACTTCTAGTAATATTTCTATCTCTCCCTTTACCAGTAAGGCAACACGAGGATGCATCTTTCAGAGATTTTGTTTGATGGGCTTGGAATCTGGGTATACCACAATATTGTGCATCACTAGTGTAGGATCAAGTCCTAGCATGTCAGCATAAGACCAAGCAAATATTTTTGCATACTTTCTTAAGATTCCTATGAATTTTTTCTTCTTTGGCTGAGAGGGAAGCTCCCAACTTAACTATCCACGACAGTTCTTCCGTACTGATATTAACATCTATTGTATCTTCTAGTAATAAATTTGATTCATATCCCATGTGTGTAGGATCAGGAGGGAGATTGGGATCCTCCTCTATCATAGGTTGATCATGGAGATATTCATCTTGAAGTAGGTACATTTGTAGACACCAAAATTGGGTCACAGTCCCCTTGGTCCCCTTTCAAATAACTAACTCAAACATACTCACCTAACATTAGCCCCCCTTTCACCCCATATTAACATTAATTTAATTATCCAAAATTAATTCAATACTCACCCTCACTCCATTTATTAATTTAATTAATTTAATTAAATAGATGCACACCTCACGTAGCCACCTCACATAGACACCACACCACAGACCTATTCATAGCATGTTTCCATAGCTAACTAAGACTTAGTATAACCCTGAAAACACTCGCCTATTCTTCCTATAACCATATTCCCACGTATCTAAGCACAAAATTCCATTTAGACCTAGAACCAACTAGCAAAGCTAGAAAAAGATAGCAAAGATCTACTATTTTAGGAAACCTAGGATATCCCACCTTAACCAACGTCGGTCAACCCAAATGCGACACCGGTCACCCTAAACCATTTTTGGTTACCATAAACCCATTTTGGTAACCTTGTTTGAGAGGTTAGACACATTCTTGAGTTTTGGGAGAAAATGAGATGTGCATTCAAGAAAGAACCAAAGCTCTTTCATACATATAGATAGCCATACCTAGCACAATAATTGATCGAGAGGGTTTTACATTCACGGTAACATTCTAGGAAGCAACGCCACTGCACCGATCACCATTTCACCGATCAACCATCACCAGAACCCATCCATTGACCCTACACAATAGTGAGTGTTTTTCTAACCTGGAACATTTCATTTCTATTCAATTTATAAGAGTTTGTCACCTTTTTTTTATCAACCACCATTTATATTTTTACTTCACCACTATTTCCTTCCTATGAACCTAACCATTCCCATCACTCATAACCATTTTAATCACCTATTATAATCCTAAGTACCTCTAAATATTCCCAAAACCTCCCCAGACCTAAAAAAACTCCGTACCATCTCTGATTCAGTCTCAGAAAAATCCCCAAAACCATGAACTATTGAGTTATTATAAACCCACATTAACCGTTATTGCTTCTTACTAAATCATCGTCGGTCATACTAGATTGACGTCAGTCTCTATATTTGGCAATCTTGCTAATACCAGATCCCTATAACCTTTTCCCAAGTGACCAAAAACCTAACCGTGACCTATTCCAACACCTCGATTACCTACCCTACTTCCAAATTTGATCATAACCTATCCTATTATGTTATATTTTCTTATTATATTTGGATGAGATGCCTAAATCATATCAAATACAGTGGCATTATATTTATTTAAATTATTTCTTACATTAAATTGTATTAAAAAGTTGGTTGACTTCAACCGAGGAAGTATCACACTTCCTGGATCTAGCACATGCTAGGCAACCCACTAACATATACTATTTAATTCTTTCTTGTGGTCTTGTTGTTTATTTTAGGTAGGTCCTCCTAGCCAAAAGGAAGCTCTCACAGTCATCATTGGATCAAGAATTCAAAACGTGTGCAACCACCTTAAAATCGACCATCGTAACAGGTATTCCTCCTTGGCCCACATCCTTATTTATTTTTTCTAAAAACTTAAAGAAAACAATGAAACAACATTATCTTTTCCATAGGTTGTTCTTCCTATTTTCCCACAAGTGCCTCAAAGAGATTTTCACTATAGGACTTCCCATTTTAATTTCCACAAGGATTTTCTTTTGAAATTTTTCCCTTTCTCACTTTTTTACTTAAATACCTACACAACTCTACTTCCTCTCCAAAGTATGCACATGTGTTAAGATGAATGGAGAACCCCTTCTTGTGATCATTTCTTGGAATGTTGGCTCTAATTCCCAGGAACTCCCTAATGGCCTCATCATTCTAAAATATGTCAATAGGTAGGTGTTGTTATTGATCCCAACTCATGAGGGCTAGGTAGATGAGGGTTAATGGTTGAGTTATAGGGGATATGGTGGGTATAATGGGGGTTATAGTAAGGATAACCATATTGGCGAATAGGTTCATAGAGAAAAGGCCTTCGTAAGGAATATAATGGGAATATTTTTCACTTTCATTTTTTGACAAACTATCCTCACTCTCAAATGAAGCATACTCATAATCTAAATAATGGGACTCATATAAATGGATTCCTACACCTGATTTATCTACTATACTTTGAGGTATTGTAAGATCTTCTAATAGGCCTTATTCTTGGTGGCCACAACCACATCCTTTATACTCCATGATAGGAATTATCAGATTAGGAATGGGATATTTATTTGATTTATAGCATGTATTCATGTCATCATTATCTGGACATAATACAATGTCGATAAGAAAGCTTTCGTCTTCTAGCAAGCCGCCAGGGGTAAAATTATTGAAAGAGCAAGCTTCTCTTAATCTTTGATCTGTGAAACACGACTTACCATGCACTTGGGCTAATAGCTACTCTTTGTGAACCATTAGGGCTTGTTGTAAATCATACTCTCCATAAATGCTTGGTTTTACCTTAATCTCCCATGTATACAAAGGATTTTATGAGGTGGAAGCACCATTATCATTTATAGAAAGGGTATCTAGATTCGCTCATGAAGTGAGGGCCTTTGGCTAGATAGGAATAATGATCTCTGTAGATGGGCACTCATAGATTGTAGTGAAAAATATTGAAAATGCTCTACAATGAGAAAAAGGTTGAGGGTCCCCTTATATGGTGAGTGTCTGTCCCTCATATTACAACTTTAAACACTGATGATATGTTCATGGCATGACATGCATGGAATGAATCCATGAGTGATTGAGAAAGATATTCTAAGTAAGTTCCAGGTCCAAGATGTGGAACTTCATATCATGTGTTATGGGACCCACTTCTACTATGAAAGTGATCATTCCAGTTGATTGTTGTTCTTCATTGTCATATGACTTAATGGTGATGACCTTTGTATCTAGATCAACTTGTATGCCACCTAGTTAGTGGACTAGTTTGACAGTACAGATGTTAAGACCCCATCTTCCATCCACAAGAACTCTTTTAACCTTCTTACATTTAATGATAACCTCAATATGCAATGGTAGGTTATGTGAAGGATCTTCAACTAAGGATTTTGTAGTACTGAAGGTTATGTGTTTCAAAGGAACAAATTGTGCCACTATGGCTTGCAAATTTGTTGGGTCAACATCAATGGATACTCTTAATCCCTGTAAGGTTTTGTAAAGTATATCCATATGGACGTTATAGATCTTTACAAGGTCTAAGATGGAAATATTAGTTGTAGTTTTTTCTATTTGATATAACACATCATAGTGACTCTCTTAAGGAGGAGGGAGTGTAGGTTTAGAATTTATAAGGAGGCAAGCTCGCCATGTTGCCACATTGCATTCTCTTGTCTTAATTCTAATTGTATTGATTTTCTCAATGAGTGGGTGAACACAACCTATCAAGGAATAAAAATGGTATTTATTTGATATATAGTTGGAATTTTTATTATGAGATGATTTTCCCCGATCCAAATTTTTCTTTTCTTCTTGATTGCGAAAAGGATCTTTGAAGATCACTAAGTTTGCATTTTGAAATTTTACAGTGATAGTGGAATCTACTTCAATATCACCGCTGGAGACTAGGTCTTGAATATAGTACTTTAATATTAAACATTTGTTAGTTTTGTGACCCTTTACGCGGTGGAACCCACAAAATTCATTCTCCCTAAACCATGATGGTTTTGGTGTATCATCCCCGTAGGGTTTCATTTCAGGGCACTTAACAATGTTAAATGCATCCAACTATTTTAGTATAGATGATATGGATTCAAATAGTGGAGTAAAAGTGTGACATTTATAATAAGTAGGTGGATTACCATTTGCAAGTTTCAAAGGTGTGTGGTTTTTCATGGCTTTCACCCATTTAGAGTCTATTATCCCATAACTAACAATTTTTTTGTTTCTATTAGGAAAAAACTTTGTTTTATCATTAGATTTAGAATCATTGTGTTCCCGGGAGAAAGGTTTTAGAGTCCCCCTAACTAACAGTGCCTTTTCAATTTGAATCCCTTTTTCTATTACCTCTTCGAACATGTTACCACAATGCATTTGCAAGTGTAATGTAATGTTTGGATGGAGGTTAGGAATAAATATTCCTATCAACTGATTTTCAAGTAGGGAGCAAGGAAATAAAATAGCTAACCCTCTCCATATTTGTAAAAACGCATCGAATTTTTCATTGTTCTGTTGGTTAGCATTGCAGAGATATAACATGGTAGCATCCTTTTCTATATTTAAAGGCAAGTGTCATATGAAAATCTCTGTTATTTATAGCCACGTTGATATGGATCCCTTAGGGGTATGCACAAACCAATATAGCGTCATTTCCCCTAAACTTGGTGGAAACAAGCACATAAGATAATTGTCACTTAATGTCACCTCTTGACATGCCATATAAAATTCGTTTATATGATCACAAGGGCCACCTTTTCCCTTATATTTATCAATTTTTTTAAAATAAAAATGTCTTGGGAAAGGTACTTACAGCCTGGATATTTCAAATGGGTAAGGACATAACTCATCAAACCGATACTTCTTGTTATTTCTATCAGGTTGGCCCTCTTGTAACACTTGGAGGGCATTCTTCATTGTTGACCACTCTTGATTAAAAAGTTGATCTTGCGTGGGTGGAAGCGTAGGTCTATATAAAGGGTTAAACCTAGGTGTATGCTCACCCTTATTTTTTGTGATAATCTCTTCCTAAGGATATCTTTATACCTCCCATCAAGGAGTATTTATTGGGAAATCATAAAATGAAGCTTTAGGTTTTATCTTTGGTATAGTTTGTTTCACAAATTTTGGTTATTCCTTTTGTATATGTGAAGCCAAAATTTCCAATTGATGAGTGAGGGCTTGGACATATTGTTCTAACCTAACCTCTTTAATAGGTCTTTCATGAAAATATTTGTTAGGATGAGGTTGTGCATGATGAACATTTTCTTCATGGTCTTCACAATGAATTTTAATAGGAGGAAAATGAGAGCCTCCATCATTTTTGAATGGTATCTCCTCATTATTAAGCCATGCAGAAGTAGAGGTATGTCCTTGGTATAAAATTTTGTTAAGAGTGTGACGAGAGAGGTCTACTTATTCTTCTCCCAAACCATGTCGGAGATAAGATAATGGTCTACTGTGGAAGATAATTTGGATCCTAGTTCCATAACCTGTATAAGAATTTCATGTTTGTTATGAAAAATGTAGTCTTCAAAATGGACAGAATGAAGCTCTACATCCGTGTATGAAGACTCTTCCTCTCCACCACTATGGTCGACCATGATATTATCCTCCATAAGAGGGTTGTCACCTCTAAATATATTGGCTTCCAACATTCATGACCTCATCCTCATAATAGGCATTACTTAGAATAAAAGGTACAACGTGAAAGATTTCCACTAAAGTTTATTAAAAAGGGACCCTAGCCAAATATGTGCAATGAAATGACCCTAATTTGTTTAAAACAAGGTGACTATAGAATAGCCACAAAAGTGATGGGTCAAAGCGAACGTATGGACCAAATAATAAAGAACAAGCTACCCTAGCAAGGTAATATACTACACAAGTTTTCCTTAGAATAATATAATGACGTAAAATGATCAAAATTTAGTTTACACCAAATAGTTTAGTCTCTAAGATTCCATCTAGATAGGTTTGTAACCGAATAGTGACAACACAACATCATCAGTTAGGGTAAGTTTACAAAAAAAAAGTCCTAAATGATAAGAGAATGTTGACGCGATATTCTCACAAGATATACTAAAAACTAGTTTCTAAAAACTAACAAAGTCCAAAGTCTCATAAAATGGATGATAACGATGTGAGAAGCATAATGACAGTATTTGAACATGTGAACCAAGATTTTGGGAAATCAAGATTTCTAGTGTCAAACTAATGTTATCGTAATGTTAACAATGTATCCTCAATACTCACAACACCAAAGAAAATTTTAGAATGTAAAAACTATGTCTATGTGTGTGAATAGTGTAACTCTACAATATAAATATTTAGGCCTAATTTCACAATGGAAACAAGATGTAAATATCTTAATTGTATGGCTACAATGTGGGCAGCATAGCAACTCAAAAGAAGATAAGGATGAAATATCCTAACTATAATGATAATAAGTCTCAAATATGGATTTTTGAGACAAGAGGGCCTACTAGATCGTGAGTACATACCATGCACACTTTCAACAATTACACTCCAATATTGCAACCTAGTTATGCAAGTAGAATAAAAAAGTGGAGGACACATGATATTTAGTGATATCTATATATGTTGTTTCCATTTGTCCGAAAATGGGCAACAAGAAAACAAGGGTGTAGACCAAGTGGCGTTGAAATAAAATTGGTGTTATTTTGGTAGAGTTTCTCATTGTCTTAAGACAAGTGAAAAAATAGGACAAAATGACACGAAGTAGATTTCATGATGAAATGTCACGTGGTTTCAAATTTAAGAGATTATTTCCCTTGTTTTAAAAACAAGAGTTTGAATCTAACAAAGTTGTCACTTTATGAGAGATCTCAAGTATACTATCTAAGACAAAAAAAAATGGATCCAAGCTGACAATCTTCCTAGGTGATTCTCTCTTTAGGTGTCACAATATATCTAGGAGCAAGCTTGATTTACCTAAAAAGTCACACTGACTAATTTGGGAGTATCTCAAGTTTACTTTACCACCTTCCATATAATGAGCACTGAAGTATGTTTAGTTATACATTCACTGGGGTTTTGATACAGACATCTTTGATGCTAATCTCACCAAGGCGTACTAGATAAATGGGTAGTGTGAAGCACTTTCCTGTTTTGTTCACAAGGTTCCCTCTTGCGTGAACTACTTTATGGTTCCTAGGACCACCCCCATTATTGTAGCTTAAGGCTTATGCCAAATGGGTTATGTCTTAGTTGAGAAAATGAGCCATTATTCTTAACCGAAACCTACAAATACAATGTTATGATTGAGGTGTATTTTTTATCTTTTAGACTTAATGTGGTATTTTTCGTAATCCTTTTAGCAACCAACAATCACACATGTAGTTAGAAAATTTTTTTAGGTCCTCCTTTCTTTGACTAGCGTTATGTCCTTCACAAAATTGTTAGTAATTTAAAAAATAGACTCACAATATCATATAAAAATAACCATGAAAATGCTTTTAAATCAACCAACTACCATCAAATTTTACAAAAATAAAGGTTTATTCCCAATTCATCCAAGTGTTTTTTAGTGAAGAGACTAAATTTTCTTTTGATTCCCAAGATCACACTAGGTGCAAAGGGAAGAGCATACATAAATTATAGCCTTGGCTATTTATCAAATGAAAAATAAGAATCATTTGAACTAAAAGATGATTAACAAAGTTCCTACTTACTCTAATGATAACAAAATAAGGTTTAAGAGTTCTTTTGATTCTCTAGATCACACGAAGTGCAAGAGAAGAACATACACACCTTAACCCAAACTCATAAAAAACATGGGAACAAGATGAATTCATTCAAAACCTAAGTGATTTTATAAGAAAGCTTACTCTAAATCTATGAAATTGGCAAGAAATAACATAAAAAACCTCTAAAAAAATAACAAAAATCCTAAAAAATAGAAATGGGAATTTTGAGTTTGTGGGAAAATTTTACATAGAAATACTTGTGCACCCTTTCCAGTGTGTGCATGCCCTTTCCAGCATGTGCACACACCAGCATTTACGCTTTCCAAGAGATGTGTGCGATATAATTTATGCACCTACACACCTATTTCAGCGTGTGCACGCCTCTGTGAAAAATAACTGACAGTGGTGTTGAAAAGTACCAGCCAATATATGTGTGTCATTTCTTATGTGTGCACACCTATTCAAATTCCTACCCTCCCCTTTCAGCATGTACGTACCTCTATGAGAAAGGATCGACAGACTATTGAAAAATACAAGCCGGCGAGAGCACTTCTCGAAGGATGTGTGCGCTACAATTTCTATTCCTACGTGCCCTTTTCTGATGTCTGCTCTCCCCTTTCTTGCCTATGCACCCCTCCCAAGAAAGTGGCAAAAATATGAGTTTTGAAAATAATTTCTTCAAAAAGGTCAAATCTGTGGTAATCTTTGGTAATTTTGACAGGGCTTCGCCTCGTTGAATCTTGCAAAAAGTAAGAAAACGCAACTTCTACCACTAATCTAGTTGAAACAACTTTTAAAAATGGAGATTAATCTAAAAAAAATTGAAAATTACTCTAAAATTTTTAAATTAATCTAAAAAGCCTAAGAAACTAATCTAAAAATCTTGAAAGTACTTTAAAAAGATTGAAATTTAAACTAGAAAACTTGAAACTAATCTATAAAATTGAAATGAAAAACTTTGAAACTAAGTTAAAAATATTTAAAAAGTAAATGCAATGGGGTATTCTCCCACTGGGAGTGCCAAATGATGACACCCTAAACTTCTACAAAGAAAATTGTATGACTAAACAAGGAGAGCTAACACCATTGCCATCCAGCTAGCCAAGGGTTCTAAGTCTAGGAATGTAACATTGAGATAGAACCTTACAAGAATGTCTAACTAGTATGGAAATAATACAACATCTAACTAAACATGCCTACTAATATTCTTGAATTACCTAACATGGGCCAAAATAGACCTAAGAGGGAAATCAAATGGTTATGGTTGCTACTCCAAACAAGGTGAAATGGCCTCTCCTAATGAGTTTTTCATTTTGGATATCCCCGTACTAACCCCATTGAAGGCTTTAAGCAAGGATTTAACTTGGAAATATATCATATTTGTTATATGAGATGCAAATCAAAGCATGGTGTAAAGTATAAAGGAATGAGATGTACCCTTTTTATAGTTTTCCTTTTGGGAGAAACTTGCATTTTGGTGCATGTGGGAGTAAAAGCCCCAAATTATATTAGAATTTATAATCATGATTAGGACTTGCTAATCACAATTAGTGAATTACCAAGTGATTAAGAGGTGTGAATCCATAATCAACCACTTAGGGTTAACAAGGGAGCTACGATAAGCTTGCAAAGCTTGCTAAGACATTGTAGACGTGAATGGGGTGATTTTGAATGGTTAGAAGAGGGGTTTGAGTCAATACTAGGGTATATTAATCAAACAAAGGGGAAAATAGGCTTAATTAGCTAATAAATGCCAATTTTCTATTTTGAAGAGGATTTTGACTTATGATTCGCTGTAAAGTGGCATCCTAAATTTGAAAGGGATTACACAATCAACAACATGGTGTTAATTGGATAAAGTTGTAAGAAACATTATTTAATTAGTAAAGAGCACTAATTATAATAGAATTGGCAAGAATGAGAGTGATTTACATGCATTTTGGCAATAATATTGCAAAAATGGAATTTAGGTGTCTACAATGAAAATATGTGGAATGAAAACATGATTTGGACATGAGTAGATGGTTAGATATAAATTAGAAAATGAAATGAAATAATGTGGAAATGATGTTAGGAAATTAGAGGGGATGAAAAAGAGAGGTTTAAAGAGAGACCTGACCTAATATGTGGTGACCAAGGAACATACAAAGGACACTACACCATAGAGAAAAGCACAAGTGGAAGGAGGGATTCAAATTGGATTAGAGGTAAGGAAATAATAGGAATAAATCAAATAAATGCACTTGTGAACAAAAAAGGTGTTAACGTAGGACCAATGATAGTTAGTCATACTCAAGATCAAGAAGAAAAAATTGAAAGAGAAGCTAATAGATGTACAGTCGACATGACAAGGGGTAAAGATATAACATACAAGTGGGAAAAAGGTTCTCCTTAGGTGATGTTACTATGACTATGCCTCATCTTTAGATACAATGACCCAAACTGATCGATGCGGGAATCTTTCCTAGAATGATTTTACATATGAAAGGATGATCAATGTGGGAATCCTTTTTCTACCATTTAATAACAAGGTAGATATTATTCGAGGGAGTGATATACTTTTTTTGAGATGGAAGGATACACGATAGCTATCCTTTGAGGGATCAATCTATATTTTACATGATTTTCTATACATGAACTTTCCTTCAAGGGAGTATTCTATTTTTAGGGAAAATATAATTTAACAGGAGCATTGTTAACTTTGAATATTGAATTTGACACAAGATCTGGGGATTAGCCAAGTAGAGCACTTGGGGAGGGGATAATAAAGATGTGTAAGAAATTCTTAAGGGACCTTATCATGGTCCCAGAAGATAGATAATAGGGAAATGAAAGTAATGATCATAGATTTCTCACCATGAAGGATGAATCTATCCATAAGGAATATGTTATAAGAAGATTCATGGTTCCCATATTTAAGGTCATAGATAGGATAGTGACGGTAGACCACATAATTCCATATCATTACAGTGATAGATAGAAGAGGAAAATTATGGAAATATGGGATCACTAAGGTGAATAAGATGACATTGGTATATATGTTAAGAATATAGTGGTTGCAAGTACAAGGCATTGAGAGGTTCCAGTTCAAGTTTACCATCAAGAAAAGTTGAATGATAAGTACCAGAACCATACTTATGTGTGATAATGTATGGTCCAATCAATTTAGGAGTAAAATTTCCATGTTATCTCCTTTAAAGAGTATTGAATTCTGATTTTCTTTAAGCACAAGGTCAGTGATGTTAAATTTGAGAGGCTTAAGATGCTTGTTGTAAGAACATTTAATTATATCTTGAAAGACGTGATGATTCCGGAGGACGATCAAGAGATGTTCATCTAATAACTCAAGATGTTCTAGACTCTCCTAAGGATATTCCTCATTTGAGATAAATTCATGAAGGGAAACACACAAGGAAGGGATTTGAAATTCAAGAAGGATGATGTTGTCACTTACCCAAAAATATGCAATTTTCATTTTTTTTGTATTTTTTATTAACCCCTTTACCCTGATAGAGTTGTCCTTGTTGGAGTCTAAGCATTTGAAATATTCTAACAGTTAGATTATTTTGAGTTATTTGGGTATTTTTTAGTGCTTTGACAAAAATGCAGGTTCTGAAGGAACAAGAAGAAAAGTTCCTCATTCCTCCTGTTCCCTGCATGTCCATTTCACCCACATTTTTTTTATCTTTGTGTTATGCAGACTGTTAAGATCTCAGAGGAACTTGTTCTTATTTTTCCTTTATTCCTTGCACCCCCTCTTATTGTTTGCATTTACTTGTATGTCTTTGGTATCTTAATTTTCCTCTCTGGAATCTCCCTCTCTTTCTATTGTCTAAAATCAATTATGTTTTTGGTGCTATAAAAAGAATACTTATTTTATTTCATTAGTATTGCATTAATGAAAGAACATTCCTCTTCCTATTCATTACTTGTTACATCAAATATCACACTTTGATTTGGGCTTAAAACACTTGCATAACATTATGATTCCTTGCATCTTAGCTCACATTAAAATGAGGAAAGCCTATATGCTAGAAGTCGTGCCCAACTGATGATTGACATAACTGAATCATAGAAAAGGACATTCTTTCTTCTCTCTCTTTTCCAAATTGCACAATTTGAAATATATACATTTTATTAAAACAACATCCCACCCGGAAGAAGCTATCAACGATCACACGTTTAGAAGGATTGACAGTGGGCACTCAGCTTGTTATCTTTGTCCAGTACCCCATCAGAGGATGGCCCACCCCACCATAACATAACTTGAAAACTCACCTTTACAATTTTCTTCGTAGGAATCCTTTCCAACCAAAAAATCTACTCTAAATTCACAAGTTAGTATTTTATATAGCATAAGATAAAAACACTAAATTCACTTTTTAGGTTACGTATTTTTCTTATCTTTGTGCTTGAATTACGTTTTGAGGTGTGAAGCTAGGATTATTCATTTTTCTTTTTTCCTTTCACATTCTACCATCATAGTTGAACTATTCTAACTTTCTTAGAGTGTTCCAAGACCTCATCTTATCATCCCAAGACTTCTATGTTGATTATTCATCTAATATAAATTCACAAAAATTCATTTTTCTTCATTCTTCATATTTAATAGTAACCGACATCATTCCACCAATCACCATCAGTTTACATCTGACAGCCATCGGTTTACCTAATTGGTGCCGATTCCTTTTTCTTTTAGTTAATTTACCCAAAAGACACTTATCTCATCTTCTCATATGTTTAGAGTCTTTGTATATCATTTTACTCTCTGAACTCTTATAACCATCATCCAATAAAAATTTCCTGTCTGACACTCATCATTTTCTACCACATTTTCTGAAACTTTGATTTTCTAATAGTAACTAGTATCGGTTCCTGTAACCGACATCGGTCAGCCCTTAGCCGTCATCGGTAAGTTAGACCAGAGTCAGTCACTCTATTTTTATTTTACCAAATTTCCCTCCTAGAATCTATTTTTTTCCATCTCTGTTGTTCCCTGTGTCATTTACAGAGTATAGTTCATATGCTATATGTTGATTCACATGGTGTTGACTCATAGCGAAACTAACACCATCGTATTCCATGTCAGCCGTCAGCCACTCCCACCTAGTCCATCACCGCCATCTATTCTGTCACCTATGGATATGACTCAAATTATCCCCACTACTACCAACGATGAAGAGTTTGCAACACTCCTCGACTAGAATCCCACTTTCCTCTAGTAATACCTTGCTCATTCTTCCACCTAGAATTCCTCAAGACAGTTAATATATGGCATGCATCTATCCCTCCTAAACTAGCCCCCACTTTTATGTCATCTAGCACCATTTCAGCGCTACCATCATCCACTTTATCACTTGTGGTGTCTCAACTAAATCCCACAACCATTATAACTGCAACATCTATGTCATTGATTGCACCTGCGACATTGATTATCCTTCCAACAGACACTATGAGTATAGCTTCAGCTGCACCCACCATTTCACATATACCCATCACATAGTAACCACCTCTGGTGTTGGAAAATTACACCCCTTTCCTAAACCTCTTCATTTTTATCCCACAATCCTTACCCCCAATCACCACTAGAGTTGTTATGACTACCCCACCCACTTACACATACTACCAACCTCATTTATTGCTTATGCTAACTATGTGCCATCCACATCTATTCCTCCTGCATAGTTGTCATTCATAGTTCCACCATACACTAGCATACCACCCACCTCATAAATTCAACATCAACCCCCTTTTTTTGCAGGGGCACCCATTCATCCTAACCTACTAATGAACTCATTAAAATGATGATGGAGAATAGGCAAACCTTAGAAGCATCTGTTTTTGTCTCCCCTAATTATTTAACATATGATGAAATCTATAATGAGATGATCCATCCATCTATTCCCATTCGTACTTACCTAGTGTATTGGGAAATGCCTAAATTCAATCGCTTAAATAGTAAATAAGCCCCATAACAACACTTGCGGTCATTCAAACATGGGTGTTACATAATCACCAACGATGAAGCTTTTCTCCTAAAAACTTTCCAATTGTCCTTGATAGGACTAGCATTGGATTGGTATAGTGGACTACCTTGACATTCTATTTATTCCTTTAATCAAGTATCCCAATCTTTCTTAGATCATTTTTTAATCAATGTTACCAAGAAATTCACCATAACTAATCTCTATTCAACATGACAGTATGAAGATGAATCTATCATAGATTTCATTACCCACTGGTGGAGTCTTATTAACCAATTTATGTTCTAACTACCCTAGACTAAACTTATTGAGTTGTTCACTAGATCTTGTGCTAGACACATCTCACCAACTCTGCAAGTCAAAAAAATTTGAACCTTTGATGAAGCATTCAAAATGGCCCTGAAATATGGAAATTCATGCCATCAAGGAAAAGAAGATCCAATTACAAAACAAGAATACCCCATTCAAATTAAATGATTCTTCTTCATCTTAAAAATCTCAAAATATATATTCAAATCCCAAAGGATTTTCCAATGCGATAGTCCTCAAGGCAGGTCTACCTCATCCTTCTAATCAAGCCCAACCTTCTTCCAATATTTCTCCTATTAAGGCCTTTCAGTTCCAATGGGAACAATGGAAAAATACTTCGATGGGAGAGCTCTATTCATCAGTCTTTGAAAATGTTCTTAAAGCTACATCCATTACACTTCCTCCCATAAAACCTCATACAGGTTTTGATCCTGCTCGCTCTATACTGGTGTGGTATAAAGAACACCACTACTATAATTATCATCGTGTTAAAGGATGTAGTGACGGTAACTACATAACTTTTAAAAACATTGTTTAAGAGGTGATAGACAATGGATACCTTATTGTAGACAACCTGAATGCGTCAACGAATTAGAATTTACACATCTTCAAAAAAAATTTCACTAATCATCAACTATCATCTAATCAAAACAACAAACCTTCATCCAGTGACAACAATGTCCATGAAGTTCACGCAGTTTTTGATATCATGTCAACTATTCCACAAAACCTACCTACTTCATCTATTGAGGAAATCTTTGCATGAGCTCATGTTTAACCATTGTCTTTATGTTTTTGAATGAAAAAATAGATAGGGTAATGCGCTAGGAGGAATGCCTGTTAAATGGGTTGGTTGGAGGTTGAGATGCGTGTTCTGACTTATTGACCCAATGTTGATTGTGAGAGATTCATTTTGGCTAGGAGGAACTACTTGTAATAGAAAAAATACCACAAAAGAGAAGTTAAATGATACATGACAGTGGACTTCCTAGCATATGCTAGTTCTGGGAAGTGTGATACTTCCTAGATGGATGTCAATCCACTGTTTTAAAAAAATTAATGTGAGAAATAAGTAAATTCCTACTATAGTTGATATGATTTAGGTATCGCATTCATGTATAATAAGAAAATCCAATCACAATAGGCTAGGCTATAGTTGGATCTAAAGGATGACGTGACTATCAAGGTAATAAGACTGATCAGGGTCCAATTCTAGGTTGTTTAGGTCAATGGGTAGGAGGTTGTTTGGATATGTTATTAGGAAGGGTATAAAAAATAGATACCGACATTAGTCTAGTATGACCGGTGATGGTTTCTGTAGAACCAATGACAGTTATGGGTAACCGACATCGGTAACGTCGAGGTGTACAAAACTCAAAGAGATCTGATTGCAAGGTTTGAACTGGGATTTGATAAAGATGCTAGGGTGGATAAGAAGGTTTATAGAATTCTCAGGTGTATTCAGGGATGAAAAATAGGAGGGGATGGGTGATTTTGTGGTGTGGGTAAGGAAATGGTTGGGTTACATGTTTGTAAGGGATAGAAGAATGAGCATGCAAAGTGTAGATTAATAATAGGAGTAACAAAAGTTACTAACTGAAATAACAATGCAGGTTAAGAATAAACTTATTATAGTGCAGAATGGATGGCTAAATGGTAATTGTAGTTGATAAAAAGAATGGTATTTGGTACCATAGTAGTGAATCCTAGAATACTTCCATGAGTGCAATGCTTTTGGGTTTGTCCTAGTGCTGGCTGTGAATGTTTGGATGTGTGAAAGGATCCTGGTTTTGCTTGCATGCAGCTCTGATCTCTCTCCTCTAGTCCAGAATGTACCAACCTCTCAACCAAGGTTTTTAAGGTGAATAAATGGTAATCGACGATGGTTCCATCTTGATCGGCATCGGTTTAGGTCTGTCTAGTGTTGGTTAAGGTGGGATTCCTTAGGTTTACTAAAATTGGAAGATCTTGCATCTTTTAACTCAGGTTCGTTCCTTTCTTCCTGGATGTATAACAGGTGCTTCATTTTTATGAGTGGGAAGTTGGTTAGAGGGATAGTAGGCATTAATTTTTAGGGTTAAACTAAGTCTTAGTTAGTTATGGAAACATGCCAAGAATAGTTCTAAGGTGAGGTGGCTAGGTGAGGTGTCTAGGTGAGCTGAAAATTAGCTTAATTAGAATAATTAAGTAATTTATATTGTGAGGGTGGGTATTAATTTAATTAAACTAATATTAATATGGGGTGAAAGGGGCCATGGTTAGGTGAATATGTTTGAGTTGGTTATTCGATGGGAGGCCAAGGGGAGTGTGACCCAATTTTGGTGTCTACATTTTTCCCCTTTTTGTTTTGTAGCTTGTATCTATGGGTGAAGGTAATTTTTACCTAAGCATGGGTGGAGGTAACCCCCCTCAAACTAGGGACCGATGAGGTGAGAGAAGGAAGCGACGAGTGGTTTGATAAAATGAGGAGGTGGGTGGTTTGAAAAAAGAATAGTGTTAGGTGCAAAGAAGGTGATGGTCGAGGGTGTCGTGATTATAAGAGGTATGGTGGGTGATTAGGTAGAGAATTTAGATGTATACACACATTGTGAAATGCCATGAGATACCACAGTTTCTCAACATAAAAAATGTACTTTAGCTAGGGTCATAAATGTCATCCAAACAAGGGTTGTTGAGGTCCAGTATCCAGGGTAAAGGATATGGTCTGGCTACTCAATGAGGTAAGATGTAGGAAAATTTAGGTGTGGTTCTAGTACATCCAAATGGTCTAAAGTTCAAGGTTGGTTTGGATCACGGTCACAACAATAGGCAAGGTAAGGCTATTAGGTTGAGAAAAATAGGTACCATCATTGCAAGATATAATGGGTGAAGACATGAGCATATCTACTTAATCAACTGTGAGGTAGGTAGGTGTAGCTTAGGAAGGTGGAGGTAAAAATAGGTAAATGGGGTAAAGGTCAAAACAAGAAAAAAGGGAAATGGGCTAGGGTCAAAGGTAGTGACATTCAAATGTACCCACACATATAAACTATGGCACAGTACCAAGTTGAAGAGCATGCAAATTCTACATCATCCAAAGTTGATAGGTTTATCCAACCAAGGTTGAAGTTATTCCAATATCCAAGGTATACGATATGGTACGGAGGCACATCACAGGTCAGGTGTAGGAACATGTAGGTATGTACCGATATACCAAAGGTTGGGTTAGGATAAACGACACGACAATAGGTAAGGTAAGGTCATTAGGTCAAACAACACGGGTAACAATGTCATAAGTTATAGCGAGCACATGGGTTCAAAAGGTCACTAATAGTGTTCTAAGTCAAGGCATATAAGGTACGTCATGGGGAAGAATCAGGTACAGTTAAAATAACAGGGCCCTAAACATAATTAACGATAAGTATAGGTAATGTGGGTTGGTAGGTAAGTGGAAAAAAGTGTGGGGAAGGGCCACGAGGTGGTGAGAAAGATAATTGTGGGAAAAAATGGGTAAAAGGTATTGAAAGGAGGATGGCAGGAGACTAATGCTGGTCAAGTTTAACTAGTGACAGTCTAGGTAAACCGATAACAATTTTCTAGGACACAAGACCAATGTTAGTGTAGGTATAACTGATCACGATTTACTAGGGCATAGGACCGATGTCGATTGAGGTATGACCAACGTTGATTAGGTTGTGGTGGGGGTTTTAAAAGGAAAAATCCATATTGGATAGATTCATTTACATGTGCTAGCTTTGAGAAAATGATAGAGTGATTTTTTTGTGCCTTGGCGAGAGGAAAGTATGTGGGGATGTACCAAGCTGAGGTGGCAACTACCGGTTAGTGAGAGGATCTAGGTAGACGGGTCCATGAGCACAGGGGGATCGAGGTGACTGGTAGAGAGGTTAGAGGTTGATTTGGACATGCAAGAGGTAGGATAAGGTGTGGGTGGACCACCAGCACAACGGCCAAATGTGCCACCATGGAAGCGATGTCAAGATGAGGTAAGATCTAATCCTTTCGTTGTTATTTGATATAGGAAGAAGGAAATGTAGAGGGGTAGAGGTAGGGAGGTTAAATTGAATGAAAGAGGGGGTGGGAAAGGTCAGAGGTAGGGAAAGAGGGTTGGGGAGGGACTTATGTGAGGTGTGAGTAGGTTCATAGGGAAAATGGGAAAGAAATTAGGTAAAGGAAATTAGGGTTTTGGGTTTGAACCTGGTAATAGTTACCGACGTTGGTTAAGGTATGGATGGTGTTGGTATTTGGACACTGACATTGGTTAGATATTAGGAAACCAATGCTAGTAAGAATTGACCGGTGATGCTGAGGAGTAACCGGTGTTGGTTAGGGTGAAAGGGATAGAGATCTAGGAATGATAAGGGGAAAGGTTAAGTAAAGTGGGTAAAATAGATAGTGGGTGAGGGGCTAGAAAGAAGGGAGGGATTAAGGTAAATGTTGAGTAAAATCAAGCTTGAATAATGGTTTTGTTTTGTTGAATCTAGGCCAAAGAGCAGCTACGGATGAGAGACCGAGTACCACCCCTACTGTTTTGAGTACAATCAAGCATTACCACTAATGAGTGGAGGCATGTGACAAACATCAGCTTGATAGGAGTGAGATGTTACAGGAACATAGTCTAGGAGTCAAGTTTGATGGTTTCCCTCATTGACAAATGGGACTCATCGAACAATACCTTCCATCTATCGATGGGTGAGATCACAGTCACCCTAGAGGATGTGTACTGTGGTTACCGATAGTGGGGATGCAAGTGTATTCGATCTCCTCAGAGGCATTAGAGGAGTTGATGTTGACCATTTTTGGTGAGGGGATGGCAGAGATGATGTTCCATAATGTGAGTCTAAGCTATGGGGGGATGTATGCAACCCATCATGAGGAGATGAGGCTAGTTGTTCTTATTATGGAGTTAGTGTGTTGTTTTACATTGCCAGATGCAGAGGTTGGGAGATTCCCATGGGTACTGATGGGGGTCCTCCATGACATGATGGAGGAGAGGACCTAATTTTCTTGGGCACTGAAATAATTGGTGCAGTTGTACAGGGACTTGTGGGCATACAGGATATTGCAGCGGTTCATCCTATGATGTACCTTTATTCTCTATTGTTGGGCATATGAGCACATTATATGTGTGAGGCCACTTAGTATGCTTTGTCCTACTACCTTTGACACTGGCTTCATTCAAGTGGGTTATAGGCACTGGGTGCTGGTTACTTAAGCACATAGAGCTGGTGGGGCTACACATGATACAGCTTATTACAGGTGCATATTGGAGGGCTTATCTAGAGTAGACATTATTTAGAGGCCATATGTCGGCTTCCCCTCATATAAGAACATGTCTGCGGAGTTAGATGAGCTGTAACTGATTTGATGGATAGAGGGGTATCACGTAGGAGAGAATGAGCTGATACCTGTATATAGGGTCAGATGATAATTTGGTCTGCTAGAGGATGTACCACCTCCTTTCCCACAGTATAGGAGGGATGACATGGAGATACCTATGTCTCCACCATGACCTATCGTGTCAACCGAGTAGGAGGATCTACTAGTAGACCAACAAAATTATGATACCAGTTACACAGATTGCTACAGATAGTGGTGAGTAGTGCAGCTGTGAGAATCACCACCCAGGCTAGCGCAGCTAAATGTGGCAACCCTCACACTCTATATGGACTCTTTATAGGGATATGTGGCTGCATTACAAGCCTAAGTTCGGGGTATTTAGGGATAGCTAATAAGGTCATAGGAAGAGGTGGCCCTTTAGGCCCAAATCATAGTTTTACAGGGGAGGGGTAGGAAACCACATAGGGTGGATCCAGAGATGGGGGGTAGGTAGTCACCCTACAAGCATAGGTCATAAGGTTATAGGGCTAGTTTTCCACTACTAAGGCACATATTGTGGCCTTATAGGGTCAGATTGTGGCACATACACCGACCTAGGTACCGATACAGACTCAGGTATAGGTTCCTATGGTACAGGTACAAGAAAAGAGGCCACTATTAGCACAAACAAGCACAAAAGTCACAGTGAGACCCATAGAACCTCCTCAGACAGTTCCTATGGAAATATTCAAGGATGTCCGAGGTGAGGTGAGGTATTATTAGGATCATTTGGTAGCAGTAGGGATAAATGTCCCTTCATATACAAAGTACCGAGCACAGCAGGCCTCGAGTGAGAGGACTTGATCCCGCACTCATAGTGTGGACAACACAGGGGGCTGGTGAGCCCATAAACAAGAGCATTGTGAGGCTACTAGTATACAGAGACCAACTCTAGGTGAGGGGCTATCGACAGTTAGACCAAGGCCCACAGTAGGAGTGGAGGTGGTTAGAAGGCACCATATAGGAGTGGAAAAGGATTTAGGAGAGACCAAATTAGTTATCTAAAGGGCATACGAGGGATATCATCAATTTGGATAGTATTCTGTTTGTTTTTGATATATGATGGCTTGTGCACTGATGATAGTGAGGTTGTTTAGGAGAGATTTTTTGATTTTTTATATACATGATACCGGCCTATGTGCTGAATATTTTGAGACCTTTGTATTTATTATATGGTAGATGAGAGATATTTGTATAGATTTTACAGTCAAGTATATATGTATGGACACTCATATTTGGATGATATATATAGAGATGATGAGGTTTTATGGTATGATGTGTATGAGTATATGTAACTTCGATGATGATTTTGTTCATGTGATGGAAACTAGATAAGTTAGGCATGATAGAGTCAGGTTGGTGTAGGCATGGATTGAGTCAGGTCATAAGCATAGATTAAGTTCGGTCATGGGTGTTGATTGAGTCAAGGTCAAGTAGGCATGGTTGAGTGAGGATGATTTAGGCATGGTTGAGTCAGGTTGGTTGGGCATGGTCAAGTTAGAATGGTTAGGAATGATTGAGTCAGGTTTGGTTAGGCATGGTAGAGTCAGGTTGATTTAGGCATGGTGGAGTCAGATTGATTTAGGCATGGTTGAGTTAGGTTGATTTAGGCATGATTGAGTCAAGTTTGGTTAGGCATGGTTGATTCAGGTTTTATGGTTGATTGAATTTGTAATTCATTAATGTGTGTAATTTGTGGTGGTATTAATTGTTTTAAGATGATTTGTAGGAAAATTTATGATGATGGTAAAGAAATGGTAGATGTGATGAAATGAATGTGTAAACAATGATGGTAAAGATGTTTAGCAATTGTTTCTTGGTTGGTTTAATTTCCATTTATTGGTATAGAAAGGAAACTAACTAGGGTAGAATGTGAATAGGAAAGGGAAACAGGGAATTGGTTAGGGTAGAGAGTGGCTGAGCTAAGCTATGAGTGTCCCATTCCCTTAGAGTGCTACCTACATAATCCTGATGAAAAGGGACCTTAGGGTGATGTAGTTCTCCCATAAGCTAGGGAAGATTATGATGAAGCAGAAGAATGGGTTGATAGGTGTTAGGCATTGTTAAATGTAGGTTATAGGCATGATTGAGTATAGGTCAAAGGAATGTTTGAGTTTTGGTCATATGCATGGTTGAGTTTAGATCATAGGCATGGTTGAGTGGTTTTTAAATATAAGTGTCAATAATTAAGTAATGAGTAAGGTGAATGGTAAGAGGTGGTAAAAGATTCACTAAATTGATAAGAACCCTAATGATTCGACCATACCTAATAGGGGCTTATGAATGTAAGATCCTAAATGCATTTCATAATGCACCATTCTAAGGGTGAAGAAAGTTGCATAATCACAAAGTGTCGTATTTGTGGAAAGTCCCTTGAGTAATGAGGGAATTATGATAAAAAGGAAAGGAGCTGAGAATAGGTGGTTTAGCATAGCTTAGTGTATGATAGCATGTCTTTCAGAAAAAGAAACCTAGGATTAAGAATAGGAAAGTCCATGACGAAAATTTCATATTTTTCTTCATTTGTTCGTGTTTTAATAGACTGGTCGATGCGGGAAGTCTATATGGGATGAGTATATTATCTTCTTGAGGTATTTGTGAAGCTGATCAATACAGGAAGCTTCTAGATATTTTTATAAAAAATTTAAAATAACTATGATATAGTTGTCCTTCAATGGAGAAGTCTATTTATAGTGGTTGAATTAGAGTGAAGAGATGTCCCTTTTGAGGGATTCATCTTTTTCTAGAATTTTGACTCAAGGAGTGGCATCCCTTTTTGTTTTTAGATTTTTAAGTCATGGGCAAGACTATAGAGGAAGGGTAGGTCCTATCTGGATGACAAAATCATAATACACGGGAGTTAACCATGAAAGGGTGTGGTTTTGAATGATGAAAAACCATGGGATTCCATCTTGAAGAAGACAAAAAGTATCCATGAGAATCATGCTATGAGTAGAGCCATGGTACTCATATTGAAGACAAGGCTAAAATGATGACGGGTAATCAAATGATTCTTGTTTAGTCATGGATATTCAAAATGGGTAATATGAAAGGTGAAAAATGCTCAAGGGATGAGTGATCAAGTGACAGAAAGTGATATAGTACTTGATATAAAAAATAAAATTGTTAAAGATGCAAGGCATTAAGGGGGCTAGGTTTGGGTTTACCTTTGAGTGAAGACAAACTATAAGAATCTCATCCATAGACATGGGTAATGATATAGGGTCCAAGAAAATTAAGTGAAAAATTTCCCCGTTTACTTTTCTCCTCTTTGGTTACATGTTGATTTTCCTTTAGGATGAGGTCGCCAACCTGAAAAGTTTGTTTGTGAACACATTTTTCATAGCCACATTTGATATGTTTTTGGTAGATTTGGAGATGGTAAAGAGAATTAAGACAACATTCATATAATAACTCAAGTTGCACCAAATAATCTTAGTGAAAGTCATCATCATTGAACATGTCTTGTAGTGAGATGTGGAGAAATGGAATCTAGACTTCGAGAGGTAAGACAATCTCGGTACCATAGACCAGAGAAAAGGGTGTGGTAGCATTTGAAGTGTGAATACTAGTGTGACAAGTCCGCAAGGAGAAAGGAATGTGCATATGGCAATCTTTCCTAGTATCGTTGACTACATTCATGAGAATTTTGTTCAAGGTTTTATAGTTGGATTCAGCTTGACCATTGGTTTGCTGATAATAAGGTGATGAGAAACTGAGTTGGATTCCAAAAGTGTCACATAGTTTGTGTAGGGTTTTATTTTTGAAATATTTTCCATTATCAATGATGAGGTTGTGAGGAACACCAAAATGAAAAATGATGTGATGGTTTATGAATTCACATATTTTCTTAGCTTTTGTAGAAATGAGGGGAATGGATTCTACCCATTTAGTGTAATATTCAGTAGCGGTTATGATCCATTTGTGGCATTGTGAAGAATGGGGGTTAATCTCACCGATAAGATCCAAACCCCATTCAGAGAAAGGTCAAAGGTATCGTGTGACCTGTAAGGCATTACTAGGTGTGTGATGGAGATTAGCATGTTGTTGGAATTTCACGTAACGTTTGACATAGTCACAAAATTTATGGTTTAGGTTTGCCCAATAATAGCCTAGGTGAAGGATACATTTTACAACAATTAAACCACTAAAGTTACCTCCACAAATTCCATCATGGACTTCCTTAATGGTGTAGGGAATTTCAGAACTTATAAGGAATCATAAGAGAATGTCATCGAATCCATGCTTGTAAAGGAGACCACCCATGAGGATATAATAGGAGACACTTTTAAGAAAGGCTTGTTGTCCATTACGCGTGAGATCAACAGGTAAAATGGAAAGGAAATATAGTCTACATAATGTTTATACCAAAGGCCACATGGGTCAGGGGCAACAGTTTTGATAGAATAAAATTCATGAGGTAAATAAGAGGGAGATTGTAGCCTTTGTATGGTGATAAAGATTTTAGAGTCAGAAAGTGAAGTAGGTATCTGAGAAGCCAAGCAGGCCATGGTATCCATAAATTTATTAGTAGAAAATGGGGTGGTTTGAAGTGTGTAATGGTCAAATGTGGTCAAAAGTATGTCTACATGTTGCTTATACTTTTGAAGGATCTCATTATGACACTGGTATATACCATTGACTTGGTTTATTACCAACTGAGAATCACAAAAGATATTGATTTTCTTAACATCTAAGGCATAAGCAACTTGGAGACCCAATACAAGTGCTTCGTATTCCACAATATTGTTTGCATAATCAAAATTGATTTTGAAAGACAAAGGCATAGGTTCACTTTCAAGAGGAATGAGGATAACACTAGCCCCACCCCCATGCTAACACTTGGAGCCATCGAAAAAGAGTGTCATTTGGTAAGAAGGTTTGTCCAGGGAAAGGGTAGCTAGCTATAGACTCATCTAGGAAGTCAAAGTTAGATGGCTGATTCCTAGAAATAGGTACATCAGCCAGTTGGTCAGAAATTTCCTCACGCTTGATAGACTTTTGACGAATTAATTTGAGGTCAAGGTCAGCGAGAAGCATAAGCCAATGTGCGACACATTGATGTTGATAGGGTTTGGCATACATATAGTGAAATGGGTCAGTATTAGTAATGAGGGAGGTTTTGTGATTGAGTAGGTAATGGCGGAGTTTAGTGATGATAAAAAATAAGGCTAAGAAGATTTTTTCAGCATGGGTATATCTAGTTTCATAGTCAAGAAGGGTATGAATTATATAATAAACCACTTTCTCTATGTTCTACTCTTCGTGATGAGTGAGCATGACACCTAAAGAATGGTCAGTGGTGGAAATATATAGGTAAAAGGGATAGTCATCCTTAGGAGAAATGAGAATTGGTGGTTGAAGGAGGTATTGTTATAAAGATTCAAAGGCTTTATGAAAGTCATCATCCCATTTGAAGGACACGTCTTTCTTAAGAAGATGATGGAATGGTTGATAGTGGTCAGAAAGCTACAAGATAAAATGATGAATGGATTGTAATTTTCCTTGTAGGCTTCAAAATTGATGGAGATTATTGGGTGGAGGAATTTCTAGAATGGCCTTGACTTTATAAGGATTGACTTCTATGCCATGTAAAGAAACAATGAAACCTAGGAGTTTTTTGGAAAGTATCACAAAGATGCACTTCTTTGGTTGAAGATGCACACAATACTTGATGAGACAGTTAAAGATGACTTTAAGGATGGATAAGTGTTTAGTTCAATGTTTAGATTTGGCTAGAATATCATCTACGTAATCTTCCAGTATGTGATGCATGATGTCATGGAAGATGTAAGTCATGGCTCGATGATATGTAGCTCCAATGTTTTTTAGGCTAAAAGGCATGACTCGATAGAAGAAATTTTTTCAAGGGGTGATGAAATCAATCTTGTGTTGATCTTTTGGAGCTAGTAATATTTGATTGTAGCCCAAGAAACCATCCACGAGCATTAACATTTCATGGCTAATGGTGAGATCAACTAGTTGGTCAATGCCCGGTAGGGGGAAATCATCTTTGGGACAAGTGAGATTGAGGTCACAAAATTTCATGCAAATACAGAGTCCCCCTATCAATTTTGTGACAGGAACGATGTTAGAAATCCATTGGGGATAGTCAATGGGTAGAATGAAGGAAACTGAGAGAAGGCACTAAAGCTCTTCTTTGACCAGAAGAGCAATACAAGGATGTATTTTTTGTAGCTTTTGTTTGATGGGTTTGGAATTAGGAGTGGTGATGATATTGTGGATGAAATTTTTTGGGTCAATACCAAGCATATCTACATAGGACCAAGAAAATGCGTTGCTATGCTGCCGAAGGAAAGAGGTAAAGGTTTCCTGTTCAGTAGTGTTTAAGGATCTATTGATCTTCAGAATGTGTGGGTCATCCTAAGTGTTAATTTTGATCTCAATGGTCAATTCATTTAACATGGTTTGTGTCTCAGAAGGTAACGACTGGTGAATATAAGAATCTTTGGCACCAAGGTAAGTGATGATGGATTCATCATCCTAACATTGGACGAGATTAATAGAAAGTGTATCATCATTGATCATATCAGGATACATGAATGGGAGAGAAGAGGGAACTTTTCCATTACATTGATAGGTCAGAGGTCCTTGGGAAATGGTGTTTATGAAATTTATTTTTAGGAGGAATATATTCAGGATCTATGGACTCCGTGGGTGAAGATGGTAATGTGGGTGAATGAGATGGGGAATATTTCTCATCCTGAATGAGGTCGACATGAACCTTCTTGGAAGGTGGAGCATCAAAAACAATGCAACTAAAATCATTGTGTTTATGAGAGGTACATGAAATGACAGTATGGCGGCCTTGTTTTGTAAAAGCTGAAGCCAAATCCTTTGCACATGCACTGGTGGAGGAAATTTTGAGCGAAGTGGTGGTTAGTGAAGGATTGTAGGTCAGATGAAAATGGTTTGGTTTGGGATGAAGGTTTGGGTTTATAGGTGTCCATATCAAGTCCCCCATATGTTAGATTAGTGTAAAGGTGGGAAGGACCATAAGGAGAAACCTTGCCTATGTGGATGTCTTAATTGGGGTGTTGGCACAAGTTCCCATACTCTTTCGAGGTGAGGAAAGTGTCGATATTGTATAGGTATATTTTCCCCCAGAGTGAGGCGTTGAAAAACACCTTCTAAAGGATCAATAGTCAGTATGTGGGTAGCAGGGATAGAAGGCTCACTAGATGATAGGGAAATAGGTGAGTCAGTGGTAGAGGCTTCACCTGCAATGGGGATAACAAGGTTAGATGTAGAAGAGGTGGTGGTAGTCTTGGTGGATGGGCTTGTAGGTGAAGGTTACGTAGGGATAGTGGAAGATGCCTTTACTGGTACAAGCACATCATTGGATCATTATAACATGTTATAGGTCTTAAAAGGTTACATGTCGGTAGGGATGGTGCAATTATGTCCCTTGTGTTCAAATTTGAGGCAAAAATGTAAAGTTAAAGGGACACAACCCATAGCGTGGATACAAGGTCATCTGAGCAACAAGTTATATTGAAACTTACCTTCTAAGACAGAGAAAAGCTCTAGGACAGTGTGGGGACCCATGCCGACATGGACAACAATGGTACCCTGGGTAGAGGTCATTACGTCATTGAAGGACTCCAGCGTAACTGGGTTACCATGCATGCAATTGGCATCTATTCACATTTGGTAATAGGAATGGGAGGAGATGATGTTAATACAAGCACCACCATCAATTATGATGTATTGGATGCATATATTATTGATAAAGATGAAGATGAAAAGGGTGGGGTCGAGGTCATCAAACTGGAAGGTAGCGATCTCTTCATTTAAAAAGCTGAGGGAGACTACTTGGTGAGTAGGTGGAGGTGTAGAGGAAGGTGATGAACTAGTGGGAGAGGCAACATGGTGAGGGGTAATGATGGACGCTACGGGTGTGTGGTCATTTGGTAAGACTTCAATAGATTGAAGAACCTCCATGACGGCTTGATGATATGACTTAGAGGTTTAGACGAGGTTATATAAATACATTTTGAGAGGGGATTGATGTAGTTGTTTAAGCATTGTGCGATGTGTGACCCCATTGGAAATAGGTTATGCATGACATTGAATGGTGAGGGTGTGTCATGGAAGGTATAGTGGCATGAGGGAAAAAACCTTAGTGGGGGATATGATCCTTGTCAAATGAGTAGGGCGCATTGGCATTTGGGTGGTGGTTTGGAAAACTCTCTTATACAGACCATATTAATCTCGAATCTTGGGGGTGGATCAAAAAGTTGTAGGGATGGAGATATTGGTCACTGATTAGGTAATGGAAGAGGCTCTGGGGAAATTGGTTAAGGTGAAATGGGGTCCTCATCAATAATATCGTCATCGCCAAAATTTTCTTCGGGAGGAAACAATTGCACAAGAGCGGATTGTAAAGCCTTATAGTTCTTTACATTGTGTCCTAACACATGATGGTAGGAAAAAAATTTAGTTTCGTCAAACCCTTTTGGTTTGGGTTTGAGTGGTTTGTAAGGTATAAGAGGTTGTAATGTGATGAAAAAGGTTTCAAGGATATTGGTTAAGATTTTGGCATAGGACCCTGCTAGTGGATCACAATGGGAGGTGAATGTGGGTTTGGGTATAGGTATGGTTGAGTGTGGAGGAAGAGGCTTTACAAGAGGGGGAATGGTTTGGTTTACTAGTTTGGTGTGTGGAGTGGTCTTAGGTCTTGGTTGCATCTAATTTGGGTATGGACATGGTAGAAGAGCTAGCGGTGGAAGGTTTGGTTGGTTGAATTACCTTATTGGAGGGTAGAAAATTTTTATCTTTAGGTTGCACCTTTTTGGGTAACAATTATATGGGTGTACAAGATGTGGAGGGTAAAGAAGATGGTTGAAGAGGATGGGTTACCCATGGGGGTAATTGAGATGTTGTGGAGGTGGCTAGTGTAGGTTAGGCAGAGGCATGAGTGAAAGATAAGAAAGTTTCATGGGTAGTGAAGAAGTTATCAATGATAGTGGAGGTTTGGGTGATAATAAGGGTATGGGTGAGGGCGGAAGTTGTGTGGGTTGCTTGGGCATATTAGAGGTTTGTGACGATGAAATGGATTGTTGGGTTCTTGGTTTACTGGTAGATGGGGGTTGTTTGGCTAGGGTTGAGGGGTGAGGTCCTAGGATGGATGGAAAGGGTGAAGGTGATAAGGTGATAAGGTGTATAAGGCCTAGGAGATTGGATCTTCATTTTAGGGGCTGGGGAAAGTTTAGTGTTAGTTTTAAAAGATGTGGCTGAATATAATTTGATGGGTGGGTGAGTAAGGATAGGTTTTGGTATGAAACTTAAGGTAGTGATAGGTTTAGGTAAGGGAGATGATATAGGCATGGGTAGGTGTTTGGGTGTAGATGTATGTTGGTTTATGGGAAGAGGTGTGAGTTGGGCCCTGGGTGGTGACCTGGAAGGTGTTTCAATAGTCATGGTTGTGTTTTTTTTTGTTTCTCGAAACACTTTTGGGTAGATAGTGGAGGTTTCAGTGAGTGACAACTACATTTGGGTTGAAACTGGAAGTAAAAGGCGTCCTAAGAGAAAGGCTCAATCAACATAGTCCAGGAGATCAGCCAAGCATGAAAATGGTACTGCTACAGGAAGGGATGATGCGGATGGGGTAGCGATCCATGTTAAATGTGTTTGTGATATAGGGAAATGGCTAGTCTCTGACTCTATGGGTAATAGATCTGAAAGTAGATAAATGGGATCTTGAAGTTATAATGGTGAATGGTCATCTAAAAGTAATGGTATTTCTACAGTATCCTCTATGGGTAAAGGAGAGGATGGGCCAGACAAGTTTGACTCTCCTTGTGATTGTGTAGGTTATGGACATGTATCTCCTATGGGTAGGAGAGGTGCCACTGATGACTAAGAAATTTTAGGGATCAAAGATGGCGTGCTAATTATGGGCTCTTCTACAGGTGAAGGATAAAAAGAATGGGGTTCCTCTGTGGGTGGAGTAGATGAAATAGGTTCTTATATAGGTAGGGATCTTGGATAGGATTTTTTCTTTAGAAGGCACATGAGGCAATTGGGAATTGACTGGTATGTCATCAAAAATAACGTGGACCTTGTAGACATTACTATCATTGCTTGAAGTGTCATCAACTTGGTTGGAAGAAGGGGCATGATTAGGATATCTATTCTTGAAGATATATAGGTGTTGGTTAGCGGGTGCATTTGGGCTATCCAACACTAGATCTTCATTGTCTAACATTTCTTGGATGATATTCTTAAAGGTGATGTAATTATTGTCGCTATGACATTTGACACAATGATAGTTGAAAAATGCATGTTCTTTATACCACGCGGGCATGGGGCACTCAAGGTCTAAACCAGTATGTGGTTTTACAGGTGGAAGGGTAATGGCACTAGCCTTAATAAGATTTTCCAAAATAGAAGCATAAGGTTCTCCTATTGAAGTTTACTTTCACTGTTCTTGTCTGAACTGGAAATATTAGATGGAAGAGATATTAGAAGGAGGTTTGGCTGGGTTTAATTGATTAGAGTGGGAATATTTGAGAACTACAGCATTGGTAGATATTTTAGGTTTTGAAGATGAAGAAGCATCATTTGATTTGAATGCAATGTTCTTGTTACAAAGTTGAATTTTATTTTCGTCGATAGCATGAATTTCCAATTTTCATGCCATGGTGAATGCCTCGTCAAAAGTGTGAAAGGTCTACACCTACAGGGTTCATGAGACGTGTCTTACACAAGCCTCAACAAACAACTCTGTGAGTTCATTTTGAGGTAATTGAAATGTGAGTTGGTCAATTAGGCTACGCCAGCGAGACACAAAGTTAGCAATAGACTCATTTTTGTACTGTCATGTGGAATAAAGATCAGTGATGGTAACCTTCTTAACAATGTTGATGGAGAAGTGATATAAGAAGGCTTGGGATACTTGATTAAATGAGTAGATGGAGTGTCTTGGTAGCCCACTGTACCAGTCTAATGCAGGTTCTGTCAGGGACATTGGAAAGCTCCATAGGAGTAAAGCGTCATCATGGGCGATCAGGTAACACCCATGTTTGAAAGAACAAAAATGTTGTTGCGGGTGTTCTTTAATATTGAAATGGTTGAATTCTTGCATTTCCCAATGTACATGGTATGGATGAATAGGGATGGATGGATGAATGGGCTCATTATAGATTTCATCGTAGGTGAGAGAATTACACGAGCCCAAAATTGATGCTTCCAGTGTCTGTATCCTTTCCATCATCAATTTTATGAGGTTGTTAGTAGGTTGTGATGGAAGAGCACCTCTAGTGGCATAAGGGGAGTGGTATTGAACTTGTGATGTGGGAGGTATTCCATTGTAAGGTGATGCTGAATAGGTAGGTTAAGAATAGGGGACTGACATAGAGGGTGTGTATCCAAAATGGGTGACATAAGAGATAGAGGTTGTTGATAGTATGTGTATATAGGTGGGACGATCATAGTGACTCTAGAAGTGATTTGGGGTAGTGTTTGTGGGATGGAGAGGATAAGATTATAGAATAGAGTAGAGTTCACCGAAACCACAGGTAGTTTTGTTGCAATGGGTATTTGTGAGACAATGGGTTTGTACAGGGATATGGTATGGTTTGTCAATAAGGGGACAAGAAATACTATAGGTGAGACTGATATTACAGATGCAACGATCATAGTGGGTATGTGTCCTAGCTGTGAAACCACTGGGGGTGAAACAGGTGAAGGTAACACTACATTATTAGGCTATGATGCAAAAGTGGGAATAAGGGAAGGAGAGATGGATATTGGCATGCCATGTATCAAATGACCTGAGGAGTCCTAGGTGGAAGAGTGGGAAAGATAGAACTGCAAGGATGCGGGATTCTGATCAAGGATTCGTGAAAATTCTTCATCACCTATGGCAATGGTGGTAGGTAGGGATTGATCCATGGGTGAAAATATAGAGGGTGGTGAAGTACTAGGTGGGAGTGGTTGATAAATCGCATGAAATATAAGAGTTTTAGCTTGACTGTGAGTCAACACCATGTGAATGAATGTATATCATGTGATGTTGTATCCTGCAGGTGACATAGGGAGAAGTGAGAATGAAGAAAATAGGTGTCTATAGATGGATTTGGGTAATATATTAGTTGATATTCAATACAAGGTAACCGATACTAGTTAAGGATTACCGATGCCGGTTCAGGGGTAACTAAGGTTGGTTACTGTGAGATAGGAACAATTTTACCAGATGAAGAAAAGACTATTGACGGTTAGAAGAAGAAGTTGTACGGTGATGGTTTATCAAAGCCTAAATATTATAGAGACTCATAGGAACTTTGACAATAAATAAAATGAAATAAGGGTTCTTTAGGTAATTTAACCCAAAAGAACAGAAAATGGATGCCAATTACTGTGAAAATTGGAAAATGTAAAAAAATGGATTGTTGTGAATCTTAGTGAGATACATAACCAACCCAAAGGTATGGAGATGATGCAATGAAGTCCTGACACACTTAGAAGAAGTCAAAATACTCTGACTATGATTGTGGAGTGTGTAAGGCAACAAAATGGAAAAATGGAGAAGTGTATCCTCACACCTAAAAACACACATCAATCAAACACTAAAAACATGTACCTAATAAGTGATTTTTAATGTTTTGAGCTTATGCTATTTATAATATTGAATTATGAATCTAGAATAGGATTTTAGGTGAGGAAGGTGTCCTATGAAGAAGGATATCTAAAAGGAGAGGTTTTAAGTATGTTATTGTAGGGGTGGGCCGTCCTTTGAGATAATGATTTGACAGAGGTAATGAGATGGGGAGTAGCTGCCAATTTGATCATGTGATCAAGGAAAGGTGTTCCTAGGTAATATGTTGTTTAAGAAATATGTGTATATTTCAATTTTTTGCAGTTTGGTAAGGCAGAGAGAGAGAGAGAGATAATTTTCTTTCTAGGATTATTTGTGTCAACCATTAGCTGGACATGACTTCTAGCATATATGTTTACCTCATTTTAAAATGAGATAAATGCAAAAAATCCAAATGTAATGCAACCAATTTTAATCCCAAATCAAAAATATTGTGTTCAATGAAGGAAATGATAAATATGAGAGGGTATGATCTTTCACCAAATGTAGAAAGAAATAAAGAATAATGATTCCTTTTAAAATGCACCAAGAGAAATGTTTCTTTTAGAGAAAATAGAAATAAGAGAGGATTACTAGGGAAGAAAATTACTATGTAAGCCTTTTAAAGGGAAACAAAAACAAAAATTTCACCTAGAAATGAAGAAAATGTAGTAGAACACCTGATGGGTCCCATCGGGCATGCCAAAATGTTTCACCATTTTATTTACATTTTTGAATGATGAAATAGATAGGGTAATGGGCTAGGAGGAATACCTGTTAAATGGGTTGGTTGGAGGTTGATGCTTACGTTCTGACTTCTTGACCTAATGTAGATTTTGAGAGCTTCCTTTTGGGTAGGAGGAACTACCTATAATAGAAATAAAGACCAAAAAAGAGAAGTTAAATGATATATGACAGTGGACTGCCTAGTGTATGCTAGTTCTGGGAAGTGTGATACTTCCTAGATGGATATCAATCCATTGTTTAAAATAAATTAATGTGATAAATAAGTAAATTCCTACTATATTTGATATGATTTAGATATCTCATTCAATTACAATAAGAAAATCCAATCACAACAGGCTAGGCTATAGTTGGATCTAAAGAATGAGGTGTCTGTCAAGGTACTAGGACTGGTCAGGGACCAATTCTAGGTTGTTTAGGTCAATGGATAGGAGGTTGTTTGGCTTAGTTCTTGGGAAGGGTATAAAAAATAGAGACCGAAATTAGTCTAGTATGACCAGTGATGGTTTGTGTAGAACCAATGATATTTATGTGTAATCGATGTTGGTAAGGTTGGGGTGTATGAAATTCAAAGAGATCTAATTGCAAGGTTTGATCTAGGATTTGATAGAGATGATAGGGTGGATAAGGAGGTTTATAGAAGTCTTAGGTGTATTTAGGGATAATCAGTAGGTGAGGATGGGTGATTTGGTGGTGTAAGGAAATTATTGGGTTACATGTTGGTAAGGGATAGAAGAATGAGCATGTAAAGTGTAGATTAATAACGTGAGTAACAAAATATACTAACTAAAATAACAATGTTGGTTAAGAATAAACTTACTATGGTGCCGAATGAATGGATGAATGGTAATGGTATTTGATCAGAAGGATGGTATTAGGTACTATAGCAGTGAATCTCATAATGCTTCTGTGAGTGCAATGTTTTTTGGATTTTTCTTAGTGCTAGCTATGAATGTCTAGATGCGTGAAAGGATCCCGGTTCCACTTGCATATAGTTATGATCTCTCTCCTCTGGTCCAAAATATGCCAACCTATCAAACAAGGTTGTTAAGGTGAATAAATGGCAACCGACGATGGTTCCATCTTGAATGGCATCGGTTTAGGTCTAACCGGTGTTGGTTAAGGTGGGATTCCCTAGGTTTAATAAAATTGGTATATCTTTCCTCTTTTAACTTAGGTTTGTTCCTTTCTTCCTAGATGTATAATAGACGTTACATTTTTATGAGCGGGAAGGTGGTTAGAGGGATTGTAGGCATTTATTTTTAGGGTTAAACTAAATATTAGTTAGTTATTGAAACATGCCAATAATAGGTGTAAGGTGAGGTGGCTAGGTGATGTGGAAATTAGCTTAATTATAATAGGACATGATGTCAAAAATTGCACCCATCACAAATTAGCTTAATTATAATAGGACATGATGTCAAAAATTGCAAAGCTCTGAAGACTGTTCTTCTATAACTTTTCCTGCCTGAACAAAATTTCGATGAGGACGACCTTCTTGATGAAGACCATGCTCCACCTTCACCTATCACCACACATCATCATCCTTTAACGATTTAGTGACTAGTATCTCCACCCCCACAACCATTTTTCCCACCTCTAAAATTTGAGATCAACATGGTCCGTATTAGAGAGCTGGCCAAATCACTAACCAAATGTTAGTGCACCCTACTCATTTCACGAGGTTCTTATCCACTACTAGGATTTTTCCCCTCATGTAATTATATATTTCATGACACACTCTCTTCATCCACCTCCCCCCATATCAATATGGTTCACGTTACTACCCGCGCTCATAGAGACAAAGGAAAAGAAAAAGCAACTAGCCCATCAACCAACCATGTGCCCAATATACCATCTGCACCTACTCCCAAGATCACCATCCGTCGACCTACATACCCTATCTCTTATGGGGTCACCCATCATATAATGGTAAAACAACTACATCAGTCTCCTCTAAATATGTTTTTGTATAATCTCGTCTAAACTTATGAATCCCACAGACAAGCCCTTATTGAGCTTCTACAATCCATTGAAGTTTTACCCAATGACCCCACACCGGTGTCATTGATTATTACCCCTCACAATGTGGCATCACTAACCAAGTCAACTCCTTATTCTACCCCCATGACAACTTCTCAAGTCACCGCCCTTAGCTTCTCTAAAGAGGAGATTGTACCTCTCTAGTCAGATGACCCTGATCCCTCCCTATTTATTTTATGTCTATATTGATAACATACATGTACAAAACATCATGATTTATGGTGGTTTTAGCATTAACATCATCTCCTCCCATGCATAGAATCAAATGTGTATCCCTTCTAACTATAACCATAGTAACCCAATTACGCTGCACACCTTCAAAACCACCATCACCTCCACCCTTGGTACTATTATCCTTCATGTTTGCGTAGGCCCTCACACTATCCTAGAACTATTCTAAATCTAAGAGGGGGATATCTAGTCTAACCTATTGCTCAGTAAACCCTATATTCACATCATTAGTTGTATCCCTTAAAATTTACACTATTGTGTAAAATCTGAGCATGAAGGACATAACTACACCATCCCCGCTAACCTGTCGCCATTCAAAATGTAACATTCCTATTTTAAGACTTTAGAAACAAGGGAATTTTTTTATTTACACCATGTTCTCTATTCTAAATAGAACATCATTTAGAACACACATTCCATGCCAATCAATCCCATAACAGATAACCATATGCAACTATAATGACTTGGTAAATTACCGAATTCCCATTTCATGACTCGGTTACTAACTGATCTCTCATGTTTGTCTTAAAGTATAGAATACTTTATGTATACTATGTATACTTGGTTTTCCTACCCTGATGTAAGTACTGAGTGATATTTTCAAAGAACCTATATGAATATTTGTTACCAATATTCATCTGACATCACTTTTCTTTAAACTAGGTGACAAAGGACAATGCAACCAGAAGCTTGTGATACTTAGGCCAAATATTTTAAACATTTTGTTCATGTTACTATCAATTTGGAATACGTCCTTCACCTCACTCTACTATTATCTAGAATGGTCTTTACTTACTTCTGTCAATCCACTTGCCCAAGGTTTGACCCTAACCCAGGTTAGTGACATAATTTATTATAGGGAGATGCTCACGATGACTTAGGGTATATGGGCATACTCAACTAACCTAATTCGTCCAAATGTGCCTAGGTACCTAAAGTCATAGAAAGCTACTTCCAATTCTAATCATGCTACTAACTTGACCTAGAGAGAAACTAAGTTCAAGTCCAGATGTGTGTAGATCTATGTGAACAAATATGGAAGGGTGTTACCATATGTCAATTACAACATTATATCCTCGAGAATACCTTAGCCTTATTCAAGGTACAATCATGTAGTTTGCATGAGCCAACATCTGTTAGAACTGATTCATCACAATGTACACACCCTTTGGTGGTCATTAATTCATAATTAAATTTTGATTAAGATTTAGATTGCAGAAACCATGCCTAACCCTAATTCCAACATTCATTAAGTTCTTTATCCATAATTAATCTGATATTATATCAAGAAATTCATTAAATAATGTTTGCATTTATGTTCATTAACTCGGCATAAAAACCAACTATCCCAAAAACAGGGCAGCAAACATCAAATGGTTAATTTTAATGCAACCTAGTTGTCCAAAGAAGGTGTATCATCCACCTAGATTCAGCTAGTGTTTACTTTATATAAAACAAAGTATAAATATTAAAGATCATAACCACCATTCCTTTTATTTTTTCTTCTTTTGAGACAGGAAGAGTCTTCCTCTACATGATTAGATGTTAGGGTTAACATAACCTTTTTATCATTCACCACTCACATAGTTTAATTTTATGTCCATTACATATCTCATTATTATACTATTGTTTTTTAGATAGAGAATGACATCTTGTGCCACTTAGAAAGTTACACCTTAGTAAGGGGGATTGAACTATTCCATTATTCCAGCTTATTAAATGATAACAGTAATGGGTATAAAAATAGATATAAAGAATATCGACGAGATAACATTACTATTTCCTTCATACAAAGTATAAGAGAATTTACACCACAATTTTGAGTCATTCTCCAAATTTTTTAATTCATCATGATACAATATACACTTTACAAGACTATGTATTTCATGCATACTACATGTCGATCAACATTAAGATCATAAAAGAACATAACTTTTCTTTTTCAATACAACTCAAGAATGAATCGAAATTATTTACAAAAGAACCAGAATTTAAATCAGTCAATACATCTTCAAAGTTTTTTCCTTCTTTTATCACTTACGCACTCCATCTAAAAAAACTGGTAGCATAGGTCAGTTCATTGAACTACGCATGATAAGCACTAAACATTAAAACAAATTCCATTCCACTAATTGTTCCATTAAAACAACTCTTCTTTAATGAAACAATTAATATCCCATACCAATAAGCATAAGTGATAACAATCATAAAATAAGTACAATTAATAAGTTTGAAATCACTTTTAATAAAAGAGCATAATATAATCAGCAACTACTACATTATATCATAAAATAATTGACCCAATCAATTACTTATTTAAAACAAACAACAAATCTTGTCATCTAATTATTTCATAATTCTTTCTTAATTGAAATATATAATTTAAATTTACTATGTAACGAAAAGAGTTGCTTTCAGAAACATAAACCTTATTTTCATTTTACCAAGTTTCTAGAATCATGTACAAATAAATTCAATTCAGCATAGTACATATTTAGGATGATTCATCCTACACCTTAAATAAATAAGAAGAAGAATCAATACAGACTATCCACGATTCACCATTCATCTAAAAGATAGAAAACATGTTCAGAAAGTACATAACTGATTACCTACATAACTACATCAATCAAGGAAATGAATCAAAGGATTTACCATTTAAGAGACAACATCTGATTGAAGAATCCTAAACCAATCTGAGAAGGGAGAGAATCAAAACAATCATCATCCTACTTGCAATCCTTAAGTATATTCTACATTATAGAAGATACCATTCAGAGATCTATAACCATATGTTCCAAAATTCAAAGAAAGACTCATACAAGGATTATTTCTTACTCATGTCCATCCAAGGAATATTAATAATATTATTGAGTGCATAGAAAGGAGTCCATCTGAAAAAAAATATCCTAATGATGCATGACTCGTTCATTCAAAAAAGTCAGACTCGAAGTTATTATGTTTTCCTTTCTACATGACAGAATCAACTGCACACTTCCCAATTTGACATGACCATTGTTCCATACAAGTTATCTGAAATCAAGAAAGGTCAGATGGGTATGATTTAGTTTTACTAGTACCAAAAGTGACAGTTCCAAATCTTCTCGAACATACAACTATTCCCATGAATTTTCACAACCAACTAGTAACAAGTTAAACTAAACAATCCTCAAGGAAGTTCTCATTTTTGAAGAGTGAGTTCACACTATTTCATATAAGATAGAAAGGGCTGAAAACTAAACTCAGGAAGTTGAACAAGCCTAGGATAGTAATCACTCTACAACAAGGAAGAGATTCAATCTATAGAGAAGTTCGAACAACTAAAATTAACTTTACAAAATTTAAAGGAAACTTAATAGAAAGGATCGGATCCTATGTTTCATTCACCATTGTTTCATCATTAGGATTCCAAATCTCATTTAAAACCCAGAAGTTATTTTGATAGTTCTCAAAAGAGAATACAAAACCAAACACAAATTTTATAAAAAACAACACTTTTATTTTTGTTATGAATTCAAACCTTATCAGAAGAATAATATCAACACTAACCCAGTTCATCTATTCAACGTTGTTTGAACATAAGTTTGAGTTCATTTAGAAGAGAAATTAAATAGTTACAGTTTTGAAGTAGAAGTACAAATCTTGGAAAAACAAGATTCATTCCACAAGAGTATTCAAGTCCTATCTCCTTTAGTATGAAGTAATCACGATGTAACCATGTAACCATGCCTAACCCTAATTCCAAAATTCATTAAGTTATTTATCCATAATTAATCTGATTTGATATCAAGAACTTCATTAACCCATGTTTGAATTTATTTTCATTAACTCGGCAAAACAAGCAGTTATCCAAAAAATAGGGTAGAAAACATCAAACGGCTAATTTTAATGCAACCTAGATGTCCAAATAAAGTGTATCATCCACCTAGGTTCAGCTAGTGTTTACTTTATATAAAACAAAGTACAAAGATTAAAGATCATAACCACCATTCCTTTTATTTTTTCTTCTTTTGAGAGAAAAAGAGTCTTCCTCTACATGATTAGATGTTAGGGTTAACATAACCTTTTTATCATTCACCCCTCATATATTTTAATAATATGTCCAATACATATTTCATTATTATACTATTGTTGTTTAGATAGATAACGACATCTTATGCCACTTAGAAAGTTACACCTTAGTAAGGGGGATTGAACTATTCCCTTATTAGAAACTTATTAAATGATAACAATAATGGGTATACAAATAGATATAAATAATATCGACAAGATATAATTACTATTTCCTTCATACAAAGTACAAGAGAATTTACTCCACAATTTTGAGTCAGTCTCCAAATTTTCAATTCATCATGATAAAATATACACTTTACAAGACTATGCATTTTAGGCATACTGCATGTCAATCAACATTAAGATCATAAAAGAACATAACTTTTCTTTTTCAATACAACTGAAGACGTAATCAAAATTGTTTACAAAAGAACAAGACTTTAAATCAGTCAATACATCATAAAATGTTTTTCCTTCTTTTATCACTTATGAAGTCCATCTGCAAAAATTGGTAACACGGGTCAGTTCATTGAACTGATCATGATAAGCAATAAGCATTAAAACGAAGTCCATTCCACTAATTGTTCCATTAAAATAAATTTTCTTTAATGGAACAATTAGTATTCCATACCAATAATAATAAGTGATAACAATCATAAAATAAGTACACTTAATAAGTTTTAAATCACTTTTATGAAAAGAGCATAATATAATCAGCAACTACTGCATTATATCGTAAAGGAACTGACCCATTCAATTACTTATTTACTTTTTCACATATATTATAATATTTGGCTGTTGATCCTTCCTTGGTTAACTATTTTTCCCTTCTCTGGGCTGCTTTTCTCATCTTTACTATCTAGCTTTTCAGCCCTTTTGTATACAGGGTATAGTCCCTTCAAAACTATTTTCCCTTAATAAAAAAAAATTACTTATTTAAAACAAACAATAGATCTTGTCGTCTAATTATTTCAAAATTCTTTCTAAATTGAAATACAAAATTTAACTTTACTATGTAACAAAAAAGAGTTACTTTCAGAACCAAAAACCTTATTATCATTTTACCAAGTTTCTGGAATCATGTAAAGACAAATTCAATTCAGCATAGTACATATTTAGGATGATTCGTCCTACTAATTAAATAAATAAGAACAAGAATCTATACAGACTATCCACGATTCACCATTCATCTAAAAGATAGAAAACAGGTTCAGAAAGTACATAACTGATTACCTACATAACTACATCAATCAAGGAAACCAATCAAAGGATTCACCATTTAAGAGACAACATCTGATTTAAGAATCCCAAACCAATCTGAGAAGGGAGAGAATCAAAATATTTATCATCCTACTTGTAAGCCTTAAGTATATTCTACATTATAGAAGATATCATTCAGCGATTTGAAACCATACGTTCCAAAATTTAAAGAAAGACTTAGACAAGGATTATCTCTTACTCATGTCAATCCAAGGAAGATTAATAATATTATTGAGTGCATAGAAAGGAGTCCATCCGAAAACAATATCCTAATGATGCATGACTCATTCATTCAAAAAAATTAGACTAGAAGTGATTACGTTTTCCTTTCTACATTACAGACTCAACTGCACACTTCCCGATTCGACATGACCATTGTTCTATACAAGTTAGCCAAAATCAAGAAAGGTCATATGAAGATGATTTGGTTTTCCCAGTACCAAAAATGAAAGTCCCAAAATTTCCCGAACATACAACTATTCCCATGAAATTTCAAAGCCAACTAGTAATAATTCAAACTAAACAATCATCAAGGAAGTTCTCATTTCTAAAGAGTTAATTCACTCTATTTCATATAAGATAGAAAGGGAAGAAAACCAAACTCAAGAAGTCGAACAGGCCTAGGATAGTAATCACTCTACAACAAGGAAGAGAGTTGATCTACAAAGAATTTCAAACAATTGATCTTAACGTTATAAAATTTAAAGGCTACTTAATAGAAAGGATCCAATCTAGGGCTTCATCATTAGGATTCCAAATATCATTTAAAACCTAGAAGTTATTTCGATAGTTCTAAAAATAGAATACAAAACCAAACACAAAGCTTATACAAAATAATGCTTCTATTTTCCTTATGAATTCAAACCTTATCATAACAACAATATCAACACTAACTTGGTTCATCTATTCCACGTTGTTTGAACACAAGTTCGCATTCATTTAGAAGAGAAAGTAAACAGTTATAGTTTCAAAGAAGAAGTAAAATCTTGGAAAAACAAGATTCATTCCAAAAGAGTATTCAACTACTATTTGCTTTAAAAATCATAAATCCATTCAAATGGATTTGAAAGAGAATACAAAATCCTAACACAATTTTTAAGTCAAACAAGTTTCAACATTACTCACAAACTCCAACTATAACCAAAATCCCAACTAAATAACTTTCACAGCTCCATCTTGCACATAATGATTAAGGCAAAAAAGGTAATTGTTCCAATCAAATTAACACAATTAGAAGTACAAACACAACGCTTCCATATACTTCAAAAACTCATTATTGACTGCTTTCAAAAGAGTTCAAATTCACACCGAACAGTACGTAACAATACAATCTCAAACTAGAGGTTCTATATCCTCACAAAAAGATACAATTCCATAAAAGGTCCAACATCCTTCTATCAAAACAATCAAAGACTTTCAAACAAGACTTGGTTTACCCAAAATAGAGGAGAGAAGAATATCATCGAACATTTACATGACATTACATGTTCAAAGTAAATGGTACAGTTTGGGATTGAATTACTACAACCTTTCCAAACTCAAGATGCATCAAGGAGAAGATTTCAAAAGAGAATATCAGTTAAAACTCAAATCAAAACCATTTACTCAAGCTCTTTTTCAGCATACAATCCAAAATACAAGTTCTAAACAAACACAAAGCCTTGAATATGACTTATAAACAAAGACAAAGCCTCAAAAAATCCATATGCATATCACCATTGAACTTGCGCAGAGAAAAACCTCCGAAGACTAACATTATCATGCAATGGATTCATATCCAAAAATCAGAGAGGTTCATTCAATCATGAAAGTAAATAAGCAGACAAAACATGTAACCATTTATCTCATGAGAGCAGAGTTATTTTAATGAAACGTTTAGAGGAAAGCAAGAAATATTAATGGGTAGAGCCTATCATTCCTAATAGTGTTTCTACCAATTCAAAGGAGATTTCGAGCCTAGTTTCCAACTCTTTTTCTCCTCCAAGAAAGATCAAAAACCAAACATCTCTTTCTCCAATTCCTTATATACTTTCCTTGGATTGAAAATAGACCAGGGAAACCAAAAATATCCACAAAGTGAAATTCAAATAGCTAGTTCAAAGAACCAGATAGCTCCTTGCGAATAAAAAATCACAAGGCATGCAAGACCAAAACAACCTCCAACAAATCCACCCTCATTGTTTCCAAGATGGTTTGCTCAAAAAAATCAAGGTTCATTAATGCCATTACTCCCCAATCTCCCGCCTATCTCTCCTTGCCACCACCTCCCAAATTTGGCAAATGTTATTTCAACCTCTGCATGCATTTCTAAGTTTAACTATGATTCCACGTAATCTTCCACCAAGTTTACATGTCTCTACCAAAACTGGTAGTACTTCCTATTTATTAAAAAAAATAAAATCAAATAAATGCCTTTGGAACCATCACCAACTTGCCATGCGACCCTAGGTCCCTTTCATTAGTTTAGGATAGATTTCCATAACTTAGGTTATGACCTTAGGTTAGTATAGAAAGTAATTAACTTAGGTTTATAAACTTTTCCTCAGGTAATTTGCTAACTTAAGATAGGTTATTATTCAAACCCATTTAGTAGTAGGTAATAGGTTAAGAGTATACCTAACATCACCTTAGGTTTTTCCCATCCCAACATAGAATATGAAGCTTGGGATAGATTTTCACCTGAATAAGTAGACATAGCTTAGGAAATAGTTACATTTACCTTAGTTTAAAATATTGTTAGGATAAATCCCATAGGTTTAGGACTTAGATTCCCTTTATATTCGTGAAGCAGGCTTTGTCCCACTTAACAACATTAAATGTCCTAGAGACATCAATCCTAAAGATCTAAGCACAAAACATACAACAGAATGTAGGCATGATCTTACAAGACCAAAAGAATTTGTAAACATATAAAATCTTAGTCCGCTACGTCTCTCAACCTATGAATGTTAGTTTACCATTCAGAATGGTAAGGAGATTTAAAACATTCATTGAATCAATGGAATTGATCCAAGGATGAGTCAGTTGATAGAGATAAGTTTGTAACCATCTTAACCAGATTACAACTCACCTATCTAAACTAAAAATGGATTATTGCAAGTATAAACATTTTATTCTAATGAATCCAAGAGCAGAAATGGTTTATCCCTAGCAAGCATGATTTTCAACAAGCAAAGGAGCACACTGCATCAATAAAATCACATGTCAATGCTTGCAATGCAAAATATAAATATAATAGTTTGTCAAAGGTGTTACACACTTCCCTCCTAAAAATAATAATCATCTTGATGATTATCTTATTTGACCATTGCATTAGGAACAATCAATTTATTCAATTTCTTATCATATTTTTGTAACAAGGCCTTCATACTGTCATTTTTTGTACCATTCGTAAACACAATGACCATAGTGGCATTGGCTTTGCCGCATCACCTCCCAAGAACACCTGCATCGACCTCATTGAGGAAGACAAACCTTCTCCACGTCATTCACCCATGTCACCATCTTCACCCACAAAGTCCATAGATCCTGAATCCATTCCTCCTAAAAACAATTTTGTAAACATAATTTCTGTGGGACCTCTAACCTATTAACCAAATGGCGAGGCTCCCTCTTGTCTCCCATTCCTATATCTTAACATGATTGATGATGATACACATTTTATTAACATCGTTCAATGTCAGGAAAATGATTCCATCCTCACCTACCTCAGTGCAAAAGACTCTTATATTCACCAGTTGATACCCTCTGAGATGCAAACCATGTTAAATGAACCAACTATCAAAATAAACAGTAATTCTTAGGACAATCCAAACATTCTAATGATAGGTTAGTCTTTAAATGTTTCTGAAAAAGAATATTTTACATATTTCCTCTAGGACCATAACAATTATTTTGCTTGGTCTTATGCCAATATGTCTAGTATTGACCTAAAATCATGGTCCCCAATATTGTAACCATTCCTAATGCCAGAACTATCAACAAAAAGCTATGGAAAATGCATCCTCGTATTTCTCTTCTGGTCAAAGAAGAAATCCTTTACCTTCTCTTGGTTTCCTTCATCCTACCCATTGACTATCGTCAATGGATTTCTAACATCGTTCCTATCACAAAGGAAACAAGGGGACTCCACATTTGCACATATTTTCATGACCTCAACCTAGCTTGTCCCAAAGATGATTTTCCCCTACCAAGCATTAACCAACTAGTTGATCTCACCACCAGCAATGAAATGTTATCACTCATGGACAATTTCTTAGGTTATAATCAAATATTACTCACTCTAGAAGATCAGCACAAAACTACCTTCATCACTCCTTGGGGGAATTTCTGCTATCGATTCATGTCTTTTGGCCTTAAAAATCCTAGTACTACATATCAGCGAGCCATGACTTACATCTTACATGACATCATGCATCACATATTGGAAGATTATGTAGATGATCTTCTTACCAAATATAAACATCGTTTCGAACACCTAACCATCCTTAAGGTCATCTTTGAGTTCCTCAACAAGTATTGTGTTCATCTTCAACCAAAGAAGTGCCTCTTTGTGGTACTTTTAGGAAAAATCCTTGGTTTCATCATATATTTTCCTGGAATAGAAGTCGATCCTACTAAAGTAAAGGCTATTCTAAAAATGCCTCCACCTAATAATCTTCATCAACTTCGAATCCTGCAAGGTAAGTTGCAATCCATTCATCATTTTATCTTGCAAATTTCCAACCGCTATCAACCATTTCATCATATTCTCAAGAAGGACATTTCATTCAAATGGGATGATGAATGTCATAAAGCCTTTGATGCCTTAAAACAATACCTTCTTCAACCACCAACGTTCATTCCTCCTAGGGATGACCAACCCCTTCACCTATACATTTCTGCTACTAACCCTTCTTTAGGTGTCATGCTCACTCATCGTGATGAGAAAAACAAAGAGCAAGTGGTTTATTACTTTATCCATACCCTTTTGGACTACAAAACTAGATACACCCATTCTGAAAAAATTTGCTTAGCCTTAGTTTTCATCACCACCAAACTTTGTCATTACCTACTCAACAACAAAACCTTCATAGTTACCAATATTGATCCCATTTACTATATATACGCCAAACCCTACCAACATCAGCACGATACGCATTGTCTCATGCTTCTCGCATACCTTAACCTTGAATTCATCCATAAAAAGTCCATCAAGGGCCAAACCATGGCTGACCAACTAGCAGATGCACCTCTTTCCGGGAAGCAACCCTCTAACTTCAATTTCCCAAATGAATCCATAACTACCCTCTCCTTAGACGATACTGCTTACCAAATGACACTCTTCTTCGATGACTCCAAGTGTTAGCATGGGGATGGGACTAGTGTTATCCTCATTCCTCTTGATGGTGAATCTATGCCTTTATCTTTCAAATCAAATTTTGATTGTGCAAACAATGTCACCAAATGTGAAACACTTGTAAATGGTCTCTAGGTTTCTTATGCCTTAGATGTTACGTGAATCACTATCTTTGATTATTCCCAGTTGTTCGTAAACCAAGTCAATGGTATATACCAGTGTCGTAATAGAATAATTCAAAAGTATAAACATCATGTAGACATATTTTTGACCACCTTTGACCATTACATTCTTTAAACTTGTAACATTTCCATTTTAAGACTTTAGAAACAAGGATTTTTTTTATTTAATTTTTTGAAACATAATGTTCTCTATTCTTAATAAAACATCATTTAGAACACACATTACATGCAATTCAATCTCATAACATATAACCATATGCAGCTGTAATGACTCGGTATGCTACCGATCTCTCATTCCATGACTTGGTTACCAACTTATCTCTCATGTTAACTTAAAGTATAAAATAAATTATGTATACTCCATATACTTGGTTCTCCAACCCTATTCTGGGTACTGAGTGATATTTTTAAAGAACCTATCTAAATATTTGTTACCAATATTCATCTGACATCACATCACTTTAAAATAGGTGACACAGGAAAATGCAACCAAAAACTTGCGATACTTTGGCCAAAGATTTTCAACATACTGTTCATATTACTATTCCTAGACAACATACTCATCATTTTGAGATACATCCTTCACCTCACTCTTATGTTATCTAGATTGATCTTTACGAACTACTGTCAGTTCACTTGCCTAAGGTTTAACCCTAACCAGTTTTAGAAACATAATTTATTATAGGAAGACGTTCACAATGTCATAGGGTATATGGGCATACTCGGTTGACCTAAGTCAACCGGATGTGCCAAGGTACCCTAAGTCATTGAAAGCTACTACCTATCCTAAATATGCTACTAACTTGACCTAAAGAGAAACTAAGTTCAAGTCCTTATTTGTGTGTACATCTAGATGATCAATGTAGAAGGGTGTTTCTACATGTCAACTGCAACGTTGTATCCTTGAGAAGACCCTTTTCTTCTTAAAGGTATAGTTCTATAGTTCACATGTGCCAAAATCTGATAGAAACTGCCTCATCATGATGTATACCCCAAAGAGGTTATTAATACATTGTTAATTTGGATTATTACAAAGATTATAGAAACCATGCTAAAACCTAATCCAAAACTCCATAGGATCTTTTCTATATTTGATTTAATTAGTCATTAAAGAAATTCCTTAACTTATGTTTATTTTTTATGTTTGTTTTACTTGGCTTACCAAATGAATTCTAACTATAGTAGACTTTATATCGAAATGAAGTCTAATGATTAACAATCATATCACCATTCTTTAGATTACATTCCTTGTAGTGAGGAAGAGTCTTCCTCTACCTGATTAAGTGTTAGGGTTTGTCATACCCTTCTTATATTTCATGATTTCTATAGTTTTACTACATATTCATTACACATTCCGTTACTATGTTAGAAGTGTTTAGATAAATATCATTATCTTATGCAACTTAACAAGTTGCATCATAATAAGGGAAATTGAACTAATTCCCTTTATCTAACTTATCGAGTTTATCCGAATTAAACATATAACAGATATGAATAATATCATCAAGATAGGATTTCCATTACACAAAAAATATAAGTAAATCTCCAAATTTCAATTCATCATTATGAAACTATACATTTACAAGACTATGCATTTTAGGCATACTCTATAACAAAAAATCTCTTTTCTAAAAAGAATACAACTTTTTTTTTCAATAAAACTCAAGAATGAATCAAAACTCTTTACATAAGATTCAAAATTAAATAAGTCAATGCAACATGAAAGTTATTGTTTTCTTTTATCACTTATGATGTTCATCTGCTAAATTTCTAGCACTGGTCAGTTCAATGAACTGAACATGATAAGCACTAAGCATTAAAGTAAAGTGCATTCCACTCATTTTTTCATTAAACAACTCTTCTTTAATGAAATAATTAATATACATCATACACATAATCATAAGTAATAACATCTAGAAAGAAGTAAAAGTAGGAGAATTTGAATTCACTTTTAAGAAAAAAGCATAATATAATCTGCAACATCATAATTATATCAGAAGACTTAATTGATCCTATAAATTACTTTAAAAGAGTCAACAAGTCTTGTCATTCAATTATTTCATAAACCCATAAGAATAGAAATACACATTTATCTTTACCAAGTAGAAAAATAAGTTAGTTATATCATAGCTCATATTAGTATGCTTCATCTTTCCATGTAAACCAAGGAAGAGAATCAATACATATCTATTCCTCAAACACAATTCATCTGAATGAAAGAATTAGGTTTAGTACACACAACACTACCTCAATCGAAGATATCAATATAAGGAGTCCATAAATAAAGAAGCAACATCTAACAAAGAGTTCCAATTCAATCCAAACAGATTTAAAATAGTCTAATAGAAAGCCTTACTAACTTCTATCACTAAGTAGATATCATGCAAATATTTGAACCCAAACTTCCCACAAATCTAAGCTATACTTTAGCAACTAAATCTCTTAACCAATCCACAAGAAATTTCCATGTCAAAAGAGAGTCAATTAAAGAGAAGTTCACTCTATGAACTTATACAGTCAACATAAAAAGGATCTCAAATAGAAAAGGACCCAATCCATAATTCATTTCATTTATACTATAAAATGAATTCCCTTATCTATTTCAAACTTAGAAATTCATTAACTAGTTCCCAAAAGAGAACACAAACCGAATGCACAGTCAAAGAATGCACACTACAACTTTGCAATCAAAACTAGAGGGAAGTAGGTCAATAAGTAGGGAAGGTTAGGAGGGTAAAGGTAGGTAATGGGATATAACGACAAGTGGAGTGATGACAGTTAGGGTAATATATTCATAGAGGGTAATGAGTAGGGTACTAGGTATGAATGGTATGAGTGGATTGTGGTAATAATGGGTGATATGTAGGTTTGGGATACGATAAGTAAGAAGGGTTTTAGGAATAGGTTTTTTGGGTAAGAGATGTATGGGGTATGGTGAAGGATTAATAATTTTGTGATTGGTTGGGTGCAGGTGAGGGACCAGGTGCACATGAGAGATAGAGTACTTCCTCTATTACTATCAGTATAAGAGAGTGTGATGGTGGAGGAGTGACATCATTTTAGAGATGTTGGCCTTATTGGGGTCATATGGTATAGGCACATAGTTTTGAAGACAAGCTTGATGGTCACACTCATTGATATATGTGATTTAGTGACCAACACATTTCATTTGCCGATGGGTGAGATCACAGTCACCCTAGAGGATGTGTACATGATCATCTGGTTATCAATAGTGGGGACACAGGTGTATTATATTTATTCAAAGGCATCAAAGGAGTTGATAATGATATTATTTAGAGAGGGGATGGAAGAGAAGAGGTTCCATAGCACAAGCCTAAGTTATGGAGAGATGTACGTGAACCATCATGAGGAGATGAGGCTAGTGGTCTTGATTATAGAGGTGATGTGTTACTTTGCACTTCCAAATGTAGAGGGTGGGAGATTCCCATGGGAACTAATGGGAGTTCTCCATGACATAATGGAGGATAGGACCCGGTTTACTTAGGCACTAGCATACTTGGTGAAGCTATACCGGGAGTTATGGACCTATAGGTGGTTTTGGAGGTTCAACTTGTGCTGCACCTTTCTCTTACACTACTAGGCATAAAAGCACATCATTTGTGTGCATCCAATTGGTATGCGCTGAACAGATGCATTTGAGGTGGGTTTTGTTTAATTTGGCTACAGGAATTGGGTCCTTGTTGTTGGAGAGTGCAGGGGTTCCAAGGATACACATGATGTAGTGTACTACATGTGCATACTAGAGGTTTTATCTAGTGTATATATTATCTAGAGGTTGTATGTTGGATTCCCCTCATACAGGTAGATGTTAGTGGAGCTAGATGGATTACAGCTGGTGAGATGGATTAAGGGATGTCGTTCCGGTGAGCATGAGATGATCCTTATTAAAATGGTCAATCGATGGTTAGGATTACCCCAAGATGTGCCACCTTAATTTCCATAATATAAGAGGGATGACGTGGAGAGACCCATGTCTCCACCATGATCTGCAATGCCAACTGGGCAGGAGGAGCATCCCGTTAACCGGTTGATTGATGATTTGGTTTGTACATATGTATGCAAATGGTGGTTAGTATCCCAACTATGAGTAGCACCACCTAGGATAGGCTAGCCATATGTGGTTATCCACACAATTAAGAGGGATGCACTATAGGAATAGTTCACTGCGTTATAGGGATAGGTTACAGGTTTACAGGGGTAGTTGGCAGGGTCACAAGAAAAAGTGGCAGGGTTTCAGGGTCACTTATCCACTACACATGTGTAGATTGTGGCCATACAAGCCCAAGTTGTGGTAAAAGAACCAACACAGACACCGACATAGGCTGAGGGACAAGGTCCCATGGTATAGGTAATAACGTGATAGGGTCCCATGGTACAAACAGGAGGGTACATTACAGAGACACAGAGGCCGAAACCATAAGTAGCAGGTTAGGGCTTTCAAGGTACCGCGAGACCCATGACACCACCACAGAAAGTGTCAATGACTAGATTCTGGGATGCTCTGAGTGAGGCTAGGTACTACCAGGATCATTTGATTGTTGTCGGGATAGACATCCCTTCCTATGCGCAGTATAGGCTACAACAGGCCTCGAGTGAGAGGACCAAATCTTTCTCACATAGTGCAGAGACTACAAGGGGGTAGTGATCCTAGAGATAGGGTCAGGGAAAGGTGACTGGCTCATGGAGGTCGGGCCTAGTTGTAAGCCAAGAAGAGGCAAGGGCTAGACCCATGCTTGGTGGAGAGATGTTGGTAGAGTGCTGGAATGGAGGAGATGAGGAGACAAATGAGATAGATATGGATATCAAGTGATTAGTCACCATATGTGTTCATTATAATTTTTTCATATTTTTTATTTATATTGGCCTGTGTGCTAAAGATAATGAGGATGTATATATGATATTTTGAGTTTTTGCATATTGTACTGGCTTGTGCGCCAAAGATTTTGAGACATTTGTATATGCGGGAAATGTATTGTCACTGTACATATGCTCATATATACACAAGTTTTGAGGATGTATATATTTATGTATGATGTTGTATTGGTGGTTGTGATTTCTATTGTTATTTTGTATATGATGGAAACTAGGTGGACTAAGGATGATGGAATTAGGTTGGTGTAGGCATAATGAAGTTAGGTTGATGTAGGTATGGTGGAGTTAGGTCGGTATAGGCATGATGGAGTCAGGTTGATTTAGGCATGGTGGAGTTAGGTCAATTTAGGCATGGTGGAGTCAGGTCGGCTTGGGCATGATGGAGTCAGGTCAATTTAGGCATGGTGGAGTTAGGTCAATTAGGCATGGTTGGGTCATGGTTTATGGTTATGTTTTAAGTTCCTAGTTGTTGGTAACACGGAAAGAAAATGATGATGGTCATGGATGTTATGGTTTAAATTTCCAAATATTAGCTAGGGTGGAAATATAAAAATAATAAATGAATGATGTAATGAAGTGGTAAAAATGTTTGTTAATTAGTTCTTGTTTGGTTTAATTTCAACTATTGATATAAAATAAAAAATAACTAAGGTATAGCATGCATAGGAAAGTGAAGGGTAAATTAGTTATGGTAAAGAGTTGGTAAGCTAAATTTTAAGGGCCCCATACCCTCTAAGTTCTACCTACATAGACCCAATGAAAAGGGGCCGCATGACGATGTAGTTATCCCATAAGCTAGGGAGGAATACGATGATTTAGAGGAATGGGTTGGTATATTTTAGGCATGATTGAATTTACGTTATAGGTATGGTTGAGTTTTAGGTCATAGGCATGGTTGACTTTAAGGTCATAGGAATGGTTGAGTCATTTTAAATGTAGGTTTCGATGGTTTATTCTTGTATAGGATAATCAATAAGTAATGAGGAAGGAAAATGGTAAGAACTAGTAAAAGAGCCGCTTAATTAATGAGAACCCTAATGAAACTACCATAACCAAGACTGGATTATGAACGTAAGACCCTAAAGGCATTGTTTAATGGACTATTTTAAGAGTGAAGAAAGTAACATGATCATGAAATGTCATAGTTATAGAAACTGACTTGATCGGATAGAAAATTAGGGTGAAAAGGTAATGAGGTGAAAATGGGTGGTTTAGTGTAATTTAGTGTACGAATGCATGTTTACTTAGCAAGAAACCCACGATCAAAAATAGGCAATTCCATGATAAAAATTTCATCATTTTATTCATTTTTTTGTTTTTAATAGACCGATCGATGCGGGAAGTCTATATGGGATGAGTATATTATTTCCTTGAGGTCTTTGTGAAGCGATTGATGTAGGAAGCTTCTAAATATTTTTGTTGTATTTTTGCAATAACTTTAATAGTTGTCCTTCAAGGGAGTATTCTATTTAGAGAGGTGAAATAGAGAGAAGAGATGTCCTATTTTGAGGGAGTCATATTTTTCTAGAAGTTTGACTCAAGGAGTTGAATACCATTTTTGAATGGATGTTTAAGTCATGGACAAGACTATAGAGGAATATTAGGTTCTTGTTTAGAAGAGAAAACCATAGTACACTGGGGTTAACTATGAAAGTGGTGGTTCTAAGTGATGAACGACCATGGGATTCCATCTTTAAAAAGATTAAAAATTATCCATGAGAATCCTACCATGAGTAGAGTTGTGGTACTCATATTGAAGATAAGGCTGAAAGGTGACGGGTAATCACATGATTCTTGTTTACTTTTTCATCCTAAAAAATGGGTAACATAGAAGGTCAACGACGCTCAAGGGATGAGCGGTCAACACACAGAAGGTGATATAAGACGTAATGTCAACAATAAAATGGTCGAAGATGAAATTCATTGAGGGGATTAGGTTTGTGTTTACCTTTGAGTGAAGACAAACGATAAGGGTAACGATATAGTCTCTAAGCCAGTTAGGAGAAAATTTTCCTCATTTACTTTTCTCTTCTTTAGTTACATGTTGATTTTCCTTCAGGATGAGATTTCCAACATGAAAGGCTTGTTCATTGATTTGTTTTTCATAGGCACATTTGATACGTTTTTGGTAGATTTGGAGATGGTCAAGAGCATTAAGACAATGTTCATCTAATAACTTGATTTGTGTCAAATGATCCTGGCGAAATTCATCTTCATTGAGCATGTCTTGTAATGATATGCGGAGAGACGGAATCTGGACTTTGAGAGGAAAAAAATCCTTGATACCCTAGACCAGAGAAAAAGGTGTGGTAGTAGTCAAAGTCTGAATACTAGTGTGATAAGCTTGCAAACTACTAGTGCCAGTATCATCAAGTACTTTCATAAAAAAAAATTCAAGGTTTTATTGGTTGATTCTACTTGGCCATTGGTTTATGGGTAATAAGGTGACAATAAACTAAGTTATATGCCAAAATCTTTGCACAACTTAACTAGGGTTTTGTTTTTGAATTTATTTCTATTATTAGTGATGAGACGATGAGGAACATAAAAGTGAAAAATGATGTGATGGTTAATAAATTCACATATTTTCTTGGATTTTGTAGAAATGAGGGGAATGGCTTCTACCCATTTACCATAATATTCATTAGCAGTTATAATCCATTAATGACATTATGAAGAATGGGAGTTGATCTTGTTGACAAGATCTAAGCCCCATTGAGAGAAAGGCCAAAGGTCTCGTGTGACTTGTAAAACATGACTAGGTGTGTGATGAAGATTAGCATGATCCTGGAATTTTACAAAACATTTTACATAGTCACAATAGTCACGGTTTAGGGTTGACCAATAATAGCCAAGCCGAAGAATGTATTTTGTGACAACTAAACAATTAAAGAAGAATGGGAGTTGATCTTGTCGACAAGATCTAAGCCCCATTGAGAGAAAGGCCAAAGGTCTTGTGTGACTTGTAAGGCATGACTAGGTGTGTGATGAATATTAGAATGTTCTTGGAATTTTACACAACATTTTACATAGTCACAATAGTCATGGTTTAGGGTTGGCCAATAATAGCCAAGCCGAAGAATGTATTTTGTGACAACTAAACAATTAAAGTGGCATCCACAAATTCCATCATGAACTTCCTTAATGGTGTAGAGAATTTCAGAAATTGTAAGGTATCGTAAGAGAATACCATCGAAGCCACACTTATAAAGGAGACCACCCATGATGACACAGCGAGAGAAATTTTAAGAAAGGTACGTTTTCCATTACAAGTGAGATCAGTAGGTAGAATGGAAAGGGAAATATAGTTTGTAAATTGCTTATACCAAAGGTCACATGAGTCGGGTGCAATGGTTCCAATAGAGTAAACCTCATGAGGTAAATAAGAGGGTGATTTTAACCTTTGTATTATGAAAAATATTTTAGAGTCAGCAGGCGAAGCTGGTATCTAAGAAGTTAAATAGGCCATGGTATTCACAATTTTATTGGTAGAATGGGGGGTAGTTTTGTAACAACTTGAACAAACTGTTATATTTCTCTTTGTATTACAAGCATTGACATGTGATTTTCTTAAAAGAGGTGTGTTTCCTTAATAGATTGAAAATCATGCTTATTATGGATAAATCATCTCTTCTCTTGGATTAAGTGAACTGAAATGATATGGCTTTTAGGAATCTATTTTCACTTCTTGTTGATAAGCTACAATCATATTTTTTAGAGTTGAAAAATTATCTCTTTTGACTGACTCATCCTTGGATCAATTTCAGTGATCCAAGGAATGTTTTAAATCTTCTTAACAGACTGAATGGTAAAATGACATTCATTGGTTAAAATACATAATGGACTGAACTTGTGTTTGCTACAAATTCTTTATTATCTTGAAAGACCATGCCTACATTCTATTGTGTGTTGTGCTCGACTCTTCTTGATTAACATTTGTAGGGCGCTTAATGGCATTAAGGGAATTAGAAACCTACTTCATGATTCTTGAGAAAGAGATAATATAACGTATCCTATATCTAATAAGGTCTATCCTAATGGGTTTTGAGACTCAGGTAAATTTTCCTAGCTCTTTTTATGCCACTCTACATGGGATTACATCCTAACCTAAGTTGTTAATACTAAGTTAGTATGTAGGGATATAACCTAAGGGATGCTAAGTTATTTCTAACCTATTGCCTAATACTATTTGGTTAAGCTATGTCTTAACCTAAGGTGGAAATCTATTTGATTGAAGGTTATATCCTAAGGTTATACATTTAAATTACCCTAAGATCTAACCTAAGAAAATCGTATCTATCCTAAACTAATGGGGTATGAAAGGGAACCTAAGTGTTGATTGGTAAGTGGGAGCTAATTGGTGGTTCCTAAGATTTTAATGAGATGTGATTTTTATTTGATTTGGTATTAAGGAATGGAAGTACTGCAAGCTGGGTAGGGGCTAGGTAAATTTTAGTGGGGCTTATGTGGAGGCTTCAATAAGTATGGAATTACATGTTGGATTGGGATTGACATCTACCAGTTTTGGGAGGTGGTGGCAAGGAGAGATAAGCGGGAGAATAAGGAGTTATGGCATTAATGAATCTCAATTTTTTTGTGCAAACCGTATTAGAAGATTGAGAGGTAGGTTTGTGAGAGGTTATTTTGTTTTGCATGCATCGTGAATTTCACTCTGCATGGATCTATCTGGTTCCTTGAATCAATAGTTTGACTTCTTCTTTCTCTTGGCTATTTTTGGTTTCTCTGGCCTATCTTTGATCAGGGGAATGTATAAGAGGCATTGTGGAAAAATATTATTTTTGGTTGATCTTGCTTGGAAAAGAAGAGGAGTTGGAAACTCAGTTAGAAGTCTTCTTCGAATTGGAAGAGCAACTATCAAGCATGATAGGCTCTACCCATTAATATTTATTTCTTTCTTCTAAATGATTCATTAAAACAACTCAGGTCACTAGATATATATTTTTGCATGATGTGTCTGGTTATTTACTTGCATGCTTTCATGAAATCTATGTGGGTTTGGAATGTGAATCCTTTGTTGTTAATGATAGTATTTGGGAAATTTCTCTACACTAATTATTGGAGGTATTCATCCGAATTTGTATTTGAAGCTTTGTAGCTTGTATTCAAAGCTTTGTTTCTAGCATTTGAGACTAATGTTGAATGAACTATCTTGTCGCTTGTTTGGTTGTGAATCTCTATTTAGTATTTTGTTTTGTGAGCTTGAAGTGGAGCTCCATAGTTTTTTTAAGTTTTTGTTGAAGCTTTGTGTTCTATTATGAGCTTTTATCAGGACATTATGTTGGTTTTGGATAGAGTTGGAACTTGGTGTAGTTCTGAACTTTGGTTGAATCTTCATATTCAACAAATGTACTCATATTTAGTTCTTACGAATGTTGAACTTACTAGTGAGTTATTGAGTTTTGTTTTGTACTTACATTATGAACTAGAATTTTATTCTCATTTAAGGATTTGAGAATACTTGGACTCATATAAGAGCATTGGTTTTTTGGTTTTGAGCTTGTATTTATGGCTTTGAGTTTCTTTTAGGCTCATATTTGATCTTGTTTTTGTCTGAGTTGGTGTTAGAGCCTTGTAAAGTTTGAACTTATGTTTGAAGCTCATATTCAAAACTATATAGGTATTCCATTATTATGTGTTCTGGATTTATGTTGGAATCGACATGTTTACCTGTATTGTGAGTTGGGTTTTGTTGGTATTTGTTTCTGAAAAGATTTATTCTCTTTATATACTATTTGCTCAATAGGGGCTTGAAAGTTTAGTTTCGGTTTGAAGATGATCTGGTAATATCCTTATAATCTCCCTCGTGCCGCTCCTTGGTTGTGATTGGTTTTTTTGCTTCTATTCGTTGGACTGTATAACCTTTTTTGAACTAGACAGGGTGAGAGAAATCAAAGTTTAACCTATCCTTCTCTGTTCTGAGTGAACTTGTGTCTTGCAGAAAGCTTGACTGTTTTGTTGCTAATATTATAAGGGGATGGGAATTATGTCTTGTAATGGGTTTGGTTGGTCTTTTGATCTTTTGGAATAGTCGAATAAAGTTTGATGTTATGGGAATGATGTATTACTCTCTTCAGACCTTCTTAATTGTTTTCTTTGGTTTTATTGGAAGTTGAATTTAACACCTAGAATACTAAATCTTGTTTAAAGTATATATATATATATATATTATCTCTATTCAGATAATGTTGTATATCTATTCTTGTTTGGGACATGAACTACATACTTCTTGTATTGATCTGTTAAGCCATGTAATAAGAATTCAATTCTTAAGTTTGTAATTCCTTCTACACTTATATATCTTATCTATTTATGGATTCTTATTCCCTGAGGGGATCATAGAACAAATCTTTGGGTTTTAGGAAGAGAAATGAATATGAACCATGGGGATAGCATAAAGTTAGGGACTGTACTATGTATTTCTTTCTAAGATTTGAATTTTTACTTGAGCTTGGTGAATGGAAATAGGAAACCATCTTGTTAGTTTTGATTCGAAAGTTGTAGTGTGCATTCTTTGACTGTGCATTTGGTTTGTGTTCTCTTTTGGGAACTAGTTAATGAATTTATAAGTTTGAAATAGATAGGGAATTCATTTCATAGTATAAATGAAATGAATTATGGATTGGGTCCTTTTCTATTTGAGATACTTTTTATGTTGACTATATAAGTTCATAGACTGAACTTCTCTTTAATTGACTCTCTTTTGAGATGGAAATTTCTTGTGGATTGGTTAAGATATTTAGTTGTTAAAGTATAGCTTGGATTTTTGGGTAGTCTGGTTTCAGATATTTGCAATATATCTAATAACAAATAGAATTTAGGATTTTTGGTAGAGTATTTTAAATCTTCTTGGATTGAATTGGGACTCTTGGTTAGATGTTGCCTCTTTATTTATGGACTCCTTATATTGATATCTTGGATCGAGGCAGTGTTGTGTGTACTAAAAATGATTCTTTCATTCAGATGAATTATGTCTGAGGAATAGGTATGTATTGATTCTCTTCCTTGGTTTATATGGAAAGATGAATCATACTAGTATGATCTATTCTGTAACTAACTTATTTTGTTGCTTGGTAAAGATAAATGTGTATTTCTATTCTTGTGGTTTTATGAAATAAATGAATGACAAGACTTGTTAACTATTTTAAAGTAATTGATATGATCAATTAAGTCTTTTGATATAATTTTGATGTTGCAGATTATATTATGTTCTTTCCTTAAAAGTGAATTCAGATTCTCCTACTTGTACTTCTTTCTAGATGTTATTACTTATGATTATTTGTATGATGTATATTAATTATTTCTTTAAATCTGAGTTGTTTAATGAAAAAATTAGTGGAATGAACTTTACTTTAATGTTTAGTTCTTACCATGCTCAACTCATTGAACTGATCAGTGCTAGTAATTTTGTAGATGGACATCGTAAGTGATAAAAGAAGACAAGAAATTTCATGTTGCATTGGCTTATTTAATTCTAGATCTTATGTAAAGTGTTTCAATTCATTCTTGAGTTGTACTAAAAAATAAAAGTTGTATTATTTTTGGAATAGAGGTTGTTTGTTATACAATATGCCTAAAATGCATAGTCTTGTAAATGTATAGTTTCATAATGATGAATTGAAAGTTGGAGATTTACTTGTATTTGTTGTGTAAATTATCTTGTATTTTATGAAGGAGATAGAAATCCTATCTTGATGATATTATTCATATTTTTAATATGATTAATTCGGATAAAATTGATAAGTTAGATAAAGGGAATTAGTTCAATTTCCCTTATTATTATGCATCTTGTTAAGTTATATAAGATAACGATCTTTATCTAAACAATTCTAACATAGTAACAAAATGTGTAATGGATATGAAGTAAAACTATAGAAATTTTGAAAGATAAGAAGGGTATGAAAAACCCTAACACTTAATTAGGTAGAGGAAGAAATTTCTTCACTCAAAGGAATGTAATCTAAAGAATGGTGATCTGATCGTTAATCATTAGACTTCATTTCCCTATAAAGTCTACTATAGTTGAACCTATTTGGTTGTTACACCTTCTTTGAATGGTTAAGTTACATTATAATGGAACTTATGATGTTGTTGTCATGTTTCTGGATATCTATTTGTTAAGACAAGTAAAATTAACAAAAAAAGAAATCATAAGTTAAGGAAGTTCTTTAATGACTAATTAAATCAAATATAGAAAAGATCTTATGGAGTGTTGGATTAGGGTTTAGTAGGGTTGTTGTAATCTATGTAATTATCGATATTAATAATGGATTAATAACCTCCTTAGGGTATGTACATCATGATGAGGTAGTTTCTGTAGGATGTTGGCACACACCAACTACAAGACTATACCTTCGAGAAGACAAAGATCTTCTCAAGGATACAACATTGTAGTTGACATGTGGCAACACCCTTCTGCATTGATCATCTAGATCTACACACAAATAAAGACTTGAACTTAGTTTCTCTCTAGCTAAAGTTAGTAGCATGTTTAGGATAGGTAGTAGCTTTCAATGGATCAAGATACCTTGGCACATCCAGTTGAATTATGTCAACTGAGTATGCCAATATACCCTAATACATTGTGAGCATCTTCCTATAAGAAATTATGTTTCTAACTTGGGCTAGGGTTAAACCTTGGGCAAGTGAATCGATGGTAGTCAATAATGAACAATCTAGATAACAAAAGAGTGAGTTGAAGGACGTATTCTGGAATGATGAGTATGTCATCTAGGAATAGTAACATGAATAGTATGTTGAAAATATTTTTCCAAAGTATCGCAAGCTGTTGGTTGTGTTGTCTTGTGTCACCTAGTTTAAAGTAACGTGAATTCAGATGAATATTGGTAAAAATATTTAGATAGGTTATTTAAATAGATCACTCAGTACCCAAAATAGGGTAGTAGAACCAAGTATATGTAGTATACATAAAATTTATATAATATAAGTTAACATGAGAGATCGGTTGGTAACTGAGTCATGGAATGAGAGATTGGTAGCATACCAAGTCATTACAGCTACATATGGTTATCTATTATGATATTTATTGGTAAGGAATGTGTGTTCTAAATGATGTTTTATGTAGAACAGAGAACATTATGTTTCAAAAAAATAAAAAATAATTTTTTTTCTTGTTTTTAAAGTCTTAAAATGGGAATATTACATCTTGGTATCAGAGCTGAAGGTTACAGCTCTTAGACCTATTGTGTCCATAATTTGATGAAACTTAAATTTTCTTGTAACAGAAAATGGTTAGAACAAGAAGAAATGTTACAAATAATCCTCCGCTTGAGGAAGGAGTGGAAACTGCCCAAAAATGTGATGAGATCCTTGCTACCCTGTTAGACACAAGATATTGTTTGGATATACTTGAACAACAAGTAATGGGCAATGAGGAGGAAGATGATGCTGATAAAAATAATCAGCAACCTCTTGGGGACAATGCCAATGTAGGTGTTGATAATAACAATATGAACATACCTAATCTACCTGAGAAAAATAGGCTAGGTTGGCAGCTGACCTTACTAATGATATAAAAATGATAAGTCCACCCAAGTTTGATGGCACCACATTAAGAGATGGGGCTAAGAATTAGCTCAGTGAAATGGAGAAATAATTTGCAATAAGGAATTTCTCAGAAGAAACAAAGGTGATATGGGGAGCATATCAACTTTCCCATGAGGTATCTTCATGGTGGGACAACCATAAGGTTGAGTTAAACATTGATGAAACTAATATCACATGGGATCACTTTAAAGGTTACTTTAGGCAATGTTGGCTGCTGCAACTTTACTATGATCAGAAAATGACTAAATTCCAGAACTTAGCTCAAGGAAAGATAAATGTAACGGATTATTGGGAGTGGTTTACTAAACTCCTTAGCTATGTACCTCAGTACCAAACTGATGAGAAGTTCAGGATATGGAAATTCATCATGGGATTGAATCTTGTTATAGGAGGAGAGGTGGATGTTCATATCCCAACCATGATGGAAGGGGTTGTTGAAAATGCCATAAGGCAGAAATAGAAATTGAAAGAAATTTTTGCTCGTAAGGAGGAAGTAAGGAAGAAAATTCCCAACTCCTCTTCATCATCTCTTGCACCTAAGAAAGGACCATGGAATAAATTTGGAATGAAAAGTAAGTTTTCATCTGATACTAATAAGAGAGAAGAAACAAACAATTTTGTTGGTAATGCATAGAATTTCTTTTTCAAGAACAATAATAACGGACAAGAGTCCTATGGGATCAAAATGATAACTCTAGGGCTGTCAATAAACCTAGGCCTAGAAAGATACCTGTAGGAGGCTATTATAACTGTGGAAAAGATCATTATGTAAATCAATGCCTTTTGAAAAAGGATGATCGGAATCAACAACACTAGTTACACGCTACAGTAGCTAACAAGCAGTCTGAGAAATAGGCCACACCTATAGAAGTTCTGGGTAAGTTATTTGGTTTACCTATAACTATTGTTTTTGATACCGGAGCTATTGAATGTTTTATTTCTAGTAAATTAGCATCAAAACTAAAAAGAAAAGCTAGAGACATGGATAAAACATGGACTATAGAGTATGGAAACAATGTTGTTCATATAGTTAGTATGTGTCTTTTTGGATCAGTCCTTGATTTACCTAATTTTTCCACTGAATTTGATCTCTATGTTGCACCTTTGGGGTCTTATGATGTAATCATAGGTTTTAATTGGTTAGAAGAACATAGGCTAAAGTGGATTGTTTTGAAAAACACATTAGTTGTTTAGATGACCTGTAGAAAACAACAGAGATTTAGGGTGTGAAACATGATATTTCTGTTAGAAAACTGTCAGCTATGCAACTTTAAAAAGGACAAAAATAAAGGTTATACCTTATGTGTAGTAAAAATTGTAGAAACAACTGAAGAGAACAATGATGTCATAGACCTTTTAAATGAAGTCGTGCGTTTTAGGTCACTACTGAAACCGCCTGCTGCCACCTGCTGTCCCTGGTGTTGGTTCGGATGGAAAACCCCTCTGGTCTGGATCAGGGGTCCCTCTTGTTAGGGTCCCTCTCTCCAAAGCCGCTTGACGCTTGGAATAAAATAGTGGAGGGTTCCACATCTGCTCGTAGCTCAAAAAAGCTATCCCCTTCACTGTCAGATGGGTCCTTCTCTCTGCACATCCCCTCTCACATCACGGAGGTTGCTACTACTTCTCATGATCTGTCCTTAGTGGGTACATTGATGGGCCCTAGACCCCTATTAGAAGATATCAAAAAATGGGCACGGTTGAAATGGCAACCATGTGGAGCACTTGAAAGGTTTGATAAGACAAGGTTTTTCACCTTGGAGAGCACCTATAATTTTTGTGAAAAAGAAGGATGGAACTGTTTCACACGGAATGTTTTGGCTCTGCAGAATAGACTTACTTCTATCCTATCATTCCTTTGAGAAACAGATAAGGGTTAGGGCTAGGAGGAATACCTGTTGAATGTTGAGATGATGTGCACGTACCGTAGAGAGAGATCAGATCGACTGCGAAGAAATCCTTTTTGTCTTGGAAGGACTACCTGTAAGTAAGAATACAAGACCACAACATTTTTAATTAGACAACAAATGAGGGATCTGCCTTAGGCCCAAGAAATATAAAAACTTCCTTTCGAAGGTGGTCAGTTCCCCTTTTAATACGATTTAACACAAATGATAATATAAGAAAGATATTGCAAAATCACGATTTAGGTATCTCGTTACAAAGCAATAGAAACTAAACTATTAATAATAAAGCGTCACTTTGTTTGTTCGGTTACTGATCGTTGATATGTTCAGGTTGAGTTATAGGGATAAACCAGGTTTGGGATTCGGGGTTGTTAGGTGGAAAATAGGCAAGCAAAAGGTTTTGGGGTATAAGTCACAGTGACCGACGGTCGGTCACTGAGTAACTGACCGCGGTTAGATAACCACTGCCGGTTGAGGATAAAACGATACCGGGTAGGGGTCAGCAATCTAAGTGCTTCTGGATAGAAGTTGGTTGCAAGATGATTGTGGGGGTTATTAGGATTGGTGGATGGCTAAGGGGAATGATGGGAGGATAGGGAAGACTCAGAGTGTGGTAAAATTGCCTTCTGGGAAATATCAGGATGTATGGATGAAGGTTAGGTGCAGTATGTTGTTGATAGTAGATCTAGGAATAAACTTATGATTACGGATGTGATTCAAATAGTCTCAAGAAACTGTTAACAAAGAGACATATAGAAGGTTCTACTTACTCGTCCTTTATTGACGAGAATGACAGGGTCCAAGAACTGTGGTGATGAAGGTAGAACTTAGATAGGACGTCCTGACGATCAGAAGATGAGATGTCTTCCTCTTCACAATGATCAGCTGAGTGTCACTAGGGCTCTGGTTGTGCAGTTGCAATCTTGGGCTTGATTTCCTTTCTCTGCAAACTCTTCCTGTTTCTTCACTTGTCTCTGCTTCGGCCCAAGAAAAATCTGGATTCTCTCGATGATTTCTCCTTCTCCTGATCAAATGAAAATCCGATCCTTTGTTTTGTTGGTTGGAAGTGGTCATTTACAGGGAACCGATGGCGGTTACGCAACCGACGGCGGTCGAGTAGGAACCGGGTATCGGTCAGGTCAAAGCGGGCTATTTTTGGTTAAAATAGGCCAGCTTTCCCTCATTTTCTTCCGAGGGATTGGTAGCGGGCTTGGTCAAGTGATTATGAAGTTGGGTTTTAGGTGGTGGATGAGGAGTAATTAGTCATAGGTGTGGAATTGGACCAAGTTATAGGTCTTAATTAGGTTAGTTTAGGGTTAAGACTAGGTCATGATGAGGGGGCGACATGAGGTGGCAGGTATGGTGATGTGGATTTATTAATTATAAGGTAATTAATAAATAATTGTGTAAGGTTTAGGTGGTGAGGTTAGGTTGCAAAATGTGATGCGGGTCACGAGGGGTCGTAAGACACAAATTTGGTGTCTACATTAGCCCTCTTATTGTCGTGTAGTTTGTTTTGTAAAGCTGCACGGACAATAATAAGAAGTGGTTACTCCTGTTAAGGGTATAGGTAATCCCCCTCAAATCTATCACAGATTTGAGGTAGCGTGAAATCAGGGATAGGGTTGATAAAGGGTAAATGGTGTTGAGATGAGGGTGAGATGGTGGGGTAGGTCCAAAGAAGCAGACGCACGTTGAAATTCAGTAGTGCGACCAAGGTACATGATGTGACTAGCAAACCAGTAATGCATAGGCAAAGGTCGATAGTTTATCCAAACAAGGGTGATATAATCATGTTATCCAAGGCATAGGAAGTAACTCCAGGGTATATAACACGTAAGGTACAGGAACGTTTAGGCTTGTTTGGTAGTACCAACTGGTTGGTTTGGTTGAGATAAACGTCACGGTCTAGATCTTAGGAAAAGTTGGTCGACAGGTCAAGTCAAGGACCCTAATCATGCTAAAACATGAACAGGTGAGCTCGATTGAACAAAAAAAATTACATGATGGGTGGATAAAAGTGTATGTTTTTGATGTTGGGCGAAGGTATTTGAAGTGGTACGGCCTTGGGTCGGGCTAAGTGATGAGTGAGGGCCGTGGGTAGGGCCAAGTTGTTGGGTTGCGGCCTTGGGTCGGGCCAAATGGTTAGGGTGAGGCCTTGGGTCGAGCCAAATGGTTAGGATGAGGCCTTGGGTCGGGCCGGATGGGTAGGGTGAGGCCTTGGGTCGGGCCAAGTTGTTGGGTTGTGGCCTTGGGTCAGGCCAGATGGTTGGGGTGAGGCCTTGGGTCGGGCCAAATGGTTAGGGTGAGGCCTTGGGTCGGGGCGGATGGGTAGGGTGAGGCCTTGGGTCGGGCCAAGTTGTTGGGTTGTGGCCTTGGGTCGGGCCAAATGGTTGGGGTGAGGCCTTGGGTCGAGCCAAATGGTTAGGGTGAGGCCTTGGGTCGGGCCAAATGGTTGGTTGCGGCCTTTGTTACGGGCCAAATAGGTGGGTTGCGGCCTTGGGTCGGGCCAAATGGTTAGGATGAGGCCTTGGGTTGGGGCGGATGGGTAGGGTGAGGCCTTGGGTCGGGCCAAGTTGTTGGGTTGCGGCCTTGGGTCGGGCCAAATGGTTGGGGTGAGGCCTTGGGTCGAGCCGGATGGTTGGGTGGCGGCCTTGGGTTGGGCCAAATGGTTAGGGTGCGGCCTTGGGTCGGGCCAAATAGGTGGGTTTGGGGCCTTTGGTCGGGCCAAATAGGGTGGTTACGGCCTTGGGTCGGGCCAAATAGGTTGGGGTGTGGCCTTGGGTCGGGCCAAATAGGTTGGTTGTGGCCTTGGGTCGGGCTGAAGTAGGTTGGGTTGCGGCCTGTGGGTCGGGCCAAATGAAGTTAAGAAGGGTTTGTCACCAAAGGTTGATATAGGCGATGTGGGTGAAAAAGGGCAAATAGTAAATAAGGGCCAGAAATTGGGGTAAATTTGGAGATAAAAACTGATGTCGATTGTATATGACCGATATCGGTGAGGGGACCGATATTGGTTCCTTAGGGCATAATAAAACTGATATTGGTTATAGGGCGAAAAACCTATAAAAAGAAAAATACGGCCTGTCATTGTCACTTTTGCAATTTGGAAACCAATTTGGAGTTGTCTGACATGGAGATATTAAGATTGGAGCACTTGGTTGCGCTGAAGTGGCGCTATTTGACTGGAGGAGTTAGTTGATTAGTGGGCCCGAGTGAGGAGGAGGCAGCAGTTGATTAGTGGAGGACCCAGCAGAGGACATTTGGAGCCATGGCACAACCAGGAGGAGAAGGAGGGGTTGGACCAGTTGGACCACCACCACCCATCCCTCCACGATGACGTGTCGTCGTACGGGTAGGTTCGAAACCCCTCATTGTGTGTATTTTATTGCATTATGCTATATTTGGGGTTTGGGTAGGAATGTACATTTTTAAGGAAATAATTAGAAAATGGAAATGATTTGAAAAAGAGAGAGGGTAGATAGGTGAAATAAGCCAAGGCGGCTAGGGTGGGTAGGTTTTTAGGGTATTTGGGTGGGTAAATTGGTAGAAAAATGAAAAAATGTAGGTGGGGGGGTCTGCGCGGGGTTCGGCTCCGGAAATTTACAGCGACCGATGTCGGTCGCTTAAGGCGACCGGCATCGATTGCTAATTGTTTGGAAAAGGCGGGACGTTGTGGGTGGCCGGTGTCGGTCGGTCGTGGACCGGCGTCGGTGGGAAGGGGATCGCGGTCGGTTATGGGTGACCAGTACCGGTCCTTAGTGTCGGTGTTGGTTTACCGGCTATGTTGTTGTTTTTGAGTTTATCGGTGATTTGGCGTATGGTTTGGGTTGGGGTTTTTGGTATTGTTTGGGTGTTTTTAGGTGCAGTCCTGACTTAGGTTTATTTCAATTTGTTTTGGGTGTGGGATTTGGTTTTTGGTTTGTGGATGTGGTTTGGGTAGGCATGGTGTGTTATTTGAGTATTGTTTGGGTTGTGTTGTTGTTTTAAGTGTTTAGATGTGGTTATGGTATTTGGGCATGGTTTGGGTCGTTTGAGTATGGTGTGGGTTGTTTGTTTGGGTGTGAAGAGGGAGGGGGATAGCGTAGAAGTTGTTAGGGGAAGAAAGATGGGCGTAGACGTGTGGTATGGAGTCGGGTTGTGGTTAGGTGGATAAGAAAGGGGATATAGAGAGGTAAAGTAGATGTTGTGATAAAGAGTAGGGCTAATGTAGTGGGTTGGTTTTGCAGGCACGTCAGCAGCTGATGATGCGGGACAGGATGCCCCCACTGTTGAGCCGGATGCGGCCACACGTGTCCGCAGCACACTGGGGTATCATGCGCGAGGTGGGACTCGGCGGAGTCCAGCGGTACAGAGCGATCGATAGGGATCATAGTTTGATGGTCGCCCTCATCGAGAGATGGGATCTGGCGACCAATGTGTTCCATCTCCTGACTGGGGAGATGACTATCACATTGGAGGATGTGTATCGCATCCTTCGACTGCCGATTGAGGGAGAGGCAGTCTTTCAGGTGGACGCAGAGACTGCCATGGACAGCATCCTAAGGTTTTTGGGGATGCAGCCGTGCTACTGACCTATCACAGTGCGAGCATCACGTACGGGGATATGTACCGTGCCCACCACCATGAGACACGGCTTGCCATGCTGATGATGATCGGGATCACCTGCTTCGACCTCCCAGACTCAGAGGGAGGCCGCTTTCCACGGGCCTTGATGGGGGTGCTACATGAGATGGTGGAGGAGCACACGTGTTATGCTTGGGCACTAGTATACCTGGTACAGTTGTATCGAGAGCTGTGGGGCTGTCGCCAGATGAGGTGATTCAGGATTTGTTCGACGTTTTTGCTACATTGTTGGGCATATGAGCACATCATATGCCTTAGACTAGTAGGGCTGCCCCAACAGCCAGGGCCACAGGTCATATATAGATACGGCTTTCAGAGGTGGTTGGGGGTTGTGGGCCAGCCACGAGCAGTGCTTGCAGGGCGGGACATCGCTTATTACCGGCATTTATTAGAGGGCCTGACAACGGCAGATATTGTATGGAGACCGTATAGAGGTCATCACCCTCACAGAGGAGCCCGAGGACAGTTGCAGGGGATCCAGTACACATTCTGGATAGCAGGACGAAGGTCGGGAGAGTATGAGAGGATACCCCTGGAGAGGGTACGCAGGCAGATGGGGCTACGACAGGATGAGCCCCCTCGCTTCCCTCAGTACTGGAGGGATGATGTAGAGGCCCCACTGCCTGCACCATAGCCCGTGGATCTAGATTGGGTTGCTGAGAGGCCTGCCGATGACACTGTAGATGATGCTGGGTGCACAGGCACATTTTTGGTTTGGTGGGCCAGAGAGAGAGCTGCGAGGATAGCACAGCCCACACAGCCAGACTTAGCGGCTGTTAGAGCAGAGAGGGACCAGCTCATAGGGCTGGTACAGTTATTACAGGGGCAGCTTGCTGCTGCACAGGCACAGATAGGTGTCTTATAGGGGCAGCTAGCCTAGGCTTAGGTACAGGGACAGGCACCACCACCAGCAGCAGCACAGCCACAGCCCCAGGCACAGGTACAGGCACAGGGGGCACTGGTAGTAGGTGTCTGGGGACCAGCCCTAGCACCTACAGTGGCTCGAGAGCGTTACATGGAGGCTAGAGTGGAGGCCCGATACTATCAGGATATTCTTGATGGTACCGGGGCTGATTATCAGCCCTATACGGCACATAGAGTAGAGACCTCACGGAGCCAGAGGTCTCAGGGAGATGCAGGCATAGCTGGTGGGTCCGTCACAGGTAGGAGGTGAGAGGTAGGACAGGGACCAGCAGGCAGACAGGAAGAGGGAGGTGGAGAGAGCTGAGGGGTCCCTGCACATTTTATTTATTGGACATGGGCACCGGTCTGCGAACCGGTTGTGTTGATAGAGGCCTGCGTGCCTATTTATTCATTTATTCATTCATTTATTTATTATACCGGCTTGCGAGCCGAGTACGGGTTGTATAGTTGATACCGGCCTGCGAGCCGAGTATGTTTTTGATATGAGAGACCGGCCTGCGAGCCGAGTATGTTTTTGACATGAGAGACCGGCCTACGAGCTGAGTTGAGATTATTGACAATTATTGCGGCCTGCGTGCCGGCTTTGTTATATTATGAGATCACAGAGGCCCCTATGCAAGGCAAATTGTATATTTGAAACTTTGGATATATAGATATGATGATTTGACCCACATGCTGTGTTTAAAATATTTTTAAGTATTTTGTCGATGGTTTGTGATATAGGATGTATGATGAGTTGGATCCAAATGGTGTATAGATTGATAGTTTTTTTTTTTGATATCCCTAGTTGATGGCTTGTTTGTTTTTGGTAATATAGATAGATGATGTGGATGAAATTATAATGAGATGTGGATGAAAAGATTATAGATAACGGTGTTATTATGTAGGAAAAAGAGGCGGGCGGCACAAAAATTTGCAAAAAATGAAGAAAAGGCTTAGGTTTAAGTAACAGGTTGGGCGTGACCGATATCGGTTATGTAACCGATGTCGGTAGCTATATGACCGGTATCGGTTACAAAACCAATATCGGTTATGCAAGAATTTTTTTCCTAAAAATAGAACTGCTGGGTTGAAAACTTAAGTTCTTATTTTTAGAGACATGAAACATGTTAAATATGTGAATGTGACATTGTTTGACAACTGCTACAGGTAATTGCATGAAAGAATTTGAGTGATAAGGAGGAAAGAGACAGGTGAAGTGAGCGTGGGCTGAGGTTCAGAAGGCAGAAAGACCAATTATATTTGAAGAGGGTGGTGAACATGGCTGAACAAGGAGAAGCATCCAGCAGGCAGGGACGAGGGGGAAGACATGTTCCTCCCCAAGCTGCTGCATCCCGAGAGGTAAACTATTTGGTTGTAATTTGATTCGTGCATGTGTTGTAAATAGGTTGAAAGAAGTGTAAGTGGGTAAAGATGAGAAAAAAAGGTGATAGGCAAGGGTTGGGGATGGTATGAGTGCTATGGGGTAGATAAACAGGGTGGGCATGTATGTTTTTAGGTATAAATAGGAGTAAACGGGAAAAATAATTATCTTAGGTGTATGTTTTAAGCAGGGTAGGTATATTTTTAACAGTGACTGGTATCGTTTGGAAGTAACCGATATCGGTTATGTATAACCGGTATTGGTCACTGTAAGGGCTTCCAGATTTTGAGAAAAAACCCGTAGAGATTTGTTCTTTGAAATAATTATGTGTCGTTTTGATGTATGTAGGCAGAAGCAAGGTTAAGGATGAATGATACTGTGCCAGCGTTGTTGTCACGAATCTGAGTGGATGTAACACCAGCTGAATGGGCATTGATAAATCGGTTGGGGTTAAGTGGAATTCACTATTATTCAAGAATTACGCGTAACCATGCCATGTTGCAGGCGTTGATTGAGAGATGGAATCCAGAAAATAATACCTTTTATCTACCAACATGGGAGATGACAGTGACTTTGGAAGATGTGTTCCATATTTTGAGACTCCCAATGATAGGAAAAATAGTGTATCAGGCATTGCCCAATGCGGGGCAGGCAGCGATAACAACAATATTTGGGTCAGCTGCACGAGATTTGACACAGCAAGGTTTATCATTTACGTATGGTACAATGTATGCAACACACCCTGAGGAAACAAGGTTGGCCATGCTATTAATGATAGTGGTGGGGTATTATGCATTGCCAAGGTCGGAAGGTGGAAGATTTCCCAAAGCATTGATGAGTATTATTTGGGAAATGATAGAAATGAGCGTGACATTCGCATGGGCACCCGCATATTTGGCAGAGTTATATAGGGGTTTATGGGCCTGCAAGCAAAAACACAGGACAAAACTGGATTGTTCATACTTATTACATTGTTGGGCCTATGAGCATATTGTTTGTGTGCGTCCAAGAGGCCGACCCATTGAGTCGAGAGAGGTAGGAGTGCAAAGCTTGGGATTCAGACGATGGGTCCAGATAGAACAAGAAGCGAGATCCCAGGCCGTGATAGATGACATCGAGTATTATAGACAGGTATGGGAGATGGTGACTGTTGCGGATATTTGTTGGAGGCCGTACAGGAACTATATGGTGATAGAGCACATAGCTGAGGAGTTGAGGGGTGTAGAGTGATTGAGGTGGATCGCAGGGCATAGGCCAGGCGAGTACGAGAGGATTCCTCAAGATCACGTGCGGTGACAATTTGGGTTCGTTTAGGATATTCCTATGACATATAGACCATACATGAGGATCAACGCCGAGGCAGCATTTTCACCTCCCTGGCCGACACCTCCAGAAGGGCCAGAAGAGATAGCAGCTGATCGTAGGGTTATGGATGCGGGAATGACAGAGGCCTATAGAGTATGGTGGGTAGCAGAGCTGCGAGGTGCATGTGAGTGCTGTGACATAGCTATGATTACAGCGGAGAGAGATCATCTGCAGGATTTGGCTCGCCAACTTCAAACACAAGTGAATGAGACAATGGGAATGTTAGAGGCTTCACAGCTATGAGTGGAGAGACTGGAGGCAAGATTCCTCCATGCGAGAGGACGTATTCATATGTTACAGGAGATGTTGGCGGATCAATGGGAGGAACCAATGGCAGTGGCACCTTTGAGGATGGAGAGACCAGCTGAGAGGCATCGACAATCATGATCACCACCTGATTCGGGAGGATGCGCAAGGGTCTAAGTGAATTTTATAGGAATATAAGAATAAATAAGGATGCCGACCTGCGAGTTGATGATAGAGAAGATGTATTTTTTTAAAATCTAAAATAAAACTAAATATGTATGTGGTTTTGAGTGATGATAATAATAAGAATGGTTGTGTGTTGAATGTTGTTTTTATTTGTTTTGAAAAAGGATAAAGATGAATGTTGGCAAATAGAAATACACAAAAAATATTTATATTGACAACACATGAGAGGGTATGGTAGGGGATGGTCGAGCTAACCTTGGGAGACGCCATGTCTCCTAAGTGCTTCCTACATAGCCCATTACACAAAGCAAGGAAGGGCCTCAGACTGATGTAGTTCTCCCTTAGGATCAGGGAGAGGTGAATTCAGGTAATTTGGTTGTGATTAGGCAATTTTTTTGGTTGGTAAAAATTTGATGTTGGTAGGGTAATGTTGTTGGTGTTGGTAGGGTAAAGCGAATGTTAGCATACCGAAATAGTAGGGAATCATATCCAGATTAAGGTCAACACACAATCCTAGAGCCGAGAAAAAGAGGCAAGAGTGTCCCATAATTGAGAAGAGCTAAACAAACCACATATTAATGTAGGATGAGCTTGAATCCCTAGGTACCTTGCATAGGCGAGAAGTCGATAGGTGAAAAGAGTAGTATAATCACAATATATCGGATATACGTCACGTCCCTTGAGTTTTGTTTCTTTGACAAATGGTGAGGTGAGGTGGTTGATGTGGGCGAGGGTGCAGGTGAGTTTATTATAAGATGATTATTCTGACAAAAGAAAACCAAACCTAAATAGACAAGTCCATGATTCAGAAGTGTTTGAAGTACTACTTGTATTTTCATTTTTCTGGATATAGACTGATCGATGCGGGAAGTCTACATGGGATATGTATTTTGTTGTTCTTGAGGTCTTCATGAAGCTGATCAATGTGAGAAGCTTCTGATAAAGGCTAACTATGTATAGCTATCCTTCAAGGGAGTAGTCTATTTATAGTAGCAGATGCGGTGCTTATGTATAGCTGTCCTTTGGGGGAGCAGTCTATCTATAATAGGAGTAATAGTTTGGTATATAGCTGTCCTTCAAGGGAGCAGTCTATTGTATAATTTAGAGGTCTAGATGTCCATTGGGCATTAAGCATCTAGTTTTTTGTAAGAAGTTTGACTCAAGAAAATCCCATAAGTGTGTAATTAAGAATGTGTCATTTTGATACTTTGAAGTCATGGACTAGACTAAAAAAGGGGAAGCCATCTTTTAAGGGGAGGTGATAATCAAACCATGTGAGCTTGATTTGATTTTGAGATGTAAGAAACAAAGTGTATGCGGTGGTAAATGAGCTCAAGGCACGAGCGTAAGGTAGATAAGCAGTGATATAACACTAATTTCAATAGTAGAATGGTCGGAGATGCAAGGCATTAAGGGGCTCAGGCTCAGGTTTACCATTAAGCGAAGCTAAACGATAAGTGCCTGATCCATAAGTGTGAGTGATAATGTAAGGCCCAATCCAATTAGGAGCAAATTTTCCACGTTTACTCTTTTCTAGTTTGGTTACATGTTGATTCTCTTTCAGGACAAGATCACCAACCTTAAAAGTACGCTCATGAAGTCGTTTATCATAAGCACGCTTGATGCGTTTTTGGTAGATTTGAAGGTGGTCAAGAGCCATAAGACAACGCTCGTCAAGAAGCTCTAATTGGGCTAACCGCTCTTGACGGAAATCATCGTTAGTGAGAATACCCTGGAGAGATATTCTGAGGGAGGGTATTTGTATTTCAAGAGGCAAGACAGCCTCGGTACCATATACCAAAGAAAATGGTGTGGCATTAGTGGAGGTACGAATGCTAGTACGATAAGTCCAAAGGGCAAAGGGAATGTGATCATTCCAGTTTCTTCCAGACTCATTGACAACTTTCATGAGGATTTTAGTTAGGGTTTTATTAGAAGACTCAGCCTGACCATTGGCCTACAGATAATAAGGTGATGAGAAAATAAGTTTGATACCAAAGTTGTCACAAAGTTCTTGTAACAACTTATTTTTAAAAGATTTACCATTATCTGTTATTAGGCGATGAGGAATACCAAAACGACAGATAATGTGATGGTTAACAAATTCGACAATTTTTTCTTTTTTGATTGAAATGAGTGGAATGGCCTCCACCCATTTTGTGTAATATTCGGTTGCTGTGATTATCCAATGGTGACATTGTGAAGAAGGTGGGTGAATCTCACCAATAAGGTCTAAACCCCATTGTGAGAAAGGCCAAAGATCTCGTGCGACCTGTAGCGGATGGCTAGGAGTATGTTGAAGGTTGGCATGTTGTTGACACATAACACAACGCTTAACATATTTGTAGCAGTCGTTGTTAAGAGTAGGCCAATAATAACCTAGGCGAAGGATTCATTTGGCCATGGCAAGGCCACTAAAATGTCCACCACAAATGTCGTCATGGACTTGTTGGATGGTATAGGTGACCTCTGCACCGGTTAGACAGTGAAGGAGGATGCCATCAAAGCCACGTTTATAGAGGAGTCCCCCCATAACAACATAAACAGAAACACTTTTAAGAAAATCTCGTTTTCCGTTACTAGTAAGGTCAGGTGGGAGAACAGAGGTTGTAAGGTAGTCGTGAAATTGGTGGTACCAGGTATCCTGCGAATTAGTAGACATAGTATTTATCATACAAACTACCGGGGCTGAGTAGGATGGGGCAAAAATTTGTTGGACCAAGACGAATATGTCAGAGTCAGTTGGTGCGGCAGGAATTTGCGAGGCTAAGCAAGCCATAGTATCCGCAAATTTGTTAGTGGAGCGGGGAATGGTCTGGATAGAATAACGAGTAAAGGAGGTCAAAAGTGAATCCACGTAATGTTTGTACTTTTGAAGTTCCTCATTCTTACATTGGTAGATGCCCATAACTTGATTGACTACCAATTGAGATTCGCCAAAAATATTAATAGATTTGACACCTAAGTGTAACGCAACCTGGAGACCCAAAACAAGGGCCTCGTATTCCGCTGTATTATTAGTGCAAGGGAAATCAAGCTGGAATGAAAGAGGCATAGGTTCAGCGTCAAGAGGGATGAGAACAACGCCAGCTCCTCCGTCGCGCTGGCATTTAGATCCATTGAAGAAGAGGGTCATTTGATACGACTCTTCCCTGAGTGAAAGAGTGGCGATGAGTTTGTCAGGGAAATTAAAATTGGTGAATTGTTCCCCAGGTAAAGGGGCCTCCGCAAGTTGGTCTGCAATAGTTTGTCCTTTGATTGACTTCTATTGTACAAACTCAAGGTCGAGGTCGGTGAGGAGCATAAGCCATCAGGCGATGCGTTGGTTTAGATGTGGTTTGGCATACATATAATGAGTGGGGTCCGTGTTGGTGATGACAAAATTTTTGTGATTCAGGAGGTAATGTCAGAGTTTTGTGGCTACGAATGATAGGGCTAGGCATAATTTTTCTACATGTGTATACCTAGTCTCGTAATCCACGAGAGTACGACTTATATAATAAACGGCTTGTTCTCAACGTGCCGAGTCCCGATGTGCGAGCATAGCTCCTATAGCATGGTCAGTGGCAGAAAGGTAAAGGTAGAAAGGATGATCATCCTGAGGTGGAATAAGCACGGGTGGCTGCAAGAGATAGGATTTGAGAGCTTCAAAGGCTTGGTGACACTCTTCACTCCATTGAAAGGCAATGTTCTTTTTAAGAAGGTGATGGAAAGGGTGACATTGATCCGAGAGTTGGGAGATGAAACGTCGGATGGATTGAAGTTTACCCTGTAAACTACGCAATTGTTTGAGGTTTTTGGGTGGGGGAATTTCTAGGATAGCTTTGACTTTAGATGGATCAACCTCAATGCCACGCAAAGAGATGATAAAGCCAAGAAGTTGTCCCAAAAGAACACCAAAGACGCATTTCTTTGGTTGAAGCTGGACTGAATATTGTAACAGGCGATCAAAAATAATGGTTAAAACATCGAGATGTTCACTGCGATGTTTAGATTTGCCAAGAAGATCATCGACATAATCCTCAAGGATAGTGTGCATAATGTCATGAAAAATGTAAGTCATAGCCCGCTAATAGGTAGCACCAGCATTCTTAAGGCCAAATGGCATGACACGATAATAGAAGGTTCCCCAAGGAGTTATGAAAGCATTTTTATGTTGATCGGCCGGGGCTACCAAAATTTGATTGTATCCTGAAAAACCATCCATGAGAGAAAGCATTTCATGGCCTACAGTGAGATCAACAAGTTGATCAATACTTGGGAGGGGGAAGTCATCCTTGGGGCAAGCGAGGTTAAGGTCTCGGAAATCCGTGCACATCCGAAGTCCCCCCGTCGCTTTAGTGACAGGTATGATGTTAGAAATCCATTGAGGATAGTCAATAGACAAGATGAAGGAAACAGAAAGAAGGCATTGAAGCTCTTCTTTGACTAAGAGGGCAATGCATGGATGCATTTTTCTCAATTTTTATTTGACTGGTTTGGAATCGGGGTTTAAGGTGATGTTATGGACGGAAATGGTAGGATCAATTCCTGGCATGTCAGCGTAGGACCAAGCGAAAGCTTGGTTGCGGGTACGGAGAAAGGTAGTAAAGGCAGCTTGTTCTGATGTGTTAAGGGATTGTCTAATCTTCACAATGTGAGGATCCTCCTTTGTGTGGATGTTGATTTCTATAGTCGACTCATTCAACATGGTTTGAGTTTCATATGGTAAGGCGCATTGAATATAGGAGTCGTCCGCCCCAAGGTAAGTGAGGATGGAGTCGTCATCCTGGCACTCAACAACATTAACCGAAGGCGAATCCTCTCCGATCATGTCTGGATACAGAAGGGGAAGAGAAGATGGATCCTCATTATTGTGTTGATAAGTGAGAGGACCTATGAAGATAGCATCTATGAAAAAAAAAAAGTTAGGAGGGATATATTTAGGGTCTATCGACTCTGTTGGTGATGATGGCAAAGTGGGTGATGATGGTTTGGTAGGGGTGATGTCATCTTCTTTGAGGATACAACTGACATGAGGTATCTCCTGTGTAGGTGTTTCAGGAAAACCAAGACCACTGTGATCATTGTGTTTGCGTGTAGTCACGGGAATGAGTGTATGTCGGCCTTGTTCGTAAAGACCAAAACCAAAGCCTTTCCAAGCACAGCGAGTCAAGAAGGTGAGGGCGAAACGACGATTTGTCAAGTATTGAAAATCGGATTGGAAGGGAACCACACCAAGAGGAGGTTCAGGGGTAATGGAGGATGCGTCAACACCCCCATATGTTAGGTTGGTGCGGCAATGGGGTGGTCCATAAGAGATTACCTCCCCCACGCGACGGTTGTAGGTGGGATGTGCATGTAACTGTCTGTACTCCTGCGGGGTATGGAAAGAGCTAACGTTATATAGGCGGTACTCCCCCAGCATAAGGTGTTGAAAAAAATCTACTAAGGGGTCAGAGGTTGGGATGTTATCTACGGGAAAGGAAGTAATATTTGTAACGGCGGTTTCATTAGTTAAAGGTGTAGGTGCATCGGAAGTGGATAGCTGGGTTGGATGAATGGGTGTCTTGACTGGTACAAGCACATCATTAGGGTGATACAACATATTGCAAGTTTTAAAGGGGGGAGGATCAGCTTTTACGGTGTAGGACTTCCCCTCATACTCAAATTTTATGCATCTATGTAAGGTGGAGGGAACGCATCCCATAGCCCGGATCCAAGGGCGGCCTAAAAACATATTGTATTGGAACTCTCCCTCAAGGACATAGAAGAGTTTAGGTAAAGTACGTGGTCCTACACGAATGTTAAGGATCGCGGTGCCTAAAATAGAAGTAATAGCATCATTGAATGATCGCAACATGATGGGGTTGGCACACATGCAACTAGAAGGGATATTCCTTTGTTGGAAGGATTTTGAAGAGATGATGTTTAGGCTAGCGCCCCCGTCAATCATAACACGACATACCCGAATATCCCGAACGTATGCTGAGATGAAAAGAGCAGGGTCAGGATCTTCGGCACCAAAGTCGATAATTTCATCTTCAGAGAAACTGACAGCAGTGGCTTGTTGTATAGAGACAGGAGTGGTTGGGGAGATAGATTGTTTGGTGAGTGAAGCAACATGATTGGGTGTTAGAATAGAGGTAACAGGCAAGGTTTCATTAGGTAAAACCTCTATCCCTTGAAGGATCTCAACAAGATCTTGTCGATGAGATTCAGAAGTTTGAATGAGATCATACAATGTCATTTTTACAGGTGATTGGTGAAGCTGTTTGATCATAGTTCAATGGGCAATGCCATTAGAGATGGGATAGGCAGGTCCACGAATAACCACTTTAGGTGGTGGTGCAATCGGGATGGTGGACGGAGAAATAGATGCCGCAGGTGTGTTTTCTTTCACTTTCCCATTGTTTTTCTGCCCTCGAGTAGCAACACTAATCATATTGATCTCGTGAATACGAGAGGAGGAAGATGGTAGGGATAGGTCATGGTTTTCGAGAGGTGGGGCTGTAATAATGATAGATCTTGGTGAGGTGGGGACAGGTGGTATAGGAGAGGGAATTGAAGCTAAAGGTCTCTCTCTTCGTAAGTTGTCTTTCTTAACTTTTCTATCTGAGAGAGGTGATAGACGAAGTATGGTTTTCAATGCTTTGCATCCCTCTACGTCATGTCCTGGTGTGCGGTGGTAAGCGCAGATTTTAGACTCATCGTAACCTATAGGTGGAGGTTTAGATGGATCATAAGGTCTAAGTGGGGGTAGGGAAATGGTCGCATTCTCCACCAACATAGCAAGGATTTTGGCGTAAGACCCTTTGAGTGGGTCAAAGTTAGAGGAAAATGAGGCTATTGACTGGGTCGATTCTGGCGATGACGTTGTGTGGTTGGTTTGTATGGGGGGTGGTTTAGCTAAGGAGTTTTGATAATGGGTTTTACCTAACCGTGATTTCTTTGACATAGAAGCTATGTTGGATGATGAGGCCACAGATGATGTGGTATCAGAAAACAACCACGGGGAAATAGGAGTGACCGAAAACAAATCTTTTGATGATGGAATTTGTTTAGGGTTGATAGGTGGACAGGATACGCGGGGTGACGGTGTTGCTATACCCTTGGATTTTTGTATGGGTGCAGAAGGCGTAGGTCACTTTAAAGAAAACGCAGGAGGTATGATATATTGCTGTAAGGTAGAGGGATGGGGTCCCAATATGGAAGGTAGGTGTGACGATGATGGTTTTAGTTGTGATAGAGGCATAGGTTGAGGAGATTGAGTCTGTCTCCTAATGGGATGGATGGCTTTATTTTTAGATAAATCAAGCCGCTTAGGTGGGTGTGTTAGACTAGATATGGGTGAGGTCCCAAGCGTAGGGGAAGATTTGGCTAAGTTAATAGAAGTGGATGAGGTATTTGGTAGAGATGAGGGCGGTGAAGATGAGTACATGGGCATTTTAAGCTTCTGTAAACACTTCGGGTATATGGTGGAGGCATCAGGATCGGTCATTTGCATTTGAGTAGAGTATGGTGTACTCAAACGTTCCCATAGGACATGTCTATCTTCTGGGGAATGACAGTCCTCACGTGTGAATAGGAACTTTTGTATGGAAGAAAGGTGGATTGTGATTCCGGTCCACTGTGGGGGTGATACAGGGGGTATATGAGGCATTGTATTAATGGGCATTAAGAGGTCAACCAGTTGCTGAAAAGATTTAGGTGATGAAGGACTAATAGGTAGGAGGGCGTGTTTGAGAGGATCTGTCATGTTTAAAGAATGTGGTGATGTCGGTGCAAGGGGTTTCCTGTCTAAGGATGACAAAAGAAGTGGCGAGCCTTCCTCTTGTACAGCAAGAATGGTAGAAGGAGACGTTTGGGAAATAAATAAATTAGATAACATCCGCTCGCAGTCTTGCAAGGACGTGGTATAAGAAGGCTCATTTGTGAGAATGGAACTCTGGGCAGCTAATTCCTTGATGGGTAAAGGAACGACAAGGATTTCAGTTTGTCTTGATGGCGAGGAAGGGGGTTCGGTTTCCTGCGTTAGTGAAGAGGTTTGATTGAGAATTTTTTCGATAGAGGTCTTTGGCTGGGAATCAAAGACTGCATGGATCTCATGAACACTCTCCTCGGCTAAGATATCTTGGTTTATTTTACTGTTAGAAGAATGATTCGGGAATGGTTTGTTGAATATTTTCAAATTTCGGTTAGCAGGGGCGTTAGGATTATCGAGGGCTATATCCCCTGCATCAACCATTTCCTGCACTATGTTTTTCAACATCTTACAGTTCTCATGACTGTGTCCCTTCACGCGGTGGAAGTTACAGAAGTCATTTTCTTTGTACCAAGAAGGTATGGCGCGAGTGGAATCGAACCCGGAATGAGGTTTAACAGGAGGTAAGGTAATGGCTCCTGCTTTGAGTAATTTTTCCAATATCACACCATATGTTTCTCCCAAGGGAGTGTAGTTGATGGGTTCTACTTTATACTTATAGGTGGTTTTTGGCGGGGTATTAGACGGTGGTTGGGATTTGACCATCACCGCATGCACGGCCCCTTTTGATTTCGAAGCAGTCGATGGGTGAGGATTGGTGGTGTTAGGTTTGTTGGTGGAATCTTGGGTTCGGAAAGTGGGGTTTTTGTTGCACAACCACAATTTCTCTTCCTCTAAGGCTCGAATCTCTAGTTTTTGAGCCATAGTAAAGGCCTCGTCAAATGTACGGAAAGTTTGAATTTGGAGGGTAGGAGAGATGTGCTTAGCGTAGGCCCGCGTAAATAGTTCGATAAGTTCGGTCTGAGGCAAGGCATACGTAAGTTGGTTGATAAGGCCCCGCCATCGTCCAACGAAATCTACGATAAATTCGTCTTCAAATTGTCAGATGGCATAGAGGTCAGTGATAGATACTTTCTTGGCAATGTTAATGGAGAAATGATCCAAGAAAGATTGGGCTAGCTGGTTAAAAGAGAAGATTGAGTGCTGGGTTAAAGAACTGTACCACTCCAAGGTGGGTCCTAATAAGGACATGGGAAAGGTAGGGAGTAGTAAAGCGTCATCGTGAGCAATCAGATAGCAGGCATGTCTAAATGATCACAAGTGTTGTTGAGTGTCCTCGTTACTATTAAAACGGGTAAATTTTGGTAATTCCCATTGAGGAGGATATGAATGAAGGGGAACTAAAGGGTGGATAGGCTCCCGACAAACTTGCTCGTATGTTAGGGCACTACGACTTCCTGAAATAGAAGCCTCCAGGTTTTGCATTTTGTCCATCATTTGTTTAATTAAATCAGTAGTTGGATGAGATGATGGTGTGGTTATGGTAAACGGAGGCAAATTGGGCCAAGGGCCACCGCTAGACAATGGTGGGGTTAAATGTTGATAAGGTATGGAGGACGACTGTGTTGAGTCAACCGAATAGGGATGTCCTATATAAGCTGTTGAGGTTACCGGATATGTGTGTGGAAATGAAAAGGTGGGCGGAGCTTGAGAAGGAAAGCTTGTGTGGATAGGTGGCAGAGAGCAAGTCATGAACAGAACAGTCTGCAAGAGAGACGAGGTAGGAGCAGTCGGCGGTAATGACATGTTGGGCCCAAGATTAACCAAAGGAAAGCCAATCTATGCCGTATGAACCCCTGAAGCTGCTGAGGTAGGCGACGAGACTAAGGATGCGGAAGGCAAAGCGGAGTTATCAGGCGGAGAAGGGGCTAAATGAGCAGCTATACTGATAGGCATTCCAACAAGGAGTTGACCGTCGGGTGTACGGTCAAGGGCATGAGACAAATAGTATTGTACAACGCTAGGATTAGCATCCAGAAATTTGGCAAATTCTTTATCTCCCACAGGAATTTTAGGAACCTCGCTGGTGTCCGTAGGATTCCCCACAGAATGTGAAGGGGGTGATTCAGGCAAAGGCACAGAGCAAGCATGTGAAACCATGGCGGCGGCTTGCTTTCGAGTGATAACAACCATGGATAGGAGTACATAGTAGGGTTTCAATCTATCAGGAACAGAAACAGACTCAGAATGGTGAAATTGGTAGGTTGCTGGTTTGTCAGGAACTATAAAAGACAGTAACTGATATCGGTCTGATAACCAATGTTGGTTAGACTATAGCTGACATCGGTCAGTTAACCGATGTCGGTGTAATAAGACTGGTATAAGAAAGTATAAGAAGCTGCTGATTTGATTGTTAACAACGCTCAGTACATTTATCAAATTGTTCTAAGGTGATCACAGAAGATAGTGTATAACAGAGAAAACAGAACTGAAAACAAGCAAGATGCACACGCAAATCCAGAGACTAACCCTAGGGTTAATTTTAATTATTGTGGGCTTATGCCTTTATACGCGGAATGCTGTCAATCCTAAACAAAAGACTTAGGGGAAATGTCAAGTTTGTTTTGGCTTATAAGGTTACCTCAATCGGGCGGAGGAATACCGTGGAAAAGGGGGGATGTTTTTGAGCTGTTGTGTTAATTATGAAGTGATTCGGTATGTGTTGTGCAGTGAAAGTAAGATTAATTTCCTATCAATACCGTGGAAATCACACCCACGTGTATGACCTATTACTTAGTTTATGTTCACTAGAATTGAAAATAGCAAGCAAGAATGTAATGCACGTGTTTTAAACCCAAATCAAAAATGATATTCGATGAAGCAAATAAGATGAATTTCACTAATGCGAAACTAGGAAAGCAAGACAAATTATTTACTAAATATAACAAAAACAGCAACAACAAGTATGCTTCCTAAAATGAAAGCAAGCAAGAGAAACAAAAACCCGAAATGGGTCCCACCGGGCGTGCCAAAATGTTTCACACAGAATGTTTTGGCTCTGCAGAATAGACTTGCTTCTATCCTATCATTCCCTTTGAGAAACAGATAAGGGTTAGGGCTAGGAGGAATACCTGTTGAATGTTGAGATGGTGTGCGCGTACCGTAGAGAAAGATTAGATCGACTGCGAAGAACTCCTTTTTGTCTTGGAAGGACTACCTACAAGTAAGAATACAGGACCACCAGATTTTAATTAGACAATAAATGAGGGAGCTGCCTTAGGCCCAGGAAATATAAAACTTCCTTTCGAAGGTGGTCAGTTCCCCTCCCCCCCCCCCCCCTTTTAATACGAATTAACACAAATGATAACAAAGAAAGCTATTGCAAAATCACGATTTAAGTATCTCATTACAAAGCAATAGAAGCTAAATTATCAATAATAAAGCGTCACGTTGTTTGTTCAGTTACTGGCCGTTGATACGTTCAAGTTGAGTTATAGGGATAAACCAAACTGGATCTGAGGTTGTTAGGTGGAAAATAGGTGAGAAAAAGGTTTCGGGGTATAAGTCACAGTGACCGACACCGGTCACTGGGTAACCGACCGCGGTTAGATAACCGCTGCCGGTAGGGGATAATCGACACCGGTAGGGTCAGTAATCTAGGTGCTTCTGGGTAGAGGTTGGTTGCAGGGTGATTGTGGGATTATTTAAGATTGGTGGATGGCTGAGGGGAATAATGGGAGGACAGGGAAGACTCAGAGTGTGGTAAAATGGCCTTCTGGGCAATATCAAGATGTATGGGTGAAGGTTAAGTGTAGTATGTTGCTGGTAGTAGATCTAGGAATAAACTTATGATTACTGTTAATCAACAGGCTCAAGAAATGGTGCTTAGAAACATATAAAACACTACTTACTCGTCCCTGATGCAGATGTAGGTTTCAGGACTGTGATGACGAAGACAGGACCCAAGTTGGATGATCTGACAATCCAAGATGAGTTATCTCCTCTTTTGATGCTCGGATGGGTGTTATTGGGCTCTAGTTATTCAGTTGCGGTCTTGGGCTTGATGTCCTTCTCTGAAAACTCTTCTTGTTTCTTCACTTGTCTCTGCTCGGCCAAGCAAATCCGGATCCTTTCGATGATTTCTCTTTCTCCCGATCAAATGAAAATCCGATCCTTTGTTTTTGGTTGGAAGTGGTCATTTACGGGGAATCGATGGCGGTTACACAACCGACGGCGGTGGAGTAGGAACCGGTATCGGTCAGGTCAAAGATGGCTATTTTTGGTAAAATAGCCAGCTTTTCCCTCCTTTTCTTCCGAGGGATTGGTTGCGGGCTTGGTCAAGTCATTATGAAGTTGGTTTTAGGTGCGGATGAGGAGTAATTAGTCATAGGTGTGGAATTGGACCAAGTTATAGGTCTTAATTAGGTTAGTTTAGGGTTAAGACTAGGTCATGATGAGGTGGCAACATGAGGTGGAAGGTATGGCGATGTGGATTTATTAATTATAAGGTAATTAATAAATAATTGTGTAAGGTTTAGGTGATGAGGTTAGGTTGTGAAATGGGATGCGGGGTACAGGGTGTCGTAAGACACAAATTTTGTGTCTACACCTGGTGCTGGTTCAAATGTCGGACCCCTCTGGTCTGGATCAGGGGTCCCTCTTGTTAGGGGCCCTCTCTCCAAAGCCACCTGATGCTTGTTATAAAATAGTGGAGGGTTCCACATCCGCTCCTAGCTCGAAAAAGCTATCCCCTTCGCTGTCAGATGGGTCGTTCTCTCTGCGCATCCCCTCTCACATAACGAAGGCTGTTGCTGCTTCTCGTGATCTTTCCTTAGTGGGTACACTTATGGGCCCTAGACCCCCAATGGAAGATATCAAAATATGGGCACGGTTGAAATGGAAACCATGTGGAGCGCTTGAAATAGCGGCAATGCCTAATGGTTTCATATTATTCTCCTTCAGCATGAAATAAGATTTCGCTAGAGATCTATTAGGTGGTCCGTGGTTTTTTGGCAGGCGGGGATTCTACCTTAGCAAATGGTCTCCTGGTTTCAACCCTCACATGAAATCCATGACCCAAGCCCCAATATGGGTTCACCTCCCGGGGCTCCCACTAGAGTTCTGGCATCCAGCGGTTATTGAAGGTATTGCTCTCTCAATAGGATCTTTAATTGCTATAGATCAAGAAACAAAAGCTAAAACTAGATTCATCCATGCTCGATTCTGTGTAAATTCTGATGTCAGATGTCCCCTCCCAAAAGAGATAGAGCTTCTATCAGACTTGGGGAACTGGAAACAACCCATTGACTATGAATATATTCCACAAGCATGCTCCTTCTGCAAAACATTGGTCATCAGGCCTCTAGTTTCCCCTCCAAACCTCATCCAAAACCCAAGACCCAAATCCTCTCCCCAAAATTCAAGAAAAGCTTTATTCCTAAAATGTCTTCTATTGAGATCCCTATCATCCCCACCTCAAATTCCTTTGCTCTCCTAGAAGATGGAGAAATTAACACTTCATCTGATCCTGTTTCCGAGGTCATCCCCCCCTCCCTGGTCATTCAATCACTCATCACCCCTCTATCTCCCTCGACTCTCCCCCCTATTCCTCTGAAGGAGTTAACCTCTCCTTGGTTGTCTCTTCCTCTCCCCCTTCTCCACTATCTTCTCCTCTTCCCTTCCCACCCCTTCCCTCAGAACCCCCTTCCTTGACTCTTTCCCCCCTACCTCCCCTCTTTCCCCCTGTTTTAGACTCTGTTACGTCCCCCTCGGGTCATTCTTCTGATGATAGCTTCAACCACCGTTTTACTAGATGTAGCAACAAGAAACCCGATATAGGCACTGAAAAATTTTGGGGGAGGATTCCGAGCAATATCAAACTCCAACAAGAAGAAGCTCTTAACATCGTGCATGGAACCCAAATCACAATCCCCATGGTGGTGGGGAGCAAATCCAAACTAAATAAATGAAGATAATTTCTTGGAATATAAGAGGGCTTAACTCTCTTCAAAAGTAAAGAGTTATCAAAGACATCAAATTACAGAACTCTCCTGATATCATAATGCTGCAGGAAACTAAACTAAAAAAAGAGTATCATCTCCTAAAAATCTAGCCTGTGGCCTCTTTTGAATCTCAACCATCAACAGGGAACTCAGGGGGTCTTTGTACCTTTTGGGATCCCAGAAGTCTTAAAGGGAATTGTCTGTTCAAGCATCCCAACTTTTTATGCATGCTCTTCCAAGAGATTGGAGCAGACTCCACTTGGATTGCTATCAATGTTTATGCCCCCAACTTGGAAACTCATCGTGGTAAATTACGGAAAGATATCACTAAATTCATCATCACTTGTGGTAAAATTCCCATTCTAATAATGGGAGATTTTAATTTCCCCTTTTATCCTTCAGAAAAACAGGGAGATATTCCTACCATGACCGCCAGCATGGATGATCTGGCTGACTTCATCAGGGAGAATTAATTTCTTGACATGGAACTCCATGGCTCATCTTATACATGGTCAAACTATAGATTGGGTTGGAACCATATTCAAAGCAGATTGGATAGATCTCTAGGCTCTCTGGACTAGATTTCTCTCTTTCTTGACTTCTAGCTCAACTCCCTCCCCTGGGCTACCTCTGACCACAGCCCTCTTCTATTGAGTGCAAATCACAAGCTGAATACCAAGAATCCTCCCTTCAGGTTTGAGCTTGCATGGCTTGAAAACAACCACCTGAACCCTCTTGTTGCTAATTGGTGGAATATCAAAATTGAGGGCTCTAGTATGTTTAGATTTTCTAGCAAGCTCAAAGATATTAAAAAACAACTCAAGATATGGAAGTCAACGGTCTTTGACAACATCAAGCTCCGCAAACAGGAGCTAATTCAGGGTTTGGCTAAAGTCTTTACCCAAATAGAGATTGATGGAAGATTGGATCATCTTCACCAACATGAAACCTCCCTCCTCAGTGATTATCACAATACACTTAAAGAAGAGGAGACCTATTGGAGGCAACGCTCTCGAGCCCTTTGGCTCGAGCAAGGGGATCGTAACACCAAATTCTTCCACATCACTACTTGTAAGCATAAAGCTAGAGATAAGATCCGAGAGTTGGTGTCGTCCTCAGGTACCTTGTTAACAGCTGAGGCTGGTATCTCTAATGAGCTTGTCTCCTTCTATTCAAACCTTCTCCAGGCTGACCTACTCCCTCCGGAGCAATCAATGACTACCATGCTCCAACATATTCCACATCTGGTGTCTTCTGAGATGAACAACAATCTGACCAAGCCTTTTTCTATGGAGGAAATTCACAAAGCGGTCTTTGCAATGAATAGGGACAAAGCTCCGGGTCCGGATGGCTTTCCTGCTGCCTTCTTCTAGGTGTTTTGGGAGGTCATCAAGCAAGATCTCTTCAAAGTAGTAAATGAGTTTCAGGTTAATAACAATCTACTAAAGGAATGGAATACCACCTTTGTTGCCCTTGCCCCAAAAGTGCATAGTTATAAATATGTCTCCAATTTTAGGCCAATCAGTTTATGCAACACGACTTATAAGATTATCACTAAGATGTTGGCCTCCAGACTAAAACCTCTAATGAAGGATCTCATCTCACAAAATCAGAACGGCTTCATAAAAGGATGGCTCATCCAAGGTGGTATCATTACAGTTCATGAAGCCATTCACTCAGCCTATCACTTGAAATCCCCAGGAATGATCTTAAAACTGGATATGCAAAAAGCATTTGACAGAGTCAGCTGACCTTTCTTAATTAGGGTCCTGGAAAAATTTGGTTTCGACAAAAAATGGTGTAGTTGGGTCTTCTCTTGTATCGCGACCCCTTGCTTCTCTATTCTTATCAATGGCATTCCAACAGGTTTCTTCAAAAGCAGCAGAGGTATCAGGAAAGGTGACCCCTTGTCACCCTTCCTTTATGTCCTTATGGCGGACTCCCTTAGCAAAGCTCTGGAAGCGGCTAAAAATCAATCTATCATTTCTGGTCTAAAAATCACCTCAAGCTGCCCTTCTACCACACATAGCCAGTTTGCTGATGACACTATGCTGCTAAGTTTAGCCTCCGTGATTGAGGCCTGGGATGTAATGGATATCCTTTCTCTTTACCAATCAGCTTCTCAGCAAACTGTCAATTTCAACAAGAGTAGCATCTCCTTCATCAACACTACCCCTAGGACTCAGAGAAAGATTGCTGATATCTTTGGTTGCAATATTGTGGATCTCCCCACCTCTTATCTCGGCATCCCCCTCTTCCATGGTAAGAAATCTAAAATTCTATGGAATCCAGTCATTGAAAGGTATCAAAAAAATCTGGCCGCTTGGAAAGGGGTTCTGCTCAGTCAGGCTGGTAAGCTCCAACTGGTTAAAGCCACCCTTCAAATCCTTCCTACTTACTTCATGTCCCTTCTCAAAGTCCCTAATTCGGTGAGGGAGGTTATGGAAAAAATCCAAAGGAAATTTCTATGGTTTGGGACTGATGTAAGGAAGAGGATCCATCTTGTGTCATGGAAGGAAGTGTGTAAGACAACTTCTCAAGGAGGGCTTGGTCTTTGAAAAATGGCTGACACAAATGGGGCCCTCCTGGCCAAACTTACATGGGAAGTGGCTAAAGGTGACTCTCTTTGGGCTCAACTGCTCAAAGCTAAGTATCTGGCAAATAACGAAGATCTTCTCACTTCCAATCCAATTAGAGGTTCTACCATCTAGAATTCTGTTATTAGCTCCCTCCCCATTATCCAGGCTAGCACTAAATTGAGATTTGGGAATGGTTGTCTTATTGACTTTTGGAGGGATTTTTAGATAGGGGACGAGCCTCTTGATCACAATCCTGCATGGGACCCTATGAAAAGAAGCATCATTAATAAGCAAGGAAGATTAGCTTCGGGCTATTGGACGATTGTGAATTCCATTCCCTCATGGGATATTAAGGTCTGGAATGATATCAGTGATCTGCAGAGTAGGCTCCTGACTTCACTCAAAGTTGTGCTCACTTCCATATACATCCCCTTCTCCCAAAATGAGGACGAGCTAATTTGGCCCCTCTCCCCGTCTTGCTCTTTCTTGGTTAAGGCTACTTATCTATCGATGCATAGTGCTGACTCTGGTCCCCCCCTTTCCATATTCTGGCCGAATGAGATCATTCCCAAAATTGGCTTTTTCTCTTGGCTCTCTTCTAAGAATGCTTTCCTATCTGGGGAAAATATGAAAAGGAGGGGTTTCTCTCTCCCCTCTAGATGTGTGCTATGTACTAAGGAGGCGGAATCCTCTACCCATCTTTTGATCCACTATTATTTTTCACAAGTTATTTGGCATTGGCTTTTATCGAGGATGGGAGTGCTTTGGACCTTCCCTGAGTCCATTCAGGACACCCTCTCTCAATGGAGCTCTCCATTCACTCATCCGAATCTGATTTTGGCTTGGAAAATCCTCCTCCCACACAGCATATGGGGCATTTGGAAAGAAAGGAACATAAGATTATTCAAAGAAAAAAGTCTTGAACCTAATCAGGTGGCTACACAGATTGCTCTTACTTTCCAAGAAAATCTCAACTCGCTCCTGTGGACCAAATATTAGCAAAAAATCCAAATTTGTAACTCCCAGGAGTGGCAGAGGTCGTTGGCCATTCAAAGTAAAGGCACTTCCACTGCTCGTGATTTAGTTCGTTGGATTCCCCCTCCCAAGGGCTGGAAAAAACTTAACACGGATGGGGCCACAAAAGGCAATCCTGGTAATTCTGGTGGAGGAGCCATTCTTTGATGCTCATCGGGCTATATAGTTGCTGCTTCTACTCATAACCTTAACTATGGTACCAACCATCGTGCGGAAGCCTTGGCCATCCTCAAAGGCCTTGAGATGGCTATCAAATTTGGTGATGATCCCCTCCAAGTTGAAAGTGACTCCCTCAACATCATCAAGCTCCTGCAGTCTAATGATTCTGGTCAATGGTCGATACAGAATATCATTACTGATATTAGAATTATTCAAAGATCTTTCCAGCAAATCTAGTTCCAGCATGTCCTCTGGGAGGGAAACAAAGTGGCTGATCACCTTGCTAACATTGGTGTTCTCCTTGAGAATCAACAAAGATGGACAGACAACTTCCCAGATGATCTCTTCCAAATTACTCAAAATGATATATCCCAATGCTGACTAGTGGAATGGAGAACTGATTTGGGTTTCAGAAAAATCTTTATGGCCCTTTCAAAGGTCGGCGGCATTCATGTCGGATTTAATTGATTTGACACTTGGCGAAGAGACTTTTGATGACGGTGATGTGTAATGATGCGGAGGATCTCTGCATGCATGGGAAAATCCTCACATTAATCATTTGATGATCTGGCAGGAGGGCAATGATAACGTGGCCGACGGCTCTCCCACCCTGACTGGGTTGTTAAATGACCCTTATTGCTCTCACTTCTGCATTTTTTCAAAAATTTATACTATGGGGGGACAACTGAAGCGTCTAGAGCCTGATAACTGTGACTCAGTTAAAAATGATGGGGAGGTTTGGAACATAATGCTAGAGAATGGAATTGCTACCTTCTTGGAGAGAATGGTGGGTTACTCGGCTCTTGTTTCATATGCGGTTACGGCTTCCTGGTTGAAGGGTCAGGTTCAGATTGGCAACACTCACTTTACCATCTCCACCAATGCTATTGCTGATGCCATTGGTCTTCCTGCCACTGGAGACATCTACTTCAAGTGCTCGCTGCATGCGGAAATGTAGGATTTTAATGCTCCTGGGGACAGACCGGTTAAATACCTCTCTGGTTACACTCGGGACTCCCTGCCTCCTCCATGGGACAGAGTCGCGGAGGTCATAATGCGTTATTTTACCATTTACGGTAGATATTGGCTTGTTTATGGCCCTCATTTTTTCATCCTCTCTCATCTACGATGGGGGAAGAAAATTAATCTGGTGGCTTTCCTTTTTCAGTCCTTAGAGCACTCTGTCTAGCTGGCTCATGATGGGGAAGGTGCCATTCTCCACCAAGTTTTGTTGTACCTACTCTTCTCTATTGCTGCTTCACATTCTGACCTTCTTTGCTTCCCCCCCAAAACTGGTCATCACCGCCACTCTCCCTCGCCTTCCCCTTGCCCCTCCTCCACCTCCCTCCGCTCTTCTCAGTGCCGACATCGTCTGCACCTTTCATCTGATTCCGACTCTGATGTTGCCATTCTTAGCCCTCCCCTCGCGGCCTCTCAGCCCCCTGCCACCCCCATTTTCCCCACGCCCCTCTCTTGCTTGTTTTTAGAAGGCACTGACGCTCGCTTTAAAGTTTCCTCTCCAAACTCTAGCCTTGATTCCTCTTTTGCTGCTAACATTCTGGGCCTCGCTAAGCTCTACCATGACTCCCCAGAATCGGAGAAATTAGAGAACAACCAACCGGTGGATGATCCCATCACTCAGTCTATGGGAAACAATACTCTCTTTGATGACAAAGTTCCTCTTGCTGACACTTTGCAATCCTCACCGATTCTAAATTCAACTCCCGCTACACCTGAGTCTGCTGACACTCAAAGGGATGATTGTAGAGTCGACATGGTTTCTTCTATTTTAAACAAGCTTTAGCACCTCTTCAAGGCTTTGAAAGCATGTGAGGATTTCACTGATTCTACCAAGACTGCCATTGCCAATGATTTCTTGGAGCTCATCAACCTTGCCGAACAACTTGCAAATGACTCAGGTTCTCCTAGAGATAGAACTGTTGTCTCTGAGCTGAAAAAGTTCTTATGATGTTTTCTTCTTTCTTTCTGTTGTCCTTTTCGACCTCCTTTTTTGGAATCTTCATGGGTACTTTTTTTCTTTGCTACATTTATTGCTAAATCTGACCTGATGGGCTCTTTTGTATAAGGTTGTGGGACCTTCTAAAACCCTCCTTTTACCCTATATATTCCAAGAAAAAACAATGATGTCATGGAACGATATCTACTGTTATGATACTTCAGTAATGTATTTATGGAAGAATTGCCAGGTCTTCCACCCAAGAGAGAGTTTGACTTCACAATAGAGATCAAGCCTGGAACTGAACCAATATCTAAAGCATCTTACCGAATGACCACTACAGAATCAGTAGAGCTTAAGGCTCAGTTGTAAGAACTTTTTTCTAAAGGTTTGATTAGACCAAGTGTTTCACCTTGGGGATCACCTGTAATTTTTGTGAAAAATAAGGATGGAACACTTAGATTGTGCATTGATTATGGAATTTTAAACAAAGAAACAATCAAGAATAGATACCCACTCCTTAGGATTGATGATATATTTGATCAAATGCGGGGAGCATCGGTATATTCTAAGATAGATCTTTGATCTCAATATCATCAATTACGGATTAAGGATGAGGAAATTCATAAAATAGATTTTAGAACAAGGTATGGACATTTTGAGTTTACAGTTTTACCTTTTGGATTAAGAAATGCACTTGAAAAATTTATGAACTTAATGAATAATATCTTTCAAGAGTACTTAGAAAAATTTGTGCTCGTATTCTTGGATGACATTCTCATATATTCTAAAAGTATTGAGGAACACCATGAGCATTTGAAGATAGTTTTGGAAATTTTAAGAAAGAGACGGTTATATGGTAAGTTGTCTAAATGTTATTTCTATGACACATAAGTACACTATTTGGGACATGTAATAAGTAAGAAAGGAATTCCTGTAGATCCTTCAAAAATTGTAGCTATAACTGAGTGGCCTGCACCAAAGAATGTACATGAATTTATAATCTTCACGGGGCTTCCTGGCTACTATAGAAAATTTGTAAAATATTTTTCTAAGGTGGCTCCACCAATAACTTCTTTACAGAAGAAGGATAAAATGTTTGTTTGGAGTGAGAAATGTGAAATTACATTCAAAAATTTGAAGGAACAATTAACTTTAGCACCTATTCTAGCAGTACCAAATCCTAATGGAGATTTTCTTGTGGTAACTGATGCATCTAGTGAGGGTCTAGGAGGTATTTTGTTACAAAATGATCATGTCATAGCTTACAAAAGTAGAAAACTAAAGTTACATGAATTGGATTATGCTCCACATGATTTAGAGCTTGCTGCCATTTTTCATGCACTACAAGTTTGGAGGCATTACCTGCTTGGTAAACCTTTTGAATTGAAAATCGATCATCTTGGGCTAAAGTATATCTTCACTCAGCTAAATCTTAATGCAAGAAAACAAAGGTGGTTAGATTTTTTGTCTCAGTATGATTTTGGCATAAATTATATCAAGGATAACAAAAATAGAGTGGTTGACACTCTAAGTCGTAGGAAGCACATTTTTGTGCTTATAATATTGAGAACTCAATTTAAAGATGAAGTAAAAAGTGTTATGGAATATGATTCTTACTTTCAGCAATTAAATACAACTCTTGCTGCAGATCCTAGTGATCTGAGGTATAAAGGTTTTCACTTTGATAATGAAGGAATCTTAAGATTTGAAAATAGGGTATACCTACCTTTGCTAAATGATTTAAGAAAGAAATTGTTAACAAAATTTCACAACTCACCTTTTTCTGGACACCCTGGTATTACAAAGATGCTTGCTGATATAAAACAACAATATTTCTTTAAGGGAATGAAAAGGATGTTATAGATTTTGTGACACATTGCCTTGAATGTCAGCATGTTAAAGAAGAACATATGCAGCTATCCAGTTTATTACATCCTCATAGCATACCACAGTACAAATGACAAGTGATAAACATGTAATTTGTACAAGGGTTGCCCATGTCAAGAAATAATCATGATGTTAATTTAGTAGTTGTGGATAAACTAACAAAGGTAGCTCATTTTATTATTGGTAATTTGAAGGATGATTCTCCTGTGTTAGCTAAAATATTTTTACATGAAATTTTTAGATTACATGGAGTACCTGAATTAATCACATTAGATAGAGATCCTAGAATGATGTCAATGTTTTGGAAAACACTTAAAGTAGCTCTAGGAACTAAGCTGAATTTTAGTTATGCGTATCATCCGAATATGGATGGATAGACTGAAAGAGTTAATCAATTTTTATAAGATATGTTACGAATGTATTGTATGGACTAGTAGTATAAGTGGGAAGAGTACCTTCCACTAGTTGAGTTTGCATATAATAACACATATCATACCTCTCTTAGGATGGCACCTTTCGAAGCATTATACTGAAGAAAATGTAGAACCATGTTAGTTGGGACAACATTGAGGATAGAGAGGTAATTGGACCTGAAATTCTTACTAAAATGGAACAACAAGTTAAAATGATTCGTGAGTGCTTGAAATAAACAGCAGATAGGAAAAAGATTAATGTTGATTTAAAGCGGGTTGACACAAAATTTGAACATGGTGAGAAAGTATTTCTTCAGGTAAAACCAAAAAAGAGATCTATAAATTTTGGCAAGGCTACCAAGTTATCACCTCATTATGTGGGACCTTTTGAGAAAGTTGAAGTAATCAACCATGTAGCTTACCATCTAGAATTACCTCCTACTTTATCACGAATGCATGATGTTTTCCATATTTCTTTTCTTAAAAAATATGTTTTAGATTTATCACATGTGTTAAATTGGAATTCCTTTCAAGTCCAATAGCCAAGGATAATCGTGGTTAAACCCATATGAGTGGTGGAAACTCACCAGTTGCATTTAATAAATCATGAGATAATTCAATGTAAGGTCTAGTGGGACCAGTTTAATGAATAAAGTGTAACTTGGGAAAACTTGGATGATATGAAAACTACTTTTCGATATTTATTTCATCAAAATTGAATATGATGACTAATAAATTTATTTGATTTTATATTTATAGGTCAATAAGTCTTCCAGTTATGAATAGACAACTATTTTTTTTGAATAAACAACTATGTGAATGCTAATTTCTGAAAATTTAAATTCAGATATTGTTGCAAACATATGTTATGAAAGTGAATAAATGGATTATCCTGAATGCAATGATTAAAATGAGATAATCATCAGGACGATGATTATTTTTAGGAGGGAAGTATGTAACACCTTGAACAAACTATTATATTTCTCTTTGCATTACAAGTGTTGGCATGTGATTTTTGTCAAAGAGGTGTGTTTCCTTGATAGATTGAAAATCATGCTTGTTATAGATAAATCATCTCTGCTATTGGATTTAGTGGATTGAAATGATATGGCTTTCAGGAATCCATTTTCACTTCTTGTTGATAAGCTGCAATCATATTTTTTTAGAGTTGCAAACTTATCTCTTTTAACTGACTCATCCTTGGATCAATTTTAGTGATGCAAGGAATGTTTTAAATCTTCTTAACAAAATGAATGGTAAATTTAAATTCATTGGTTAAAATACATAATGGAATGAACTTGTGTTTGCTGTAAATTCTTTATTATCTTGAAAGACCGTGCTTGCATTCTGTTGTTTGTTGTTCTCAACTCTTCTTGATTGACCTATCCAGGGCGCTTAATGGTGTTAAGGGAAATAGAAACCTACTTTAGGATTCCTGAGAAAGAGAGAATATAACATTTCCTATATCTAATAAGGTCTATCCTAATGGGATTCAAGACTCGGGTAAATTTTCCTAACTCTTTCTACACCACTCTACGTGGGATGACATCCTAACCTAAGTTGTTAATACTAAGTTAGTATGTATTGAAATAACCTAAGGGATGCTAAGTTTTTTCTAACCTATTGCCTAATACTATTTGGTTAAGCTATGTCCTAACCTAAGGTGGTAATCTATTTTATTGAAGGTTATATCTTAAGGTTATACTTTTAAATTAACCTAGGATCTAACCTAAGTAAATTGTATCTATCCTAAACTAATGGGGTATGAAAGGGAACCTAAGGGTCAATTGGTAAGTGGGAGATAAGCAGCAGTTTCTAAGAATTTAATGAGATGGGATATTGATTTGATTTGGTATTAAGGCATGGAAGTACTGCCAGTTGGGTAGGGGCTAGTTAAATTTTAGTGGGGATTACATTGAGGCTTCGCTAAGTATGGAATTGTATGTTGGATTGGGATTGGCATCTTCTAGTTTTAGGAGGTGGTGGTAAGGAGAGCTAAGTGGGATAATAAGGAGTTATGGCATTAATGAATCTCATTTTTTTTGTGTAAATTGTCTTGGAAACTTGAGAGGTGGTTTTTTGAGAGGTTGTTTGGTTTTGCATGCATCACGAATTTTGATCTGCATGGAGCTATTTGGTTCCTTGAACTCGCAGTTCGACTTCTTCTTTTTCTTGGCTATTTTTGGTTTCTCTGGCCTATTTTAGATCAAGGGAATGTATAAGAGGCATTTTGGAAAAATATTATTGTTGGTTGATCTTGCTTGGAGAAGAAGAGGTGTTAGAAACTTTGTTGGAAGTCTTCTTCGAATTGGCAGAGGCACTATTAATAATGATAGGCTCTACCGATTAAGATTTCTTTCTTTCTTATAAATGATTCATTAAAACAACTCTGGTCACTAGATATATATTTTTGCATGATGTTTCTGGTTATTTACTTGCATGCTTTCACAAAATCTTAATGGGTTTGGAATGTGAATCCTTTGTTCTTAATGATAGTATTTGTGAACTTTCTCTGTACTAATTATTTGAGGTATTCATGCAAATTTTTATTTGAAGCTCTGTAGCTTGTATTCAAAGCTTTGTTTCTACTATTCAGACTAATGTTTAATGAACTAGCTTGTCACCTATTTGGTTCTTAATATCTTTTTATTCTTGTGTTTCATGAGCTTGAAGTGGAGATCCGTAGTTGTTTTAAGCTTGTGTTGAAGCTTCATGTTCTGTTATGAGATTTTTTCAGGACTTTGTGTTTGTTTTGGACTGAATTGGAACTTGGTGTGGTTCTGAACTTTGGTTGAATATTTGTATTCAACAACTGTACTCCTATTCAATTCTTGTGAATGTTGAACTTACTGTTGAGTTGTTGATTTTTGTTCTATACTTACGTTCTAAACTAGAATTTTATTCTCATTTAAGGATTTAGGAATACTTGAACTCATATTAGAGTATTGGTGTTTTGGTTTTGAGCTTGTATTTAGGGATTATTGTTTCGTTTAGGCTCATCTTTGATCTTGTGTTTTTTTGAGCCGGTGTTAGAGCCTTGTAAATTTTGAACTTATGTTCGAAGCTCATATTTGACACTGTACATGTATTCCATTATTGTGTGTTTTGGATTTATGTTGGAATCAACGTGTTTACCTGAATTGTGAGTTGGGTTTGGTTGGTATTTCATTTTGAAAATATTTATTCTCTTTATAGACTATCTGCTCAATAGGGCCTTGAGAGTTTAGTGTCAGTTTAAAGTCAATCTGGTAATCTCCTTATAATCTCCCTCATGCCGCTCCTTGAGTGTGATTGGTTTTTTTGCTTCTATCCTTTGGATTGTACAACCTTCTTTAAACTCGATAGGGTGAGAGAAATCGAAGTTTAACCTATCCTTCTCTATTATGAGTGAACCCGTGTCTTGCAGAAAGCTTGACTAGTTTTTTCCTAATATTATAAGGGGATGGGAATTATGTCTTGTAATGGGTTTGGTTGGTATTTTGATCGTTTGGAATAGTCGAATAAAGTTTGATGTTACAGGAATGATGCATTACTCTCTTTGGACTTTCTTAATTGGTTTCTTGGGTTTTATTAAAAGTTGAATTTAAAACCTAGAATATTGAATCTTGTTTAAAGTATATATATATATATATATATATAATCTCTGTTAAGATAATTTTGTATATCTATTCTTATTTGGGACATGAACTACATACTTCTTGTATCGATTTGTTAAGCCATGCAATAAGAATTCAATTCTTGAGTCCGCAATTCGTTCTGCACTTGTATATCTTCTCTATTTGTGGATTCTTATTCCTTGAGGGGATCATAGAATGAATGTTTGGGTTTTAGGAAGAGAAATGAATATGAACCATGGGGATAGTATATAGTTAGGGATTGTAGTATATATTTCTTTCTGATATTTCAATTTGTACTTGAGCTTAGTGAGTGGAAATAGGAAACTAGCTTGTTAACTCCAACAAACATTGGTCTCTGGTGACTGAGATCAGTCCTTCATGACAGACATCACCCACCTGCTACCTAACCAATGCTGGCCAATGTCAACTAACGTTAGCCAAACCTTGACCGGTGTTGGTCACTGTCGTGGTGACCAAATCCATAAAAACCCACCATTTTTTCAAAACCTTTTAACCTAACCTAGAAACATATCCTACCCTACCCAAAGCTAACCCAAACTCATCCCTATCCCTATCTAACCTATCTCAGACCTCCCCCCTCCCTCATTACACAAATTTTCACCCCAAATTTAATTATATACCTATACCTAAAAACCCATACCCATACCTTATTTTCCCAAATACATACATAGAAAGGATGAAATCCTCCCTCAACTTGATGTCTTTGGCATGGTTGCACAACTGGCCACTGCATTGATGGCCCACCCAAGCCCTCTCCTACTTCTTCCATGTCGAAATCACCACAACCCACTCCTCTAATCCAACCTATCAAATGGATACCCCTAAGCTCATGGACCCATCTCCCTAGCTCCTCTCACCCACTCGTACTCTCTACCTCAGTTAGGTAAAATGCCCCATCCTTCTATCTCAAAAACGTGGCACAAACGTCAAATGGCTCTGTTATTTTCTCCAAATTTATAAAGCAACAATGATTTCATAAAATACAGAATTTTTGTTTTATAAATCCAACCCGATATGACCAATGCCGGTCATATTTGTGCCCTAGCCAACCGACGTCGGTCACCCTATAACTAGTATTGGTCAAACTTCTAACTATTTAGCCTTACTATGTTTCCTTTTCCTATAATCATCATCACCAACATAGCTATTATCATTCCAGCCACCCATTGAAACATACCTAAAAGCCAAACCTACCCCTACATTTCCTTTGTTGCATGTTAGGAGTTTTTATTTTACCTATACCTTGGCCTTACCCATGCCATGACCTATTTTCCTTAACTCAACCTACTTGGTTTGACCATTGACCTTATGTACTCATTATACCTTGCGATGTTGTTACCTATTTTGTTTTATCCTAACAACCATACCTTTCCTATTGTCGTGTCGTTTATCTTGAACAAACCTTTTATGTACCAGAGCATACCTAAATGTTCCTGTACTTGACCTACATTTTGTTTTTTGACCATATCCTATACCTTGGGTACCTGAATCACTTTGCTCTTGTTTGGATAAACCTATCAACCTTGGACAATGTCAATTTTGTAAGTTCTTCAACTTGGTACCATGTTGTAATCTATACGTGTTTGTGCATTTGATTACCATTACCCATGACCCAATTTTGACCATGACCTACTACCCGTTACCCAATTTGACCGTTAGCCTTTCCCTTAATACTGTAACCTTTCCCCACCTATCTTCCCCACCTACACATTTATCAAACCACTCACCAATATCATATTTTACCTCATCAGTGCCTAGCTTGAGGGGGATCACCTTCAACTGCACATGGGGCAATCACTTCCTATTTTTGTCAGTGTCACTTACCAACACGAGCTACGTAACAAAAAGGGGGAAAATGTAGACACCAAAATTGGGTCACACTCCCCTTTGTCCCCTTTTGAATAACTAACTCAAACATACTCACCTAGCATTAGCCCCCATTTCACCCCATATTAACATTAATTTAACTATCCACAATTAATTCAATACTCACTCTCACTCCATTTATTAATTTAATTACTTTAATTAAATGGATGCATACCTCACATAGCCACCTCACATAGGCACCTCAAATTAGACCTATTCATAACATGTTTCCATAACTAACTAAGACTTAGCCCTACTTACCTTAATGAACTAAGACTTAGTATAACCCTAAAAGCACATGCTTATTCTTCCTCTAACCATATTCCCACATATCTAAGCGTAATGTTCCATTTAAACCCATCACTAAACAATAAAGTTGGAAAAAGATAGCCAAGATATGTTATTTTAGGAAACCTAGGATATCCTACCTTAACTAACGCCGGTTAACCTGAAACTGACACCAATCACCCTAAACCATTGTTAATTACCATATAACCATTTTGGTAACATTTTTTGAGAGGTTAGACACATTCTCGAGTTTTGGGAGCAAATGAGATCTACATACAAGCAAGAACCAGAGCTCTTTCTTACATCTAGACAACCATAGCTAGCACAACCATTAATAAGGAGTTATTGCATTCACGGTAACATTCTGGGAAGAACTGTCGCTGCACTGATCACCATTTCACCAATCAACCATCACTAATATCCAAAAATTAAACATGCACATAAGTAAGTATGTTTCTAACCTGCACCATTTCATGTCTATTAAGTTTATAAGATTTCTTTACTTGTGTTTATCAACCACCATTATTATTTTTATCTCACCACTATTACCATCCTATGAACCTAACCATTCCCATCACTCATAACCATTTTAATCACCTCTGTCTACTCTTGAGTACCTCTGAATATTCCCAACACCTTACTAGACTTAAACCAACTCCTTACAATCTCTGATTCAGTCTCAGAAAAATCCCCAAAACCATGAACTATTGAGCTATATCAGCCCACATTAACTATCCCTAGATCTTACTATAGTATCTTTGGTCATACCAAACTAACGTTGGTCTCTATATTTGGCAATCTTGCTAATACTAGATCCCTACAACCTTCTCCTAAGCTACCCAAGTGACCCAGAACCTGACCTGAATCTGTTCCAGCACCTCGATTACCTACCCTACTTCCAGATCTGATCATAACATAGCTTGTCATGTTATATTTTTTTATTGTATTTGGATGAGATACCTAAATCATATCAACTACAGTAGGATTCTATTTATTTACGTTATTTCTTACATTAAATTATATTAAACAATGGGTTGACTGGAACCAAGGAAGTATCAAATTTCTTAGATCTAGCACATGATAAGAAACCCACTGACATATATTGTTTAATTCTTTCTTGTGGTCTTGTTGTGTATTTAAGGTAATTCCTCCTAGCTAAAAGGAATCTCTCACAGTCAGCATTGGATCAAGAATTCAGAACACGTGCAATGACCTTCTATAATGTCCCCTTTCCTATGCCAAAGGCCTAAGCACCAAGTTGATTCCAAGCCTTGGTCGTACCCAAGGGGTTATGGATGTTGCGAGCTTTAGGGAAGGGGCCATGTGGTTCTAATATTCAAGTTTTTTGTGTTTGGGTGTTACTTTTGGACCATGACGACTTAAAAGGGAAAAATTAACTTTAGTTACTTTTATTTTATCATCCCCTCCATGGAATGAAATATGTCTAGGGTTTATTGGAGATCTTTTTCCTTAGATAAGTATAAAATGAGCTAAGGGAGAAAGGAAAAGGAATTTTTTGGCATACATTTTATTTTCCTTCACATGCAACTGTTGTTTGTAAATCTACAACTTGTGGAGTGAAATCCCACAGGAACCCTAGCTTTGGTGGTGAGAGATCCATCCCTTGCCAATAAGAAATTCTTTGGTAGTGAGAGATCTACCCTAGCTGTCATTTTTGCAGCCGCTTTATGGGATGTGTTATAGAGATATTATCGAAGGTTTCAGAGGAAGGATTTTGAGGGTTTTGGGGGCAATTGGGGAAGATAACCAGAGGGATTTCAGATTAGATTTACGGAATCCATTTGGGTAGGGCATAACATCACTTGTAGCCTTTATTTGGAGGGTTTCCAATTGAACATTTTCAGATTTGAAGGTTGAAATATAATTTCCTAGATTTGTTAATTTTCTTTCCAAAGTCTCATAATTTTTTCTCTTGTATTTGAAGAGTTGCAAATTTTAGAAGAGTTCTAGCTTTCTAGGGCACGCTGTAATTTTCTGGCAGCATTTTAATTTCTGTAAAATTCCAAAAATAGTTTTCTTACGTCGTTTTTAATAATAGAAATTTGTCTTTAAATTTTCAAGTAATTTGGGTGGATATCTTGGGAGATATTAAGTTTCTTTAGTTCGCTGCCCTAACTGTAAAAATCGGCAAAAATTAGTATTTTAATCAGCTACAAACTTTCAAAATTTTATGCATTTTAAGTGGTATCCCACAAGGGATATTTTATTGGTATCAGATCAGTTTTTTCTATAGCCTATTGGGATTGAAAGATGAGGGATAAAGAAAATTAGTATATAGGTGTAGATCTGATGAAACAATTGTTCACCAACATGGTAAAGTAATAGGAGAATACCAATCTCTATTTGAGCTAGCTCACTGAGAGATTAGCCCAAGACATGATTGATACTCATGCAAAAAGAGGAGAAAATAGCAATAGGGGACAACATGGTCTAAGAGGTGAGGGGGGACATTCAGGGTAGTAGTCTCCCCATTCTTATACCAGGCCTTTGGGGTTTCACGAACCTTCTTTCTTGAAGGATCTAGAAGTTTCAAAGGTACGGAAGCTAGTGGATATTGTAAAGGAGTCTTGTTGGGGAAGGTACCAGACCTTAAGTGATGGATTTTGTGACAACATGTCATTCTAGGAATATTACGAAATGAAGATTGGGAGCAGGCCTAGGAGATATCACCAGGTACAAGTACCAAAGATGCAAAGGAGGTTGGGACAGATTTTTGTTCCACACTTCGATGGTTCTAAGAAGTGTACTGCATAGTCTTGGGTCTAGAAGTTGAAGACATAATTCAACTTGAATCATATGCACGAGGAAGATGTAATTAAGTTTGCAATCTTACATCTAGAGGGAGATGCTCATGATTGGTGGTATCATGGGTTGATTACATAGGGACTCATATACATCATGACTTATGTAGAGTTCACAAAGAGGCTAGTGATCAAATTTGATAGGAGGGAACCCAACAGGTATTTTAGAGAGTTGAATCATTTGAGGTAGACTAGTTCCTTGGACCAGTATATCGCATATTTCAGAGACTATCAGTCAAGGTACCTGATTTTACAATGATGAGGTTGATTTCCCTATTCACAGTAGGTTTGAAAGATGCTCTCACTAGATTTGTGAAGGTATTTGAGCATTCTTCTTTGAATGAGGCTATTAGGAGAGCTCATGACTTAGAGTTATCCACTCCTAAGTCAAGGTTTCCACCTCGAGTGTAGCCTAAGGGTTTCCCTTCTATAACCAAGGGTGTGCAGCTGAAGGTACCTCCTCCTAGGAAAGATACATCCTAGAGATGATTCAAATATAGAGAGGAAAGAGAGTAATTGAGGTGAAAGAAACTATGTTTTGATTGCTACACACCTTGGGTTCTAGGACATGATTGCAAGGGTAGAGGGAGGGCCCAATCCATAAAGGTCTTTTAGAAGAGTGACGGTGATAAGGAGTTGGAAACATAGGGATTAGAGGATGATGATGATGAGGTATTAGATAGTGTGGGTGTTGTGTAGGATAGTGAGAATTTTCTCCAAGAGATGATCACCACCTTGTCTAGTACCCCAAGGTACAAGGCATTCAGAGTTAGGGGATTTTAACAGGGAAAACGAGTAGTGGTACTCATTGATAGTGGGGCAACCCATAACTGTATTGATGCCTCATTAGTTGAGAGGTGAGGGTTACAGACAGAGGAATTTGAGGGATTCAACGTGGTTGTAGCCAATGGAGATTCTATGAGATGCACACGACGGGTTCCCCAATTGAGCATCACGATGGGTAACTATACAGTTACCAATGATTTCTATATTATTGGTATTGGAGAGACCAACATAGTGCTTAGAGTACAGTGGTTCCATTCCCTTGGTGAGTTTCAGACTAACTTCTAGATGATGGAGCTGAAGTTTAAGTCCAAAGGGAGGAATGTGGTCTTGAGGGGCTTATCTTAAGAGGCACCCCTAGTTGTTACAGATAAGAGGATTGAGAGGATCTATAGGCACAACAGGTTGGATTGGGTAGTACATTGTTTGGTTTCAACTAAGAAATTAGAGGATGGACAGTAGGAGTATCATGTGGATATATAAGGCTTATTGGATAGACATAGTGCAGTTTTTGGCTACATACCTCCAAGCATACCTCCAAATAGGGGATTTTAGCATGTGATTGAGCTCGAGGATGCTAGACTAGTGGTTACTTCTCCTTACTGTCACCCCAAATGGTTTAATGATGAGATCGAGAAGACTATATAAGAGCTCATTGATATGGAGCATATTAGACCAATTTCTAGCCATTTTGCTTCTTTGGTGGTATTTGTGAAGAAGAAGGATGGGACCTTGTGGATGTGTATGGACTATCGTGCCTTGAATAAGAAGACAATAAAGAACAAGTATCTCGTACCACACATTGATGAGTTGCTTGACGAGCTACATGGTGTAATCTATTTTTCAAAAATAGATTTGTGTTTTGGATATCATCATATCAAAGTGAGGGAGTAGGATGTGTATAAGATAACTTTCAGATGCCATTATGGTCACTTTGAGTTCTTGGTGATGACTTTCATATTATCTAATGCTCTAGCTAAATTCCAGCCTTGCATGAATCATGTGTTCAACCGCCACTTCTGGAAGTTTGTATTGGTTTTATTTGATGATATTTTGGTCCACAACAGGACTTGGGAGGACCATATCAGGCACTTGGGTGAGATATTGGGGATATTAGAAGCTAATTCGTTATATGCAAAAGCCTCTAAGTGTGAGTTTAGCATGGCCAAACTTCTATACTTGGGATATGTGATTTGTGGTGGTACAGTGAAGGTGGATAGAGAGAAGATATGGGTAATTTTAGAATGGCTTCCACCTATGACATTGACACATTTGAGGGGATTCGTGGGGTTGTACACATACTACTAGAGGTTCATGAATAATTTCTCTTGGATAACTACTCCATTGTATAATTTGACCAAGAAGGGGGTTTTTTATTAGTTAGATGCAACACAAAAAGTTTTTTATCACCTCAAGGAGGTGATGAGATCGTGTCCCATCCTCGCATTACCAGATTTCTCCTGCCCATTCATTCTAGAGTGTGATGCATCAAGAGAGGGTGTAGGGACATTTCTCATGCAGGATAGGAATCCCATCACCTATGAGAGTTGGAAATTGAAACACATGGGGAGAGGGTATTCAATTTACGACAAGGATGTGTTGGCCATTATGCATGCTTTGGCAAATTTCAGACAATACCTTATGGGTAGTAAATTCATGGTTCGTACGGATCACAGTAGTTTGAGGTTCTTCTTGGGATAGAAGGAGCTCAATGATCACCAGAAAAGATGGGTGAACAAGGTACAAACATATGACTTTGACATAGAGTATACTAGAGGTAAGAATAATATTATTACTGATGCTTTATCTAGGATACCTTACGTCACTTCTATGCTTAGTTATATGCCTGAGATTTCAGTAGATTGGAAGGGTCATATAGTTTTTGAGTATTCCAAATATCAGTTTGCATGTGAGATCATGGAAGGTATTATATAGTATGACTGATACAGAGTATTGGATGATCTCATTTTCTACAAGGATAGGATTTTAATTGTACCAAGATCCAAAATGAAGGAGAAGATCCTTCGAGAAGTACATGATACACCACTAGCTAGACATCCTGGGTATTTCAAAACATACAAGTTTATTAGGGAGAGATTTACATGGAAGGGGATGAAGTACGATGCCCTTAATCATGTCAGAGAGTGTATGGTTTGCCAGTAAATCAAATTTGATCATTCTTTTCCAACAGGATTACTTCAGCCTCTTCACAATCCTGAATAGAAATGGGAAAGCATATCTATGGAATTTATCATAGGGCTTCCCTTGGTGCATGGGCATAGCTACATTTATGTTGTAGTTGATCGATTAACTAAGTATGCTCATTTATTTTCCCTACCCAAGGGGCAGGAGGTAATGGATGTGGCCCAGATCTTCTATACTAGTATTTTTAGGCTACATGGGTTGCCTAAAAATATTGTCAGTGACAGAGACAAGATCTTCATGAGCACCTTTTAGTAGGAGATCTTCAAACTAGAAGGTACAGAGTTGACTCCTAGCACTAACTAGCACCCACAAACAGATGGGTAGAAGGAGATAGTCAATAAGTGGATAGAGTGCTACTTGTGGATTTATGTGACAGGAAATTAATGGACATGGATTAAATGGTTACACATGGGTGAGTATTTCTATAATACCACCTACCAGATGAGCTTAGGTATGAATCCTTTCTGAGCCTTGTCTGGGTATGACACTATGACATTTTTTTGATTTGGTATTACCAGATAGCCAAGCTCCCAAAGCTCAAGATTGGTTATAGGAGAACTAGGATATTATGAAGGTTGTTAGAGAGAACCTTTAGAAGGAATAGAATCAACAGAAGGTATATGTAGATTGGTACAGGATAGAGAGGTATTTTGAGATTGGGGATCTAGTATTCCTACATTTACAACCATATAGGCAGTCCTCACTGAAGTAGAAGGTTGCAAATAAATTGAAAGCATAGTTTTATGGTCTATACTAGGTAGTTTGTCGAGTTGGGGAAGTTTCATATGAGTTAGAGCTACTGGAGCACAGTAAGATACATAATGTCTTCCATGTTTTAGGCTTTAAGAAGCTACTTGAACAACATATTGTACCATCTATAGAGTTACCACCACTAGATGAGGAGGGGAAGCTGTTGTTGTAACAAAAATCCATTATTGAAGAGAGATAGAGAGGGATCAGGAGAAAATTAATAATTGAGTATTTGGTGTGATGGAAGGTACTACCACTTAAGGATGCTACTTAGGAGGGGGAGAAGATTTTGTAGCATCCTAATTTGTATTTTCTTGAGGACATGAAATATTTGGGAAGAGAGGATTGTAATGTCCCCTTTCCTATGCAAAACAACTAAGGACCAAGTCGATTCTAAGCCTTGGTCATACCCAAGGGGATGTGGATGTTGGGAGCTTTTCGGAAGGGGCCATGTGATTCTAATATTCAAGTTTTACATTTGGGGGTCACTTTTGGACCATGACAACTTAAAAGGGAAAAATTAACTTTAGTTACTTTTATTTTATTATCCTCTCCATGGAATGAAATGCGTCTAGGGTTTATTATGGCTATTTTTCCATGGAGAATTACATAAGGAGCTGGGGGAGAAAGGAAAATGAATTTTTTCACATACATTTTATTTTCCTTCACGTGCAATTATTGTTTTCAAATCTATAGCTTGTGGAGTGAAATTCCATAGAAACCCTAGCTTTGGTGGTGAGAGATCCATCCCTAGCTAGTAGGGCATTCTTCGGTAGTGAGAGATCTACCCTAGATATCATTTTTGGAGCCACTTTCAAGGCTCTGTCATAGAGATATTATCAGAGGTTTCATAAGAATTATTTTGAGGGTTTTGGGGGAATTTGGGGAAGATAACTAGAGGGATTTTAGATCATATTTATGGAAGCCATTTTGATAAGGCTTAGCATCACTTTGAAGGCATCTTCATTAATCTCCAACCCTTTTCCAATCCATGTGACCTACAACCTTTATTTGGAGGGTTTCCAGTTGGCCATTTTTAGATCTGAAGGTTGAAATATCATTCCCTATATTTATAATGTTATTTCCAAAGTCTCATAATTTTTGCTCTTTTATTTGGAGAGTTATGAATTTTAGAAGAGTTCCAGCTGTCTAGGGCACGCTATAATTTTCTGGCAGCATTTCAATTTATGTAAAATTCCAAAAAAAAAATTCTTATGTCCTTTATAATAATATAAATATCTCTTTAAATTTTTAAGTAATTCAGGTGGATATGTTGGGAGATATTAAGTTTCTTTAGTTTATTGCCCTGACTATAAATATCAGCAAAAATCAGTATTTTAATTGGATGCAAAATTTCAACATTTTGTGCATTTTTAAGTGGTATCCCACAAGGGATATTTCAATGGTATCAGAGCATTTGTTTCTCCATCTTGTTTGGATTTAGAGATGGGGGACAAAGACAATGGGGATATAGGTATAGATTTGATGAAACAATTGTTCACCAACATGGTAAAGCAACAGGAGACTACCAATCTCTATTTGAGCCAGCTCACTAAGAGATTAGCCCAGGACAAGATTGATACTCATGTGGAAAGAGCAATAAATAGTAATAGGGGACAACATGGTCTAAGAGGTGAGGGTGGAAATTCAGGGTAGTGGTCTTCCCATTCTTCTACTAGGCCTTTGGGGTTTCACGAACCTTCTTTCTTAAAGGATCCAAAAGTTTCACAGGTAAGACAACCAGTGGATATTGTAGATGAGGAGTCTTGTTGGGAAAGGTACTAAACCTTAAGTGATGGATTTCGTGAAAACATGTCATTCAAGAATATTGCAAAATGAAAATTTGTAGTAGGCCTAGGAGAGATCACCAGGTAGATCCTATGCTTTATATGAGTCTGAGGAGATAGAACACACAACAAACACATATAATAGATAAGTTAAAACCCAAGGCCACATAACATTATATATTTATAAAATTATCTAGAACTACTTAGTAGAAAATAAAGACTCGGAATATGAAAGCCAAATTTCAAAGAACCAAGACTCTTCTTATTGAAAAAATGATACATAAGGCTGAAGTGGCACACATTACAATTTTCTTCTATAACTGAGTCTTGCTAAGGCTAGTTATTACAAAAATGACCCTTGAATCTCCTTTTCAAATTATGTCTATTTTTCTTCAAAGGACCCCCCCTTCTCTCCTGGATCGGATGTCCTTTTATAGATGTTCATGGGTCTTTGTTCAATGTCTGGAATCGGATCTTCTACTGGAAAAATTCAATTTTCTTACATGATCTTCTCCTTTTGGGTCAATATCTCAACTACATGTTGAGATATTTTTATTTTTCTTTAATTTGACCAATTTTCCCTCCTTGAGTCCATGATGACCTTTTTCTGCCACATAGAGAGTGGGAATTTTTTTGAGGGCCTTTTCTAGAAGTTTATCCCCCGAATTGTGCCTAAGAGACACATAGAGGGCATGTGTTAGTTTGGGGAGGATTCCTCTTTTTCTCTATTTGAAAGTGCACTCAGGCAACACGTGGAGACCCTACATTTTCTTTCTATGCTTTTGACTTTTCAAACTACCAGGGAAACCTTTATTGGGCCTGGGACAAATGGAAAACACAACACAAGTTTGAGATCCCTTTCTCTTTTTCTCCATGCCCTGACTGCAACAATGAGACATGTGGACACTTTCCACATTCACTTTATACTTATTTGATTTCAAGATTGACTGGACAAAAGAAACAAGAGACAAGGAGAAAAAATATGGTGATCAAAAGATTTTTATGCAAAAAGAACTCTATAGTTATGGCAACTCACCGAGGGACTTTGTGTCAGCAATGGAAGAACCTGACGATCCTTCTATCTCGAAAATAGAAATGTGGCTACAAAAATGCCACTCAGAGCTTCTGGAAGTAAACTTAATACCCAATCCATTCTTCTTCCATTGGATAGGTCCTTTTTGTAGAACTTGGAAGGATCGATCCAGCTCAATTATCTCCTAATGTGAGAAGTTTTTGAGGTTTTATACTAGTACGTGCAAGCAAAAATCTAATTATACAATAGGATTTAGAATCACCTCCACTTCTACAACACTTGATATTTCCTTCAAAGACTGAAATATAGTATTTTCTTGGTGATAGGAAACCAAAAAATGTTGAATTTGATCCTTTACGAGGATTGTAGAATCATCAGGGAAGGGGAAAGGGAAGCCTAACTTAACTAGTTTGTTGAATCTATGTTTCCTCTCTTTGATTCCCTAGTGGAGATACACCAAGATATTCTAGAATTTGATAGAGGATTTGTTGCAACTTATAATCTCATTGATTTTCACAATGATTAGCCCCTTCTCCGTAATCCCTTTAGCTTGAAGGGAAGAGTCTGAAGCATCATAAAGTTTCTTAATCAAGAACATTAATTCAAGGACCTTGGTGTACACTGTGCTGATGATGGTGGAAGTCATGGTTTCAACATTAGAGCACAATCCCTAAGTATTGGATATAAATCCAAGTGTGGGGGATAAATCCATTTCCTTGGTAGAAATCCATTCATAGATGGAAGCATATAGCTCTTGTACTAATGTTACAATTCCCCCCTTTTGGGATTGTTGCCCCATTTTGTGGGTCAAGTATTTGACCACATCCTCAAATGATTTAAGATTTGTTTGAAGGCTATCATTTTTTTCCTTAATAGCATGTTACTTGGCATGGATTTTCACCACCTCCACCTTGCTTGAATCGGCATGGTGTTGGAGTGATCCCTTTTCCTGCATGAGAAAAATGACCGAGGCCTCGAATGTGGTGAATTTAGATGTTGGATTCTTAGCCTCTACCTAAGAAGCGAAAAGGGCCTCTTGTGATGGGGATCCTTTCAATTCCTTGTGGATCTATTTAATTTCTCTACCTTTTTCCTTTAGCTTGGCCTCGTGTAACTTAGAAAGGTCAACCATTATAACATTGATAGAATAATTTTCTAGCTACATATGTTCTATGGGTTTGGATGTTTGAGGGGTGAGTCAGCCAATTGTTAAAGAGCTCTACTGATGGTTATATAGTGACTGTGTATTATTTGTTGCTCATGCTACAATTTCCTTCTTCTTTTGTTTTTACCTTCAACAGTCTCAGGTGGCCTTGGCGGACTCGGCTTGACTCAGAAATTTAGAGGAAGAAGGTTCAATTCCTCCTGCAAATAAGACCCTAGATGGTAGACCATAAGGAATTTTTACTTGAGGTTGAGGCACCAAAGCCACTAGGGCTATAGAAGATCTTGCTACCATGTGGGGGGAGAAGGTTGGGATGGTGGAGGGAAGTTGAGAAGAAAGGGGACGTCGGGTGGAGAGAGAGTCTATGATGGAGTTATAGACAAGAGAATAACCCCATAAGGGTAAAATGGAGGTGGAGGGGGAGATTAAAATGGATCTCCTAGAGGAGGGAGAGGCAGAGGAAAAGCAAGAGCTATGACTGATTTCAACTTTTTGCATGTTGGACTTGAGGTTGTTACTTCCATCAGTTTCACACATGAGGGGATGATTATTAGCTGCGTTGTGGGATCCTAGATTGGAATATCCTTTTGAGAAGTGGAAGGCAAAGGTAGAACATGTAATGGATGTTGTTGGGGACTAGAGTATTCTATGGTCAACTTTGTGGACTGATCTGAAGTGATTACGACCGTATCCTCACTCTCCGCATCATAAGCATGATTTGAGTCCCAAAACTCTTTTGACATCTCAGCACTAGAGATAGCCTCAAAATTTAGGGTGGTTTGACCAATCTCCTACCTATATTTCCAATAGGCTTCAATTTTCTCCATGTTCCAATCTCTCATCTTTATGGCTACTCAAAGTCCCTTAGTCATGGTGAGAGTGGGGCCATATTTGTACTTTACCTGGTGGAATTCCTCCCATCTCGAGGTCAGTATATATTTGATTTCGACAAATATTTCAGGTAGATCTTCCTGGGGGATATGCCTCAATTAAAAAAATTCCCTTGAATTGTGTTTATAGGAGTTTCAGACCTTGTTACAAAGTAGAGTCACCGCCATTGTCCTTTCCAGGTCATACCTCCATGATTCTCCAATTAAGGAAAACCCTAGGAAGTTAACTTCTTTGTAAGGCTATGCTCCACCTTTCTTTTAATAATAGTGATTCCTCCCTTGCTCAAGGGGATATCAAAAAGTGCCTTATTTTTTCAGCCTGAGCCAAACTTAACGTCTAGGAGCACTAGTTACCTAGCTATTTCGAGGCCCACTACGTGATTCCTGAGGATCTTGGGGAGCATAAAGGATTCTTCTTTAAAAACATGTGGTGAATCATGGAATGCACTCTCATGATGAAGTAATTGGAGAGGTGTAAAGGTTTTGCAAGGATAGACTACACTAATTCGTTCATCCTATTATTGGTCCCTTCAAAATCAATCTCGATCAGGAGGGGATCCACAAAAGAATTAAAGAATTCATACACGTCTGATGATCGAGATAGTACATGGGTCCATGCGGACATTGGGATAAATTTTTGAGGATCCACCTCCACGTCTTACAGATTTAGAGTCATGTATTGACTTAAATACTGAGCATTCTGATAAATAATGAAGTGGAATAGATAGGATGAATACCTAAAAGTTAAGGTCACTGAGAATTGGTCGAGATGTTCGCACATGGGTCTCACAATAAATTCAGTGAAGTCAAAGTGATATGCTTTCTCCTTGGCGACATACTTCATTTTGAACATGGCTTCCATCTATCAATCCTCGATGCCTCTATCTCAATCCTACCTAAAGATGAATGCAAACATAGAATAGACATCCCAGGAATCTATTAGAAGTGATTTAAATGGGATGGGAAATTACACGGTCCCTAAACCACATGTATCTTCTTGTCTTAGTTTCCTTTTAAGGAACGAGGCTTTATTCTAGAATTTTTCCCAATTAGTTTAGAGCTTGGCCATATCATTGAAATTGGCCATTGGGTCATTAAACAAAGCCAAAATTTCCCTAATAGCCTATGGTATAATCACCACCATTAAGTTCCTGCTCTGAATGGTATGATTTCTTAAATTGAAATAGTCTGCAAACATTTGAATGAGTTCTTAGTATGGGTACATGAGGGGCACCATATATTGGGAAAGTTTTTCACTCTATATTCTAGAGCCGAAAGATTATGAATCTCCTAGGTTGAGAAACCTAATGAAGGCTGCCTCCCCCAAAGCTTTAAGTTTCTTTTTGAGGACTAAGTCAAAGATGTTATCAACGGGGTCAAAAATCACAGTAGGGTCACTAAACTGAGACACTACATTAGGGAAATTTAACTTTAGTTGTAGAGGACGATGGGGAATGGGTTGGCCCGCATAATTTTTTTATGGTGGTGCAGAGCTGGAGGTTGCCATGGCCTTTTTTCTGAATTTGGAGAAAGATAGAATCATTTTAGCCCTGACACTTGACAATTGATTCAGGATATTTTGGCATCTAAAATGAGCTTTTTGGATGCTCCCAATATCTTAAATATCCGCACTCACTTTTAGGAGCGTAATGCCTTACTCACAAATAGGGTCACTTCACACTAAACCCCTTTCTAATTATTGACCTTAAGTACCGAAATATTCCTTTTTCTAAAGATTTTGTGTCAATTTGAAATATTTTTATCTCAAGTGTCAAGGCAGTTGATAGATCATTAATTTTGGAAAAAAAGGAAGGTACACTCCCTCAAAAATTTTCAAAAAGAGGTAAGGGGCATCCATGAAGGACACATGTTAGAGAAAATTATTAAAAGGTAAACAATAGGTAAAGAAAAGAACAAAGAAAATAAATATATACATATGATACAACCCTTTACAAAGGGATTTACATGAAAGGTTTCAAGTGAATTTCGTTCATTGAAATTGCTAAGGAATCACCTTCTATTGTTTTGAGCTTAAATGTGTTGTGTTGAATGCATGCACTGATCCTGAAGAGTCTCGTCCATATTGGGTCAAATTTTCTGTGATTCCCAGGCTTAATATCTCTTTTTTCTTATTTCTGAACCATAGTCCCAACTTAGAATTCCGGTTCTGATTTCCTCTAATCAAACCAATTCCTGACCACTTGTTGGAGGCTAATCATGGCCTCATGAGTGGATTCACACTTCTCTTGCAGCTCTACTATCTTGGCGAGTCTCACTTGCATCGCTCCATTTTCTTCTATCTAAACTTGTTTCAATAGTTGTAATGTAAGGAATTCTAAGGAAATCAACATTACAATGATTTTCCCATAGACTATACCAGACGAAGAAGTTTTCAGGATCTACTTTTAGGTGATTCGATCAACCCACAAGGTTTTCTTAATGTGTTCATGTAATAATCTCTTATGCTCATGCCCCATTCACTTTAAGAGTCTAATAAAGTTGTTATTGGTAGTTTCTACTAGACCAATTCCTTGTGGGTAATAATTGGAGAATGTCTATAGGTAGATCTTGCGCTTTACCGATAAGCTGGATACTTTAGCTCCTACAAAGGCCATAACATTAACTGATATGACTATGTGGGGGGAGGGGAGGTGAATCATGTAGTTATATCATGTGGGAGTCCTAGGATTACATTCTTAGTGGCCTCTTTAAGGGGAAATGCCTCCACCCATCAGGTGAAGTAATTGGTTGCTTTGAGGATCCATTTGTGGCTGGCACTAAAATTTGGATTAAAGATTCCAATTAAGTATAGACCCCATTGTGTGAAGGGTTCCTCAGCTAGGATGGGGTTGAGAGGCAAGACATAATTTATTTAAAAACCAGTGAAAACTTGGAAAAACCTTAGATATGTTGAAATTTACTTGACTGTCAGTGAACAGGCTTGGCCAAATGTGTCCTACTTGTAGGATTTTTATGGCTATAGTCTTAGCAAAAAAGTGACCTCCCAAGCTCCCATGATGTAATTATCATAGGACTCTTTCAGCTTCTTCATTTTCTAGGAATCTCAGTAGGATTCCATTAAAATTCCTCTTAAAAAGGAAATTGTTGATCATATTAAAGTTGACCCCTTGTTTCCTATATTACCTCTTCTTTTTCAAGGGGAGATGGCTTGGATACTCCCTGGTCTACATAAAATAGACCCTGTTTGATACCTAGCTATTTGAATTGATTTCTTGGAGATATAGTATCTCCTCATTCTCATCTTCAATTAGGGGCATGGAGTCCTCCATTAAATATTGACACAGAACCCTACCCCTTATAATATTTGTGGGCTTTACCTCAATATAATACTTAAGGATATTAGTAATCCAATTAGATCTTTTATCAGTTATCTTGCCCTCCATTATGTATTCTTTGACGTTGGAGTGATCCACCTTGACCTAGATCCTATTATGAGTGACAAGGTGTCAGAATTTCCTCAGGCCTTTAACTATGGCATAAACCTGTCTTTCTACAAAATTGTAACTTGTTTGATAGTCATGGAGGGTCTTTGAAAAGAAGGAAATCAGACGTTCCTCTCTTTTTGAATCTCCTTTCTGCATTAGTACAGATGCTACGCTATGATTCCCCCATATACACACATAACAAAATCCTTTGAGAAGTCTGGATTACACATCACTAGGGAAGATGCAATAACTTTATTTACTATTTCAAAGGATTGACCACCTTCAGTAGTCTAATTGTAATTCAGGTCATTTCTGAGCATAAGAGTGATCAGGAAAAATGAACTTGCTAATGAAGTTGATTTTCCCTAAGGAGTGGACCTCTTTCTTATTGATTGGCAAGGGGAGCTCCATAATGGCAGGGTCGATGGAGATTCCTTCCTTTGACATAATATGTCCCAGGATTTTACCTTAGGGAACTCCAAGGACACATTTATTTGGGTTTAGGGATATTCAAAACTCTTGGCATTTTTTAAACACATACTCCAAGGTGTTAAAGTTCTCTTATGTGGTTTTAGTGAACACCACAAGATCGTCAAGATATATAAGAATCACCTTGTTAATCAATGCTCCAAAAATAGATTCCATTGACCTTTGAAAGGTATCCCCAGCATCTGTCAGTCCAAAAGGCATTTTTGCGTGAGAAAAAGATCCCCATTTGATTGTGAACTTCGTCTTGTGTTGATCCATTTCTGTAAGCCATTTTTTACTATAGACCAAAAAACCATCCAGTAGATAAAACTTCTCTGAGCCTAAAAATGTTTGTAGTATTTGTTCCATAGAGGGAGAGGGGTATTAATCCTTCAAGGAAGCTCTATATAGGTCTCTGAAATCCACACAGAGATGAATTTCACCATTTTTCTTTCTTACCGAGACTAAATTGGAGACCCATATTATGTGTTTGATGGGAAAGATTATGCTAGCCTCTAGTAGTTTCCTTAACTCCTTAGCTATGAGGGATTCTATCTTTGGATTCAAGGGCCTCTGTTTTTGAAGTACAAGATTAGTCCCTTCTTCAAGTTTGATGGTGTTCTAAATGATGTATTTATTAGAACCATGAAGATCATCATACGTCCAAGCCATCACCTTATCATAATTATGACATGAGGCCACAAGTCTCTTTCTCTCATTTTGAGTCATGGATTTCCTGAATTTTAGTAATACTTCCATAGTTACTTCTAGTTTCACATAGTCCTCCTTTATTTCTAAAAACTTCCTTCGATTGGAACTAGCATCATTTGAATCAAAAAGACTCTCTAGGGTTATTAACCGTTTTAAAATTTTATTTTTCCTCAACTGGATAACCTGATATCCATATGCTTCCTTGATCTTAGACTAGAGTTGGTTCACAAATTGATTAGACTGCTGAACGAAGTGTATAATCTATCAGTCACTATTGAAGACTTTCCAATGATCAAATTTGTTAAGGATAGAAGGATAGATGATTAGTTCTATGGTGTTCACATTTACTATCAAATCTTGAATTGGGTTAAACTACGACCCGATCGAGGTCATCCTATCAGCCTCGGTATTTTGGTTTTGGGGAATCATTTGATATTTGTTTGGTTTCATAATGGAACATGGGTTGAAACCATAGTCAGGGGAAAACAAGTCCCTCCTCTTTAATGGGAGAGGTTCCACTATTGAAAGCAGGAAAAACAAATGTATAGATATACAACTCTCAATGTTTGGACCCTAATATTATTCTGAAATGTTTTCATACTTAAAATATTATCAAATAGAAGGAATGGAAGAATATAGAGATGAGGGAAGGAAGAAAACAACAATGCTTTTGGGAAATATGGATAGCAAAGTATCTCCCTACTCACATTAAACCAAGAAAATATAGAAAAGAATCAATTACTTCATAACCAATGCAAATCTATAGACATAAAGTTCTAAAGATTCACACAGACCAAAACACAAAGTTTCTATTGAATGCAAAACAAAAGATCCATTGAATCAAGCAAGGAGAGAGAAAGATATAACAGAGGAAAATAAGAAAAGAAAGAAAGAAAGAACTTTTGTATTAAATTACTTCAAAATTTGCAACCTTCCAAGAAAACCAGAATCCCCTTTTTCCATGGCCAAAACCATGTTCTTATAACAATTTGTATACATCCATGCTTTGTCCCCAAGAAAAGAATATCCAAAAGGAATAATGTTTGTTGCAGATCCACTTTTGGAAAGTGACTTGAAACAAACACACTCATGAAAACTAGAGGTTCAAAAGGTAAATATTTCATTAGTTCAAGCATGATTATTTTAGTAGGGGGAATCTCATAATTTTCTTCTTCATGTGGTCCTACCATTTCAACCTTTTAACCACTTTCATAGCACTCAAGTGCTTACTGGTAAGTTTTCTCCCTTTTTTATAATGTATGCCCGATAAAATACACTTTCTGATGATTAAACTTTACATCCCTTCAAAATTATCAATTTGGCCCCATACTAAACCAAAAATTCATCTCATGGGGAAAGAAAAAGAATATAGAGAAAAATAAAGAAGAACGATCCATTTTTGCATTTTGGAGAGCTCTGGTTTATTAATGGCGTTAAAAACTAGATGAGTGCATTTGGCTATATTTTCCCCCTTTTACCTTCAAATTTGGACCCTACACATTGCAAGATCCAAGAAATGATGTCCATGGGTAAGAAAACTACATTTCTTAACATTTGGGAGAAAAAGTGTGATTTCTCATTTTGCTCTGCACTCCTGCAGCTCTACCAAAAGCCATACATGTGGCACCATCTGAGAGGCTAAGGAAATGTGATTCAAATTTTCCATTTAAACTCTTTTTAACAAGAAGTTCAAATTCTCAAAAACCTCCGCTAGCCCGCTTTTACTTTTCAATGTGAACACATGGCACACCGTGATTGGAAAAAGGGGGCATGGCCCAATTTGTAACATTTTAACCTTTTGGTGAAAAAGGCTCAAATTATCAATTTCCCTCATAGGCCCAATGTTTCGATTTCATCCTTCAACACATGGCATCACCTGATTGGGTGTAGGAATGCACTTTAGTTTTATACTTTATCTATTTTTGCAAATGGGAAAAATTCCAACTTTTCCCCCGAAGGTCCGAGAACCCCCCTCCCCCTCGTTGACTTTTCAACATAGGCCAGGTGTCCCTTTCCAATCTACTGTGGGCCATAACTTAGAAATTTTCCACGCATGAGCGGGGCCATGTGCCATTTTAGAACTTTTCATCTTTTGTGGAAACAAGACTGAAATTCCCAAAGTCCTCCACCAGTCCGCCAAAGTTCCTGTGAACTGAAAAACAGCCACATGTACTTTTCTGATTCTTCAACACGTGAGCTCACATGATTGGTTGTGGGGATGTGCTTTTCTTTTTATCTGTTTTGAGAAGGGGAAAAATTACAATTTTTCCCCTGAAAGTCCATGCCCTCTTCATTGAATTTTCAGCATGAACACATGTGCCTTTCTGATTTGCTATAGATTTGAACTTGGAATTTACCCTTTTACTTAAGCAGGGCCACAGGTCATTTCATAACTTTTCACCCTTTTTCATAATTCCTTAGAGAATAAAATGGATCCGTTGCCCTGAACTTCTACCAAAACTACTCCAGCTAATCAGGGACAAGTAGGGATGTAGGTTAAAACTGACATTTGTTCCAAAATCACCAAAAGTGATAAGTTCAAAAAGGAATCCACCTAGCTACATCCAATGGGAAATAAATGCGTAGATTCACTTTTTTGAGCAAGAATTTGATGGGGAAAATAATGTAGGAAGTTTTAAGAAACAAGAAAACACCATTTTTTCTCCCGATGAAGAATTTCTTTCTCTGCAAAAGGTTAAAAAACAAAATATGCAAGGTCCCATGCATTTCAAATGCATAAAAGAAGAACTAAAATCATTTCCCATCCAATGAAAATAGGTAAAATGTTTTAATGGCAGAAGACTCAAGAATTTGATTAAAAAAGTCATGGGAAATGAAAACGAGCATCTAAGGAGTTTAAAACATTGAATTTCTTCGATGGCAGGGCTCCAATTTTCATGAATTTAGATTTGAAAGTGTGGGGAAAATTCAGAGGAAAATAGCTGGCTCCTTCTAGGGATGATTTGGTAGAGGAAAGAGGAAAAATTAAGAACCTTAGAGAATTCTGGGAAATCAGATTGAATCAGTGTTTTATCCAATGGGTAACTGAGTCAAAAACAAGCAACACCAACACAAAGGAGAACACAGAAAGGAAACCAACCAAAACAAAAACAAGGAAAGAAAAACGATATACAAAATGTATAGAGGGTCCATCAAAACTCCATGGTTTTGAAAACTTCAAAAATTCCTTCTATAAGGAAGTGGGAGAAGAGAACCATCCATGTAATCTAGGTAAAAAAATTTCTCACCAATAAAATGTCTGATTTTAAAAATACCAAGCCAAAGGGAATCAAATTTACCATGGCTTCCTCGAGGTTCATGCCTTTTGTCCCAAAGAACAACACTATCTCCCACTTGAAATTTTTTGGTTTTATCCTTTTTGTCAAACAGAGCTTTTACCTTGAGTTGATGAGTTGATATCCTGTCAACCACTTGTAATATGTCTTCATTCAACTTCTGGAGGTACATAATTATTTTTTCTAATGAATTGGTAAAGTTGGCATCCTTAATGGCCTTCATCAAATGCAAAGCTAGTAGTTCTAATGTCACTAGAAACTAAGCTTAAACTCCATATACCACTTGAAAAGGAGACATTCCAATGGCTCTCTTAGGTGTAATCTTATTTGCTCATAAACCATCATATAGTTTCTTATTCCAATTCCTTCGAGAATCATTAACAAGCTTCCCAAAAATGGTGAACAATTTCTTGTAAGTTGATTCTACTTTCCCATTCCCTTGGGGATATTAATCTGAAGAGTGTGCAAGGGAAATGCCATATCCATAGCAGAAATCCATCATCTCAATAGAAGAAAAATTGGAAGCATTATCAGTGACAATCTTGTTTAGTATCTCAAACCTTATTAAGATGTGGTCCTTGATGAAGTCGCATACTACTTCAGAAGTAGTACTTTTAACTGGAATGGCTTCCACCCACTTGGGGAAATAATACGTGGTAGTCAAAAAATGAGTATGTCCTAAAATTTAAGGTTGATTGAGTGTCCCAATGAAGTCCAAACCCCATTATTGAAAAGGTTCCTCAATCACCACTATTTTGAGAGGTAAAGAAGCCAATTTGGGTCTTCCAACAAAGGTTTGACATGGTTACACTTGCCTACCCACTTTTATGTGTCTTTAAACAGGGTAGGCCAATAATACTTGGCACGAAGGATTTTGTGGGTTGTGACAGTAGAAGAGAAATGACCTCCACAGGCCTAGTCATGAAAGGCTGAGAATAATTTATTTTGGTGCTCTTTGTCAACACATTTCAAAAACCTTCCATTTATCCCTCATTTGAACAATGCATTTTCCCACAACACATATTGTGCAGACCTTAATTTGATGGATCTCTTATCCTTAGCACTCAAATGAGATGGAAAATCTCCATAAGTAAGAAAGTATGCAATATCAACATACCATTCATCAGTTGAGCTATGGAAAAGAACAACAGGGATATCAACTTCCTCCTTGGACAATTTGGTGTCAGCTCCTTTAGCAATGAGTTCACATAATCCCTTTCCTCAAACTAGCTTGGTGGGTTTGATGTCAAGATCATACTCCTAAACTTTGGCTACCCAATTACCTCTCTTCTTTCCAAATTCTTGTTGTGCAATAATGGATTTAATATGTGTATCAGGCCCAAGAACAATATAATGAGAGTTGAGGATGTAGAAATGAAACTTCTTTACATATTTGACCACTACTAAAGCATGTTTCTCCATCATGGTGTACTTCAGCTAATGGGATTTCAAAATATAACTCATGAACGCTATGGGGATTTCATGATCTTCAACATTCTCATGGGTTAACATAACAGCTAGAGTACATTTAGTAGTATAGCAATAGATAATGAAGTCTTTGCTATAATCAGGGCATGCCAAGATTGGAGTCTTTGCTATAGCTTTCTTGATGTATTCAAATGTAACCTTTCCTTCAAAGGACCAACAAAAATTCTACTTCTGTTTCATCATGTGGGATATGTTCAAAGTAAGTTTGGAAAAATCAGGTATGAATCTTCTTAAGAAGTTGATCTTTCCAAAAAAATATTACACACCCTTCTTGTTTTTGGGGAGAGGGATCTGTTGAATCATCTGGACTCTTTCTAGATCAATCTTGATTCCCTCCTTGGAGACAATGTGTCCTAATAATTTTCCCTAGGTGACACAAAAGACAAATTTCTTGGGATTCAAGGAGATTCCATGCTCTCTACACTTTTGTAGGACAATTTCAAGGTGTTGGAAATGATCAGCTCTATTTTTTTAAAACATAGTCAGATCATCAAGGTATACAACTATGCATTTCCCCTTGAGACTACCAAAGGCCAGGTCCATCACCCTCTGAAATGTGGCACCAACATTGATGAGGCCAAAAGGCATTCTCTTATAAGAAAAGGTTCCCCAAAGAGTGGTAAAGGTAGTCTTATGTTGATCTGTAGAACTTCTACTTGATTATATCCTGAGAATCCATCAAGCATGGACAACATTTATAAACTTGTAACAACTTGCAACACTTGATCCATTACGGGGAGAGGATAATTATCCTTCAAAGAGGATTGATTAAAAATCCTAAAATCAACACAAATCTAGATCTTACCATTCTTCTTCCTGATAGGCACAATATTAGCAATCCACGTTGAATGGTGAATGGGGAGAATGATCTTAGCCTTCAATAACTTTTGGATCTCTTAAAATATTGTATCAACAATTTTAGGGTTATATTACCTATGGTTTTTCCAGAAGGGTTTGATCCCAAGATTTAGAGGAATGAAATGTGGCATCTCTTTTGTCTACAAAGCCTTGGGATCATCATAATAATATGCAAGAACAATTACATACCTTTTCAACATATTTGCTACCTTTTTCTCTCCTCTTATGTGTAGCACTTTCCAATGTTTACCAGCATGGGTTCATTAATACTCCCAATGTTCATCTTTTCATAGTCAGTAGACTGCTGAGCTCCTTTGGAAGTATTGGAATTGATGTACCTATCATGTTTATTTAATAACTCTTCCAAACTTACCAAACCTTTAGGTATCTTATTACCTATCAGTTTTATGTAGCCATCATGATCCATTTCTTCTTGGTTATCTTATTCATTTGGAGGCATATACTCTCTAGGTAGATTCTCACTTCCTTCAAAGTACATCTGGTCAAAATTATCTCCGAGTTCAAGGAAGGAAATAAAGTGTTGATCATCATTAAATACCTACCAATTATTTGCATTTCCAAGCACACTAGGCCTATGAATCATCTCAATGGTCAATTTATCTAGGGAGAAATCTAGATGAGGGATCAGTAGAGACCCCAAGACACCCAAGGAATCAGGCCTAGTGTTTCTTTCCCTTGGCATGGCTTTAATTGAAAATGCATCAAGGAACTCAATGGAGTACCAAACTATATTCTTGTAATGTTTCAACCTTCTATTCTTCACTTGGAAAATATCTCTGACGTGTTTTACAATCAAATTTGCATCTCCACGAGAAAGGAGATTCATGATCCTCATCTCTTTTTCCATGCCTAAACTAAGGATGAGATCCTCATACTAAGCTTTATTATTTGTTTTTTTGAATTGGAGCTTCAAAGAGAAAGGGTGATTTTTCCCTTCAGGAGAAATAAGCACCACACCAACTCCAGAACCAGCCAAGGAGTAGCTTCCATCAAATTCTAAGATCCAAATTCCATTAGGATCAAGAAACACTTCCTTAGGATGGTTAGCCTCATCTTATGACATGATCATGTAGTTACCATGACCAATGTCCTCATAAAGTATTTTTGCCTTTGGTTCATCTATTTTTTGCCCAATATATTCAGTTTGTTTCTTAGGTAATAGCTTATTCATTTTCGCATTCACTGGAATAAGAGCATGTGACCAATCCATCATGATTTCTCCTCCAACACTTTTGTAGAAATTTCTACTCAGCAGCATATTGTAGGAAGGGTGAATATTAGATACCAAAATGGTGGCTAAAACTTTCTTCTCTGGAAAAATAGCAAAGGCTACTTGTGCATCCTTGATCCTCCTAACCAATGGAACTTCTCTACTTTCCATTGAGTAACATGAACCAAAAGTGCTAGTTAGGGTTAAGTATAGGGCATAAGATACCTTAGCAGGAATCACATTATCTAAAGCACCAGAATCAATAACGTAATTATTGAGTTTTTGGCCAACTGTGAGGAGAGTGACATAAAATGGTTCGATTTTCCCATCACATGAAGTGACTACTACCACAAGGCTTGGTTGAGATGAAGGAGGAGTGGGAAAGAGACCTTTATAACAAGCAAATAAAGGTTTGGATTTGGCATTTACAAAGTCTATCATATTAGCAAAGGCCTTGGGATGGGTTTGGTAGAATTCAACTTCTAAGATCTGGACCTTAGTTTTCTTGAGATGGTCAATAATTTCAAAAGACCCAGAGGTAGATGGATCATCATTGATAGGAGTAGATGAAACTTTTTACTTATCAACTCTATCATTTGAAGGGTAATAAGTTTTAAGAGCAGAAATAGAGGAGGAAGGAACATCAAAACCTACATTAGATGTGGAAGAAGTTGGGATAGGAGATCCTCTCCTTACAATCACTGGAATGACCGTAGGAGGCTCCTTATATATTTTAGTAGGCTACATAACTTTCTACTTCTTGTTGGATTTCTCATGAATCATGACATTATATGATTCATTGTTCATATCTGCAACTCTTTCTTCATAATAATCCTCTTCATCTATACCTTCAATGGTGAGAAAATGGACATGAGATCCACTCAACTCTTCTGATTCTTCACATATTTCATCTTCCTCCTCCTCATCAGGATCCAACACTTCACATGTGGCATTGAATAGAACTTTAATAGGTGGGCCTTCAATTGTCGGTGTGGTCTGAGTAGATGGCAACCAATTCCTGGGATGAGACTTCTTCATAGGAACATCCTGATAAGGATCATGTTGAGTGAACTTCTTTCTTGAGAGCAATAAGATCACTAGCAAGTTTTTGTACCAACTGATCTGCATTAGCTCCAGGAAAAGATGTCGAAGAAGGATATGATTTGGAGTTAGATGAATCTATCTTTATCTTCCCAGACATGATCAAATCATCTTCAACACTAAAAAAAAAAAATTTTGATCAACATCTAAAGTGGCAAGATTGGCTCTCCTAAGTGCATAACTCACTTCAGGTAGTTGGGCATTAAGGAAGAAACATTTCTGAATCTGATCCACAAGGTGTGTGTTTTCTAGGATCTTGTTAACTAGCCTATTGAATTTGGCCACAAATTACCTCATGGGCTCATGTGACTCTTTCTTCATTTGAGAAATATGGGCCAAGAGGGCATGTACATCTTCAGCAGGTTTGAAATGCTACTCAAACTAGGTTGTCATGGTGTTCCAATTGGTGATGGATCCAATAGGAAGATTATAGAACCAATTAGCAGCATTATCTTGCAATGTCTCCACAAAAAGTATAACAGATATATCTTCATGTTCAACTCTGAGAACACCACAAGCAACAATTAAGGCTGCAATATGTTCATTTGGATGAACCTTCCCATCACCTCTAAATTTTGGGAAATTATTTCTATTGCCTCTAGGAAATTCATGCAATGGATGGGGAAAAGCAAGAGGCCCAACCCTTTGGCAACAAGAAAGAGGAGCTGTCATCCTTGGAAATATTGCTTGGAGAGGAACTGAAATACCAGCGACAATCAAAGCATACAAATTAGGACTAATTTGATCTTGAGGGATGTCACTCCTAGAAGTTATGTCTTTAGAAGGAGTGCTTGCAGACCTTGTTCCTCTTCTTTTTCTTGTTAATGAAGGGAGAGAGAAACCTTGATGATCCAAAAGTTGGAAATGAGGGTCTTCTTCCCTGAGGTTTCTTATACCCAAAGTGTACCTTAGATTTACCAGATCAAATATTATCAAGAATTTATTATTCAAAAACTGGAATCCATTTAGAATGAATTCCCCAGCGAAGTTGCCAAAAAATTTTGGGTTTCAGAATGGAACATGGGTTGAAACAAAAGTTAGGGGAAAACAAGTCCCTCCTCTTCAATGGGAGAGATTCGCTTATTGAAAGTAGGAAAAAAAAAGTACAAATATACATCTCTCAATGTTTGGACCTTGATATTCTAGAATGTTTTCATACTTAAAATATTATCAATAAGAAGGAATGGAAGAATATAGAGATGGGGAAAGGAAGAAAACAATAATGCTTTTGGGAAATATAGATAGCATAGTATCTCCCTACTCACATTGAACCAATAAAATATAGAAAGTGATTAATTACTTAACCACCAATGCAAATCTACAGACACAAAGTTATGAAGATTCACACAGACCAGAACACAAATTTTCTATTGAATTCAAAACAAAAGATCCATTGAATCAAGAAAGGAGAGAGAAAGATATAATAGAGGAAAATAAGAAAAGAAAGAAAGAACTTTTGTATTGAATTACTTCATAATTTAAAACCTTCCCAGAAAACAAGAATCCCCTTTTTCCATGGCCAAAACCATGTTCTTAGAACAATTTTTATACATCCCTACTTTTTCCCCAAGAAAAGAATATCTAAAAGGAATAATGTTTGTTACAGATCCACTTTTGGAAAGTGACATGAAATAAACACACTCATGAAAATTAGAGGTTCAAAACATGAATATTTTTTATTTCGAACATGATTATTTTAGCAGGGGCATCTCATGATTTTCTTCTTCATGTGGTCCTACCATTTCCACCTTTTAACCACTTTCATAGAACTCAAGTGCTTATTGGTAAGTTTTCTCCATTTTTTTATCGCGTATGCATCATAAAATCTATTTTTTGATGATTAAACTTTACATACCTTCAAAATTATCAATTTGGCCCCATAATAAATGAAAAATTCATCTCATAGGGAAACGAAAAGAATAAAGAGAAAAATAAATAAGAACGATCCATTTTTGCATTTTGGAGAGCTCTAGTTTGTTAATGGTGTTAAAAACTAGATAGGTGCATTTGGATATCTTTTTTCCCTTTTACCTTCAAATTTGGACCATACACATGGCAAGATCCAAGCAATGATGGTCCCGGGGAAAAAAAATACATTTCCTGACATTTGGGAGAAAAAGCTTGATTTCTCATTTTTCTCCACACTCCCGTAACTCCACCAAAAGCCAGACCTGTGGCCATCTGAGTGGCTAAGGAAATGTAGTTCAAATCTACCATTTAAACTCCTTTTAACAAAAATCTCAAATTCTCAAAAAACTCTGCCAACCCACTTTGACTTTTCAACGTGAACACATGGCACACCACAATTGCAACATTTGAACCTTTTGGTGAAAAAGTCTCAAATTCGTAATTTCCCCCATAGGCCCACTATTCTGATTTCATCCTTCAACATGTGGCTTTGCCTGACTAGGTGTGGAAATGTGCTTCAGTTTTATACTTTATCTATTTTTGAAAAGGAGAAAAATTCCAAATTTTCCCCTGAAGGTCCGAGCCCCCGCCATTGACTTTTCAATGTAGGCTAGGTGTCCCTTTCTAATCTGTTATGGGCTCTAACTTAGAAATTTTCCATTCACATGAGAGGGGCCATGCGCCATTTTAGAACTTTTCACCTTTTATGGAAATAAGGCTAAAATTCCCAAAGTCCTCCATCGGTCTGCCAAAGTGCCTGTGAATTGAAAAATGGCCATGTGTCCTTTTCTGATTCTTCAACACATGACCTCACCTAATTGGTTGTGGGGATGTGCTTCAATTTTTATCTGTTTTGAGAAGGGGAAAAATTCCAACTTTTCCGCAAAAAGTCCATGCCTCTGTCATTGAATTTTCAAAATGAACACGTGTCCCTTTTTGATTTGTTGTGGATTTCAACTCAGAATTTATCCTTTCACTTGGGTGGGACCTCGGGTCATTTCAGAACTTTTCACCCTTTTTCCATAATGCCTTAGAGAATAAAATGGATCTCTCACCCCGAACTTCCGCCAAAACTACTCTTTCCAATCAAGGACTGGCGAGGATGCGAGGAAAAACTGACATTCGTTACAAAATCACCAAAAGTGATAAGTTCAAAAAGGAACATGCTTGACCACATCCAATGGGAAACAAACACGTAGCTTCACCTTTTCGAGCAAGAATTTGATGGGGAAAATAACGTAGGAAGTTGTAGGAAACAGGAAAACACCATTTTTACTCCCAATGAAGAATTTATTTATTTGTAAAAGGTTAAAAACAAAATATACAAGGTCCCATGCATTCCAAACACATAAAATAAGAACTACAATCATTTCTTGTCCATTGAAAATAGGTAAAACATTTTAACGGCAATAGAATGATGAATTTGATTAAAAACGTCATGGGAAATGAAAATGAGTATCTAAGGAGTTTAAAACAAGAATTTCTTCTATGGGAGGGCTCCAATTTTCATGAATTTAGATTCGAAAGGGTGGGGAAAATTGAGAGGACTGTAGACACTAAAATTAGGTCACACTTCCCTTTCATACCTCGACCAATAAGCACCCTTTATTACATTTACCTATCCATGACCCCCTTCACCCCACTAATATTAATTTAATTAAACTAATTAAATAAATTCATTATCCTCACTATATTTATTATTTAAATATCTTATTTAAATAGTATCCACACATACTGTTCACTTAGACACCTCACCAAGCCAACTCAACCTAAGACCTATTCTTAGCAAGTTGCCATAACTAAGACTTACCTAAACCCTAAAAATCAATGCCTACATTCCCTCTAACCACATTCCCGCATGCTCAGAAGAAGCTCCCAGTATAATCCATGAGATAACAACATGAGATCTAAGGAAATCAGGAGGATCTCCCTAGTTTAGTAAACCTAGGAAATCCTGCCTTGATTGACGTCAATTACCCCTAACCATCACCGGTTAAGTCGGACCGCCATCGGTTACCTATTTTAAACCCTAAAATACCTTATTCTCAAGGTTGGAAAAAATTTGGAAAACATTGAGAGAATTTTGATGAGCAAGAACACATATTAGATAGATAACACATCTTCAGAGAAAAAGTTCCACTGAAAACCTGCATGCAAGGAAGGAGATTGAGCATCTTCTCCTACACAACCATCCCAACCATGATCTGATCTATCCAAGAAAAGAGGAGTGTACATGCAGCCCATGCAGAAGCTTTATTTCATTTGGTGATCACTTGTAACCTTCAAACTCCTCATCATCACCCCCATCCCTCACACATGGGCATTCAAGAATGGAATCCAAGTATAACATCATACTTTCCTAGTTTATTTCATTTTATCATCTATTGTTTACTTTGTCCCCTGTTGACCTTCTCCAATGTTTCCACCCCCATATACCCATTAAAACCTCACCAAATCCTATGCCAGTAACCCAATATTTTACCTCGACTCACCAAAGTCCTTTGTGCAATCACAAAGGAGAGCACAACTTGTTCTGTGATATTTCTAGATCTCACAGTAATCGGCACCACTTACACCTAAACACCGTCGATCACCCCTAACCAACACCAGTCTCTGTATTTGCCCACACAGCCTAGAACAGAGACCTACCCACCAAATTTAATCTTACCCTCATTCACCTGCGATCTACCCAAAACCTCTATCAAACCTACAGAACCCAAAACCAATCATTTGACCTTTAGATTCTATTGTAGCTTAGCCTGTTAGATTAGATCTATTTCTTATTGTGTTTTTAAGTGAGATAACTAAATCATTTCAAACTACAATAGGATTTACTTTGTTTACAACATTAAATTTTTTTAAATGGTGGACTGACAGCCATCTAGGAAGTATCACACTTCCTAGATCTAGCATACGCTAGGTAGTTCACTACCCATATTTTTTAATTCCTTCTGGTGGCCTTGTTTTCATTACAGGTAGTTGCTCCTAGCCAAAAGGAAGCTCTCACGATCAATTGTGGATTCGGAAGTCATAGGTGTGCAAAAACCCATCAACTATCTCGTTACCCTATCTATTTCGTCAATGCTTCAAAGAAACGATCTAAGAATCAGGTGAAACAAGGACAACAATATTAAAGGATTTAAAATCATCTATGATATCCCACACTTGATGTCGATAGGATCTCATCCTAGAATTATTTATGGTGGCAGTTTTTCTTATTTTTGTTACTACTAGTTTTGAGTCACCAAATACTTTCAACTGCTTTATGCCTTCTTTTTGGGATGTAGTCAGACTATACACCAAGACCTCATATTCTGCCTCATTACTAGTATAGGAGAAATAGAAATAGAATGACTAAAGTATATTTCTTCCACTTTGGGACAGTAAGCATACTCCAGGTCCTGAGAGTTTATTTCTTTTATCCCAATCAAAATGTAGGGTCCATATCTGGGATTCTTTGGAGGGATTCCCTTTCTTTTTATCATATCCTTTTTCCACCTTAGGGATCATGAAGTCCTCGTCAAAAATTATATAAGTGACCAAACCAATGGATTTAAATTTACCAAAAGGATCACCCAGAGGAAGGTTGATTATATAATTGTAGCTTGGTGGGTCTCTATCATCCATGCATGATTCCTCTTGCCTTGTAATCATAGCATGAGAAGATTTGAATTCTAACATTAGTTGCTATGTTATGTTCTCTTTAGCGAGGGGATATGACAAGAACTTCATTTTAGACCCATATTTGGTTCACAAAATCATAAGAGAGCAATCTAGAGATATATAGCCTCCAATCTTAGTTGTGAAATCATGAGAGAGGCAAAGTCCAAAGTCTGGCAAGATGTTTATTACCACTATATCATGTCAGAAAGTTACATCTGAGTAGGTATAGAGTTGTAATCAGGGTCCTTAATATCTCTAATTCTTTTAACATACCTCCCATCCAATTACATGACTCCTCTCTTTAAGGGATCATATTTGATGCCCAAGGCATCTATAATTACCTTAGGCATGACTGTAGTGATTTCTGCAGAGTCAATCATGGAATTATGTAATAATTGTTTGCCTATGATAAGAGTTATAAAGAAGGGATTGGGCCTTGGTTTTCTCACCTCTTCATTTGGAATCAATAGTACTACCTCTGCTAAGACTTGGGTGGATTTTAGCCATTCCTTATCCTTGTTGGAGGTGGTTAGATCATCATCTAGTTTGAGTGCTTCTTGGAGAAACTCCTTCTGCTCTGGGATGCTTATAAGACCCCACAAGGATGCGTTAGTCGGCACTTTCTTGATTTTTTGGGACACGTTAATTTGTCTCAAAGGTAATTATTTATATGATGAATGGAGTTCTTTTCCTTCATCGGCAAGATTAAGGACATCTTGATTCTAAAAAATTCCCCTTGGATCTTATTTTATGACGATAAATTGTGTCACAGTCAAGATGGTTGAGGGATCTTTCTGCATCTTGCCAGTCATGTTTGTGTTGGAGTTTCATCCTCTATGATCCTTTTCATAAAGCGAGTGTTATAATTAAACTAAAAAATATTTGAAATAGATGCTTCATTTGTAAATATGAATTCTTCTCCTTCTAGCCAATAGAAAAGAGTGTTCTCTGGTGTGACTAAAGAAGCATTTTGGAATCCCACAGACTGATAAGGTCTATATGTATCCACATCATAGCCTTCTCTTGATCATTTTTTGGCCACATTTTGTTGTAAATTTACTTAGGGGAAGTCTCTTGGCATGTGGAAATTATTACAGGGGAAGCACCATGCGTTGGGGTCCTTGGCCAAATGATTTTGGCCAGTTACCATCTCTCTCTGGTTATTGGGTGGAATATTATAGAGCGATGTTGGTACAGGAACTAACTAGTTAGATAGCTATACAGGTGGAAGTCTCTAGGTATTATGATTTTGAGAGGAATAGGCAAGCCTGCTACCTTGATAATTTTGTCTTGGATAAGCGACATGATTCCTTTTAAGATTTACTGTCTCGTTAGAAATTTTTCTCATAATATTTTTCATTTCCTCCATTTGGGGAGAAGAAGATGAAGACGTGGTAGTGGGAGCTAGAGCCAAATGAGAAGATGGGTAGTTATAGAAGGATGTAGGGGCTTGAGCAGGGCTTGGTGCTTGTGTTTTTGGAAGGGGAGATATCTCACGGTATACTAGAAAAGGAGTTATGGGAGAAATCTTCCCGATGTCTATTAAATTTTTCTCAACTTGGACAAAAATGTTATAGGCTTATGGTAGGGAATCCCCTCCCAATAACCGAATCATTACAGAAATATCTAAATTTAGATAATTTAAATATTATACAATAGTCATACCTACAGGTGGCCTTTTTAGGACTTGAATCCTTTGCCAAGTTTTAAGGAACCTATTAAAATATTTCATTAGCTCCTGGGAGACCTTCTTGATGTTGATAAATTTTTGTAGGAGAGATGATCTTTCTCCCTTTTCAATGAATCTTGCTACCAACATGTTCCCCATCTAGTCCCAAGTGTAGATAGTATCAAGAGTCAATGATAGGTACCAATCTAAAGCCTTTACTTTGAAGGAAGAAACTAACAATTGTAAGGCAACATCCTGCTCCCTGATATAATGTACCATGCATATTTATGCTACATCCTAGAGATGCTCTTCAAGAGTTTTGAAATCTTCCATACTAAATTTTGGTAGTGCCTTGAGCGCTTTAGCTAGGATAGGATTCCTCACCACTAGGGTCATCGGTAAAATGTGTGGACTCCCTTGGTTCCATGTAATTAATTACCTTGGAGGCTAAGCTTGAAGATGATCCATAAAAATAGGTTTGAGGGTTCTAATGACTGTATGGAGGGCCTACCTGGTGGAGGTGTTGAGAGAGTCTAGTTTGGAGGAGACGGTGATCTCTGGATCTATCTACCTTTTCTATTGCAAGGTGGGGATAGTTTAAAATAGTCTAACACACCTTCTTCCTTATTTCTCGCCCTCATTCACATTCATTTTTTTCACTAAAGTAGAACAACTAACTATTACTAGAATTGGTAGATTTTTTATCATGAAATACCTAGATGTGTAGATGTTCAAGTCCCACCAGATGTGCCAGGAAAAATTTTAAATGTTATCCTTGCAAATGAACCATCAGAGTCATTAGATACCTTAGGTTAGTAGGACGTGCACCCTAAGGTAACCTCTATATTATAAATAAGTTGCCTATTCTTTGGTGTGGGATAGGGTTAGGAGAAAGCTTAAAATAAACATAAAACTAACTAAAGTGATGCACTAGAATAGATCCTAAAGAGATGGATAGATACCCAGGGAGATTATCTAAAATATTTTGAAGAGACTTAAAGTATGATCCGCCTATTTCTAGAAACACCTTAGATTTAGTAGAGTATGAGGAGTCGAAACACACGAAAAATATAGATAATAGATAAGTTAAAACCTAAGGGCACATAACACAACAGATTTCTTAAATTATCTAGAACTACTTAGCAGAAAAGAAAGACACAGAATATGAAAGCCAAAGTGAATAGAACAAGGACTCTTATTATTGAGAAAATGATACATAAGGTCATAGTGGAACAGATCATAATTTCCTTCTATAACGGAGTCTTGCTAAGGCTAGCTACTACAAAAATGAACCTTAAATATCCTTTTCAACTTGTGTCTATTTTTATTTAAAGGCTCCCCCTTCTCTCCTAGATTGGATGTCCTTTTATAGATGTTTTTGGCTCTTACTTCAACGTCTGGAATCAGAGATTCCACTGGAAGTATTCAATTTTCTTACACAATCTTCTCCTTTTGGGTCAATATCTCAACTACATGTTGAGATATTTGTGTTTCACTTTAATTCACCCAATTGTCCCTCCTTGAGTCGATGATGACCTTTTTCTTTCATGCGGATAGTGGGTGCTTGTTTCAGGGCCTTTTCTAGAATTTTATTCACCAAATTTCACCTGAGAGACACGTAGAGGGCACGTTCTAGTTTAGGGAGGTTTCCTCTTTTTCTCTATTTGAAATTTCACTAAGGCAACATGTGGAGACCCTTTGTGTTCTTTCTATGCTTTTGACTTTTCAAATCACTAGGGAAACCTTTATCGGGCCTAGGATACATGGACAGAAAAACACAAGTTTGAGAGCCCTTTCTATTTTTCTCCATGCCCCAACTATGCCAACAAGACACATGGACTCCTTGCACATTCACTTTATATTTAGTTGATTTAAAGCTTGAGAGGATAAAATAAATAAAGGCTAGGGTGAAAAAATATGCTAATCAAAATATTTTTATGCAAAAATAACTCTATAGTTATTGTGACTCACCTAGGGACTCCATGTTAGCCAAGGAAGAACCAGACTATCCTTTTGTCTCAAAAATCAAACAATGGCTCACGAAATACCACTAAGAGATGCTTCAAGGCAGCCAAATATCCAAGACATTCCACTTCCATTATATAGGTCCTTTGCAATTCCTGGAAGGCTCGATCCAACTCGATTATCTCCTTATGTGAGAAGTTTTGGAGGTTATGTACTACTACATGCAAGCGAAACTCCAATTGTACAATAGGATTTTAAATCACCTCTACTTCAGCAACACTTGAGCTCTCTTTTAAATACTGAAATATAGTCTTGTCTTTGTGTTTGGAAACTAGGAGCTCTTGAATTTAGTTCTTTGCAAGGATTGTAGAATCATTAGGGAAGGGGGAAGGGAAGCCTAATTAAACTAGTTCATTGATCTTGTGTTTCCTCTCTTTGATTCCCTAGTGGAGCTGCACCAAGAGATTATGGAATTTTATAGAGAACTTATTAAAACTCAGAATATCATTGATTTTCTCAGCAATTAGCCACCTATTAGTAATCTCCACCCCTTGAAGGGAAAAGTCTAAAACATTATAATTTTTTTAAATCAATAGCATCGATTCAAGGACCTTAGAAGACACTACACTGGTGACAATGGATGTTGTGGTTTCAACATTAGATAACAATCCCTGAGCATTGGATATAAATCCAAGTGTGGGGGATAAATCCATTACCTTTTCACTAATTTAGTCATATCAAGAAGAATATAGCTCATGTACTAATGTTACAATTCCCCCCTTCTGAGATTGTTACCCCATTATGTGGATCAAGTCTTTGAAACCCTCTTGAGATGATTTAAAATTTGTTTCAAGGATGCCCTTTTATTCCTTGATAACATGCAATTTGGCGTGGATTTCTGCTACCTCTACCTTGCTTGAATTGGCCGGTTATTGGAGTGATACCTTTTCCTGTGTGAGAAAAATGATCGGGGCCTCAAATGTGGCACGTTTGGCTACTGGAGTCCTAGCCTTCACCTGAGAAGCCACAAAGGCCTCGTGTGACGGGTATTTCTTCAATTACTTGTGGATCTGGTTGATTTATTTTCCTTTGGCCTTTATCTCTGCCTCATGGTTAGCTACAATGGCCTCTACCCTCCGAAGGCTATATTGTGCCTTCTTTGACTGATTGCCAAGATTTAGGTAGTCAATAGTGACTACCAATGTTGTCTCATTCATTAACTAAACCTTATCCTGAGGTAAAAACTTAGAAAGGTCAACCGCTACAACACTGATAGAATAATCATTTGGATGTGTTTATTCTGTAGGTTTGGATGTTTGAGGGACAAGTCAAGAAATTTTTAAGGAACTCTATTGATGGTCATACAATGACCACATATGCTTCATTTCTCCTGCCGTTGTTTACTTCTTATTTTATTTTTCCCTTCGGCTATCTCAGGAGACCTTGTCAGACTCATCTCGACTTTGAGATTTAGAGGAAGAAGGGACAATTCCTCCCACAAATGGGAACCTAGGCGGTAGGCCATAAGGAATTGTAACTTGTGGTTAGGGCACCAAAGCCACTAGGATTTTAGAAGAGTTTGCTACCATGCTGGGGGAGATGGTTTCAATGGTGGAGGGAATTTGAGAAGACAGGGGCCGTCGGGTGCAAGGAGAGTTTGTGATGGAGTTATAGACAAGGGAATACCCCCAGAAGGGGAAAATGGAGGTGTGGGGGGAGATTGAAATGGATCCCCTAGAAGAGGGAGAGGCGGAGGCGAAGAAGAAGCCATGACTTATTTATACTTCTTACATGGTGGGCTTGAGGCTGATAATTTCACTAGTTTCACACTTGCAGGGATGATTGTTGGTTATGGTGTGGGATCCTAGACTAGAAGACCCTACTTAGAAGTGGAAGACAAAGGCATAACATGCAATGGATGTTATTGGGGACCAAAGGATTCTACAATTGACTTTGTGGACCACTCTGAAGTGATTAAAACCATGTGATCACTCTCTACATCAAAAACATGATCCGCATACCAAAAATCTTCCCACATCTCATCACTTAAGATAGCCTCAAAATTCAAGGTGGTCTGAAAAATATCCTACCTATATTTCCAATAGGATTTAATTTTCTCTGCGTTCCAATCTCTCATCTTTAGGGCTACTCAGAGTCCCTTAGTCATGGTGAGAGGAGGGACATATTTTTAATTGACATGGTGGAATGCCTCCCAACATGGGGTCAGTAATTCTTTGAACTTGATGAATATTTCAGGAAAATTTTCCTGAGTGCTCCATCTCATTTAAAACATTCCCTTGAATCATGCTTGCAGGAGTCTAATACCTTATTACGAACGAATGTCAGGGCCATTGTCCCATCTGATTCAAACCTCCATGAGTTTCATATTAAGGAAAACTCGTAGGAAGTCAACTTATATGTAAGGCTATTCTTCAACTTTATTTTAAGCATAGTGATTCCTCCCTTGCTCAAGGGGATATCAAAAAATTACTTCTTCTTTCAGCTTGAAAAAAACTCAACATCCAGGAGCACTAGCTACTTGGATATTTCAAGGCCCACTACGTGAGTTATGAGGATCTTGGGGAGCATAAAGGATTATTCTTTAAAACCGTTTAGCTGAATCATGGAATACCATTTGGAAAAGAAGTAATCACATGGATGTAGGGGGTCCGCGAGGATAGAATGCACCGAGTCATTCATCTTGTATTTGATCCCTTCAGAATCAATCTTGAGTAGGAAGGGATCTAAAAAAGAATTAAATAATTCATAGATTTCTGATGATCGAGATAGTATATGGGTCCATGCGAACACTGGGATGACTTTTTGAGGATCCACCTTCACATCCTAGAGAGTCAAAGTAATGAATTAAATCAAATATTGGGTATTCTGATAAAGAATGAGGTCAAATAGAGAAGATGAATACCTGAAAGTTAAGGTCAGTAAGAATATTTTGAGTTGTTCGAACATGGATTTCGAAATGACTTCAACAAATTCAAAGTGGTATGCTTGCTCCTTGGAAATAGACCTCATTCAGACCAAGCATTCCATCTTCCAATCCTTGATGCCTCTATTTGAATCCTTCCCAAAGATGAATTCTAGCATGGAACAGGGATCTTGAGAATATGCTAGAAGTGATTTCAACAAGATGGGAAATCTCATGTTCCCCAAACTGCCTATATTTGTTTGTCTCAACTACCTATTAAGGAACACAAATTTATTATAATATTGCACCTAGATATTTTGGATCTTTTCTATATCATAAAAATTGGTTGTTGGGTCATGAGTCAGAGCCAACATGTCTGTAATAGCATGTGGTGTAATCACCATCACTAAGTTCCTACCCTGAATGGTATGAGTTCTTGAATTGAAATAGTCTATACACATCTGGATGAGTTCTGGGTATGGATGTGTGGGGGGCACCATATATTTGGTGAGATTTGTACTCTAGATTCTAGAGCCAAAAGATTTTGAATCTCTTAGGTTGAGAAACCTGGTGAAAGTTGCCTCCCTCAAAGCTTTGGGTTTATTGTTTAGGACTATGTCAAAGAGATTATCAGCGGGGTCAGAAATCAAAGTAGGGTCATTGAACGTAGACCCTTCATTAGGGAACTTAAAATTTGGTTGCAAAGTATGATGGAGAATGGGTTTTCCCACGTAATATTTTGTTGGTGGTGTAGAGATGGAGGTTACCATGGTGTTTTTTTTGAATTAGTAGAAATCTAGAATCTTTTATCCCTGACACTTGACAATTGATTCAGGATATTCTGGTGTCTAAAATGAGCTTGGTGGATTATCCCAATATCTTAAATAGCTTCCCTTATTTTTAGGATAGTAATGGCTTCCACGCATATAGGATCACATCACACAACGACCCATTTATAATTAATGACCTTAAGTGCCGAATTCTATGTTTTTTGAGATATTTTGTGTAAATTAGAATTCTTTTTCTCTCAAGTGTCAAGGCAGTTTCTAGATGATTAATTTTGGGAAAAATAGGAAGGTACAATCCCTCCAAAATTTTCAAAAAGAGGTAAGGGGCATCCGCAAAGGACACGTGTTAGAGTCACTTATTAAAAGTGAAGCAACAAGCAAAGAAAAGAACAAAGAAAAGTAAAATATACATATGATACAACCCTATACAAATGGATTTACATGAAAGGTTTCAAGTGAATTCCATTCACTGGAATTACTAAGGAGTCACCTTCCATTGTTTCAAGCTTAAATTCATTGTTCTCCTTACATGCGTTGATCCTTAAGGGTCACGTCCATAGTTGGCTGAATTTTCCATGATTCCCAGGCTTAGCAGCATTTACATCCCATTTCAAAACCATAGTCCCAATTTGGAATTCTGGTTCCGATGTCATTTGATCAATCCAAGTATTGACCACCTGTTGGAAGCTAATATTGGCCTTATGAGTGGATTCACACTTCTCTTGGATCCCTACTAGCTCAATGAGTCTCACCTACATCGCTCCATACTCTTCTATCTCAACATGTTTCAATAGTTGTAATGTAGGGATTTCTAGGGAAATCGACATTATGGTACCTTTCCCATAGACTATATTATATGGAAAAAAATTTAAGGTCGTCTTTGGGGTGATCCAATCAGTCTATAAGGTTTTCTTAATGTGTTCATGCCATAATCTCTTATGCTCATTCCCCATTCCCTTTACAAGTCTGATAAAGTTCTTATTGGTAGATTACGCTAGACCATTTCCTTGTGGGTAATAATTAGAGGATGTATTTAGCTAGATACCATGTTTTGCCACAAAGTTAGATACTTTGGCTCCTACAAAGGCCTTAGCATTATATGATATGATAGTGTAAGGGAAGCGTGTATTTATATCCTACAAGAGTCCTAGGATTGCATTCTTAGTGGCCTCTTTAAGGGGAACTCCCTCCACCCATCGAGTGAAGTAATCAGTTTCTGTGAGGATACATTTGTGGCAGGTCCTTGATGTTGAATCAACCATTCCGATGAATTCTAGACCCCATTATGTGAAGGGTTCTTCAACTAGAATGGGGTTGAGAGGCAAGGCCGCATTTCTTCGGAAACCAGTGAAAACTTGGCATCGGTGAATAGGATTGGCCAAAAGTATCCTACTTGTAGGATTTTTATGGCTATAGTCTAGGTGGAAAAGTGGCCTCTCAAGATCCCCTGATGTAATTCTCATAGGACTCTTTCAGCTTATTCATTGTCCAGGAATCTTAGCAAAATTCCATTAAAATTCCTCTTAAAAAGGAAATTGTTGATCATAATAAAGTTGGCCCATTGTTGCCTTTAATACCTCCTATTTTTCATGTGGAGATGGATTGGATAATTCTAAATTATCATAAAATGGACCATGGCTAAGATCCAACTATCAGAATTACTTTTCTAGAGATATAGTATCTCCTCGTGTTCATCTTCAATTAGGGGCATGGATTCCTGCATTAAATATTAAAACAGACCCCTATCCTTACAAGCTTTGTGGGATTTACCTCAATGTCATAATCAAGGATCTTAGTAATCCAATTGGCTCTTTTATTGGTTATATCACCCTCCATTATGTATTCTTTGATGCTTGACTGAGCCACCATGACCTGGATCCTATTATGAGCGACAAGGTGTCAAAATTTCTTCAGGCCTTTAACTATGGCATAAGCATGTCTTTCTACAAAATTGTACCTTGTTTCATAGTCATAGAGGGTATTTGAAAAGAAGGAAATCATATGTTCCTATCCTTGTGACTCTCCTTTCTACGTCAGTATAGATGTTATGTTATGCTTACCGCCATATGCATATATAACAAAATCATTTGAGAAGTCCAAATTGCAAAGCACTGGGGAAAATTTAAGAGATTTCTTTAGTATCTCAAAGGGTTGATGACGTTAAAAAATAAAATTGAAATTCATGTCCTTTCTAAGCATAATAGTGATCGGGCGGTTGGTCTTGGAAAATTCTAAAATTAACTTACTAACAAAGTTGATTTTCCCTAAGAAGGACTAGACCACTTTCTTATTGGCTAGCAAGGGGAGCTCCATAATGGCCTTAATTCTTTCAGGGTCGATGGAGATTCCTTCCTTTGACATAATATGTCCTAGGAGTCTACATTTGGGCACTCCGAATATGTATTTCTTTTGGTTTAGGGATATTCCAAACTCTTGAAATTTTTCGAACATAGACTCCAAGGCGTTAAAGTTATCTTATGTGGTTTTGGTGAACACTGTGACATCACAAAGATATATAATAATTACCTTGTTAATTATTGCTCCAAATGTGGATTCCATGGCCCTTAGAAAGGTAACCCCAACATTTGTGATTCCAAAAGGAATTATTACGTAAGTAAAAGTTCCCCATTTAATTGTGAATGTTGTCTTGTGTTGATCCCTTTCTGCGAGCCATATTTGATTATAGACTAGACAACCATCGAGTATAGAAAAAATCTCTGAGACTGAATGTCTGTAGTATTTGTTCTATAGAGGGAAAGGGGTAGTGATCCTTTAAGGAATCTCTATTTAGGTCTCTGAAATCCACACAGAGTTGAATTTCACCATTTTTCTTTCTTACCAAGACTAAATTGTAGACCCAAGTTGTGTGTTTGATAGGAAAGATTACGTGAGCCTCTAGAAGTTTCCTCAACTCCTCAACCATGAGAGATACTATCATTGGATTCATAGGCCTCTTTTTTTTATGTACAGGACTAGTCCCTTATTCAAGGTCAATGGTGTGCTAAATGATGTCTTAATTGTAACAATATAGATCATCATATGTCCAAGCCATCACCTTATCATAATTTTTACATAAGGCCATGAGTCTCTCTCTCTCTCTCTCTCTCTCTCTCCTCTTTTGAGTCATAGATTTCTCAACTTTTAATCATCTCTCCTTAGTTACTTCTAGTTCGACATAGTTCTCCTTTATTGTTGTAATCTTCCTTTGATCAGAACTAGCATCATTTGAAACAAAAGCACTCTCTAAGATTATTAACCTGTTTAGAAGTTTATTTGTCTTCAAATTGATAATCTGATCTTCATATGCTTCCTTGATCTTGGACTAGAGTTGGTTTAAAAATTTATCAGACTACTGAAGGAAGTGTATAATCTTCCATTCACTATTGAATACTTTCCAATGATTTAATTTGTCAGGAATAGAAGGACGGATGATCAGTTTTATGATGTTCTCATTTTCTATCAAATCCTCAATTGGGTCAAACTGTGACCTGATCAAGGCCATCCTATTAGCCTCTGTATTTTTATTTCAGGGAATCAATTTGATATTGAAGGCTTCAAAATCATCTGTAAGATCCCATAGTTGATTATGATAGGATCTCATCCTAGGATTCTTTGTGGTAGAGGTGTTTCTTACTTGTGTTACTACAATTTATGAGTCTCCAAAGACTCTCAAATGTTTGATGCCTTCTTTTTGGGCCATGGTCAAATCATGTACCAAGGCCTCATATTCTACCTCAATACTGCTACATGAGAACTTGAAATGTATTGAATGGAGTATATTTCTTCCACTTGGGGATAGTAAGCATACTCCAGCTCCTGAGTTGTTTTTAATTTTGGCCCCATTGAAATGTAAGGTCCATATCTGGGATTCTTTGGAGGGATTCCCTTTATTTTTATCTTATCCTTTTTCCACCTTAAAGATCATAGATTCCTCGTCAAAAATGATATAATTTCCCAAACTAGTGGAGTTAAAGTTCCCAAAAATATCACCCGAAGGAAGGTTGGATAAATGACCATAGCTTGGGGGGTCTCCATCTTCCGTGCATGATTCCTCTTCTCTTGTAATCATAGCATGGGACGCTTCAAAGCCAGATGTTGCTTGGTTTTTTATATTCTCTTTAGAAAAGGAATCCAAAAAAACCTTCATTTTAGACCCATATTTGGTTCATAGAATCAGATGAGACCAATCCAAAGACATATAGCCTCCAATCTTAGCTATGATATCACGAGAGACGGAAATTCTAAAGACTGGCAAGACATCAATTACCACCATAGCCTGTGAGACAGTTACATTTGGGAAAGAATAGAGATGTAATGGGAGTCCCTTAATAGCTCCAATGGTTTTAACATACCTCCAATCCAATTGCATGAATCCTCTCTTTAATGGATCATATTTGATGACCAAGGAATCTATAATTTCCTTATGCATGACTGTAGTGTTTGCACCACAGTCAATCATTGAATTATGTATTTTTTCCTATGATAAGAGTCATAAAGAATGTGTTGGGCCTTTTTTTACTCACCTATTCTTTTTGACTCAACATTAATTCCTCCATTGAGACTCGAGTGGATTTTACACATTTCTTCTCCTTTCTGGCGGTGGTTGAATCATCATCTAGTTTGAGTTCTTCTTAGAGAAAATCCTTCTACTCTGGGATGCTTAAAAGATCCCATAAGGATGTATTATCTGATGCTTTCTTGAGTTGTTAAACCACATTAATTGGTCCCAATAGAAATGATTTAGATGACGACTAGTGTATTGTTCCTTCACTAGCGGGATTGGGTATATTCTTATTCTGAACAGTTCTCCTTAGGGATTCTTTTATGATGATAAGTGGTGTCATGGTCACGATGGTTGAGGGCTATTTTTACATCTTTGCAGTCATGCTTGGGGCCAAAGTGTTAGAATCTATGATCCTTTTCTTAAAGTGAGTGTTATAATTAAATAGAAAAGGATTTGAAACAAATGCTTCATTTTTAAATACGGATTACTTTCCTTATAACAAAGAAAAAAGAGTGTACTCTGGTGTGATCTCTTCTTCTTGTTCCAGGGACATCCCTTGAATCTGTATGATGAAAGAAGAATTTTGGACTCCTGCAGATAGATAAGGCTCAGATATATCCACATCATAGCCTTCTCTTTATCATTGTTCGACCACCTTTTGTTGTAAATTTCCTTGGGGGAAGTCTCTTGGCATGTGGGAATTATTATAGAGGAAGCACCACACATTGGGTTCCTCATCCAGATGGTTTTATCTGGGTACCATCTCTCTCTTGTTATTGGGTGGAATATTCTTGAGTGGTGTTAATACAGTATTTAACTGGTTAGATGGTTGTATAGGTGGTAATCTCTAGGTATTCTGATATTGAGAGGAATAGGTAGGTATGCTACCTTGATAATTTTATCTTAGATAAGTGGATTGGTTCCTTGTAAGATTTATTATTTCATTATAAAAGTTTCTTAGAATATTTTTCATTTCCTCCATTTTAGGAGAAGAAGATGAATCCGTGACAATTGAAGTTGGAGTCAAATGAGCAGTTGGGTATTTATACAAGGATGTAGGGGCTTGATCAGGGCTTGGTGTCTATGTTTACGAAAGGGGGGCTATCTCAGGGTATATTGACAAAGGGGTTATGGGAGGAAGTTTCCCAATGTCTGTTTAATTGTTCTCATCTTGGAAAACAACGTTATAGGCTTACGGTTAGGAATCCCCTCCTAATGAATGAATTATTATACAAATATTTGAATTTAGATATTTTATATAAAAGGAGATATCCATACTTTTAGGTGGCCTTTCCAGGACCAGAATCCTTTTCCATGTTTTATGGAACCTGGTGTTAAAATATTTCATTAACTTCTGTGAGCCCTTCTTGATGTTGATAAGCTATTGTAGGAGTGATGATCTGTCTCACTTTTTGTTGAATCTTGATACTAACACATTTTCTAGCTAGTCCCAAGTGTCAATAGTATTAGGATTCAAGGATCATTACCAATCCAAATCCTTTTCTTTGAAGGAAGTAGCTAACAATTGTAAGGCGACATCTTTCTGCCTAATATAATGCACCTCACATATTTTTTCTACATTCTAGAGATGTTCCTTAAGAGTTTTAAAATATTAGCAACCAAATTTGGGTAGTGTCTTTAGCACGTTATTTAGGATAGGATTCCACAGGGCTAGGGGTGTTGGTAAAATGAGCAGAATCCCCTTATTCCACTAAACAAACTGCCTCAAAGGCCAAGGTTGAATATGATCCATAAAAATAGGTCTCAGGGTTCTAGTCGACTGTGTTAAGGGCCTACCTGGTGGAGGTGTTGAAGAGTCTGATTTTGAGGAGAAAGATATCTCTGCATCTATCTACCTCTTTTGTAGTGAGGTGTGGATAGTTGTAAATAGTCAAACACGCCTTCTTCCCTAGTTCTTGCCCTCGTTCACATTTTTTTGTAGAATAGAGAAGAGCAACTAAATATTGCTAGAATTAGCATATTTTTTATGATGAAAGATCTAGATGTGTAGATTTTTTAGTCCCACTAGGCATGCCGGGAAATATCTTGATGATTATCCTTGCAGATGAACCGTCGGATTTGTTGGATACCTTAGGTTAGTAGGATGTGCGCCCTGAGGTAACCTCTAGATTTTAAAGAAGTTATCTCTTATTTGGTGTGGGATAGGGTTAGGAGAAAGCGTAAAAGAAATGTAAAACTAACTAAGGTGATGTGCTAGAATAGATCTTAAAAAGATGGAGAGATACGTAGAGAGATTATCTAAAATAGTTTGAAGAACCTTAAAGCATGATTCACATATTTTTAGAATAAGAGTGGAAGTGGAGAATAAAATGAGATAATATCTCAGGTATAAATACAGAATTTTCAATTGTAAATGGAGAATCAAAAAATAGGGGGCTAGTTTATTGGTGGCCGACGTGAAGTGTGGTAAATAATTATTTAAATATTGGTAGTTATAGCCACATAAAAGGTTTAAATTTTTTAGCTTGAGGAATTATATAAAATATTTTGTAATATTTTCATACTTTTAAATGTGTGTGGGATAAAATTAAGAGTAAATGAAGGGAGGATACAAGATTCATGAAAATAGGGATGTCAATTTATTTCATTAGTCAGGTGAAATAACTTGTCCCCTCTATAAAATATGCAGGTTAATCTATACTCTCATAAATCTACTTCCACCTGGTAAAATTCTTTTAACCTGGTCTATGTCCTTTAAACCCCTTCAATAAGGGTTATATTTTTTTATATATAAAAACAATATACTATAGTTTATAATTTTTATGAACTATATGTGGTTTTCTATTTTACATTCTATAAATTATATTATTTTTTAAAATGTATTTTTACATTATAAATTATAATAGGTTATTATAATGTGTTAAAATATAACCTCCCTAATATTATACAGAAGAATAAATTATATAATTTCACATTATGGAAATACACATCAAGTTTTAGCTTCATTAAATTTGAAGGTTAAATGACCATCACGGTAGACCAAACATAAGACAAAATGACGGTCATTTAGATGTCAAATTTAAGATGGCCATAATTTTGTCTATATTAATTTTTGTTCAGAAATTTAAAGTTATGCATTCTTAGGGGTCTCTTCTTCACTTCTCTATGGTGGAAATATTTTTATGTAAATTTTGGGTATAATGCAAAGCCCTTTATATTGCGGGTTAATATTTTGTTCATGGGAGGTTTATTAGTATGTAATGTAATGACATAATTAGTTATGATCAAAAAGTTTCTTTATATCTATAAAATTTAGATTTGATTCTATTGAAAGTTTTGTTTTAATTGATAAATATGTATCTAACTATGTGGTACATTGTATATTATAATGGGGTGTGTTTTATGGGTTTAGGAAAAAAATGACATCCAACTATTTATGTCTTGACAAAACCTAGATCCTGAATGAAACCAACTACAACATTTGGGTCAAAATAGAATTTATGGCAAGGAAAATCTGGATGATTTTTTTTGGATCTGAGGTTTCTCCCACTAGTCATCAAGGAACTATAGATAACATGAATGCATTGTTACAATAAATGTAGGAGGCTTTTTCTATGATTTTTGCGTAATGTGAACAACGAATACCTTGTCCACATTGGTAATATAAAATATTCAAAAGAGGTATGGACAAAACTAGAATCCATGCATGAAGGATACTTGGTATATCAAGGATAGTAATGAGAGTATAATATCCAAAGGAATTCAAAGACATGATCTATATATTTTTGATGATTTCTCTTTTACATCTTATTTTATATCTCAGAATTTGAATAATTTAAAAATATGGAATGAAAGGTTAGTACATGTTAATTTTTGAAGCTTATATGAAATGTATAGATATAATCTAGTGAAAGGTTTACATGTGTTGTCTTCTTCTCTTGAAGTTACTTCATTAAATTCTTCTAAATGATGGGATTGATTCTGATTTAATAAATGGTCATGATGATGTTTTGATGCTATAAATGTTTGTGAAACTCTTATCTTCCTAGATAAGAAATTAAATTGGGCTCAATATATGTTAGAAAGTTAAAATCCTATTAACCTTAGGAAAATGAAAAAAAACCGTCATATGTACCATGACGGTTAATTACCTTGTATGAACCTAAATCGTGAAGTGTTATAGGGTCTAGGTGGATATACAAAGTAAAATATAATATTGATGGTAGTATTAACAAACATAAAGCTTGACTTGTTGCTAGACGTTTCACTCAGAAACCTGGTATTGATTATCTTGAGACATTTACTATAGCTAAAATGAGTATAGTTAGGGACTTATTTGTAATTAATGCTCAATTTGGGTGGAAAATCCACCAAATGGATCAGAAAATTACTTTTTTGAATTGCGATTTAAAAGAAAAACTTTACATGTTTCAACCTAAAGGATTTGAAGAACATGTTAAAGAAAACTATGTTTGTAAGTTGAAAAATCCTTATTTGGTTTAAAACAAACTCTTAGAGCTTGGTATGCAAAAATTGTTTCCTTCTTTAAGTAATTAGGTTTTGTTAATTTTTCTTATAACAATTATATATTCATGAAGCAATAAGGCTCACATATTATAATTATATGTATATATGTTGATTATTTTCTTATGTCTAGTGAAAATTCTTATTTAATTCATAGGATTAAAGAGAAATTAAAGCATTATTTTGAAATGAATGAGTTAGGTCTCTCACATCATGTTATTTGTATGATTGTATTTCATTCTATTTTTATTTTTCAAAACACAATATGCAACCTGTTGGTATCAAAATTGATTCTCCCTTGGAAGCCAAGCAACGTCATAGATTTAACAAGATACTTAGAGATAGACAAATCATGGTATAAGTCATTTTGTATCGAAGGAGGGGATTCAATTGATTCTTTATCACTCAGGCATTAGAGAAATATATAACACCTACATTAAGGATTTGATCTATCCTCACTACTTTAGGTCGTTCCTTTCAACCAAGGTGAGAGGACCCGTTTTGTAACCTCTGTTGGTGAAGGACATGAAGAGATCCTTCTTTGGATAATTTTCATGGGAACCTTGAGAAAATATGATCAATACACTACAATTTAACTCTCATGAGTCGTCACTTCTAAATAATGGAGATATTTTCTGAATAAGGTTCAAGTTACTAGAGACACTTAAAACCTCCTTGCTTCTATATATTTTGGCATTAGAATTTGTTCATTTTTGGATACACAACAAAAAAAGGGGTACTTTAGGTAAGATTCATGGTTATTTGAAATTTTTGCAGGAGAATTAAGCAAGATGAAGTTAATTTCACAAGATCTTTGAGAACCTTTACAACAATTGGAAAACTAATAGACAGAATGCTTCAAAACAACCAAAATATTCCTTCAGCCAGAAGGTGTGTGTTAATGGAGGCCCAGATCCACACGGTTTCACACAATATTTAAGAATTCAACACGAAGTCTCGAGCTAAGGAATCAATTAAACATTAACAACCCCTAGTTCATCATGCCTAAGATACACTCATAGGCTTATAAACAATCTTTATCAACATAATGGAAATCAAATGATTTTAAATTATTTATTTCATTACCAAATGAAAGCTCTTCTCATAATTAAATTGTAAATGCCAAAATACTAACACATGGATGAGATCTTGTGTGATTCAGAAATATTTTAATGTAAGATTGCAACAAGAACAAGAAAAACTATTTGAAAGACACTCTGAAATAAAAGTAGACATTATTTTTCCTAAGATCAAAACAGATTAATTCAATATTTATTAGATTCATCAGCAAGGGAAAATTTATTGAACAATCTCAGAGCTTTTCAATGGCTGTAAAATTGCAACCATCTTGGCATGATTGAAATCTAAAACACAAGAATTTAACAGGTTTCTCAGATGGTCTCTCAGGAAGATGGGATTTCTCAAAATTTCTTATAAAAATTAAACACTGAAATTTTACAAGAGTATTCTTATTACATTTATGCAATTCACTCGCTCACTCATCCCAAATTCTGCCCCCAAAAAGAATAATATTCGAGGAATCCTTTGCTTGTTAAAAAAAATTCTCAGAAAATGATGTTTAACAAATTTACACCCAAAGCTTCCAGGTGGATGAATCATGAATTGATCACATTTCTCAGACCCTATACTATTACTGGGATGCCATATCATAATTTTTGACATTATTCGTAATCATTCTTTCATTCCGTCATGTGATAAATCCCCTTTTTAATCATTTTTAGGTGGCTCCGTATGGCTGGATCTGACAAGTAATCCTTTTCACCCTCGAGAATACACCTTGAGAAATGAGTTCCCTTGTATGGATGCATGCATTTGTGTACTATGGGTCTAACTTGGCCAAGTGTAAAGAAGAGTCAACGGAAGCCTCCATATGTTTCTTCAGTGAATTTTTAACATGGAGCCCAAAAGCAGAGACCCAAAATAAGCGTGGGCTCACCACGTGTCCCAGGCCTTAGAAATCTACTTGAGAAGTCTAAGTATAGAGAGGAGTGAGCAAAAGCCTCCACATGTCTCCTTAGCGTAACTACAAAGGTCAAAATGAGAGGAAATTTTTCAAATCAGTGCAAGCCCTCCACGTGGACAAGCTTTTAGTTGAAGTAGGCCTAAGAGTCTCAAAATTCCCCGACGACCCGCCTCTCTACTTCTAAATTTTAATATGGGCCCTAGCAGAGTTGCAAATTATTTCATAACTTTTCTCCCTCGTATAAAAAGGTAAAAATTTGCAAAAGTCTTCGGCGACCCGCCTCTCTACTTGTAACTTGAAAAACTACCACGTGTCCTTCTTTAGGGTCAAAGTAAGACTTTTTCCTATCTCTTCATATTTGTTGAATAACCAATTAGATATAATCAGGGCCGCGGGGCCAATTTGGTAATTTTTACAAATGTGAAACAAGTGAAAAGTTTCACCAAAAAGACCCACTGGGCCGCATCCAATCAAAAAGGATCATGTTTCCATAGATATTGGGACAAAAATTGACAGGGAAAACATGACTGTGGAAAAATAGAAGGAAGAGGAAACCCTAGATTCATGCCCAAATTACAAATTATTTCTCATGGACAGAAATGGAAAACAATATCTGGACTCAATGTGATCCTTGACTAAAGGAAAGGACTAACCGTGGCAACCAAATGAAGGAAAAATATTTCACACATCAATATAGGGAGACAAATAAAACTTTCAAACCATGTGGACTGAGACGTTTTGAACAAACAGGGTGAAATTAAATTGAGCACCAACATTGGATCCAACTCAAGATGGGAACTCCCTACGAGTGCCACAAGAACAACAGACCAGATCATGTGCCAAAAATACATTGGGCAATGGAGTAAAAAAAATCTTGCAAAGCAGAAAGAAAATAACCAAATCCCCCAAGACGAACTGAGAAACCAACAAAAATTCGTCACAAGGGACCAAGAAAAACCAAAACAGAAAAACACGAAAACTGAACATAAACAAAATACTATACACTATACAATGGCATGTGTCTTGATTGTGATAAATTATTCAAGGAAATATTTCAAATGCCTACCATTAACAGGAAACTCAAGTAATTCCCCATCTAATTCTTTTAGGAAAAAGGTGTGCTCTCCAATCCGAATGTCAATAGAATAAGGGCCCATCCATAATGCATCAAATTTTCCATGCTTTCCCTTATCATCATGTTTGTTATCCCATAGTAGCACTAGATCTCCCACACTGAAATCTCTTTGATTCACCTTTTTATCAAATATCTTCTTCAATTTCTCCCTGAACCTCACATGTCTTTGATGGGACTCTCTTCTCTTCTCATCCAATTGCACAATTTGATTTATACAAGCATCATAGGGATTGACCTCCTAGTCCTCTAATTTTTTGGATAAAATGGTAAGAAGATAATTGCATATGAAGGGGAAGTAGAGCTTGAGTTCCATATACTAATTCAAACGGGATTTTTCCAGTAGCTATTTTAACAGTGATTCTATCAGCCCAAGCAAAAAATTTCAACTACTCACCCCACTTTCATTTGTTTACTTCCAAGGTTCTTCTAACTATTTTCAATAAATTTGTATTGCTCAATTCTTTATGTCCATTACCTTGGGAATTATAATTTGATGCATATGTTAAATTGATCCAATATTCTTGACACATAGCCACCAAAGGTTTGTCTCGAAAGATCATGGCATTATCAACAACTATTTTGACAGGTACTCCAAATATGCAAATGATATAATTTAGAATGAAATCCATGACAATTTGGTTGGTTGCCTTCTTGGTGGGGATTATCTCCACCCACTTGGTGAAGTAATCTATGGCCGTTAATATCCACTTATGGCCTACACTTAAAGAATTAGAAATATCCCCAATGAATTCCATCCCCCACTTCTTAAAAGGGGCTTCAATTGATATAGGCTACAACATGAGGGATTCTGAATCTTTTAATCTCCCTAAAAAATGTTGACAACTATCACACTTCCTAACCAACAAAGTTGTATCTTTGAAAAGAGTTAGACACTAGTAACTAGCCCTTAAGATCTTATGGGTTGTTTCTCTCCCTGCAAAATGCCCCCCACAAACTCCTCCATGGAAATCATCAATTATTTTTGGGGCTTCATCTTCAGTGATACATCTCAAAATAACTCCCTCAGGGTTCTTCCAGCCTAACCCATTATTAGTGATGATGTATTTCTGAGAGGCTAACTTAAGTGATCTTTTTTTATTCTTACTTAAATACTTAGGGCACTGTAGATGTTTGAGATAAAAAATAATATCCTTGTACCATTTAAAATTTATCAAATTTTCAAGGATATTTAACCTTGCTTCTTCAATTTTTGGAGGTTTCTCTCTGCCATAAGCTTTGCTAGGCCCAGACCTCTAACCAATTTTATAGTTTGGATATCCATGTCATATTCTTGCAACTTATTTACCCATCGACATATTTTTCTTGAGATTTCCATCTCTGATACGATATCCTTAACCATGGTATGGGGAACATAAGCAACAACTTTAGAACTCGAAATATAGGGCATGAAGATTTTAGTGTCTCTAACCAAGGCAAAATTATGTTTCTCCATGATAGTATACTTCAGTTCTACCCCTTGTAGTGCTTTACTAAAGAAAGCAATTGGCCTTTCAGCTCCTTCATCATTCTTTTATAACAAGACATATGTAATGGTATTCTCTGAAGCAAAGGAAAACATTTGGAAACCCTTTTTATAATCAGGAGCTGCTAAAACAGGGGCATTCTTCAATGATTTCTAAATCCCAGTAAAGGCTTAAATAGTTACTTCTTCCCATTTCATACTTTGATCCTTCTTCAACATATTAGTGATTGGGATAGTCAATTCAACAAAGTTGGAAATAAACCTCCTAATAAAATTTATCTACCCAAAAAAGGATTGAATTCCCTATTTGGCTCTTGGGATAGGAACTTTGATAATGGCTTCCACTCTCTCAGGATCAATCATGACTCCTTTTGACACTATATGTCCAAGTAGCTTTTCCTTTTGAACCCCAAAATGACATTTCTTGGGATTCAATGATATACCATATTCCCTGCATCTTATCAACATCTTTTCCAAATGTTGCAGTTGATCACTTCTCTTCCTGGAGAAAAATGTCACATCATCCTGATAAACAGTAATGAAGTCATTTATATATACTTAGAATGCTACATCCATTGCTCTTTGGTATAACATTCCCATTTTAAGACTTTAGAAACAAGGGAAATTTTTTTAACGTAATGTTCTTTATTCTAAATAAAACATCATTTATAACACACATTCCATGTCAAGAAATTTCATAATAGATAACCATATTCAACTGTAATGACTCGGTATGCTACCAATATCTCATGTTATCTTAAAGTATAGAATAATTTATGTATACTACGTATACTTGGTTCTCCTACCCTATTCTGGGATCTGAGTGATCTTTTTAAAGAACCTATTTGAATATTTGTTACCAACATTCATCTAACGTCATGTTTCTTTAAACTAGGATACATAGGACAACACAACCAACAACTTACGATACTTTGGCTAAAGATTTTCAACATACTATTCATATTACTATTCCTAGATGACATACTCATCATTTCGGAATACTCCTTCACGTCACTCTTCTGTTATCTAGAATGGTATTTACTGACTACCGTCAGTCCACTTGCCTAAGGTTTGACCCTAGCCTGGGTTAGAAACATATTTTATTATAGGAAGATGCTCATGATGACTTAGGGTATATGTGCATACTCGATTGACCTAAGTCAACCAGATATGCCGAGGTACCCTGAGTCAATGAAAGCAGCTACCTATCCTAAACATGCTACTAACTTGACCTAGAGAGAAACTAAGTTAAAGTCCAGATGTGCATAAATCTAGATGAACAAATATGGAAGGGTGTTGCCACATGTCAACTACAACACTGTATCATCGATAAGTCCCAGGACTTCTTGAGGGTATAGTCTTATAGTTAGCATGTGCCGAAATTTGTTAGAACTAATTCATCAAGATATACACACCCCCTTAGAGGTTAGTAATCATAATTAAATGAGATTAAGATTCATATTGCAGTAACCATGCCTAACCCTAATTCCAACATTTATTAAGTTCTTTACCCATACTTATCCTGATTAGGTATGGAGAACTTCATTAACCCATGTTTACATTATTTCTCATTAACATGGCATAACAAGTAGTTATCCCTAAAATAGAATAGAAAACACCAACATTTAATTCCTAATGTAACTTAGCTATCCAAATCAAGTGTGACATCCACCTCGATTTAGCTAGAGTTCACTTAATAAACAAAGTTATAAAGACTAAGGGTCATAACCACTAATCATTCTATCTTTCATTCTTTGGGAGAGGAAGATTCTTCCTCTTCATGGTTAAATGTTAGGTTTTAACATAACCCATTTTTTTATCATTCATTACACATATAGTTTAATTGTATGTCCCAAGTATATTTCATTATTAAACTATAGTTGTGTAGTTAAAGAATGACATATTTTACAATTTAACAAGTTCATTATAATAGGGTAGATTATACTATCTCCTTCATCCTACTTAGTATCTGATAACAATAATAGTATACAAATAGATATAAAGAATACCGCAAGGATATCACTATTATTTCTAGCATATAAGTACATAGATTTCACTTCACAAATTGAAGTCCAACACAAACCTTTCAATTAATGATTTTAATTATACATTTAAAAGACTATGCATTTTAGACATTTTGCATGTCAATCATAATTAAAATCTTAAAATAAAATCACTTTTCCTTTCGAATACAATTCAAGAATGATTCAAAACTCTTTATATAAGATCTAGAAATAAATAAGCCAATGCATCATAAAATTTCTTGTCTTCTTTTATCACTTACGATGTTCATTTACAAAATTGCTAGCACGGGTCAGTTCAATGAAATGAGCATGATAAGTACCAAGCATTAAAGTAAAGTGCATTCCATGAATTGTTTCATTAAACAACTCTACTTCAAAGAAACAATTAATATACATCATGCAAACAATAATTAGTAATAACATCCAGAAAAGAAGTATCATAATATAGTATGAATTTAATTTTAAGAAAATAACTTAATATAATCTGCAACATCAAAATTATATCACAAGATTTAATTGATCCTATCAATTACTTTAAAACAGTCAACAAGTCTTATCATCCAATTATTTGATAATTCCATAAGAATACAAATACACATTTATCTTTTCTAAGCAGCAAAAGAAGTTAGTTAGTAGTTTTTATTTCAAAGGTCTAAAACCAGACTGTCTTAACCAATCCACAAGAGTTTCCATCTCAAAAGATAATTAATTAAAGAGAATTTTAGTCAATGTACTTATACAATCTACAGATAAAGGATCACCAAAAAAAGAAAGACCCAATCCATATCTCATTTCATTTATACTATGAAATGGAATACATTACTAATACAAACTTAGAAATTATTTTACTAGTTCCCATAAGAGAACGCAAAACCAAATGCATAGTCAAAGAATGCACACTAAAACCTTTCCACTACAATTCTTAGAATTGGTTTCCTATTTCCATTTGCCAAACTCAAGTTCAATTCAAAACTCAGAATGAACATTCCCAGTACAATCCGTAACCGTATATTATCCCCAAGAGATCAAATTCATTTCTATGTTGAAAACCCAAAGATTCCTTCAATGAACCCAACAAGGAATAGAAATACACAAATATTGTAAGATAGACAAGGGTCAATACAACTCACGAACCCAAATAAGAACAATATTACCAAGCATTCAGAAGAATGATACTGTATTCCTTCATACTACACTCAGTATACTAGGTTTTATATTCACATTCTATTAAAAACCCACAAATTAGATGAAATATCAAAAGAGAATAAGAAAACTAAACAATTTGTTTAAGACAAGGAATATCCCAAACTTCTTCCAACTCGACTGAAAAGAACCACCACAAGCCTCTCGAGTTCTAGTAAAAGGCTTATGATAGGTAAGAATTTTTTTCAACATCGATAATAAGAAGGAAAGTAAATAATACACTTCCATAACCTCCAAACTTGTAAATATTGATCCAAACAAACTAAAGATCAACCAAACCTACAACAGGACATAGTTCCAGTCCATTTATTTCTATGAAAAAAATAGTCAATATTTCCACAAGACACAGGTTCACTTAGGGCAGAGAAGAATAGGATACACTTTGAATTCACATGTTCTATCAAGTTCAAGAATACAGTTTAGCCTAAAAGACAAAATTAATACAACGGTTCCCTTTGAAGAAGCAAGACATAGGAGATCTCAAAAAGAAGTTACATGGTCTACTTCCGACTAAAAAAAAACTCACAAGACCCCTTCGAGAAGACAGATTTAAATGAGATTAAAGCTTTATAAATCCTTAATACCCACTAAACTTCAGCTCAGAATATATGTAAAAAATCAAACACATCTATTCCAACAAAATTTCAAAACTACCACCTATGGAATACATGTACTGTGTCGAATACAAGCTTAGAACATAAGTTCATAACTTCACAAGGCTCAACATCAGCTCAGACAAACACAAGTTCAAATACGATCCTATAACAAAACATGAAGTCATAAATACTAGCTCAGAGAAAAACACAAATGCTCTAATACAAGTCCAAGTATTCTCAAATCCTTAAAAAGAATAAAACTTCCGGCTCAGAGTATATGTACAGAAAAAAACTCAAGGAATCGACTACTAGTTTAGCATTCGTAAGAACTGAATAAGAGTACAATTTTAAATATGAAGATTCAACCAAAAGTTTAGATCTACACCAAGTTCCATTCAATCCAGAACAAACAAAAAGTTCCATTTAGTCCATAACAAACACAAAGTTCCATTTAGTCCAGAACAAACACAAAGCTTCAACACAAGCTCAATGAACACAAGACTAAAATAGAGATTCAGAACCATACTAGCAACAAAGCTAGTTCAGTCAATACTAGTCTCGAATGTAAGTTACAAAGCTTTGAATACAAGCTACAGAGATTCAAATACAAGTTACAAAGCTTCAAATGCAAGTTTGTACGAATACCACTAATACGTAGTACAAAGAAAGTTCCCAAAAAATACCATTACAGAAATGGATTCACATTTTAAAAACCACATAGATTTCATGAAAACATGCAATTAAATAACTAGACACATTATGCAAAAATACATCTCAAGTGACCAGAGTTGTTTTAATGAATCATTTATGAGAAAGCAAGAAATCTTAATGGGTAGATCCTATCATGCCGGATAGTGCCTCTGCCAATTCAAAGGAGACTTCCAGCTGAGTTTCCAACACCTCTTCTTCTCAGAGCAAGATCAACCAACAATAATATTTTTCCACAATGCCTCATATAATTTCCTCAAATTGGAAATAGATCAGAGAAATAAAAAATAGCCACAAAGTGCAAATCAAACTGTTGGTTCAAAGAACCAGATAGCTCCATGTAGAGACAAAATCATGAAGCATGCAAAACCAAACAACCCCCAACTTTTTTTTCAACATACAGGTTCCAGGATGGTTTGGTCACCAAAACCAAGGTGAATTAATGACATTAAATTACATATTCATACCTATCTCTCCTTGCCACTGCCATCCAAAGTTGGTGAGACCAAATTGAAATTTAACATGCATTTCCAAACTTAGTGATGCCTCTACGTAGGTTCCACTAAATTTTCATGTAATTACCAATTCTTGTACTACTCTACCCTATTAAATCAAAATCACATCTCATTAATCACTTAAGAACTGCCACTTAGCTCCCACTTACCAATCGACCCATAGGTTCCCTTTCATACCCCATTATTTTAGGATATATACAATTTCCCTAGGTTAGATCTTAGATTAATTTAAAAGTATAACCTTAGGATATAACCTTCAAACAAATAGATTGCCACCTTAGGTTAGGACATATCTTAACCAAATAGTATAGGCAATAGGTTAGAAATAACTTAGCATCCCATATTTTATTTCCCTTAACGTCATTAAGCGCCCTGCAAGGGTCAATCAAGAAGAGCCAAGCATAACACACAATAGAATGCAGGCACGGTCTTCCAAGATAATAAATAATTTACAAAAAACACAAGTTCAGTCCGTTATGTCTCTTAACCAATGAATGTCATTTTACCATTCAGTATGTTAAGAAGATTTAAAACATTCCTTGGATCACTGAAATTGATCCAAGGATGAGTCAGTCAAAAGACATAAGTTTGCAACTCAAAAAATCCAATTGCAGATTATCAACAAGAAGTGAAAATGGATTCCTAAAAGACATAACATTTCAGTCCAATGAATCCAAGAGAAGAAATGATTTATCTATAACAAGCATGATTTTCAACAATCAAGGAAACACACCTCATTCAAGAAAATCACATGCCAACACTTGTAATGTAAAGAGAAATATAACAGTTTGTTCAAGGTGTTACATACTTCCCTCCTAAAAAGAATCATTGTCCCGATGATTATCTCATTTTAATCATCGCATTCAAGATAATCAATTTATTCACTTTCTTAACATATGTTTGCAACAATATCTAAATTTAAAGTTCCAGAAATCAGCATTCACATAGTTCTTTATTCAAAAACAAATAGTTGTCTGTCCATAAATGGAAAACTTATTGTCGTATAAAGATAAAATCAAAAATGTTATCAGTCATACTTAGTCAATTCTAATCAAATAAATATGGAAAAGTAGTTTTCATATCATCCAGGTTTTCCCAAGTTGTACGTTCTTCATTAAACTTATTAGGAAATAAGAGATAAAATATGCGGAATAATCCCTTATAGAATCACAATAGTAGAAACTAATATGCAGAAAATATTACGATATCAAATAAAAGTGAAAAATAAATAACACATCATAGAGAGACAAGATTTAACGTGGTTCACCCAATTTGGGCTACGTCCACCATGAATCACTTGCTCAAATTTTATTACAAGCATCCACTCTCTCAATACAATGCCCAATTCCGTTTGGAGCTATGCTTAACAAACTCAAAAGAATTCACACCCGAATTCAAAACACATCTGTAATACATTTTATTATCTATGTATCATATGCATAAGACCATATAAATAGACAATTTCTTAAGTAGTTTGATACAAAACCGTGGGTACCAAAACCATGGGCAAAAACTATGGGTATCAAAACCATGGGAAAAAAACCGTGGGTATCAAAAAAATGGGTACCAAAAAACCATGGGCCCAAAAAGCAGCCCATAACGGTTACCCATTACCCATGGGTTAATAAACCACCCATGAAAATTTGCTTCCAGGGCTTCGCCCCCGAACCCCCCTGACCCGCTCACCGGTGAACGAGACCGCCGTAAAAATACCTGAGTCTAACACATAGAAGGTGTACCACAATCTAACATGAAAAATAGGCTCCACAAACATAACAAAACTGGCCCCACTGGACCTTACATTGACTTATCTCATGATTTCTTAGATGTAACTAGCGAGATTCTAGCAGTCGTATGGGTTTAACCATGATTATTCTTGGGTCTTGGACTTGTAAGGAATTCCATTTTAACACATGTAATAAATCTGAAACGTATTTCTTAAGCAAAGAAATATGGAAAACATCATGCATTCATGATAAAGCAGGACGTAATGCTAAATGGTAAGCTATAGGGTTGATTACTTCAACTATCTCAAAAGGTCCCACATAATGAGGCAATAATTTGGCAGCCCTACTAAAAGTTATAGAGATATTTTTTGGTTTAATCTAAAGAAATACTTTCTCACCAAGTTAAAATTTCCTCTCAACCCACTTTAAATCAGCATAACTCTTTTTCCTATCTGTTGCTTCTTTCAAGTTCTTACGAATCATTTTAACTTGTTGTTCCATCTCAGTAAGAATTTCAGGTCCAATTACCTCTCTATCCTCAATGTTGTACCAACTAATAGGGAATCTACATTTTCTTCCGTATAATGCTTCGAAAGGTGCCATCTTAAGAGAGGTATGATATGTGTTATTATATGCAAATTCAACTAGTGGAAGGTACTCTTGCCACTTATAATTCTCATCCATACAATACATTCGTAACATATCCTCTAAAACTTGATTGACTCTTTCAATCTGTCCATCTATTTTCAGATGATACGTAAAACTTAAATTCAGCTTAGTTCCTAGAGTTGCATTAAGCGTTTGCCAAAACCTTGACATCATTCTAGGATCTCTATCTGAAATGATTAATTCAGGTACTCCATGTAATCTAAAAATTTCATGTACAAATCTTTTAGCTAACACAGGAGAATCATCCTTCAGATTAACAACAATAAAATGTGCTACCTTTGTTAGTTTATCCACAACTACTAAAATAACATCATGTTTATTTCTTCACATAGGCAACCCTTGTACAAAGTCCATGCTTATCACTTGCCACTTGTAATGCAGTATGCTATGAGGATACAATAAATCGGTTGGGTGCATATGTTCCACTTTAACATATTGACATTCAAGGCAATGTGTCACAAAATCAATAACATCCTTTTTCATTCCTTTCCAGAAATATTGTTGTTTTATTTCAGCAAGCATTTTTGTAATACCAGGGTGTCTAGAAAAAGGTGAATTGTGAAATTTTGCTAACAATTTCTTTCTTAAATCATTTAGCGAAGGTATATATACCATGTTTTCAAATCTTAAGATTCCTTCATTATTAAAGTGAAAACATTTATACCTCAAATCATTAGGATCTTAAACAAGCGTAGTATTTACTTTTTGAAAGTAAGAATCAGATTCCATAACATTGTTTACTTCATCCTTAAATTGAGTTCTCAATCTTATAAGTGTAAAAATGTGCTTCCTACTACTTAGAGCGTCACCTACTCTATTTTATTTTCCCTTCATATAATTGATGTCAAAATCATATTGAGACAAAAACTCTAACCACCTTCGTTGTCTTACATTAAGATTTGGTTGAGTGAAGATATACTTCAGCCCAAGATGATCAATTTTCAATTTAAAAGGTTTTCCAATCAGGTAATGCCTCCAAACTTGTAGTGCATGAAAAATGGCAGCAAGCTCTAAATCATATGGAGCATAATTCAACTCATGTAACTTTAGTTTTCTAATTTCATTTTCTACTTTCGTAAGCTATGACATGATCATTTTGTAACAAAATACCTCCTAGACCTTCACCAGATGCATTAGTTACCACCATAAAGTCTCTATAGGATTTGGTATTGCTAGAATAGGTGCTGAAGTTAATTGTTCTTTCAAAGTTTTGAATGTAATTTCACATTTCTCACTCCAAATTTTTTTTTAATCCTTCTTCTGTAAAGAATTTATTGGTGCAGCCACCTTAGATAAATCTTTTACAAATTTTCTATAGTAACCAGCAAGCCCCATGAAGATTCTAACTTCATGTACATTCTGTGGTGTAGGCCACTTAGTTATAGCTACAATTTTTTAAGGATCTACAACAATTTCTTTCTTACTTATTACATGTCCTAAATAGTGTACTTCTGTGTCATAGAAATAACATTTAGATAGCTTACCATATAACCATCTCTTTCTCAAAATTTCCAAAACTATCTTCAAATGCTCATGGTGTTCCTCAATACATTTAAAATATATGAGAATGTTGCCAAGAATATGAGTACAAATTTTTCCAAGTATTCTTGAAAGATATTATTCATTAAGTTCAAAAATGTTGTAGGTGCATTTGTTAATCCAAATGGTAAAACCGTGAAATCATAATGTCCATACCTTGTTCTAAAAGTTGTTTTATGAATTTACTCATCCCTAATCCATAATTGATGATATCCAAATTGAAGATCTATCTTAGAATATACCGATTCTCCATGCATATGATCAAATAGATCATCAATACTAGGGAGTGGGTATATGTTCTTGATTGTTGCTTTGTTTAAAATTTTGTAATCAATGCACAACCTAAGTGTTCCATCCTTCTTTTTCACAAAAATTACAGGTGCTCCCCAAGGTGAAACACTTGGTCTAGTCAAATATTTAGACAAAAGTTATTGTAACTTAGCCTTAAGCTCTACTAATTCTATAGTAGTCATTCGATATGGTGCCTTAGAAATAGGCTCAGTTCCAGGCTTGATCTTTATTGTGAAATCAAACTCCCTTTTAGGTGGAAGACCTAATAATTCTTCTAGAAATATGTCACTGAAGTATTATAACAATGGATATTATTCCATGACATCATTGTTCTCTTCAGTTGTTTCTGTAATTTTTCCTGCATATAAGGTACAACCTTTATTTTTAACCTTTTTAAGTTACAAAGATGATAGTCTTCTAACATAAATCTCACATTTCACACCCTAAATCTCTGTTGTTTTCTACAGGTCATCTAAATAACTAATGTGTTTTTAAAAATAGTCCACTTTAGCCTTATGTTCTCTTAACCAATTAACACTATGATTACATCATAAGACCCCAAAGGTGCAACATAAATATCAACTTCAGTGGAAAAGTTAGGTAAATCAAGAACTGCTCCAAAAAGACACATACTAACAGTATGAACAACATTGTTTCCGTACTATACAATCCATGTTTTATCCATATTTCTAGTTTTTCTTTTTAGTTTTGAAGCTAATTTACTAGAAATAAAAAATTCAGTAGCTCCAGTATCAAAAATAATAGTTATAGGTATACCAAATAACTTACCCGGAACTTCTATAGGCATGGCCTATTTCTCATCCTACTTGTCAGCTACTACAACGTGTATCTTGTATTGCTGATTATGATCATCCTTTTTCAAAGGGCATTGATTTGCATAATGTTCTTTTCCACAGTTATAACAGCCTCCTACAGGTTCGTTTCTAGGCTCAGGTTTGTTTATAGCCCTAGATTTATTGTTCTGACCCCCATAAAACTTCTATTCGTTATTATTGTTCTTGACAAAGTTGTTTAGTGCATTACCAACAAAATATTTTGTTGCTACTTTCTTATTAGTATTAGATGAAAACTTACTTTTCATTCTGAATTTCTTCCATGGTCCTTTCTTAGGTGCAAGAGATGATGAAGAGGAGTTGGGGATTTTCTTCCTTACTTCCTCCTTATGAGCAGAAATTGCCTTCAATTTATGTTCCTACCTTATGGCCTTTTAAACAACCCCTTATATCGTGGTTTGGTTGTGAACATCCACCTCTCCTCCTATAACAGGATTCAATCCCATGATAAATTTCTGTATCTTGAACTTCTCATCAGTTTGGTACTAAGGTACATACTTAAGGAGTTTAGTAAACCGCTCCCAATACTCAGTTATAGTTAGCTTTCCTTGAGCTAAGTTCTGGAATTCAGTCATTTTCTTATCATAGTAAAGTTGTGGCGGCCAACGTTTCCTAAAGTAACCTTTAAATTGATCCCATGTGATATTAGTTTCATAAATGTTTAACTCAGCCTTACGGTTGTCCCACCATGAAGATGCCTCATGGGAAAGCTGATATGCTCCCCATATCACCTTTATTTCTTTTGAGAAATTCCTAATTGTAAAGTATTTCTTCATCTTGCTGAGCTAATTCTCAACCCCATCTCCTAATGTGGTGCCATTAAGCTTGGGTGGACTTATCTTTTTTATATCATTAGTGAGTTCAGCTACTAGCCTTTCCTTTTTGTTCTCAGGCTGATCAGGAATGTTCACATTGTTATTTTTAACACTTATATTGGTGTTTTCCCTAGGAGGTGGTTGATTATTGTTATCATCATCTTCTTCCTCCTCATTACCCATTACTTGTTGTTCAAGTATAACCAAATGATCTATTGTGTCCAACAGGGAAGCAAGGATCTCATCAAGTTTTTGGGAAGTTACTTCTCCTTCTTTAGGTAGAGGATTGTTTCCAACATTTCCTCTTGTTCTAACCATTTTTTATAACAAGAAAATTTAAGTTTCATAAGATTATGGACACAATAGGTCCAAGAGCTACAACCTTCAGTTCTGATACCAACATGTAAGACTTTAGAAACAAGGGATTTTTTTTTTGTTTTTTTTAACATAATGTTCTCTGTTCTAAATAAAACATCATTTAGAACATACATTCCATGCCAATCAATCTCATAATAGATAGCCATATGTAGCTGTAATGACTCGGTATGCTACCGATCTCTCATGTTATCTTACAGTATAGAATAATTTATGTATACTACATATACTTGGTTCTCCTACCCTATTCCTAGTACTAAGTGATCTATTTAAAGAACCTATCTGAATATTTGTTACCTATATTCATCTGACATCACATTGCTTTAAACTAGGTGACATAGGACAATGCAACTGGTGGCTTGCAATACTTTGGCCAAAAAATTTCAACATACTGTTCATGTTACTATTCCTAGACGACATACTCATCATTCCAGAATACGTCCTTCACCTCACTCTTTTGTTATCTGTAATGTTCTTTAATGACTACCATCAATCCACTTGCCCAAGGTTTGACCCTAGCCCAAGTTAGAAACATTGTTTATTATAAGAAGAGGCTCACGATGACTTAGGGTATATATGAATACTCAGTTGACCTAAGTCAACCGGATGTGCTGAGGTACCCTGAGTCAATGAAATCTACTACCTGTCCTAAACATGCTACTAACTTGACCTAGAGAGAAACTAAGTTCAAGTCTACATGTGCATAAATCTAGATGAACAAATAGGGAAGGGTATTGCCACATGTTAACTACAACATTGTATCATCGAGAAGTCCCAAGACTTCTCTAGGGTATAGTCCTACAGTTGGCGTGTGCTAACATCTGTTAGAACTGATTCATCAAGATTTACACACCCCCTTAGAGGTTATTAATCATAATTAAATGAGATTAAGATTCAAATTGCAGCAACCATTCCTAACCCTAATTCCAAAATTTATTAAGTTCTTTACCCATACTTATCCTGATTAGTTATGGAGAACTTCATTAACCCATGTTTGCATTATTGCTCATTAACGTGGCATAACAAGCAATTATCCATAAAAAAAACAACAAACACCAACGTTTAATTCCTAGTGTAACTTAGCTTTCCAAATCAAGTGTGACATCCACCTATATTTAGTTAGAGTTCACTTAATAACCAAAGTTATAAAGATTAAGGGTCATAACCACTAATCATCTTATCTTTCATTCTTTGGGAGAGGAAGAGTCTTCCTCTACATGGTTAAATGTTTTGTTTTAACATTACCCCTTTTTTTATCATTCATTAAACATATAGTTTAATTTTATGTCCCAAGTATATTTCTTTATTAAACTATAGTTGTGTAGTTAAAGAACAACATATTTTACAATTTAACAAGTTCATTATAATAGGGAAAATTATACTATCTCCTTCATCCTACTAAATATCTGATAACAACAATAGTATACAAACATATATAAAGAATACCACAAGGATATCACTATTATTTCTGGCATATAAGTACATAGATTTCACTTCACAAATTGATGTCAAACACAAACCTTTTAATTCATAATTTTACTTATACATTTACAAGACTATGCATTTAAGACATTCTGCATGTCAATCATAATTAATATCTTAAAAGAACATCACTTTTCCTTTCAAATATGACTCAAGAATGATTCAAAACTCTTTACATAAGATCCAAAATTAAATAAGTCAATGCATCATAAAAGTTCTTGTCTTCTTTTATCACTTACGATGTCCATTTGCAAAATTGCTAGTACAGGTCAGTTCAATGAACTGAGCATGATAATCACTAAGCATTAAAGTAAAGTGCATTTAACTAATTGTTTCATTAATCAACTCTTCTTTAAAAAAACAATTAATATACATCATGCAAACAATCATAAGTAATAACATCCAAAAAAGAAGTACCATAAAAGAGTATGAATTTAATTTTAAGAAAAGAACTTAATATAATCCGCAACATTAGAATTATATCACAAGATTTAATTGATCATATCAATTACTTTAAAATAGTCAACAAGTCTTCTTATCCAATTATTTCATAATTCCATAAGAATAGAAATATACATTTATCTTATCTAAGCAGCAAAATAAGTTAGTTACAACATAGATCAAATTAGTATGATTCATCTTTCCATATAAAAAAAGAAGAGAATCAATACATACCTATTCCTCAGACATAATTCATCTGAAGGATAGAATCGGGTTGAGAACACACAACACTGCCTCAGTCCAAGATAACAATATAAGGAGTCCATAAATAAGGAGGCAACATCTAAACAAGAATACCAATTCAATCCAAGAAAATTACAACAGTCTAACTGAAAGTCTTACTAACTTTTGTATGTTAGTAGTTTATATTTCAAAGGTTTGAAACCAGCCTATCCACAAATCCAAGCTATACTTACGTAAAATAAATGTCTTAACCAATCCACAAGAGTTTCCATCTCAGAAGATAATTAATTAAAGAGAATTTTAGTCAATGTACTTATACAATCTACAGAAAAAGGATCACCAACAAAAGAAAAACCCAGTCCATAGCTCATTTCATTTATATTATGAAATGAAATCCATTATCTAATACAAACTTATAAATTATTTAACTAGTTCCCAAAAGAGAATGCAAAACCAAATGAACATTCAAAGAATGAACACTACAACCTTTCCACTACAATTCTTAGAATTGGTTTCCTATTTCCATTCACTGAACTCAAGTTCAATTCAAAAATCAAAATGAAATTCCTAGTACAGTCCTAACCATATACTGTCCCCAAGATATCAAATTCATTTCTACATCAAAAACCTGAAGATTCATTCAATGAACCAAACAAGGAATATAAATACACAAAAAATTTAAGATAGACAAGGGTCAATACAACTCACAAACCCAAATAAGAACAATATTACCAAGCATTCAGAACAGTGATACTCTATCCCTTCATACTACACTCAGTATAATAGGTTTTATATTCACATTCTATTAAAAACCCATGAATCAGATGAAAGATCAAAAGAGAATAATAAAACTAAACAATTAGTTTAAGACAAGTACTATCCCAAAATTCTTCCAACTCGACTGAACATAATCACCACAAGCCTCTCGATTTCCAGTAAAAATCTTATGACAGCTAAGAATTTGTTTCAACATCGATAATAAGAAGGAAAGTAAATAATACACTTACATAACCTCTAAAATTTTAACAACTGATCCAAACGAACTAAAGATCAACCAAATGCACAACAAGATGTAGCTCTAGTCCATTTATTTCTATGAAAAAAATAGTCAATATTTCCACAAGACACGGGTTCGCTCAAAGTAGAGAAGAATAGGATACACTTCGAATTCACATGCCCTGTCAAGTTCAAATATACAACGCAACCTAAAAGATAGAAGTAATATAACCATTCCCTCTCAAGAATCAAGACAGAGGAGATCTTAAAAATAAGTTACATGGTCTACTTTTGACCAAAACAAAAATCACAAGACCCCTTCGAGCAAACAATTTTTAAGGAGATTAAAGCTTTGTAAATCCTTAATACCCACTAAACTCCAGCTTAGAATACATGTAAAAAATCAAAAACATCTATTCTAACACAAGTTGATAACTACTACCTATGGAATATATGTACTATGTTGAATACAAGATTAGAACATAAGTTCATAACTTCACAAGGCTCAACACCGGCTCAGACAAGCATAAGTTTAAATACGAGCCTATAACGAAACATGAAGCTATAAATAATAGCTCATATAAAAACATAAATTCTCTAATACGAGTCCAAGTATTCTCAAATCCTTAAAAATAATAAAACTTGAGGCTTAGATTATATTTACAGAACAAAACTCAATGACTCGACTACTAGTTCAACATTCGTAAGAACTGAATAAGAGTACAGTGTTGAATACGAAGATTCAACCAAAATTTCAGAGCTAAACACATTTCTCTTTGGAAATTTAGCTCCAGCATTCATCGGGCCAAACAATATCCTTACATACACATAAGTACCCCATGGGGTAGTGAAAATAGTTTTGATTCTTTCTTATTGCTTCACAACTACCTGGTTATACCCATAAAAACCATCTAAAGTAGATAACAATTCTAAACCTGTAACTAACTACAACATGTTATCCATATTTAGCAAGGTATAGTTGTCCTTATTTATGCCTTATTTAAGTTTCTAAATTCCACATGTAACCTTATGTCCCCATTCTTCTTTCTAACAGGTACCAGGGTTGCTACCCATAAGGAGTACCTTGTAGGCTGTATAATTCCTCCATCACTTAACTTTTTCGATTCTTCTTGCATTTTTTAGGAGAGGAGGGGATTAATTGGTCTTTTTATTTTATTGAATGGCTTGGCATTAGCTTCCATGGGTATTTCATGTTGAAAAAGGTCTTCCATGTATGCTTTCAGTTCTAAATATGACCAACCCAAACAGTTCTGGTACATTTTTAGCAATTGGACATATGACTTCTTTTCTTCTCTGTTCAAGTTTTTTCCTAGCCATATTCACCTAGGTTTATCCTTTGTGCCTAGGTAATATTCTTCAACATCTCTCAAGGCTGACATGTGTCTATTGACAATGCAGTCAACATTATCAAAATTTGATTCTAGTGCAAACAAGCCTCTGGGAATAGTATTAGTCTTGAACTGAATAATGTCCTTACTAAATAAATTTCCTTTCCTTTAGCTGCACAAACCATTGGTTCCTAGTCTATAATTTTATTTGAAAATTATCCTTTATTTTACAAAAACCTTTAGACTTGAGCATCATTTTCAAATACCTGTCAATGCTTGATATTGTCAGGGACAAATGGCCTGGTCAATATTTCAACATCATATTCACAATAGGGAGACATTGTATAATTTTCAAAATTTGATCCCAATATTTCCAATTTGTCTTCTATAGTATTATAGCTCCTATCATGATGTATTATATTGAAAGAGTCAAAAATTTCAATGAAGTCCCAAACTGCATGTTTATATTGTTTCATTCTTTGATTCTTTATAGCATACAACTTTCTGACTTATTTGACTATCAACTCTGAATCTCCTTTAACAACAATGTATCTAATACCATATTTCCATGCAATCCTTTGACCCAAGATCAGTGCTTCATACTTAGCAATATTTTTTGTGCACTCAAAATTGAATTTAAAAGAAAAATTAAACTCCTCTTAGATTGGATATATCAAGACAATACCAACACCATTACCAGATCTAGAACATGCTCCATCAAACATTAAAGTCCAAGGAGAACCAACCTTCTCAAGATACTTGTAGTCATCAATTTTATGCTCCTTATAATTAAAAAATCCCACAAATTTAGCAACATCAACATCTATGTACAATACTTCAAAAGAAGCATTGTTAGGGTCCTCAATGAGATGTAGCATTTTATTCTCACAATATAACTTCACAAGGCTGCCCTCAATAGGTATGGTGGCATAATACATGTACATTTGCACACTTCCACCCACACTAGCTTCCCATTTTCTGGATAACAACATTCCCCACTTAGTAGGACAATCCACACTTACTACATTTAAAGTTAATTACTTTCCTAGATAAGCTGCCAATTACACTACTAATCCTTTGACACATCCAACTACTGGCACCACTCTTGAATCCATGGTAGTAAATTTACCATAAGCTATTGTTACTTTGATATTCAACTCATTCATGACCTCAAGAGGCATTACATTACATGAAGCTCCTGAGTCAAACATGAAGTTATGTAACAACCTATCTTTAATAATCAGAGTATTGAAAAATGGATCTGCATTAAGCTGAGACTCAACCAAAGATGTTCCCAAATAAACCTTAGTTATTTCCCCCAATTCCTCCAAAGCTTGTGGTTTTTCTAATTATACAATGGCAGGAGGAACCTCTACATTGTTCACATTTTTAGCTTGGGTAACCTTTTCTTCTTTAAATTCCAAATATTCCAGTGCTATTTTCCTATGCTCAGGGATTCTAAGTAATTCAAAAATAGGAACAGTGACCTTGATCTGAATCAATATTTGGGCTATGTCACAATGAACATAATTGGGTAGGGCAGTGTTGGAAGGGAGGTTCATAGCTTCGTCTGATAATATGGGAGACTTCTTAGTCTGAGCATGGGGAGGAATACAAGTCTTATTTGGGGAAATAAGGCCTTTGTGAGATGCATATTTTTTAGGAATTTCCTTCGGGATATTAGTAAGCACTGGAATTTTCAGTTTGGCCTGAGGTCTTTCCCCTTTGATAATTGTGCTTCTTGTATTATATTCTTTTTCTTGGCAAACTACATCATTTATTAACGACTATTTATCCTCTTCTGAAGGAATTCCTCCATCATACTTTTTTAATCATTAATTCCCTCACGTACTCAAAATCATTATGAGGAAACTCAAAATCTTGTACCACATAAATTTCAAAATTATGAGTGGGAGGAAGAGGTAATACCCGATGAATGCAATCCCAAAAATTAGCAGTAGTTCTGGCACTTATTAGTTCATTTGAGGTTGCTCCTTGCTGTGAACTTGCAGATAAATTCATCATGAATGATGCATCATCATCTGTCTCATCATCATTAGCTTCCTAAACTTCTTTTTCTTCATCATATGGGGAATGGGACAAGAAACATCTATCACACCACTCCATATCATGGACCTCTTCCATAGTAGCAACTCTGACAGCTAAAGGATCAAGCACCAATCTATTTTCTTGGGTTTGGGGCTATCTATTTTCCAATCCCATGGTCCCTTTAGCCCTATCATTTGATCTATGATCACCTCTGGGATGATTTGTAAATATTTCTTAACCTTATGGCTTGTATTGACCTTGGGAACCTTGTCCAATCCCCTTCTCTGCTCTGGCTATTTTATAGGATATTTCCTTAATAGCTCTGGCCAATGTTTTTACAACCTCTTCTAGATCCACAGACTTACTTGAATGAGGCTTCTCTGGATTTATTAGGTTGATAACTTCCCTCTTAGGAGGCTTACCAATTTCTTTGATATTGTTTTCAATTTGCAAAGCCATGGTGAAGGATTTCCTCAAACTTCCTAGGGTTTTTTCCTTTAAATAATAGGCATCTTTTTTGTCAAAAGCGTTAGAATATTTTATTAAACAAGAAAAATCACCTAGCCTCAGGATTGTAGGTAGCCTATTCAAGGTCTTATTGAACCTAGTATTGAAGTCATGAAGAGATTCATTAGAAGTCTTCTTAATATTCTCAAATTCAGACAAAAGAAACTTGGGATCTGTCTTATCCCCATATTGCAATCTAAAATCATTTTTCATTTATGTCCATGAATCTATTGAGTTATCTGGTAAAGACTTATACTAGTCATGTGCATCCTCCTCAAGAGTATGAATAAACAATTTAATATACACATCCTCAAATTCAATCTCAAATTCCTCCATCATATTGACAAAAATTTTTAAATGTTGATTGTCAGTGATAGAATTATTCCCTTGAAATTTAGGAAGTATATTTCTAACATCTTTTGGCACTATATTTGGATATCCATCCATACTTCTAAAATTTATAGGACTAAAACTATTCAGAATAAAAGGAGGTCTGGGTGGAGGCTGGGCCATACTGTTTTAAGGAGGTGATCTTACAGGAGATGCAAAATGATGAGGGATAATGGGTATTTGGAACAAAGGGGTATAATTTTCAAAATTAATGTCCTCTAAAGACTCTATTTCATGGAAAACCCTATTAACTTTGGAAAAAATAGGGACAGATTGAGAAGCACGCTTATCAAACACAAATGAAGGCCCCTCTCTAGTTGGAGAATTCAGATCTATATGAAAATTACCTGATTCAGAATCACGCGAAGAAGAATGGTAGTCCACAACCACAGGTTGATCACTTTTCACAATGGATAACTCTTTTCTTGACTCTTGATCTCCTACTATTTTCTAGACTCTTTTTCCTTTTGAATTTATCTTTCCCAGTTCTAGAAAAAACTTGCTGGTAGGGTCTTTAGTGAAGAAAGATCTTCTTCCTTCCAGATTTTTAGATATTAGTGACATATTTCACGTAATACATGCTAAGGCACTTGTACTTATCAAAATTTAAATCAACACATAGTCGCCACAAAGGATTTTCACCTTAGTTGTGAAAATGCACTATAAATCACTTTTTAAATATCTATCAACACTTAATTCCTGCAAAAATTAGCACATTTGACCCTCCTTTACCATTATTTATCACTGATGATATAAATTTAGTGCAATAACCACTAGAAAATAGAAATATTGCACACAGAACTTGTAACTTCACACAATTATTACAACTCTCAACACAGGATGATGTTTAAAAAATGTATTTGCTCTTAGATCATGTAAGAAACATTACCCAGGTTGGTATGTGTACACCTTTGTTCAAATACTCCCCGAAAACAATGCCATTATGGTGTTTTTTCTGCACAAATAGGTCCTGGTGTTCAAATAATCCTCGACAATGGCACCATTCTGGTGTTATTTCCGTACAAATAGGTCCCAGTGTTCAAATAGTATCTAAAAAATGGCACCATTCTAGTTTTGGTATGCAAATTGGTTCTCCCTTGGAAGCTGAGCGGCGTCACAAATTTAAAAAGATACTTAGAGATAGAAAAATCATGGTATAAGTCATTCTGTAGCTGGGGAGGGGATTCAATTGACTCTTGTCACTCAGGTGTTGGAGAAATGGATAACACCTTCACTAACAATTTGATCTATCCTCAGTACTACTTAGGTCATGCCTTTTAACCAAGGTGAGAGGACCCGTTTTGTAACCTCTATTAGTGAAGGATATGAAGAGATCCTTCTTTGCACAATTTTCAAGGGAACCTTAAGAAAATATGATCAATACACCACAATTTAACTCTCATAAGTCGTCACTTATAAAGAATGGAGATATTTTTTACTAAGGTTTGGGTTACTAAAGACACTTAAAACCTACAATCTTATGTATATTTTGGTAGTATAATTTGTTCATTTGTGGATACACAACAAAAACAGGGGTACTTCATGTAGGATTCATGGTTATTTGAAGTTTTTTGTGGGGAATTAAGCAAGATGAAGTTGATTTCACTAGATCTTGGGAAACCTTTACAAAATTTAGAAAACTAATAGAAAGAACGCTTCTGAACAACCAAAATATTCCTCCAACTAGAAGGTGTGTGTCAATAGAGGCCCATATCTACACGGTTTCACACAATATTTAATAATTCAACATGAAGGATCGAACTAAAGACTCAATTAAACATTAACAACCCATGGTTCATCACACCTAAGATACACTCATAGGCTTACAAACAATATTTATCAACATAGTGGAAGTAAAATGATTTTAAATTGTTTATTTCATTACCAAATGAAATCTCTTCTCATAATGAAATTGCAAATGCCAAAATACTAACACATGGATGAGATCTTGTATGATTCAGAGATATTTTAATATGAGATTGTAACAAGAATAAGAAAAACTATTTAAAAGACATTCTTACATAAAAGAAGACACAATTTCGCCCAAGATCAACACAGATTAATTCAAGATTTATCAAATTCATCAGCAGAGGAAAGTTTCTTGAACAATCTCAGAGCTTTTCAATGGCTATACACTTGTAACCATATTGACATGATTGAAATATAAAACACAAGAAATTAACATGTGTCTCAGATGGTCTCTCAAGAAGATGGAATTTCTCCAATTTTCTCATAAAACTTAAACCCCATCCTTTTGTAAGGGTATTCTCATTACATTTATACAATTCACTCTCTCACTCATCCCAAATTTTCACCCCAAAAATAATAATATTCGAGGAATCCTTTGCTTGTTACAAATTTGTCTCAGAAATTTATGCTTAATAAATTTACACCCAAAGCTGTCAGGTGGATGAACCATGAACTAGTCATGTTTCTCAGACCCTCTACTATGACTGGGATGCCATATCATAATTTTTAATGGTATTCTTAATCATTCTTTCAATATGTCATGTGAGAAATCCTCTTTTTAATCATTTTCAGTTGGCTCAATATGGCTGGATCTGACAAATAATCCTTTTCACCCTTAAGAATACACCTTGAGAAATGAGTGCCCTTGCATGGATGCTTACATTCATGCACTATGGGTTTGAGTCAACCAAGTGCAAAGAGGAGTCAAGGGAAGCCTCCATGTGTTTCTTCAACATTTTTTTATCTGAAGCCCAAATGCAAAGATCCCAAACAAGCACGAGCTCACCACATGTCCCAGTCCTTAGAAAGTTTCTTAAGAAGTCAAATATAGAGAGGAACCCGTGGAAGCATCCACATGTCTCCTTGGCACAATTCCAAAGGTCAAATTGAGAGGAAAATTTTCAAATGAGCATAGGCCCTCCACATGGACAAGCTTTGAGTTAAAGCACACCTAAGAGTCTCAAAATTCCCTGGAGACCCGCTTCTCTGCTTCTAACTTTTGATGTTGGCCCCAACAGAGTTGTGGATTATTTCATAACTTTTCTCCCTCGTACAAAAAGGAAAAAAAAAATTAAATGCTTCGATGACCCGCCTCTCTGCTTATAACTTGAAAAAACTCCACGTGTCCTTCGAGGTAAAAGTAAGACTTTTTCCCTATCACTTCATATTTGTTGACTAACCAATTAGATACTATCGGGGACATGGGGCCAATTTAGTATTTTTTACAAATGTGAAAAAAGTGACAAGTTTCACCAAAAAGACCCACCGGGCCACATCCAATAAAAAAGGATCATGTTTCCATGCATGTTGGGACAAAAATTGACAGGGAAAACATGACTGTGGAAAAATAGAAGGAAGGGGAAACCTTGAATTCACGCCCAAATTAAAAATTATTTCTCATGGACAGAGAAACGGAAAACAATATGTAGAATCAATGTGATCCTTGACCAAAGGAAAGGACTAACCATAGCAACCAAATGAAGGAGAAAACTTTCACGCATCAATACAGGGAGAGAGAGAAAACTTTAAAACCATGCAGACTAAGACGTTTTGAACAAATAGGGTGAAATTAAATGGAGCACCAACACAACCATTATATTGAAATTTTTTCTTATGATTGATTGTAAACAATTTTCTACTTCAATGGAAGTTGGAATAAATATTGATCCTAAATCTGCATATGAAAAAGGTTCATCATATTCTATATATGTTGTTAGTTGATAGTTTGATTTATCTAACTATAACTAGACCAGATATTTCCTATACATTAGGAATTACTTTAAGGTTTATGCATGAACCTTTTTTACATATCATTGGAATCTTGCAAAAATAATTTTTATATATTTGAAAGGAACAATCAATTATGGGTTGCATTATAATAATAATGAAAATGCTATCTTCTATGGATTTTGTGATTCTAACCATACTGATGTTGTGTTATAAAATTTATTGGATATGTGTTCAACATTTTTTATGTAGGAACTATTACTTGGAACAACAAATAGAATCAAAATTCTTCATTTCTTGTACTGAGGCAGAGAAGTACAATATAAGAATTAAAGAAGCCATGTGGTTGCAACGACTATTTGTAGAGATACAAATAGAAGCTAAAGGAAGTATTTCTCTTCTATGTGGTGGTCATAGTTGTATTACTCTTGATTAAGAATCTCGTTCAAAATTAGAGGATAAAGAACATTGAGATACATATACGCTTCACCCATGAGAAGGTGCAAAGTGATGAGATAAATATCAAGTTCATGTTGAATAAAGAGCATGTTGCTGACGTCTTCACAAAGTCCCTAAGTGCTGAAGAGTTTTGTCACTTTCCTGAAAAGCTTTTATTTTTGGAGTTTCCATTAAGGGGGAGTGTGCATGAGAATTTCACCTCCTAATGGAACTTGGTTTTTGTAAAAATACCTTCAGGCATTTGTAAAAGACCTTCGGGAAAGTGTAAAAAAAGACCTTCGGGAAAGTGTAAAAAGATCTTCAGGCATGTATATCTCCTCGAATTATTTTTTAGAAAGAAGAGTAGAAATATCTTAAAGGTGGTCTTTAGTAAACTCTTTAGTGATATTGAGTTTACTGGTAAACATCCAGCACAAGCATATTGTCAAGGAGGTCCTTGGTTGTAAAAGGTTCCTATAAGCTTGGGTTTAATAACCTTTTATGAGAACCTGTGAGAACATGTAAAACTCACAAATCATACTTAGCCACTGATCATGGTATGATCTTTGGGATTCCAAATCATTTTTTACCAAAAGGTAAATTGAGTATGGTGAAGGTGTTATAATTCCTTCAACCGATATGCTAACCTAAAACCTTTATGGTTTAAGGATTGTAAATATTGTAGCGTACCACGGGCAAGTAATATATTGACATATATTATATTATCCCACTTAACATTAAGGGAGAGTGTTGGAACATAATTATTAAGTGGTTTGGCCAACCCTTAATGTATATGGGTCCATCACTAATATATAGGTTAATATTTAATAATATGAAATATTAATATTTCTATTATAAAAAATGCTAACCTAGGTATATACTTTAGGTTAAATATTTAATATCATGAAATGATTATATTTCTAATATTAATTATTATTAACCTAGGTGTATGTGTCAACCATTTTAGGTTAAAAAGGTGGGTTAGGATACATACCTGATCACCTTATATAAAAAGGAATTTAGGTCCTCATCTGATATATTCGGGAAATATATCAAAGGTGTGAAAATCAAGTGATTTGGTTTTACCCTTGGTAAATAGGGTTTCAAAGGAGGAGGTGATCTTACTAGATGTAAAATAAGTTCTCTGAAGTAAAAGGTCATTTTCAAAGTGGTTTTGACCCTATTAGGGGTTTCCACTATAAATATGTGTCACGTGTGTTATTTATTTCATGTAAGTATTTCTTTATTTACTTATGTTATGATGTAATTTTTATTTAAATATTTATTATAAAATTATATAATATGTAAGTTGATTAATTCCGTATTTATTAGAATCCTCAAATTCTAACACAACAATGAGAAATAAACACGAAAAATGTAAGTGATAGATATGGTAAGCTTCCTGAAAAATTCGGATCCAAGAAGCGAAAGCCTCTTAGAAAGGATGTCAGTCCTTGTGATAAAAAATATATGGATAAGTGATATCAGATAAAAATGGAAATGATTACAGAAACATAAATATGATAAGCTAAGATCTAATTAACTAAAATATATTGAGATGATAAATGATAAAGGAAATTGTTAATAATAAACCCTAACAAGATTCGGTCAGTGGTGACCCAAGATAAAATGGTCTAGTCAACGGTGACCGAAGAAAAGATGATCACAAAGTGTGTAAAAACAGAATTGAGATGTTGATGTAGAACTGTATAAGCTGATATTAGAACATAGATGAGGTAAATATATGTGGGAAGCAATATATATGAAAGGGGTAAGGAGAAGATTGATGGTGACCCAAGGTAAAGAAACACATTCAGTGGCAACCTGTGTGGGGTTGGAAAAGTATGTAGAAACAAGGATAAATGTTGATTTTGAGGCGCTAATATGGATGAAAAAATGCTAATAGAGTTAAAAATATGTTGATAGGATAAATATTATGAGAAATATGGTGGATAATATGTAAGGTAAGGTAGATAGTATAAAGGATATAGTATATTCGGCAAAGATAGGATATGGGTCGATGACGAATAGACCCACTTAATAGCGACTAGAATATATGTGGGATCTTGACTGAACAAAAAAATGGAAAAAAGGATCTGATGTCGATGAAGAATGGATGAAAGGATAGGAAGAACTCCAAGAATACATGAAAAATTTCATTACAAAGAATAAAATGCACGAAATATATTCCTAAGTAACCTTCACTATGACATACAAAAGGATGACAAGATGATTTAGTTGATAACCTTGTTGAACCCTAAAATATTGGCTGAATACTAATAGGCACGTGCACACAAGACTAGTGAGAAGAAGGATGCTCAGGGGAAAGCATGCATGATAAAGGGGTTTAAGAATGGTTTTAGTAAAACCAAGGCATGCGGGAGGTAGAATATGGGTTTAAAGGACTTGTAAAACCCCATGGTTTCACTACTATTGTTAAATGAATGTTAGGACAAATGGTTTTGTTCTTTGTTGCTTGCACATTTGTGTATCAATAATTAATGTGAACCTTGATGTAAACAGGTAATTAAGATAGCCTGAATAGGCTAAGGATGAGCTCCCTAGATCTAAACCCTATTAATTTTGGGGCCTATCTTAATGATGAACTAATTTTCTAAGTGGAAATTATTTCATTTTTGATGTAGTATGTAGTGAAATCCTTGGTGTAAATTTATGCCTTGAAATTGATTAGTGATGTTGATTTATTATCTCTATTAAATTGTAATATTATAGTTTTTAACTAAGTTATGTTAAGGCCTTGATATTCCGGTTAGTACGCTTAGTGACCAAAACTTATAATTTGATTAAGACTTCCTTATGACTAATAATTGGTCTTAAGAAGACCAACTAATAGTCTGCCTAACCTACTTTTATGATGGTCATATTTTCTTTGATGAAGGACTATAGTTTTTAGTCAAGAACTTAATTATTGAAATTAAAGGTATCAATTACAAAGAATCATGCAAAAGAAACTTTCTTGATCAAAGTTAAACATTATTACTACTATATATATGTTACAAAATGGAATTATGCAAATTCTAAAGTAGTTAAATAACTACTACTAGATATTTCGTAACTTTAAATAAGCAGGGGACAATCTAATTTTAGTAGTTTGGTTTTAAACCTAACTTATGAACCTATTGTCTGAGGAGCTATAAATATGGGTATTCCTTTAGATATTAGAAAGGTTGTATATCATATTAAATTATGTGAGGCATTAATACATATAAAAGAAGAAAATTGAATTTTCTATTTCATAGGATATTATATGGTCTCTTAAATATCTTATATACTCTATGGTTGTTAAAATTTAATAAGGAGGGGAGTTAACACCCCACTACCTAGGTATCTATACCATTAATTATTTTATTGTTTTATTTATTATTTCCATTAACCAAATTTTTAAAAAAGAGGTATTTCGGTTAACTAAACTAAAAGTGATTTTACATGATATGAATGTGAGACTTCGCTAAATTTAAAAGCTAAAAACAACTAGCTTGATAAGCATGGTGGAAATCTGAATTAACTCCTACATTAATTTCATTTAGTATGCAATAAAGACCCACCTTCCTCAGGAAATGCATGGAAACTTTGGGGGAAATAAGTTTGTTTTTGGTGTTGATTCATTCCATTGCAAAAATTTTGCTGAAGCTCTATATACAAGGAAAAATACAACTGTATGTTATTGAGACATTACATGATGAAAACAACAATGAATTGAATGGGTAGAAAAGTCTCCCAGACTCAATAAATATTGAGAAAGCATTGTGTTTGTAGTCATTTTTACACCAACCAAAGAACAAGGGAATCCCATGCATGCCAACCTATCACCCAGTGGCACTGGGTGCTCACTCGAGGCACACGCGGGTGTCGAGTCTATCTTTTATGTGATTTGAGAGGGAAAACATCATCTATGACCCAAAATTTAATGGAAGTGAGTGGGAATGAAACATGTGAACATGATAGAGCTCAGAATGGATCTAGATCATTTCATTCATTACAGATAGAGATACTTTAACAGACTTAAAGAACTAAATCAAGATAGAAAGGAAAATACAGAGGAATTCATATTCATCTTATAAACATACATGGAAAGGAACTATGAAGAATCATGTATGAATCCAAACCAAGAAGGATCATATTTAATTAACTTGGTAACGTAATTACATTCGTTAGACTTACTACAAAACACCACATTGTGGCAGACCGGAGTCATGCATCATAACTAGATCCATATCATTTAGCTCTCAAAAATAAATTTTATAACCCCAAGCCCTTGATACATACTTCTCCTATATTTCATCTACCCAACCCAATATGACTCCTTATGGCATTTATATAGAGATTTTCTCTCTATTGATATCTATATCTCTTTTCTTATGTGGGCACTTATATTTATAGGCACCCCGAAGTGCCAACTCATACTTTTACGGCCTCAGATCTAGCACTAAGTATCTGAATGTGGTCCTCCATGGTAGCATGATCCTCTAGGCCTAAGATCTCCACTTTTTTCCATGATGGTCTTCTAGAAGCTTCCATCACAGGGCATATTCCTTCCTAGGCCAACCTATCACCAAGATGGAACCTTATCCACTCCGCATGCACAGTCAGGTCACACTTTTCTCATCTTCTTCCTGACACACCAAATATGGCTAAGTCTTGAGACTTTGTACTGCGGGCACACATCATGGGTTCTAATAAATCCCTCCTAGAACCTTGATTTGTGTGCCTTCTCCTTGTGTGCCCATTTCTTAACTTCAGTCTTGAAAACCCATGCACCCTTTTGGACTTACTCAATATTTTAGGGGCCCAACATCACCCCACACTACACCTGTTATCCACCCATAAGAAAACTTCTCCAATGAATAAAGAATCACAATAGATTTAACGTCTTGGGAAAAGAATAAGGGGATGAAGAATTTAGGAAAGAAGAGAGAATGGGGAAGTGATGGCATTATTGCAACAAGCTAGGAAAATATTTTTGCAAGTCAGCCTCCAACTTGTTCCAGGCATTGACTTCATTTTGCACTCTCCAGTAGAGGTCACCGACTAGGTTGATTACCTCCCCAAAACTCAATCTATCTCATTGAGCATTCATAGTGTCAATAATTTTTTCCAACTCCTTGCCCATGTCATCAAGTGCATCCATCCTTCTAGTAATATATGGGTATAGATCCTTTAGTCAGTTCTTGATTGTACCCCTTGGAGCCTCAATATCTTCTCACTTATTTTCAGCCTTGGCTAGAATTATATTCTACTCTACTATCTTCCCTTTGTTCATTTATTGGAACTCTTTAAGCTCTACTTCATAGTTGGTGACCAGAATACTCTCCACTTTATCTCTATGTGTGCAGTTTTCATATGCAGCCTCAGTGGTATGGGTAACAATCTTTACATTAGCAAGGAATTTTTTGTATTCATCCATGATTGCTTCTACCTTCAATTTATCCTTCTTCTCTAGGCACGCTGCTACTTCTTCTGCAGATTCTAAGGCTAGAGGTTACCTCTTCATGGTGAGGATGTGCATTAAGTCTTCAAGGCACTCAAGGGAAGATCCATACTTTTGTGCGAGCGGTGCTAGGTTTGGATGCTTCTAAACAATGACATCAGTGATGGATTCTACTTTCTTATAAACTTCACGCACTCTTTCCTTTTCTTACCGAAGCTCACGTTTTAGTTGCATGTTGATTAGTTCATCCTTCAATTTTTTGGTGCTTTCTTCTAGCTCCTCTTCCCTCTTTTCTAGCTCTCCATCTATAAACTTTACCATGTCATTCCTTCTGAATAACCTAGCTTTAACCTCAACTGAGACCTTCTTGAGTGCATTTCATTGCTTCTCATATGAAAATTGTTGATCATTTACCAAGGGGTTGTCTCCTTTTAACCCAGGTATTTCCATTAGTGCCCCCTGGATTACCTTGAACTCTGGATTTTCGATGTGGGAATCAATTGCCCAAGAGAGTATCTTCCTCATCAAAGGGTATGAACCTTCTTCATCAAATGAATTCATTGCCAAGAGTTGATCTATTAGGACTATTCTTTGGAAGCGCGTGCACAACACCTTGTTTGGATAATCAATATAGCTCATTCTTGGCCCCTGGATATCCATGTGCTTTCCTCCTTTACATTTTCCCTTAGGAACATTTACTGATAGACTGGGGCCTCCCACACTGCCATGATATTTCCCTACACTTTCTTCCTGGTCCTCATCCATCACTATATCAGCGCCGCACTCCAATTCTTGTTCCACTAAAGCCTCAATGATTTTTGTTGCTTCTATTTCTACCCCCTCATTTATTTGCTCCTTCATGAGGCTTTGAGTTTTCCGAACCTATATGCCAACCTCTTCACTTCCTCTTATATCATGGGCACCTTCCTCCTCCTAGCTACCCTTGTTCCGCACAAAAAGTAACTCACGTTCTTCTTTTGAACCATGCACGCTGAAAACAAGTGGTTCTTGATCCTCTTTAGATTCATCTTCTTCATCATAATATTTCTCACCCATGTATTCCTCCAAGATCTCTATTTCCTCTAAGTCAGCTTCCTCCATCACCTTTTATTTCTTCCTAACTGGGGATTTCATTATAGGAGACTCTGCTTTCTTTTCCTCTTCCTCTCGTGATTTCTCCTCTGTGATAAGCTTTTATTTTTCTAGCACCTCCTCTTTGACTGGGGACCTCTTCCTACGCATGTAAGTACTTGTTCTAGTGCTTTTTCCTGGGGCACCTACCACCTGCATATCTTGGGAACTTGGTGCCTTTTTCTGCATTTCTTTTTCCTTCTATCTGGGTGTGAGTTTCTTCCTACCTGTTAGGTCCTTAGGTATAGCAATCTCTTTTTAAAGATAAGTTCCCTTCTCAAACTTGGGCCTTATCCAAAGGTATACACACGTTACAGACCTCTATGCAATAGTCAGAGTCAGGGGTTTTACCATTTTGACTTCTTGTGACACATACTTTTCCACATACGCACGCTTATTGGGGTAGACCAACACCCTGCGCATCTCCTTGTGGTCCCTGTCTAAACTTCCAAGGTCAAAATTTAACTTCTTGGACTCCTTGAATATGTTAACTACTGCCTAGAAGTATTGATCTATGAAGGTGAATGGGAGCTTGCACCATGGGATCATACTTTCATTTTTCAACTTGAACCTACCAATACAAAAGTGTTGGTATATAGCGAACTCATCTTCTCCTACCGTAAGCACATGTAGTTGTTCCGGTATTCTCCATTCTGCCCCAAACACATTCCTTAAGTGTGTATACCATTTTTCAAGATGCACCTTTTGAACAGGCTTCATGCTATCACAAGTGTATTTCTCAAATATTTTTGCAGGTGAGGGGTCTTCCTCTGGTTAATCCTAAATGAACTTATCTGCTACATTTGGTAATCTAATCTCTGAGAACACAATGGTTAAGAGGACATTACCAAATATAATCTTGTATCCTTCGCATGTGTTGGTGATAATTTCATATGTAATGTATGTGGACATATTTTTTATGGTGCCCTATGATATTTTTCTACAAAATTCAACCAGGACTTGTTTACCTACATCCATTTTTCTTACGTGTTGAGTTTTGTTATCAGGCACACAAAAATTCTCATCACTGGGTCTTGGATATCCATGATATCAAAGTACCTTGACCCCTTCTTGTACACATACGTGGCCATTGTTTCCTTAATTGCTTCCTTGTCACACAGGTCATCCTTTAAGCTTGGTCCCTCTCAGATAAGGCATGTGAATATTGAAATTAGTTGAGGGGTTATGTGCATATTCCGCCCTGTAAAGTGAAAGTGGTCTTCATGTAAACGCGACATTAGCCACTGATAGAGGCGGTCTAGATTTCTGAAGTAGGGAAACTCAGAGAGTTGTAATAATCCTACATTCTCTAACTTCAGCTTGACTTCGTCGCTATAAATTAGTAACCCATCATGTGATCTCTAGTTAGTTGGGTGCACCAACTCCAACACCATTTCCTTTTCAATCACGTTTGTGTGATGATTTTAGTCACTTACTGTCATTTTTCTTAAGTGGGATTCTCATTTGATCCCAAACAAAACCCCATCTGGGTACTACATTTCTACATACCATTCCTCCTTGGTACTTATGGTAATCTCTTGTTTTTTCCCTTTCCCTTTCCCTTTTTAGGTATTACTGTTGGTTTCTTGGGTGTCATTGTGTAGGTTATCTTTACACTTCAAATTTTCTTCCTAGCTTTACTCTTTTATCTTTTCCATGTTCAAATCTCCAACCTACGAAGAATATGTACACTAGTTGTCAAACCCTAACTGGAATATCCCCTTCACAAGATGGCGCTTCTCCATAACTCTCTCTACACCCATGAACTATTTCCCTCCTGGTTTACAAATCCAAACTAGTCCCTCATGGTTAAATTCCTCCAATTTTTATTCACATGGATAAACTCTAGAAACCCTAGTTTACAAACTATCTTCCTTCTTCGTATTCAAAAAGTAAATAATGAAGTACACAACCTTCTATTTATAGTTTTTCCTTCTTTTACCATTAAATGCCACTTCACCTACCATTATACTTTAACACTTAATGCATCTTTTTCAACCAAACCCATTTTTAGCACCTTAACTCATGCGCCCAACCTTGCACGGACAATTCTCTAACCTTCTAGTGCACAACCAATTCATCTTGACAGGAGATTCTTGCACGCATGTGTAACTAACATTGAAGATACTTCTTCTGTTATGATTTTTGCTCTCGCCTACCTTGTGTTGCATTTGTGTTTCTTCCTCTCTTGTATGTGGATCTATAATGTAGCCTTACCCTGACACCAACCATCCTTTTTCACCTTTCCTCTCATGCACTTCCTTTCCCAAGGCCATCCAACTGGGATTTCAAATGTAATTCTTCTTGGCGCTTCACACTTAAATTTATTCCACCTTATTCTACCCCACACTAAAATGATGCACGGTACTCTGCCCATTCACAACCTTCAAAAGTAACGAGGTTACCCGCACCCAAGGAAAAAAAACAAAACAACAATGAGAAAGGAAAACACAAGAAAAGGAACATGAAATAAAGGAAATCCTAAACTAATTGGCAACACTGCCTGATTTACAAACACCAAGAAGAATTATTTATAGTAGGGCTTCAACCTACTCCCATTGAAGTTTCATAGCAATCTCATCCCATCCAGTGCTTGTAACTTACACACACCTGAATCAAGGATGTACAAGATGATGTAGGCACCCAACCAATGCTCCTTCAACTTTGTAGGATGGTGCATAAGCTTTCAATCATATATTAAGACCATCTACCCAACCTCAAACTTCTTGTTCTTAATGTGACGATCATACCATTCCTTTTTTTTTCTTATTCCATATTCTGGATCCACCTTGTGAGTGATCATATTTTTTCCAATTACATTAACTTGTCAATTATTTCTTCCAATGATTGTTCATCGGCCAATCCACATGTGCGTGCTAAATGCAGAGAAGGTAACATGAATTCAACTGGTAGGACAGCCTTCATGCCAAACACTAATTAAAATGGTGTGGCCTTATTCAACCTCTTGTAGGTTGTCCAATATGCACAAAGAACAGATGATAATTTTTCATCCCAATCCTATCTACCAACATCACAAATCTTAGTCAATGTGTGGCTAAGTATTTTGTTAAACACCTCAGCAATTCCATTTTCTTGAGGGTGATAGGGAGTAGTTTTGTGATGGGCCACCATGAATTCTGATAGCAGAATATTGATTATTTCATTGAGGAAGTGTCTACCTCTATCACTTTTCAAACTCAATGGGCTTCCATACCTACTGATTATGTTTTCCCATAAAAATCTAGTAGTGGTAGCCATCGTACAATCCTTTGTAGGCACTGCCTCTGCCTACCTTTTCAAATAATTAGTGTAGGTAAGGATATACTACGAACAAGTCCTTCACACCACTGGTGAGATTGGTCCAACAAATTTGATAGCCCACTTCTCAAATGGTTCAGCACTGGCTATTGGTCGCAAGGGCATTTCATCCCTTTTTTCCAGGTTTTCCAAGGTGCTGGCAATGGTCACATGCCCTGTAAAACTCAATGTAATATTAATAAATGGTCTCCCACCAAAGCCCTATTAGTATAATATTTCGTGTGATTACGTTTCCCACATAGTGTCCTCAATCCCACCATGCACCTCTTCCATAATTGCAATGAACTCATGTTCTAGCACATAATAGCATAGAACCTCATCATGACCCATTTTATACAGATCTCCACTAATTAACATGTAGGGTGTGACATGTATGGCCAACTTATTCTTCTCCAAGGACTTCATTCTAACTGGCACCACACCCATTTTGAGAAATATTGCAATGTCCCCCAAATCTGAGGGTGTGCGCTGTAACCTAAACAGTTGTGCATCTAGAACTGTGTCTTTAATTCTATGCACGTCGTCCTCTGAATCAATCCTAGATAAATGATTAGGTCCGGAATTAATTTTTCCTAGTTTGACAACCACCATGAACTAAAATTCTTGGAACAATAGTACCCATCAACATATGTTCCCTTGTAGAATGTGCTTATTCACCAAGTATTTCAATGGCATATGGTCAGTGTAAAATATAAAAGGGGTTGCCAACAAATACTATTTGAATTTATGAAGCGTGTAGATCATCAACAATGAATTGCGTTTAGTTGTAGTATAATTCTAATATGATGGTGTCAATTTCCTACTTGTAAAGCACAAAGGATGATCAACAATCTCCTTACTAGGTTGTGCAAGTACTACTCCAATGGCAGTCCCTGAGGCATCCAAATGAACATGGAAAGGCTTATCCTAAGAAGGGGAACGTAGGATGGGTGTGGGGACAAGACTATCCTTTAAAGTTTCAAATTCCTTTTGTTGTGCCTCTCCCCAATAAAAGGCACTCTTATGTCTAAGTAGCTCTTATCCCTTAATGAACTTCTTGTAGTACCCTGTATGCCAAAGAAATCCACGCACCATGCTTTGACTAGTAGGCTTTCTCAATCCCACAATTACTGCAGCTTTTGTGGGATCTACTAACATGCCTTCCTTACATATGATGTGTCCCAATAATGTTCCAAATGGGGTAGAAAAGACACATTTCTTAATGTTGAGGGATATCCTCAACTGCCAAAACCTTTCAAACATTAGCCTTAAGTTGTCATAATGGTCCTTCACTAACCGATATACTATCCAATCATATAGGTAGACTTGAAGGAATTTATGGATGAAGTCCTGGAAAGCTTATACAACAATGCATGAGAACATAACATGCACATTCTTCAACCTAAAAGGCATGACTCTATAAGAAAAAATTCCCCACTCAATGGTGAAATTCATCTTCCTTTGGTCCTCCTTCATGATCCTTACCTGGTGATAGCCCGAGAATCCATCTGTGAAAGAATAGATCTCGTGTCCTACCACTCCTTCTAAGATCTCTTTAGTAAATGGGGTTGGGAAAGGATCAATGATACATATTGCACTCAGGTCCCTATAATCAACACAGATCCTTATCCTTCCATCCTTCTTGATACTAATCACCATTTGACGTATCCATTCTAACTCTTCAATAGCTTCAATAATACATGATGCTATCATTTTATCTATTTCTTCCTTGACCTTCACGCACAGGTTAGGGTTCATTCAGTATGGTCTCTTTCAGACTGGGTACGTACCTTCCTTCAACTTAACTCTCATTTCCCCTAAGGAATGGTGGACGCCTTTGAGTTCATGATACCCACACAGGAATAAATCCTCAAACTCACGTAAAAGATCAATGATCTTGGAGACTTCCTTCTTCGACCAATAGTCTCCGATGATATCCTCTTTAGGTTCTTTGTCTGAGCCAATGTTAACCTTCTTTGTCTTTAAAGGTTCATGATAGGTGTGTTCCCGATCATCAGAACTATCTAACACCTTGTGTGTCCCTGTAGAATGGTCAAAATCCAATTTTTCTTCTTCTTCCCCATCAATAACATACACCATCATCCCTTTTTATTTTCCATACATGCACACTCAAACTACATTTCTTTTGTTTCTTCTTCCTCAAAGCGCACCTCTAAACCAATTTCACCTAATAAGTCCAATAGCCTATCTTCTACAATGGCACTTGATATCTTGTAATTCCTTATCCACCAAGGGTTTTGTGCTCTGATACTCAAATTTTTGAATGAGATCAGCCGCTAACTCTTGCAAATTCCCTATCTAGTTGTGTGTCTCAGCATGGATTTACCATGCACACGCATAACCTTGTAGGGTTAAATACAACTTGTGAACCCATAATGAAGGTGGAAATGCTTCTACACTTCTCATCCAGGCTTTCTCACATACTTGGCTATGGAAGGAAGCAGTCTCTTTCCCATGGTACCCTTTTATAGCCGTGGGCGTGTTGTTCCTACAAAAAGAGAAGGTAATTCTCACCTTACGTAATTTCAAGAGGTTATCCTGATGTGTTGCCCACCAGCGCATAGAAGTTTAGAGTAGGACGTAAATTAACATCCCTCTTTGTTCATTCTCCTCCTTCCACTGATTTTCCATCTTTTGTAAAAATACCTCAGGGAAAGATCCTCCTGAGTTCTTAGGTAGCTCCTTTCTCCCTAGGCATCAGACTATACGCACCTTTATCACCTTTATTACTGATCCCCTCGAATGTCATCTGATTAACTCATAGGTCTCATGTGCCCAATTATCACATGTTATACTAGTGGTGTCACTTAGGGATTGAGCATCCTCAAACTAGATAACTCCCTCTGTGGGATGAATTGCCTCTGGATCCCTAATTGAGTGCACATATATTCTATCCAGGACCTCTTCTCACAAAGTTTCAGTATAGGGTATTGATTTTTCATCAGCCATGGGTATGATGACCCATTCCTCCTCATTCTCAGAGCTTATGTATCCCTTATTAAACCAAAGATCCACATTATTCTTATAACACCATGGGTGCCCATGTAATGCTAGGAAATTGTCTACCTCAGTGAGCACCAAGACTTTGAAATACCTAGTAAACTTAGCTCCCCGAATGGTGATGGTTGCATCCAATAAGACACTGATGGGAATTGCCTTCATTTTGTTCGTCATATACAACACATTCAAAGATGGCTGTAATGTAGGTCTTCCCTTCTGATGTCATGCATCCAAGGTGAGAACATTGACCTCCGTTCCTATATCAATGAGGATATTACTAAGGATCCATCCATCCATGACTGAATTTAATGTGATCTCCCTTTCATAGTCAAGGTTGTAAGGGAGAAGGTTTGCATGCAAGACCTTCCTCTCACACTCTTCTCTGGTGTGTGATACCTTCTCTCTCAACCATGCTCCTAGCAAGGGAATAATATTCTCTTTCCTTAGCATTTTACACACTTCCTTGACCTCATCTAGGTCATCCTTTGGCACCTCAACCTTCCTTCTTTTCTCCTCCATCCTAGACTGCTCCTTTAGACAATGTACTTCTCCTTGTAAACTCTGAATGACGTCCATGGTTTCTTGATATACCTCCCTCTAATGCGTAGGGTCTAGGTACGTCCCATGTACAATTTCCTTTGTGCACTCAGCCTCTAATTTTGTTGTTACCATAGCAGGTTCCAAACTTGTATCACCTGTCACCCATGGTATCCATTGTGTGTCATCCTTCTTAATGCTTACCATTATAGTGCCATTATATTTTTGGTGCTAATGATTCATGTGATCAAATAACTCAAGGCACTTCTCAAACTTGTGCTTCTTCTTACACCATGAACTCTATGATAAATCTGGGCACTCACCCTTGTAGTGGTTCGCAGACCAACAATTAAAATAGGTTACACATGGGAACCCACTTATTCCTCCTCCATGGCTACCACGAACAAAAAATCCTCCGTGAAATCCCCTTCCATGCTTGCCTCCATATGCGCACTCCTCATAGCCATGATCATCACCCTTAGAACTATTGGTAATTCTAATCTGGCACACAACATGATCAATGGCCTCATGGATGTGGTCAATAAACCTAAAATCCTTAGTATCATTGGTTATAGAGGTGCAGATTATACAGTAGCAAGATACATTCTTCTAAATTACGTGTTGTAACAAGGGACATCTACTCGCATCGTGGTCCTCATGACAAATCTCAAATTCTACTTCTACGGTGCGCACTATCTTCCAGGGGCAACTGTATTTAGCATGCCTTTCTACATTACAATATATACACCAAATACCACTACGAGTCTCATGGGCTGAGTTTGTAGACAACTTCTCTAGCTACTTAGCCATAGTGGATTTTTGAGCTTTTAGGAATGGGCTAGCACCAATATCAACACTTCCAATAACTTCAACACATAGGGAAGCTTCTAACACCTTGCGTAGGTCTGTGAAAGTTTTATGAGATAAAGCTCTTCTAAATGGAGTTATCAACCCTCCAACAAACCATTCAACATGCTGTGAAGGGTGAATGTCATATGAAAATTTTGACAGGAGAGTCTTAAACCATGCATCATACTCCTGCACACTCTCTGTCATTCCCTACTGAATCTCTTTAAGAGCACTGGTGCTCTTCTTCTAGAACTCAAGGATGTGGAACTCTACTAGGAAGGAATTTTTCAACATGGTGTAATCTACCACCATCTGATGTGGGTCATACTTCCTATACCAGCTATGTGTGTTCCCTTGTAATGTCATTACAAACTGACTGGTCTTCCACTTCGGGGTTATGATCCCCTTCACGTGCCATAGCAATTCACACTTGTGAACATGCTCCACAACATATTCAATACCCCTGTAATTTAGAAAATTTAAAGAAATCTCAAAGAAAACTTGAGGAGGTGGGTGAGGCCGTTATCCTCTTGGTCTAGACCCTTGGTTTCATCTGGTTTTTCCTCCTCTGCTGGATCCACTAGATCCACCAGGTCTTGTGCCTCTAGATCCACCTGTTCCACCTCCAGATCCTCCTACCACCAGTAATGAGACTGAAGCGGTCATGCCTAGGGTCCCCAACGTCCCACTAAACTATGTGCCAACCATTTTTAAGATTTTTCCATTTCTAGATGTGTGTCCTGTGTCACTCCTTGATGCATTACCCACCCCTTGTGTACTCTCTCCTTGTCCTAAAATTCCTCCCAATAATGGAATATTTTTCTCATCCATAGAAATAGGAAATGAAAAATTATATCTCTTGGGCACAGATTTGTCACTTCCATTGATACCAACTAGGTCAATGATACTTCTCCCTTGATTTGGAAAACTAAGCACTAGGGTTTGGTCACTAGGTGGGTTGAAATGCATGCCAATGAATCTTCTCTCTTCGTGTGATGAAATCTCATTAGAATTTGAAGGGGTCTTGTTGTAAATATCTCCCCCCCCGGGTAGATATAGACAAGCTGAAGAATATGGAAATCAAAGAAACTCAGAGCCCGATATTTATTGCGTCTCCAAAGGTAAAGGGCATAGGTAAGAGAGTGTCGACACAAATATGGATGCACCCATGGTGTAGGTAAGAGAGTGTTGACACAAATATGGATGCGCCCATAGCATAGGTAAGAGAGTAGTGACACAAATATGGATGCGCCCATGGCACAGGTAAAGGGCGCAGGTAAATGAGTGTCGACACAAATGTGGATGTGCCTATGGCACAGGTAAGAGAGTGTCGACACAAATATGGATGCACCCATGGTGTAGGTAAAGGGTGCAAGTTAATGAGTGTTGACACAAATTTGAATGAACCTATGGCACAGGTAAGAGAGTGTCAACACAAAAATGGATGCGTCCATGGCGTAGGTAAAAGGCGCACGACAGAAGGTGTTAACACAAAAATGGATGTGCCCATGGCGCAGGTAAAAGGCGCAAAGAAAGAAGTGTCAACATGGAAAAATTCACACCTTGGCACATGTAAGGGTATGTCGACATAAGGATGGATGCGCCTTGGCGCATCTTTGGGAGGCACAACATTCTAAGTGCTAACAGGAAGCAGACCCTGGCGCAGATATTCAGATGGCCATAACTTTTCACAGGAAGCTCGGATTCGTGCAAGGTTGTACTTTTCAGAAAGCTTACGAGGTCCTCTGTCCAACTACGACTAGATATATTTAATTGGGTGAGAAAAAGTTCTTAAAAATACAAAATACAGTTTGCCACTTTTTAAGTTTGCTAGGGTTCTCACCTACCACCATAATGAGATAAATTAAATGCAACCTGGAGGTGGTTAGGGTAGATTTGGATTTCCTCTCTCTTCCCTCTCTCATTCTTCCTATAAATTGTAAGGAGGGGCTTCTTTATAAAGGTTAGACATTATTTTTTTTCCCCTCCCTTCTTCTCTTTGGCAGGTTAATTTGTGGAGTTCAAACCTCCCATCTAAAACTGTAATGCAACTTTGCCTCTTGGAATTTTGTAGTGAATTGTATCAAATCTTTAGAGAAAATAATGCATTTCTGTAGATGATTTTCAACCCTCTCTATGTTCATTTTTCATCCTTCTAATATTTCACTGCAATTTGGTTATCTGTGCATGATCTCGCATTACATTTTATTGGTTTTTGTTTATTGGCAAGACAGGTGTTCTTCATTCCTCGGTGCATCACCTTTGTTAGTCTAGGTTTTATTCTTATGCATCTTCTTACCCTGTCTCCTTGGCAAGTTAGATTAGGTTTTGAGTAAACCCTCTACATTTTTACGTGTGCATCTAAACAGAGGAATAAGAACCAACCTTCATCCGAAGAGCTTTTCTGATTTCGCAAGGTCCCACACTTGGGAAAAGCTCCATGTTATGCAATCACACTGAGAGTCTCAACACATCAAGTTGCATACATTCAGGGGTGTTGTGATTCACCATCAACAGGTCTCTCTTACACGCTTGCTAAGATGGGGTAGCACATACTACTCAGGTTCTATTTCCTATGCATGAACCTCAAATCCTCCCCATAATGTCTCCCTCCATATATCCATCACACATGCAACCTCACATTTTCTAGCAATCTCCCTTTCACGTGCTTCACTATACTTGAGTTGTCTCTTCTCCCTTTCTTTCTTCATCCCAATTTCTTCCATCTTCCTCCACTCTAGCTTCCTCTCCCAACACTCAGAACAGTTTAGCCGGCCATTAGAAATGCCACTAAACTAAAGGTAACAATCAAGATCTTCATGGCCAGAGGAATATCACATAGAAACGATCCTATGAGCTCCCACAAAAGCTCAAGCTCACCAACTCCCAAACAAGAATATGTTGAAATAACGTACTCTAGAGTGTAGCTAGCTAGTACTCCTTTCCACCAATGATCCACATCCTGAGTCCACTTCATATCTACATCCTACAGCCTCTGGTATTCTTCTTTGGTCCACATGTTTGATCTACAATACCAACTTGATCTAGATGCATATGCCGAGAGCCATTCATACAACTCTACTAGGAAGAAACAGAAAAAAAATTCATACAAATCATGGTAGAGGTTCTCTTCTACCCATCTACGTGTAAAAAAGTCATGTCCAGTGTTGAATCTATGAGAAAATTCTTCCTCCATGCTCTTCAACCATAATTCAACACTTTCCAAAGTTAAACACTTTGTCATCACTCATTACCCAGATCATGATGTATGTCATTTCCCATTAGAACTTCAAGAAGAGGTCCCAGAAACGGAACTAAGATGTAGTCATTTTTAAACCCACAAAAGAACAAGGGAATCCCATGCTCCCTAGCCTATCACCCAGTGGTGTTGGGCATTCACTTAAGGAATATGTGGGCACCGAGTATCTATTTTATGTGATTTGAGTGGGAAAAAATCATCTATGATCTGAAATTTAAAGGAAGTGAGTGGGAATGAAACATGTGAACATCATAGAGCTCAGAAATGCTCTAGATCAATGTAGTCATTATAGGTAGAGATACTTTAACAGACTTAAAGAACTGAATTAAGATAGAAAAGAAAATGCATAGGAATTCATATTCATCTTATAAACATACATGAAAAGGAACTATGAAGAATCATGTATGAATCCGAACCAATAAGGATCATATTCAATTAACTTGGTAACCTCATTACATTCATTAAACTTACTATAAAACACCACATTATGGAAGACCAAAGTCATGCATCATAAATGGATCCATATCATTTAGCTCTCAAAAATAAATTCAATAACCCTAAGCCCTTGATACATCCTTCTCCTATATTTCATCTACCCAACCCAATATGATTCCTTGTGGTATTTCAATAGATCTCCGCTCTCTATTGATCTCTCTATCTCTTTTCTTCTACAGCCACTTGTATTGATAAGCACCCCAAAGTGCTAACTCATCCTTCTATGGCCTCATATCTGACGCCAAGTGTCTAAATGTGGCCCTCCATGGGAGAATGCTCCTCCAGGCCTAATCTCTCCACTTTTTTCCATGATAGTATTCTAAAAGCTTCCATCACACGACATATTCCTTCCTAGGACAACCTATCACCAGGCTAGCACCTTATCCACTCCGCTTGTGCAGTCGGGTCACGCTTTTCTCATGTCCTACCTGATATGCCAAATATGGATACGTCTCGAGACCTTTTCCGACGGGAACACATCATGGGTTCTACTAAGACCCTCCTAGAACCTTGCCTTGCACACCTTCTCCTTGTGTGCCCATTTCTTAACTTCATTCTTGCAAACCCATGCACCCTTTTGGACTTAGTCAATATTTTATGGGCCCAACAATGTTTTATTTGATGATAGAATTCACTTCAAAGTTTGGGGATTTTTAGAAGATTCGTGGTAACATTTCAAGGAAGAAAAGACAAGCATGATATGCCCTAACTCGTTATAGTATCTTACTCCATTTAGTCATTTCACAAAAAGAACATTATCTTGAATGAAATATATATTCTTAATTTTGGTGATATGGAATCGATTTAATAGTTTACTTATATAGAGTGTGATTTACCATTGATTCATGATTTATGTTGTTTGGAAATGATTAACTGAGTGTAGGCTTGAATGTGAATGATCATTGTTAAGGAATAATGCATTTCTTGAGTTTGAATGCGTTTTGTGTCTGTAATATTAAATGGCTCCTGGCTTGATACGCGAGTGTTATTTTGAATTCTTAATACAGTTGTGTTTGGTAATTATTAATACTACAAAACTTTATTTAAATTCTACCCATCTATTTTGGGGTTATATGAAAATTTAACAAGATGTTGAAGAAAATGGGAAACTGGTGTTTGTATGGTTATGTTGTAGACGAATTTCCATTTGTAGGTATTTATTAGATTGAAGTAACTATGTTTGATTATTTTTAAGAAATCTATTCTTGAGGAATAGTGCTTGTCTTGTTGGAGGCATCAATTGTTCATTTATTCAACCAGGTCTGAATTTAATAAGTAACCATATTGAAGAAAAACCACTAGTTATATTGTTTACTTTCGAGTTGTATGAGATAAGGGAAACTATAATTAACAAGAAGTCTATCTCTTCTCAACCCTTGAATGGGCATCCTTGAATGATGTTTATGATTTAACTCTAGCGCTACGTATGTTAGATCAACAGAATACTGAGTTTTCTAATAGCTAACTGTTGTATTATGTTTGTAAATTAGGTTCATTTGTTGCTCATTAGGTTGTTTGTGTCCTGGTTTACTCTGTTCTTTTTATTTATATTGATCTCCATTTCTCTTCATCAATAAATCTAGTGGTATTTGAATTTGTCTAGATTCAATACCTGTTGAGGAAATATTATGTTTTAGTGTTGGTTTTGGTGAAAGAAAAATTCCAACTCACTTTGTACTTAGACGATTCTATTTTAATCATAGCCCTCTTGTAATGGGGAAATCAATTGTGCTCCTGTGAAAATCTTGTATGGTATTCAAAGAGCTAAATTATTAACCACTATTTTTGGGATTTTCTTAAAGCTTATGCATTACATATTGTGGTAAAAAACGTGTTGAATAGTTACTTTTATTGGGAATGTATTTTTCTCAACATAGGGGCTAGTAAGATTAGTTGTGTTTGATTTCTGAGATCCTTATGCTCTTGACTATGCTTAGCTGGGTTATTGATTACCCTTTTTCATGGATTATAAATCAGTAATGAAGGTTTGAGGGTTATTTAGCAATGGTAGTGAGCTACCATTTAACAGTTGCAAGAAGATTTAGTGGAAATGACATGGAACAACACCATGTGTTTAGCTGACCCTTTTTTATGTGCAGATTGTTTTATTTGAAACTATTTTTATGTTTCAAATATTTGAATTTGAGACATTGAGTATGGTTGGTAATTAGTTCTTACTGAGATAGATAGCCTCTTGGCTTCTGGGTTGAAAAACTAGGTGATATTTCTCCTTCTCATGGTAATTGATACTGATCAAGATTTGTTTGGTCTTGATGACCACATTAGGTGATTTTGTTGAAAACATTTTTGACTCTTTAACTTTCATCGAACTGTATTTCATTTCCCTTAGGGATTATGGAAATTTCTTGACATTAAAAATTATCTCTATCGATTTCATTAGACTATGGTATTAATATATTTTGGTATGCTATAACCTTATTTAGTGGAATGGGATAGTATATCATTTTAATATTCTAATGGATTCTTTGACTTAATGAGAAATAATGGGTTGTACTGATATGAAATTTTTTATGAGAAAAATCATGGGATAATGAATTTCTAGTTGGGCTATTTGGGCTAAATAAGAATCGTGTTATCTCAAAAACACATGGTAACTACTCTCTTATACACTGTGAAATGGTTATAGTGTTTATTGGGTATTGATATGTTTGATAACACCATTGAAGTGTGGAATTATGTTTCTTTTTCCTAAGCTTGAAATTTTGACTTAAACACTTATGTTGAGGTAAGTATTGCCTATGTAACTTGTTGCTTGAATTTTATCTTTTTGTTATATAGCATGATGCCATAAATGCTCTCTCATTCTTGAGTTTATTCATTTTAAAATCTTACCTTTTATTAAAAAAAAATTGACCTTGATGTTTGGGGCTTAATTTATCTAAGGTGATGATTTGAAATCATTTTTCAAACTTGTTGTGTAAGATTAGTGTTATTTCCTGACTGTGATACTTGATATATATGATTACTAAATTGTTGAGTAAACGATTTTAGACATGTAAGTATGGGATTGCATGACTGAAATCATGTTACTCCTATTATTTAGTATTTTGAATTATGAATGTTTAGGATTCTCATGTTTATCTTACAACTTAAGTGATTGATTATTAGTGACATAATAAGTTGTATTAAAGTGTAGGACTGATATTGATTTCTTTCATGGCTCATTATATTGGTTGTTCTTGGCATGTTTTAGAAAGAATTGTTTACCTTTTTAAAATATGTAATATTAATTCATAAAAATAATAAGATCTTTTTTTATAAAATAATTAAGTAGAGCATGTCGTTATCAAGATTTGGTGTTTATCATGCTCATTTCTTGTGAACTGAGTAATTCTAACAATTTTATAGATAGACGTTGAGAAAGAAGGGTAAAGTATATAGTTTCATTTATTCTTTTGATCGAGGAAATTTTTAAGAGATGATTGATTTTGGGTGTTCTTTAATGAAACACTTCTTCTCGGGAATGAGAAAAGCTTTGGCCATTTAATGTAATTGTTTTAATCTTTGAAAAGAAATATTGTGATAATTCTTATAAACATAAATTGTAATTATTTCTTGTATGAATTAAATTCAGATTTCCTATTGCAATATCTTTATTTAAAGGTGATTAATTGGGAAATGATGAATTTATGGATTTGTAATTTATAAAGAAATGTACTTAGTAATTAAGTTACTATTTTATTAAGAATTAGTATAAATCAACTAAAAATTTCTATACACAACCTGTGTGTTGATGCTAGGGAGAAGAAAATGAAGCTATGAATGGAATGTTGCATATGAATCTTATGTACTAAGTAATGAAGTGTTAAATATACTAGGAAATAGATCAGGTTACCAGTGGGTGACTGCCTAAGTATTTAATGTATTATATCAACCTACTAGTATACTTGTGTTAAGTTCATCAAAAATTGTGAATAAAGTGTACTTAACCTGTGAAAAGTTCCTAGTAATAAGTTTGTCTATCCTTAATGGCCACTGCTAAGTAAGCAGCTGGATGATCATGGAACTATAATAAGGTTATGATAAGTGGGTACATTGTGCTATAGCTGATTTATAAACATAGGTGATACTAAACCATGTCAATGATAAAGAATGTAATAGAGTGTTTTTATGAAAGTAATATTAGGTCCCTTATAAGGAAAATACACAAAATCATTAATAAAAAGAGTTTATGGTGATCTAAAAATAAGATATAATAAGGAATTGTTTTAGTATTCAGGAATTGCATAAATGTGATATTTTGTGTTATGAGATGATAAAGTGTTCATAAAAATGATTTTTCCCATAATGCATCATTATGAACATATGAGTATGATATTCAGTTAGAATGGAGGTAGAAAGAAAACATACTTACTAAGTTAGAAAGAACATAGTAATTGAACCCTAACCCTAACCCTAGACAACATTGTTGCTATCTCTAAAGAGGATTAGGAAGTGAGCATTATAAAAGAGATTAAATATCTTATGTAAAAAGGATATGATAGGAGAAGATTACTGGGAAGGTAATGCATCCAATCTAGATATCAGATACTCCAAACATATCTTACTTAATGGATATAATAAAAAAATGAATTCTCTTAGTTAAGCTACAACTAAGAAAAGTAAAGTGATTATGCTAAAGTGCAGATTGGCATCAATAGTCTAGGGTAATTGAAAAAAGTATGGGACATACCTAAATAATTAGCTACATGAAACCACAACTTACTCAAAAATTTCTCAATCAATCAACTAAAATGTGTTTAGAAGTAGAAAATTACACTCAACTGGGGTCTTAGGAATAAAACCCTTGGAATAATGGATACCTTTTCATGAAGCATTCATGTGTCAACTAAGAGAAACAAGATGTTTACATAAAGTCACACATGAAAAAAATACTTACATGTGAAGATAATTACATAATTACTTCAACATTTTTCTTCATGACTTTGACCCTATCTATAGAAGCTTCTCAAGACCTCTACAACCTATTTCATAGCTTGAATTTGATATCCAAAAATTCTAATATTTGAATAAGGATCATTACATTTAAGATTTCTCTAATTGCTAAAGTTCATTTGTTAGTATTCAAAATACTTCTTCTCAGCCTTATAAGCAATCAAGTTCATATAAGCACTTTTTTGAGGCTATGAAACTTGTGAATCACCAATGCAATATTTGAAATAACCCTTACCATTCATATTGAAGCTCTTATATAGATAATCGTAGACCTTGAAAATGATGATTTAACTTTTGATATTTCATAACTTCATATGATGCAAATGATCATGCCTGTTGTTATGCAAAGGAAATAACACTCTTACAATGAGATCATATTATTCTTGATCTAAATACTTGACATGCTTTTGAAATGATTGAGTTTGTTACAATGGCTTCTTGTCACTTGAAACAAAGGATCCTTTAATATAGTCTTGTCATGAGCACCATACTTACATAATAAACCATTTGAGACAAGAAATTTGGATTTCGAGACTTTGAAAACATACCAAGAACTTCACATTTGACATCTAAGCATTGTAGCACATGATTTAGCACAACTGTATCTTGTCTTTCATGTCATTTGGGAAACTATCCATTTTATATTCTTTAGTCTTATAAAGGATCTTTGTATAAACAATTTGTCCTCATATCTTTGTCTTGCATTATAGACTGTGAAATCATATTAGTTCTTTGAAACTTGTTCTACCCATGATGTTTAACCTATAGATAACCCTATCATCATTTGGACTATCTCATCCTTATTTACACACTTCATACATCTAGATGATGTCATTTAGGCCCTTTACACTTCCATGTATCTTATCAAGAATCGTTGATACTATATATAGTTACATATGCTCCCAAGACACCTTGTCATGCTTATGATGGACCAAACTTAGAGACTTAACATGAATAAGTGCACCCACTTCACACCTAACTCAAGCCACTTAGTATGATGAACACATAATTTACAGTGGCATACATCAACCTTGAACTTGAGTTATAAATTTCTCATAATGATGAAAAACACAAATTGAGATCAACCTCTTTAATATCCTAATAGACTTAAAGATGGATAAACCTTGACATTTTCAACTATGACAATATTTGAACAACATGACTCAGCATTCAATACTTGTTTTCATTTTAAATATAAACTTATAAACTACACAAGATACTCAATCTCAAATATTTTGACATGAATCAAACCATATATCAAGAAAATACCTCTGAAACCTAGATCTCCATGGACAACACCATACTTACATGCATATGACACTTAAAATGGACTCATGAACTACTAATATTTACACAGTTTGAATAACATCATTCTTACACTCAAAACTCAGACTACTGAATAAAGGCCCATACTTTAGAACAATTTTCACAACATTGTCAAGATCTATAGAAGCTTGGACTAAGTCCATAGACTCAACTAACAATACTTCATGATTGACTTTACTATTGGATGAAAAAATTAAGGACTCAGACACCTACAATTCATAAGAGACTCAAAGACACATGGACAAGTTACTTGACATACCTTATTACTCTTGAGGTGTCCCACACACCTAGATTTTTCAACTTCGCATGCATTGGAGCTTGAATGGCTGATAGGCACATATGATCTTCTTCAAAAAGTGTAAACATGCTTCCTTGACCTAGTTTAGGTTTGATGATGGTGTTTTCCATATTGATAGCACTAGCATCCTCCTTGAAAACCTCCATATACTACATGGTGACCTTCTTGACTTGAAACCTCCTGCTTATTATTTGGATCTAACATGACAACCTTGGAATCATTCATGGAACTGATTTTTCTCTTTAAATATCTTCAATTTGATGTTTGCTACCTGCTAACAAGTCTTGATATTCCAAATTGAAAACAAGATCTAGTAATGTGTCCTTGTTTATGAAACCTATGACATACAACACCATTCTTCTTTCTTCTTGGATCAAATACACTATAGTTCTAAAAACAATCCGTGGATCTATGACCATACTCACAACATGAATGGCATTTGTTATTAAAAAGATCTTCACAATTCCTAGGATACCTTCTCTTGTAATCTCTACCACTATAACCGAAATAATAATAGGAAAATAAATATCCATTGAAAAGAGTACCATACCTTATATAACTAGGTTTTCTAACTGAGTTAGACCTTCTCAAATCACCCTTCTTGGAAACTTTCACATCTAGTTAGAACTTGGGATAGATTCATCATCACTCTTTGCATGTTTTCCTTCATACCCTAGGCCTTTTTTGTCATTAGCCACATTTTGTCTCTCCAAGATCCCATCAAGAGATTCAGATCTCTTCTAAAGTATCTCATACCTCTTCAACATACTATATGTACCCTCTAATTCAGATTCAAAAGATTTCAACCTCTCTTCATACCTTGAACAAGTGTCCTCGTTCTCCTTTAGGTATTTAGACATATTATCCAATTGTGACTCTAAGAATTAAAAGGCTTGGCTATGATTACTTTTCATATCATTGATCTTATTTTTGTAGGCATTAATTTCTGACTCAAGTACTTCATTCTTCATCCTCAATTCTTCTACAAGGTCTGCAGACTTACCTATTACTTGTTCTTCAAAGGATCTCCTTCAAGTTGCTAAACTTCCTGTATAAGGACCTGATTTGATAATAATTTTTGGAATCACAATGTACTAACAGGAGGGGTACATCAGTCCTAGAAATTACTCATTTCATTTACCATTTATTTCAGCATACATGGAGATTCGTCAATTCACATACATTCATCAAAAAATTATTATGTTTGTAAAATACATTCAAATAACCAAAAAACATAGAATAGATCTCATAGACACAATATTAAGTGAGAAACCCTCATGGGGAAGAAAATCCACTGAAACAAAAAAATTATATAGCCAAACTTCAAATTTAGTGAGGCAATAACCCCACAAGGAGCACTAACCCCTAGTTTAGTAGAGCACCGACCATACATGGAGCACCAAACCCTAATTCAGTGAAGCACCAACTCCACAAGGAGGATAAAACCACCTAAAACTACTAAGAAACAATTCATCCACCTAAATATGTTTAATCTCTTCTTTTTTCTACCAGAACTGATAGAGATTGCTTTTCAACTCAAAAACTCTTGCTCAAACCATAGGTCTTCAAACTTTCTCAATCTTATTCTTATTGATTTTTCTTTGGATCCAAACTCTTGAAAAAAAAATCTCAATCACAACTCAAAATTTCATTCTCTTCCTCACACTTCAAATCATGCACTCATACCTTCATAACACTCTTCTCTAGGTTGCACTTTTCCCTCCAAGAGCACTAGTTCAAAATTGAACTCAAACATAAACTTTATAGGATTATATTCCTCATAAAATCATGAAATTTTGATACTATACTTCTTGTATGACAAAAAAAACCTAATTAAATTCCATTTTAATCATTAAAACGGTCACATATGAACCATATAGGTCAGCCATGCCAAAAACCACTTATCATGCACCAACAAGCGTTAAAACCCATCACTAGGATGAGAAAAATCAACTCACATCAAAATAATATTTTTTAAATACTATAAATTCACCAAAAATGATTAATATAACATAAAATAATCATACATGGTCACACATTTACATTATCCAATCAAATTATTTCATTTAATGGGCCCATTGGCTCATTTCCTTCACAAAACAGTTGTCTCCAGCACCTTGTCTTCACCTTTGGGCATTATGATCATAAAAAATAACTAAAATATTGCATATGACAAATATATGTAATTCCCAAGACCTATAAATAACTTCTATTTATGTTTAAACTCTTGAAACACCCACTGGTTTAAACAACATCAATGTTTGTATTCACTAAATCAAACTTCCTAAACACCAATTTTGAAAAATAAATTAGTTTTTAACCTTTATGATACTTTAAAGACCTATAAATTCCTTTCATAGATGAAAAATTAACCCCTCTTCACTTTCTATGTGGTAGCAAGCATCAACATAACCATTTGATGCTCCAAAAAACTCAATCTTTCAGTAAGACCAAAACTATCCTGAAATCTATCATACAAACTGTTGATGCAAAATCACAGCACCCCTGGATGCAGATCAGGCTTCTAGGTTGATCACTCAGGCATCCAGTGTGATTGCACAACATTGAATCCTTTCTCCAGGTGTGGGACCTGTAAAATGAGAAAGGAATCTCCAGAGAAGGCTGGTTCCTGCTCCTAAACTACCTGCCACAAGCTATTCCAGTGCAGGCAAGCTAATCTAATCCTAATCTAACCATGCCAAGGAGACAGAGAGAGAGAGAGAAGGGAAAAACAACAAAATCCTACACTAAAACGGTGATACACCAGAGAAGGAGAATGTTGAACATCTATCAAAGCTGCCATGGGACAAAGAGAGGTGAGCAATGGGAAGGATGGACAGATGCATCACAGGCCCAAGGATAGATTTCACACAGAAAATGTCCCAAAACTCCATGAACACAGCTCCAAACCTGTAATGAACATTCAAACATGCACAAATACCTAGAATGAAGAGAGGCAAGAAGAGAACAAGAAAAAATGAGCAAGGATGGACAGATGCATCACAAAACACGTTTTGTTGCTCTAGAAGTTTGCACAGAACATCATTCTATTAATAAGAGGAAAAAATGCCATTACAGAGCAAGGGAGGAGGCTCGAACTCCATTTTCAACCCTAGAGAAGAAAAGAAGGGAGGGCAGAGTAGAAAGAATGAACAACTTGTTATTTTATGAGCCAAATCTAGCTTTTTACATTGCATGGGTCGAGCCCAGGGGACAAAAGCGTGGGAAAACGCGCCAGCCCATTCCTCATTGACTGCAAATGCATTAAAACGGCATGGGATACCTTACCAACCCATACCCTACCACTTTGACTAATTTGGAGGAGAATGCGACCCATGTGCATTAATTTGGCCACTGAAATGTCACTTCTGGCCGTGCTGAAGAAGAATGCGACCCATTAGCATTAAAACAGGTTGTTGAAACGTCGCTTCTGGCCATTATCACGCGTCAGAGCCGTTTCTCGATTTTCTCTCTTTATACTACACCAAAACTCAAGATTGATCCCAGAATCATGTAGAGCATCTCACAAGCTTTTCGTTGATATAAAGAACGTGCAAATCCAAGCTCTGGATCAAAAGATATGTTGATATGAAGATTTAGGGCACGGGACAGACCAAAACAGGTTTTGAAATATTTCCCGCGCTTTGCCACCTGGGTGACACGTGGCACGCATTGATTGGTCACGTGATTCTCTCTCCTTTGCCTTTCGGTGGGCTTTCTTTTGAAATTTCCTTGTGGGCCCTAGCTGGGACACGTGGCACTATCTCATTGGTTCGGATTAGTGCTCGAAAACTCGCCCCCTTTGACTTTTTGACCTTTTCCCTTGTGACACATGTCATGATTTGGTTGGTCCACAGGCCTGCCGGCTCTTTCGCACCCTTTGCATCTTTTTGTCCCAGATGTCCCAAACCATTTGGGACATAAACCTCCGATCCGCCCGAAATGGGCTTCCTTGTCCCTCATTCGGCCGATGACACGTGGCGCTGCTTCATTAGCTTTCGGCTCCTTCGGCGATCCGCGTCCCATGCGTCCCATTTTTCCTTGTGCTCCTTGTGCTGATTTCGGCCGAACCGGCTGGTTCAGGTCTTTTTGTCCCATTTGTCCCACTTTGTTTCAGACTGCCTTGACCTTTTTCGCCCGGTTCGGCCGGTTCGCGTACTCGCGGCCCAAATGTCCCGTTTGCTTTCGGACCATTTGTTCCCATTTCGGCTGAACCGGCCGGTTCAAGTCCTTCGCGTACTCTTGTCCCAAACTGTCCCGCTCAGCAGTTAGTCATTTTTCTTCCTCTTTCGGCCGGATCGACTTCTCGCGTCCGCCACGTACTTCTGTCCCACTTGTCCCAAATGCTTAGCGGGCCGCCTGGAGGCTTTTCAGCCGATCCGCACCTTTTTGTCCCAAATGTCTCAACTTTGTTTTGGACTGAAGTTCCCCATTTCAGCTGATCCAGCCGGTTCGGGTCTTTTTGTGCCAGATGTCCCAAAGGCGACCTTGAGCAGGACTTAGCCAATTTTCACGATTTTTTCTGGATCAACCTACTTGCCTTTGTACAACTTTTTCACATTTTCTCAGAGCTTGTTCCCTCCTTCTTCGGCCAGGGGAGTTAGAAAAATATCTGAGAGAACCTCAGAAACATGATGTTTTCTCTGAATTAATCAATTTGCCTGGGACTTGAATATTCTGATGTATGTTATCAAAATTACCTTGGGGGGTGAATTTTGGATAACAGTTTTGGAGACTCAGCGGGGTCATCTGCCTGCTAGATGAAAAGACCAGTTTCCTGAAGCAATCCATTGGGCATGGAGTCATAAGCAAGCCTAAAAACTGATCTGAACTTTGAAAACTTCCCTCTGAGCCACTTGAATCCCACTGGACATGGAGTTGTTCTCACCAAAAGGCCACTAAAATGAACTGTGCAAGAGAAAAACCAGCAACACCAAAAACTATGTACAGAACTGAAAATCATACATGCCCCAAATGGAACATGCAGAGTGTGCACAAGCACTTCTTCTACTGAAAGCAAACCTAGCTACTCTACTCTAACTGGAAGCAAAGGCAAGCTAAACAAACCCTGCAACTGGTTGTGCAAAATAGCTTCCTTTCTTGAGAATTGGCAGCCATGCAATTGATTTGGCACTGATCATGGCTGTTTGGATGGAAGGAAAATCAACAAGAAGCTGGTCTTCTATTCAAATCATCAAGGTATCAACTGAAAACAAATCCAATACCTCTTTTAGTTGCTTTGCATTTGGATTGAAGAGGTATGGCAGCTGATCATCCTCATGCCCAGAAGTGAGCATGACCGGTTGTGGCTTCTCCTTTGGCTCCAATGAAGCCAAATACCTGATTGGGCAAGGTATGGTCCGTTCGATATGCCCATAGCTCTGATTTTCAACTCCAAGAATGGAGTTCTCTTGTAGACCCTCCTGAATGGATGGTGTGGAAGAAATGGTGGAATCCTTCTGTCCTTTCTCTTCCTCCAATGAAGAACAGGGAAGTTTAGAATCTTCCAATTTTGATTCCAAAGAGCTGCTATAAGATGCAGGATGCTGCAATTGAAAGCTCTCCTTCATGGCAGCAGGCTCTGGTGTTTGGGATGTGGGTGATGAAAGAGAGAAAGGTGAAAGCTCAACCAGTTCTTCTCCATCAAAACAGTTCTCCAAATCTGACAGATAAACTGCCTCATGGCTGTCCTGCTGCAAATGTTCAACTTCCTCCATGGTGTCCTCTTGATCTGTAACTTGACCACCATGGTTTTCTTCACTCTCCAATATTGATTTTGAGAGATCAAACTCCTCTTCATTACTAAAACTTGGGAGAGGTGAAGTAGAAGGAAGAACTGAAGGTTCTCCTATAGCCTGCTTTGTGCTCAAAGCCCTTGGATCTACACTTTTCTCCTCCACAGCTAGAATGTGCTCCTCTTCTTTTGGATTTGGAGCAGCTTCTCCTTTCTCCAATGTTTGAATACAATATTTCTCTTGATTGAACTCCTCCTCCAGCATGAAGTTTGTCAAGTCAAACTCTTCAATTTGCTGCTTTAGAGGACAAGTTGGGACTGCAAGATCTTCTTCTTCAACAAAATCAGTCCTCACAACCATTTGTTCAACCTTAACCTCTTCTGTAGGCTTAACCGTCAAGGGGATCTTTGTCATCTCAAATCTAAGAGCCCAACTCTTCAGACTTTGAATTTCTTCATCTTTGTTTGGCCTCTTTTTTTGCTGTTGTTTTCCTTGACTGACATTCTGATTTTCATCCTCCCAACATGGATTTGGGAATGCAAGAGGAGGGATGGGTTGTAACTCAACTGATTTTACAATTTTTTTTGGTGGTGGAGGCAGTGAAACCTCTTGTTCCTTTGGAGGAGGGGGTGTTTCTATTAGCTCTTGTGGAGGGGATGACCATTTGGAAGGGAAAAGGAAAGAAGAATCGAGGTGTGGTGGAAGACTGATGGATGGAGGGATGAATTCAACACTTGGGACAGCAGATGGAGGTTTTGAAACTTGACACTGCTGAAATGATACAGATTGGGAAAGAGGAAAAAAAAAGGTATGAGAAGGTGTGCTTACCCATTAACAAGGTTGTTGAATACTCCTCTCATACACCTCTATTTCTTCAATCCACTTAGCAAGCAAAGGTAGCGTTGTAATCATGAAGTCAAGCTTCTCCTGAGGGCTAAAGTGTCTTGGAAAAGGTCCCACCCATGGACAGGGTGCTCCATAACCGATTCCAAAAGCTTTCATTTGTGCTTGAGCCCTGGACTGCACCATCCCCACCTCAATCTTTTGGATTTTCTCCAACAGACTAGCATCTTGGATCTGATGGTCTTCATTGTATGCATATTCTTGCTCTTGGAAAGCTCCATAGCCAAACTGACTTTGGCACTGTTGTTCATATGAGTATGCATGCTGATCTGAAGGATTTGTAAAACGTGTTGGAGGTGGAATATACTACTGTTGTTGATATGAATTCCATGATGTAAATGAAGTCATGATTGTACAACCTCATGGAATGGGAAAGAATGAAAGAGATGGAAAGAAAGGTGCAAATGGATGGAAACAGGTCTGTAATCTTCAGAAAAATGGGTTGCTGATCAGATGGAGTCGCCAGATGTGTTTGCAAGTGCCTCCAAAGGCTGAAATCTTCATAGGAACAAACCAACCTACAAAAGATGAAGTGGAAGACCTCTAAGGTCCCACCGGGCGTGCCAAAACTGTTGATGCAAAATCACAGCACCCTTGGATGCAGATCAGGCTTCTAGGTTGATCACTCAGGCATCCAGTGTGATTGCACAACATTGAATCCTTTCTCCAGTTGTGGGACATGTAAAATGAGAAAGGAATCTCCAGAGAAGGCTGGTTCTTGCTCCTAAACTACCTGCCACAAGCTATTCCAGTGCAGGCAAGCTAATCTAATCCTAATCTAACCATGCCAAGGAGATAGAGAGAGAGAGAGAAGGGAAAAACAGAAAAAGCCTACACTAAAATGGTGATACACCAGAGAAGGAGAATGTTGAACATCTATCAAAGATGTCATGGGACAAAGAGAGGTGAGCAATGGGAAGGATGGACAGATGCATCACAGGCCCAAGGATAGATTTCACACAGAAAATGTCCCAAAACTCCATGAACACAGCTCCAAACCTGCAATGAACATTCAAACATGCACAAATACCTGGAATGAAGAGAGGTAAGAAGAGAACAAGCAAAAATGAGCAAGGATGGACAGATGCATCACAAAACACATTTTGTTGCTCCAGAAGTTTGTACAGAACATCATTCCATTAATAGGAGGCAAAAACGCCATTACAGAGCAAGGGAGGAGGCTCAAACTCCATTTTCAACCCTAGAGAAGAAAAGAACGGAGGGTAGAGTAGAAAGAATGAACAACTTGTTATTTTATGAGCCAAATCTGGCCTTTTACATTGCATGGGTTGAGCCCAGGGGATAGAAGCGTGGGAAAACGTGCCAGCCCATTCCTCATTGACTGCAGATGCATTAAAACGGCATGGGATACCTTACCAACCCATGCCCTGCCACTTTGACTGATTTGGAGGAGAATGCGAGCCATGTGCATTAATTTGGCCGCTGAAATGTCACTTCTGGCTGTGCTGAAGAAGAATGTGACCCATTAGCATTAAAACAGGTTGTTGAAACGTCGCTTCTGGCCATTATCACGCGTCAGAGCTGTTTCTCGACAGCACCCTTGGATGCAGATCAGGCTTCTAGGTTGATCACTCAGGCATCCAGTGTGATTGCACAACATTGAATCCTTTCTCCAGTTGTGGGACATGTAAAATGAGAAAGGAATCTCCAGAGAAGGCTGGTTCTTGCTCCTAAACTACCTGCCACAAGCTATTCCAGTGCAGGCAAGCTAATCTAATCCTAATCTAACCATGCCAAGGAGATAGAGAGAGAGAGAGAAGGGAAAAAACAGAAAAAGCCTACACTAAAATGGTGATACACCAGAGAAGGAGAATGTTGAACATCTATCAAAGATGTCATGGGACAAAGAGAGGTGAGCAATGGGAAGGATGGACAGATGCATCACAGGCCCAAGGATAGATTTCACACAGAAAATGTCCCAAAACTCCATGAACACAGCTCCAAACCTGCAATGAACATTCAAACATGCACAAATACCTGGAATGAAGAGAGGTAAGAAGAGAACAAGCAAAAATGAGCAAGGATGGACAGATGCATCACAAAACACATTTTGTTGCTCCAGAAGTTTGTACAGAACATCATTCCATTAATAGGATGCAAAAAACGCCATTACAGAGCAAGGGAGGAGGCTCAAACTCCATTTTCAACCCTAGAGAAGAAAAGAACGGAGGGTAGAGTAGAAAGAATGAACAACTTGTTATTTTATGAGCCAAATCTGGCCTTTTACATTGCATGGGTTGAGCCCAGGGGATAGAAGCGTGGGAAAACGTGCCATCCCATTCCTCATTGACTGCAGATGCATTAAAACGGCATGGGATACCTTACCAACCCATGCCCTGCCACTTTGACTGATTTGGAGGAGAATGTGAGCCATGTGCATTAATTTGGCCGCTGAAATGTCACTTCTGGCTGTGCTGAAGAAGAATGTGACCCATTAGCATTAAAACAGGTTGTTGAAACGTCGCTTCTGGCCATTATCACGCGTCAGAGCTGTTTCTCGATTTTCTCTCTCCATAGTGCACCAAAACTCGATATTGATCCTAGAATCATGTAGAGCATCTCACAAGCTTTCCGTTGATATAAAGAACGTGCAAATCCGAGCTCTGGATCAAAAGATATGTTGATATGAAGATTTAGGGCACGGGACAGACCAAAACAGATTTTGAAATATTTCCCGCGCTTCGCCACCTGGGTGACACGTGGCACGCATTGATTGGTCGCGTGATTCTCTCTCCTCTACCTTTCGGTGGGCTTTCTTTTGAAATTTCCTTGTGGGCCCTAGCTGGGACACATGGCACTATCTCATTGGTTCGGATCAGTGCTCGAAAATTCGCCCCCTTTGACTTTTTGACCTTTTCCCTTATGACACGTGTCATGATTTGGTTGGTCCATGGGCCTGCCGGCTCTTTCGTGCCCTTCGTGTCTTTTTGTCCTGGATGTCCCAAACCGTTTGGGACATAAACCTCCGATCCACCCGAAATGGGCTTCCTTGTCCCTCATTCGGCCGATGACACGTGGCGCTGCTTCATTGGCTTTCGGCTCCTTCGATGATCCGCCTCCCGCGCGTCCGATTTTTCCTTGTGCTCGTTGTGCTGATTTCGGCCGAACTAGCTGGTTCAGGTCTTTTTGTCCCATTTTTCCCACTTTGTTTCGGACAGCCTTGACCTTTTTCACCCGGTTCAGCCGGTTCGCGTACTCGCGGCCCAAATGTCCCATTTTCTTTCAGACCATTTGTTCCCATTTCAGCCGAACTGGCCAATTCGGGTCCTTCGTGTACTCTTGTCCCAAACTGTCCCACTCAGTAGTTAGTCATTTTTCTTCCTCTTTCATGCGGATCGGCTTCTCGCGTCTGCCGCGTACTTCTGTCCCACTTGTCCCAAATGCTTAGCGGGCCGCCTGGAGGCTTTTCGGCCGATCCGTGCCTTTTTTTCCCAAATTTCCTGACTTTGTTTTGGACTGAAGTTCCCCATTTCGGCCGATCCGGCCGGTTCGGGTCTTTTTGTGCCAGATGTCCCAAAGGCGACCTTGAGCAGGACTTAGCCAATTTTCACGATTTTTGCTGGATCAACCTACTTTCCTTTCTGCAACTTTTTCATATTTTCTCAGAGCTTGCTCCCTCCTTCTTCAGCCAGGGGAGTTAGAAAAATATCTTAGAGAACCTCAGAAACATGATGTTTGCTCTGAATCAATCAATTTTCCTGGGACTTGAATATTCTGATGTATGTTATCAAAATTACCCTGGGGGGTGAATTTTGGATAACACAAACTTCTTCACAAAATGAACTCAATGGTCCATAAAATTAAATCACCGTGAGAAAATAAATAAACCAATGGAAATATATTTTAATAAAATTTCCAAAACATATTATAACTCCTTCCAACTCCAAGTAGAAGTCCTTCAAATAATCTAAACTTTGAAAATTGTGTTTTTATCTCTTCTTGGACTCAAGAACTGACTATGGGCTCAACATGGTCCATAACAGAAGCTCACTTACACACTTAATCAAATAATAGAACATTCTTAAATAATATTCCTAATAACTCTTAAACCTTCATCAAGAAAGAACAACTCATAAGCATGATCTTGCCTCATCATGCCACTTAGCACTTGGCTAGATCCAACATCCTTCAAAATTGAGCCTCACAAAACAACTTATATCTTTTGCATACCGTATCCAATCATAAATTTGGATACACAACTAGAAATATCTCTGAATCAGCTTCAAAAAAAGTTTAATATAGTCTACACTCCCCATGTAGCTCTTAAAATATCAATTTTACTGAAAGTTGCTCCAAACTACCCCAAAAAATAGTCTTCACACATACGTCACACTTTGATATTTTTCATCACAAAAATGATCTAAAACCTTCATGTAAATCACAAAAAACTCCTAGGATATCATAAATGTCAGTTTAGTGTTTACCTTCTTTGGATACTTTTCCTCAAACTAGAACTCTTTAGAAAAAAAGTAAATTCGGGTGGGACCCACATACTATCACAAGAATTTTCTACCTTTCTGGAAATATGGAGGAGTCCTCGACAATTTAAAATCATCATGTTTGTAAAATAATCAAAACATGACATGTAAAAGCAATTTTCTCCAATTTTCTTCGAGCTAGGGTTGAACTAGGGTTTCAAACCACTTTACCTTCTTAATGATCACGCAAAACCTTTGGGTCCCATACAAATTACACAATCCACAAAGAGCATCAGAAGGTCAACATTTAGTACAAAAATACACTCTAGAAAACCCAATTTTATCAAAAACATCATATATTGCAAAATATTCTTTACTTTGACTTGAAAATTTTCATGAAACATCTTGAAAACATCATAAAAATCACCATACTCACCATCTATCTAAAATTATTCTGTAACCTTCCAACCGCGGTGACTTACCTGTGCTTTCCTAGCCTGACTTCACCTTCTTGCTTCCCAATGACCATGAAGCACCACCAAACCTATGAGAACTTACTTGAAGATCATCATAAACTTGTTATATCATGTCACATCACCCTTCCAATTATTGGATAGGAATTATTAAATCTAATAATCAAACCTCCAACTCATTATGCATGTTCTAGGACCAGGAATGGGTCTATAAAGAACTGACTCAACCATGCTAATCTATGAACTGACAATGATTGTCATGTGCAGACACTTAGAAACCTATAATACACATCTAAGACCATGTATTACCTAATAAAAACATTTTATCAACTCTAGAGAGCTCATACAATGACTTTGCAAGCTAGAATCATGCCATGAGAAGATGACAACTCATCAAATCTCATCACTACCCATCAACCTTCATGTTTGAATTTGACATACACCTCATAGAGACTGATATGACTTCATAACACCCTTTTCCATCAATGGCTTTGACATAAATTACAACATAAAGATACAATGGCCAACAATCTCCCTTATTGTCATTACTGACAACCACCTTCAAAAACATTGATGGCAACCATAAGACAAAACAAACCTAGAAGACCTTTTTTCCATGTTTATGATTCTTATATACCCCTTTAACATCTATGAAAAGGATACAATGACAAATAGACATGGAAAATTACAACACACATCATGACACAATGGAAACCATGCACTAGACACACTTACTGCACTCAAATAAAGAGTCCTCCTTCGACTATACTTGCAGGGTTAATTCTGAAGAGGGTGTGTGCACAATAGGTCAAATATGATCCATGGACCTACAACTTTGATAGGCTTCAGGATAGCTCGTGCTGAACTAAGATATCACTCATGTTCCCTTTCTTCATCTTTGTCATCCACCAAGAAATCTAGTAGTTTACTAGTGAAGAAGGATGAACTCACAAAATTTGGCTCTAACAGATTTACCATGACTCAACTGCTTGCAGGACTTCACTACTCCATAAACAACATCTTTTGAAACATCCAGTGTTTAACATCTCAATAGCAACTTAGACTTAAACATATGTGCATGAAAATATAAAACTTAACTCCCCCTATCTTATGTCACCAAACTCTACTTGATAATGACCGAAATTTTGGGTCACATACCTTGATACAATTGTAATGGGGACGGATTAACAAACATACCACAATCCTTGAAATTCATTCAGAAGTATTTTCAACCTTATTTCTTGTCACCTTATCAGTCGTTGAAGAGGAGGCATGAAAGCTAGCTCTCCCCTACACCTGAACAACTTGCATAACCTTGACTATATCTATGAATTGTCTTTACACTTGCCTGCATATACTCTAAAGTATTGGCACTCGTGCTGTCAAAGGATTACTGTTGGAACCCTTTGTCATATAAACTCTCCAACCATGTGCATTCCCTATAGAAGACTGTTCTGCCACCATATATCATCATGAAAGGTCATTAAATAATAACTTTACTAAATTGTAGGCTCATGACCTCATTTAATGCATGTAAAAGTTGGACCACATGATACAGGTTCCAACTTGAAAAAATATCAAGATTAGGCCATGATGACCTAGTCTTGTCAATTAATCTCTAAAAGATCCTCATTCAAATAGGAAATATCATCACTGGCATGACCCAATAGACCATACTCAACCTTATTACCACTACTTAACTACTGATAGACTTACTTTACTATCTTCACATAATCTCGACAACCCCTAGTTGAATCTATTTTCATCTTCTATGATGCATAATATCTCCATGAGGACTAGACATCCAACATAGTCACCAATCTTAAGATCGGCATGAGCTTCAAAGCACTCTAACTCGGTTTCTACACAACTGACCTTCTCAACCCCACACCATTTCATTGACATACCTTAGTTCTTGGCAATCATCCCATAACTCAAGGCATACTGAGTCCTTCGACATGGTGAGCTATCAAGAACTCTCTTTTGGTAGATGATTTAACTCATAGATAAAAACACAATCATACCTTTCTATATCCACTTCCACAATCATATTTCAACAAACAGTCATGCACTTGCTCCTTAGATGAAGTCACCGAGTTCTCCTTACATCCATACTAATGCATTTAATGACCTTTTCTGGGCTTAGAAATCAACTTGAATGTCAATCCTTATATACCACCTCAACATTTCCGATCCATACCATGGTTTCAACACAATTATTATGTGTTCAATCTTTATCATATAACTACTTTCAGTAAGACTGTCATAGCATGGCCTTGATAAGCACAATTGTACCTAGGGAATCATGACACCAACTCCCCCTCAACCAATAAAGGCCTAGTGCTGCCATGATGATGACCTAGGCTCATGCCCGTAACATGTCGATAGACACCCTTAAGACTGATTTAGTTGGTCAAAGAACCCTTCGGTATTTTGGCAGTGCATTTGGAAATCTCGGCTCCAATCAACAATTATGCCACTATTGGAATCTTAGTATGGTATAGGTAGCTCTGAGCTACATAATATACTCATTTTTCCAGAAACTAAAAATATCCTTTATGTTACAATCTGCAACACATAAAAGAAGCCCTTCAAAAAATACATTGAACAACTGGGGCAGCCAAGAGAACCTTGGAAAAATGTACAGGTATCAATGATATGAATTCCTCCTTAGTCGTGGATCAAAGCTAATAGGAATAAAGCTAGATAAAATTAGCTTTAACTACTATATAATCGTCCATTGTAAAAAACAAGTTTCTCTGAACCTGGTAACAGAATAATTTTTATTGTCTGATTGGATGCACATAATGGAAGGGTATAAATATTGCCTACTGCCCACAGAGTTTCTCAAAGAGACCATTTACAAGTGACAAGGATGTAGCATGCAAAACGGCCAACCAGGTATTTCAGAGTTGACCTTCACATTCAATTCGTTTCAGGAGAAGAAATGCTGAGCAATATGAATCGTTTCATTCTACACCATAATAAACCAACATATCTTGATTCAAGGAAATTTTATGAAGCCTCAAACAGCGTGACTCCAATCCATCGTACACGGTAGTGAATATTTGTTTCCTGCAGCTGTCTGCTTGAAGTGCTAAAAACGGCTTCTATTATACTGCAACATGTCTGTGCCCGTGCGTGGGATTTTGCCTCACATCCTGAATGATCAGAGCCCGAACGGGAGTTGGGAGAAGTATGCTGGCAAAGGTGAACTGATCAGGTTGGGCATCTGTCTGTTACTGTAAGGAAACCTGTGTCTATGCGTGTGATTTTCTCGCGACCACCGAATGCTCGGATGAGTTTTCAGAATTGTTTTCCTGTCAAACACTTCAGACATGAGCCATGACTGAGCCATTAATGCATCACCTTGGTTTGCTGAGATACGAAGCCACTTTCTTTCCTCACAGTGGCGAACCGAGTGATTCTTCAGGCTAGATTCTGAAATGTTATCCTTTTCCCATGCATTCAAACTGCAAGCACTGACCTCCACTCGCCATGTTACTCGATATCATTTGACAAATATCTGCATAATGAGACGAGCGTCCTGTAGCCTCTACTGAAATCGGTATCACGTCACGTTGTTTTCTCCATGACCCACTCCAATTCACAACTGTCTTATTAATCCTCCTAGCGACCCGCACAAAGACTCGGATCCTGTTCAAGCTGCGCGAAATTCTGTTTACATGGCCCGTGCGGAAGTCTCATGTTGGATAGCCATCGTAATTTTTCCACTTGGCAATCTAATCCAATTTCTCCCCTACACGGAGGTTTGATCATGGTTTGCCAAACCAATATTTCCACACTTGGCGGTGTTTACCTTATTTTCCACGTTCATACCTCAGCGCAGGATTAACAGCTTGGACTGCCATCACAATATTTCCACGCTTGGCAGTTTGATCCGATTTCTCCCATAATGGCTTGGACACATTAATCCACGGGCCCTGGCCTCAGCTTCGCCGTGCAAACTTGGCAAGATAGTGAAATGTTTCCCATGCGCGGAATTACCTGCATCTTGCCATGATCGTGCTCCTGATTTTTGGCAGTAGACTCAAAATTCTCCCACGCCCGGAATCTTTTCGATGGCTTGACATCACATCATTTCCCTTGGCAATGCTTGCCTTATTTTCCACGTCTAGGATTGGAGTGTGGGGTTTTGGCATTATTTGGCCATATTTTGTTTTGGACAGATGGCCACTGATTTCCACTTTTCCACTCAGCGTGAGGAGACATCATTTTCTCGGTGCAAAAATTTCAGCTGTAGCTTGTAAGGTGTGATAATTCTGAGAGAAATGTTTATGCTTGACAACTTAGTGACTCATTGAAGATGCTCATATAATTTCCAAGAAAATTATGCTTCATGAATATTATGATATGAAATTGTTTCACCTCTATGAGATCCACTTCCATGAGTTACATCGTAAAACTAGTAAGGTCTCGATAGAGAATCTCTGTAATGAATTTCATCAAGTCTCCCAGTAACACTCTTACTATCACTTAATCGATTTTCATAAAAATATCTTGAAGGAAAATCCTGAATTTGAGGATGCATTTGATGCTGAATAGATAAAAACATCGTTGGACGACCTGCTTGTTGGAAGTGCTCAGAAGAACTATTACTATACCACAACATGGTTGCTGCCTGTGCACCGAATGCTCAGCCGAGGAAGGTCTGAAAAACATCAGCAAAAATATATATACTGTATTCACTTATACCCTAACCTGGCATTCTTGTTACCGCCTGCGTCGATCTCTACCAAGATCCTTGTAGAGTTATTTTCATTCATTAATTTTCAACGAGCTATATTTTGCATTAACAAGACCATCGTCGAGCTCTTACAACTGAGAGTCTTTGCTGAGATGACTATCAATTTGACACCAAATTCTCTATCAACTCGACCCCAAACTCTTCACTGAGTTAAGATAAATTGGGTGCCTTTCAATGCTATGTGATCTCTCATATGCAATTTAAGAATTTTTTTTAATTTTTTTTTGTATCTTGATAATAACTAGAGACGGGTTCCTGGGACGACTATTTCATTTTGAACGTGATAGGACCCTCTTGTCCAATCTTGCCAGGTGTGCAAAATTGGATAACATTTTTGGCGACCTCTCGGGGATGATTGCCTACTAAGCATGATTCCAGTAGCCTTAAGTCATCCATTGGGCATGGAGTCTATGTTGGAATCTTGAAAGTAGTATGATTTTCTTTGACACATCCCGGAATCTCCTTGAACATTGCCGATATCCTAGACCTCCCTGGAATGCTAAGGAAGAAGTATATTGAATCTGTTGAATGCTTGACATCCATGGAACACTGCAAAAATTTGAATGAAGCAGATTTTGAAAATCTTATGGAAACCTTAAACCTTCTTATCCTTGACACCTTCCAATGATGAAACAATGTGCAGAACAACACAAAACATAACAACAAGGAAAGAAAAACAACAACACACAACAATGTGCATAAGCACTTGGAGGAAAACACCTAATTTAACTGTACAAGGGGTGGAACGCTTCTCAAACACAAGCTTTGAGATGTATCCCATTCACATGAATGGGCAGTTCTTCTCCATTGAGCCTAGATAGATGGAACGAATTTGCCTCTTTGCAACTTGTGATGATGTATGGCCCACTCCAGAGAGCGTCAAACTTGGCATGCCTGCCTGGTTTGGCCCTGTCTTCATCCCATTTGAGAACTAAATCTCCCTCTTGAAAATGCCTGTCAGACGTCTTCTTGTCAAAATAATTCTTAACTTGAGCCTAATGCTGCTCCAAAGTTTTCATAGCCTTATCTCGTACTTCCTCTAACTCCATGAGTTTAGCAAACCTTACTGTCAGAGGATCACTCTCTATAACTTCAAGTTGATGAGCTAACTCCAAATAAGGTAACTCTAATGAGAGTGGGAGTTTTGCCTCTCTTCCATATACAAGAACGAAAGGAGAATTTCTAATGGCCCTTTTAGGTGTGATCCGATCTGCCCATAAGGAAGTCTTAAGCTGTGTATGCCAAGTCCCATTGTTAGTCTCCATTGTGCACTTAATAATCCTTATGAGGTTTTTGTTGCTAGACTCAACCAATATGTTTCCTTGAGGATAGTAATTGGATGAAGTTTTGAGGTATACCCCATTTTTAACAACCCATTCACTCAATTTCATACCAAGAAAATCCAATGCATTGTCTTAAATGACTATAAACGGAACAACGAACCTCGTCATTATACCCTCCAAAAAATCTAGAACTTCCTTTTCATTGATCTCTTTTAATGCTACCACCTCTGTCCATCAAGTAAAATAGTCTGTTGCGGTAAGGACCCACTTATGTCCGTCACTGGATGGAGGATTAATCATTTCGATGAAGTCCAACCCCCATTGAACAAAGGGTTGATCCACTTGAATTGGATGCAATGGAAGAGCTGCCAGCTTCTGCTTACCTGTGAAAAGGTGCATTCCTTACATTTCCTTACCTAGAGATGGGCATCCTTGAATAAATATGGCCAATAGTAGCCAGCTCACATGATCTTGGTAGCTGTTGTTCGTGCAGAATAATGTCCTCCAGATAGGCCATTATGAAACTCTTCTAGTATCTTACTGACCTATTCTGGTCCTATGCACCGAAGGAGTACGCCGTTCAAATATTTTCGAAAGAGAACGCTATCTACCAAAACATATGGGATAGATTGAAGATGGAAAGTTCATCTTTGGTTTTTATCCATGTTTGTCGGGTATGCTCCTGAGAAGATGAAATTCTTCATTTTGGATAACCAGTCAGCTTGATCAACATCCTCATCAGTATTTAGGAGTGTCACGTCCTCATTAATTTTTGATTCCATGTCTGTTGTAAGTTGCTGACATAAACCCTTACCTCTGACAAGTTTAGTGACTTTGATGTGCATGTCATACTCCATTACCTTCATGATCCATCCAGCACACTTTTCGTTCATTTATTTGTTCAGCAAAAACTCCTTGACACCTGGATGAGACACCATCAGATGAATCTTGTTGTTGGACAACATGTGCTTGAATTTCTTCAAAGCTCGAATAACCGCAAAGACTTGATTTTCAATGAATGAGTATTTGAACTCGTAGTATTTGAGGGATTGACTAAAGAAAGCGATTGGTTGCTCCATCAGGTTGTTGTTTTGTTGGGTGAGGATCCCTGAAATGCTCTCTTGACCTGCAAAAGCATAAAGGATAAAATATTTGTCAAACCTGGGGTTCACAAGTGTGGGAGCTTGAGAAATGGCTGTTTTGATAGCTTCAAATCTTTCTCGTCCTTCCTTTGTCCATGAGAAGGCATGTTTTTCTTTAGCATGGCTATCAGTGGTTTAGCCAATGTCACAAATTGAGGGATGAATCTCCGCGTGAAATTTATGGTTCCCAAAAAACTTTGGAGGCCCTTTTTGTGACTTGGGAGAGATAAGGACATAATTGAATGAATCTTGGCTAGATCAATTGATAATCCTTCTGCTGAAACCACACGCCCCGACAATTTTACCTCATGCACTGCGAAAATACATTTCTTGGGGTTAAGTGAAACCCCAAATTCCCTACACATTTGGAAAACTTTCCTTAGATGCATGATGTGATCTTCTGCATGCTTAGAGTATACAGTTATATCATCAAGGTAAACTAAAATAATATTGTTGATTAGTCCCTTAAATGCCATGTCCATGGCTCTTTGGAAAGTAGCCCCGGCATTGGACAATCTGAATGGCATTTTATTGTAGGCATACGTGCCCCACTTGGTAGTGAAAGCCGTTTTGAATTGGTCGGATTCTTGGACTAGGATATGATTGTAACCTGAATATCCATCGAGCAAAGAAAATATTTGAGCTCCTGCCACCGTTTGAAGGATCTGCTCCATTGATGGGAGAGGATAATGGTCTTTTAGTGATACACAATTCAAATCCCTGAAATCTACGCATAATCGGATCTCTCTGTTCTTCTTCCTCACGGGAACCAAATTGGCTACCCATGAGGAATGCTTGATGGGAAAAATTATACGGGCCTCGATGAGCTTGGTTAGCTCCTTTCTCATTAGTGGCTCAATTTTGGGATTAATTGGTCTCTGTTTCTGACGAACTGGCTTAGCATTAGGATCCAATTCGATGGTATGTTGTGCTAGACCTGGATCAAAACCACGCAGATCTTTATAGCTCCATGCAAAGATGTCATGATACTCTTGAAAAAGTTTGATGAAAGCTTATTTCTCTTCAGAAGTACACACTTTTCCGATCTTAAGAAATTTTTCATTTGATACTTCAACTTCCTCAAAATATTCTTCTTTGACCACCATGTTAGGGCTTTGTCTTGTGGCTTGGTCATCTGAATTGAAAATGGATTCCAAAGTGACTAAACCTTTTGGTAACTTGTTGCTTTTCAATTGAATAATTTTCTCACCATATGACTCTTGTAACTTATCTTGATTCTTTGTATCAAACTCTGCCTCTTCTTGTAGGAAGAGGACAATTTGTTTGTCACTATCAAACACTTTCCAACTACTCACATTATCAGGGACTTCTGGTCAAACCACCATTTTAACAAATTTCTACCCTTCTTTCATGATATCAACTGGTATGTTGTATTGTGAACCAATTGTAGCAAGCCTATCTGCATCTTGATTTTGACCTCTAGGAACTGCATGGATTCCAAAAGCTTTGAAATCTTCAATCAAGTCCCAGACTCAGTTCTTATATAATCTTAAAAGATCATTTTCGGGTGCACTACATGTCGAAACTTGATGAACAACTAACTCACTATCTCCAAAAATAGTCAGGGCCTTGATTCCCTTCCTTTGGACTAGCTGAATTCCTTGCACAAGATCCTCGTATTCAACAACATTGTTACTGCAATTGAACTGCAACCGAAAAGATGAGAAATACTTATCTCCCTCTGGAGAAATTAACATAACACCAGCACTGGATCCATTCTTACTTCTTAAGCCATCGAAGAACAATTTCCACAATCCTTTAGAATCACTTGGTGTTTTGACAAGTTGTGGTATGATTGTATCTTCTTAATGGATACAATAAGTACCTAATCCTGTTTCTTCCAAGACCAGCAAACCAGCTTCTTCTTCTGCCAATACATCAGCATAGGGATCGTACTGATGATCTCTACATACTTCATCTAGCAAAGTATCAGGGACTTCCTCAACAAGGGTGGTTGGTTCATGATCGGCATCTTCCTCTTCGGGATCGCCGATGGTGTAATTCCCATTTATGGGACTAGCAGTGTAGGGTTATACATGATTATGGAAGATTGGTTCTACCCTTATAGTTACTTTGGTTCCGTATCGAGTCTTGAGAATCATATGTGACCAATTGGCTGATAGGTAACTGCCCATCTTGACAGTGAAATCCCGTGATAGGTAGATGGCAAAGAGGGGAGGGAGATCAATGACTAATATGTCTTGGGTGAATGACAAACTTGGGCATGCATGAATGGTAAGTTTAAGTCCTTTGATACCCCCAACAGTCTTAATAGCTGTGCCATCTAGCTGAATAACTACTCTTGTAACTGGTGCATATTGTATGCCTAGTACATCTGTAATTTTTTTCAGCATGACAGAGCTACTGGCACCCGAATCGATCATGCAATTATGTACCAGGTGGTCACCAATGATTAGGGAAATGTAGAATGGTGGTGGTTTATTTTCCGTAGGAATGATTTTCCCTTCCGGTTGACACAAATTTGTAGCATTTGTCACTCCATGGCTTGGTGATCCACTGGTTGTACTAAAACTATTCAGAGCTTCTCGCAACAGGTTTCTTTGGGAAGGGATCGAGAGTGCGTCCCACATGGTAACGCTCAGATTGGTTTTCTTAATTTGTTCTACTATGCTGAAGGGAATTGCTCCAACTTTGATGACACTTTTTTGGGCATTGGGGTCCTCCTTTGGAAAATGTTTGTTGGGTACCGTGATGCCTGGAGAACCATCTTTCCCTACGGTGTGGCTAGCTGGTGTTTCTGGTGATTTCTTTCCCGCATCTTTATCAACTGCCATTTGTAACCCAGGTTGAGAAGTGGACACTAGATAATCTTCAAGAGGTTGAGGCTCCATTGCTCTTTTCTTAGAACAAGTGTTTACTGCCACTGATGAAGAATCTATATTCAATTCGCAAAAATCTTCTACTTGCCAGTTTAGCAAAGCAGATTCTTCAGGTGCCTGTGGTTGATCTGCTACTTCTTGTGTAGATGAATTGTTTGTTAACTCTGAAGGGGCATATACACTTTGAACCATAAGGGCCTAGATAAGAACCCCATTGGGACAAAGATTTTGATTGTGAGGTTGAGAGCAAGGATAACACCATTCGTAGTCTTGAACCAGATTATTTTGAACAGGTACTATAGCTGTAGATGAGTCAGCTGCAAGAGGGTTCTGAAAGTTCAAGGGCCTGACATTTGCAACTTGACTTGTAGTTTGATTTCGAGGCTGATTGTTCCCTTGAAAAGGAAAACGGTTAGCTTGATACTGCTGATTTTGTGGCTGATACGGATGATTGTATTGAAAATTGTTGCCTTGTGAGTGCAACGAGCTCATTTCCAAAATTTTGTAGTAGTGACTTGACTTCAAATTGGTCATTTGAAGAGGCAGGGGAAGATTGAGATGGTTGCTTGGAGTCTACTGGAATAGGAGCAATGATAGGCTGATGATTTGTAAGATCTGGAGAAAAGGGCATTGGTGGTCGTGGAGCTATCTTTCCAGCCTGAATCAAAGAATTCTCTGCACTTATGGCAACTTTGTAAGCATCAGGAAGTGTAGTCCCTCCCATGGACTGGATCATAACTGCTACATCGCTATTCAAGGCTCGCAAATAGTACAAGAATGCATTATGTGCAGAAGGCTTTACAAGCGCCGAAATCCTATTCCAAGTCCTATGGAATCGAAAGTTGAAATCACTCATGCATTCTTGGGAAGCTCTCTTTATGGTAGTAAGTTGTTCCAAAAGTGATAGGTGATCACTTTTGTCTTCAAATTGTTTACATAGGTTTTCTCCCAACTCATCCCAAGTGGTTATAGTGCCAACACCTAACCCGTGAAACCATTGAAGTGCTTTTCCCTTGAAAGAGGTAGCAAGAAGTCTAACTACAATGTTGTCTTCAGTGATATTATGTACAGCACAGATGCTGGCTACATCAAAGATATGCTCCACTGGAGTAACGTGAGTTTCCCCCATGTAGAAGGGTAAACTTTTGAGTACCGTAACAGGTATCGGGTCACGTTGAGCCAACATAAGAGGACTGCTTGCTTTGAAGGGGGATAAACTTGGTTCCTCACCATATCAATGAAAGGTTGATTGTTCTTGGGTGGAGGAAACCTTCCGTAAGGAGGATTTGAATGACCCCTACTAGGTAAATCTGCAACTGGGGATGTGGAAATGCCTCTTCTGCTTCTCTTTGGAGGAGACAAGGAAAGTTCAGTATGCTAATAATTTCCTTTCTTTGAAGAAGCTCTTGTCTGAATTCTTCGCATAAGTTACTGCACTGGGATTTGGAATCCAAAGATATAGAGTCACCAGGTACTTTGACTTGTGTAATTGAGAAGACAAGTACCAACTCGGTCCCACCGGGCATGCCAAAAACTGTTGTCGCCAAATCACAGCACCCTCCGAATGGCCAGGATGTGAATAGGACGTTCGGTGTGATTGGGACACATGGGATCACCTCTCAAGCTATGGGACTTGGGCTCGAGGTGAACCTCCGGAGAAGGCTGACTTCCTCTTCCTAAACTAAGTGCTATACTACTCCTAGTGTAACAAAAATGATTATCTAGTCCTATGCTAACATTTTCATGGGGTTTTAGGGAAAGAGATTTACAGAAATGAAACTATACTAGGGATGGTGATGCACCAAATAAAGGGTGTCTTCAGATTCAGGAAGGGTTAATTTGAAGAGGGTGTGTGCACCACATGTCAACTTCACCTACTACAACTTAGAGAGGGTACATGATACCACAAACTAAGAGACACGCGTTCCCTTTGTTAAACTTTATCAGACCGAGAAATATACCAGTTTCCCAGTGAAGAAGGATGAACTCAAGAAGGGTGAACAGACACCACAACTCAACTGCATGCAATACTTCACCACTCGATAAGCACAGAACTCCAAGAACCTGTAATAGAACTTAAACTTGCACAATGTACCTGCAAGTATGAGAAAGGCACAAAGAAGCACAAAAGGATGAAAAGAATGAGATTAGTCACAAAACACACAGTTTTATTGCTTCAATAACATGCACGATGCATCATACATTCAGAAGAGGCAATAGTTTCCATTACAGTCTTGAAGAGGAGGCTTGAAAGTTCTCTCAACACACAAGAACCACTTGCAGAAGAGAGAGGATTCTTGAAAAGTATACACTTGCCTGAGATATCTAATTGTCCAACTTGTCTGAACTATTGGAACCCTTTGAAATGATCTTCCAACTTACATTTATAGAAGAATATGTGAGAAAGAAGAGGAAAGGTCATAATTACATTCCTAAATTGAAGGCCCATGATGTATTTATTGTAGTTAGTTGAACCACCTAAGAAGGTTCCATCATGGGTCATTAATTGCCTGATGACCTAGTCTTCTCAATTAATTAAAAGAATATTTAAATAAAATATTTAAATAATAATAATAAATATTATTATTAAAATATTTAAATAAAAATATTAATTTAATTAACATAATGTTGGGACCCCCCCGTTGACCCATTTGACTTGAAGAGGAGGGGGGTCCATGTGGATAGAGTCTGCACAAATATCAACTTGGTGTTGCAATTGATTTTGAACCCCACACCAACTCTTTCCTCGTCTTGGCAATCGGGCTCTTTTGCATTGAGTCCTTTGAATGGTGAGTTATCAAACTCGATTCTTATCATTTTCCTTTGTTAACTCGAATCCATTTATGCATTCCACGCTCAAACTTCATGAAACATCACCACAAGCTCCCTGCGAAGTCACCGAGCTCTTCATCCAGCAAACGATCTTACCTTTCCTGGGCTCAAACTCACTTGAATGTCGAGCTTAACCCAACATTTCTGAAAAGAATGGTTTTACCAAAATGCTCATGGTTCTTCCTTATCATATAACACTTGCAGTAAGAATGTTTTAGCTTGGCCATAATAAGCACAATTGTACCTTCCAAATGATGAGAAAATGCCATTACCAATAAAGACTTAGTGTTGCCATGATGATGACCCAGGCTCATGCCCGTAACATGTCGATAGACACCCTTAAGACTAATTTGTGGTTAAATAACCCTTCGGTATTTTGGCAGTGCATTTGGAAATCTCGGCTCCAATCAACAATTATGCCACTATTGGAATCTTAGTATGGCATAGGTAGCTCTGAGCTACATGATATACTCATTTTTCCAGAAACTAAAAAGATCCTTTATGTTACAATCTACAACACATAAAAGAATCCCTTCAAAAAATACATTGAACAACTAGGGCAGCCAAGAGAACCTTGGAAAAATGTACAGGTATCAACGATATGAATTCCTCCTTAGTCGTGGATCAAAGCTAATAGGAATAAAGATAGATAAAATTAGCTTTAACTACAGTATAATCGTCCATTGTAAAAAACAAGTTTCTCTGAACCTGGTAACAAAATACTTTTCATTGTCTGATTGGACGCACATAATGGAAGTGTATAAATATTGCCTACTACCCACATATTTTCTCAAAGAGACCATTTACAAGTGACAAGGATGTAGCATGAAAAATGGCCAACCAGGTATTTCAGAGTTGACCTTCACATTCAATTCGTTTCAGGAGAAGAAATGCTGAGCAATATGAATCGTTTCATTCTGCACCATAATAAACCAACATCTCCTGATTCAAGGAAATTTTATGAAGCCTCGAACAACGTGACTCCAATCCATCATAAATAGTAGTGAATATTTGTTTCTTGCAGCTGTCTACTTGAAGCGCTAAAAATGACTTCTACTATACTGCAACATGCCTATGCCCGTGCGTGGGATTTTGCCTCGCATCCTGAATGATCAGAGCCCAAATGGGAGTTGGGAGAAGTATGCTAGAAAAGGTGAACTAATCAAGTCAGGCATCTGTCTATTGATGTAAGGAAACCTGTGTCTATGCGTGGGATTTTCTCGTGACCACCGAATGCTCGGATGAGTTTTCAAAATTCTTTTCCTGTCAAACACTTCACACATGAGCCACGACTGAGCCATTAACGCATCGCCTTGGTTGGATGAGATACGAAGCCACTTTATTTCCTCATAGTGGTGAACCGAGTGATTCTTCAGGCTAGATTCTAAAATGTTCTCCTTTTCCCATGCATTTGAACTGTAAGCACTGACCTCCACTCACCATGTTACTCGATATCATTTGACAAATATCTGCATAATGAGACAAGCGGCCTGTAGCCTCCACTGAAATTGGTATCACGTCCCGCTGTTTTCTCCATGACCCACTCTAATTCACAACTATCTTATTAATCCTCCTGGTGACCAGCACAAAGACTCGGATCCTGTTCAAGCTGTGCGAAATTCTGTTTACATGGCCCGTGCGGAAGTCTCATGGTGGATAGCCATCGTAATTTTTCCACTTGGCAATCTGATCCAATTTCTCCCCTACACGGAGGTTTGATCATGGTTTGCCAAACCAGTATTTCCACGCTTGGCGGTGTTTGCCTTATTTTCCACGTTCATACCTCAGCGCGGGATTAACAGCTTGGACTGCCATCGCAATATTTCCACGCTTGGCAGTTTGATCTGATTTCTCCCATAATGGCTTGGACACATTAATCCATGAGCCCCGGCCTCAGCTTCGTTGCGTAAACTTGGCAAGATAGTGAAATGTTTCCCATGCGCGGAATTACCTGCGGCTTGCCATGATCATGCTCCTGATTTTTGGCAGTAGACTCAAAATTATCCCACACTTGGAATCTTTTCAATGGCTTAACATCACATCATTTCCCTTGGCAATGCTCACCTTATTTTCCACGTCTGGGATTGGAGTGCGGGGTTTTGGCATTATTTTTCCATATTTCGTTTTGGACAGATGGCCACCGATTTCCACTTTTCCACTCAGCGTGAGGAGACATCATTTTCTCGGTGCAAACATTTCCGCTGTAGCTTGTAAGGTGTGATAATTCCGACAGAAACATTTATTCTTGACAACTTAGTGACTCATTGAAGATGCTCATATAATTGCAAAGCAAATTATGCTTCATGAATATTCTGATATGGAAATGTTTCACCTCTATGAGATCCGCTTCCATGAGTTACATCGTAAAACTAGTAAGGTCTCAATAGAGAATCTTTGTAATGAATTTCATCAAGTCTCCTGGTAACACTCTTACTGTCACTTAATCGATTTTCATAAAAATATCTTAAAGGAAAATCCTGAATTTGAGGATGCATTCGATGCTGAATAGATAAAAACATCGTTGGACGACCTACTTGTTGGAAGTGCTCAAAAGAACTCTTACTATACCGCAACATGCTTATTGCCTGTGTACCGAATGCTCGGCCGAGGAAGGTCTGAACAACATCAGTGAAAATATATATACTGTATTCACTTATACCTTGGCCCGACATTCTTGTTACCGCCTGCGTCGATCTCTACCGAGATCCTTGTAGAGTTCTTTTCATTCGTCAATTTTCAACGAGCTATATTTTGCATTAACAATACCATCGTCAAGCTCTTACAACTGAGATTCTCTGCTGAGATGATTTCCGAGATGACTATCAATTTGACACCAGATTCTCTATCAACTCGACCCCAAACTCTTCACTGAGTTGAGATAAACTAGGTGCCTTTCAATGCTAGGTGATCTCTCATATGCAATTTAAGAATTATTGTTAATTTTTTTTTTATCTTCATAATAACCGGAGATGGGTTCCTGGGACTACTATTTCATTTTGAACGTGATAGGACCCTCTTGTCCAATCTTGCCAGGTGTGCAAAATTGGATAACAGATAACATAAACACATAATGGCCAACACAAACCATGTGAATAACCTTTTTTTATCAATGTTTCAATAAGGAATCTAATAAACACAAGGATTAATCTAATAGAAAATAAGAGTTATGGAGAATAAGAGTAAACAAACACAATCCATTATAAAAAAACATAGTTATGTTTTATTACCCATATGCTTCATAAAATTTTTAGGACTTTACCATTCTTCCTCAACTCTCATCCTTCCTCCCCTTAGGATGCTCCCCTCAATCCTCATTATTTCTCCCTTTTTTATCAAAAAAATCCTTCATTCGAGTTATATCCCCTTCTTGAAAAGTATAACTAACCTTTTAATGACTCATTATATGCTCTTTAGGCTGAAATAACATGATGGGACACATTTACATCTTCCTTAGTATTTTTTGGACTTTATTTCACTGTAAGACCTCTAATCACACACCTAGACACTTACATGCTATTAAAAAACCTATTTAAATATCTTACATGCCTTTAAGATTTGAAATAAATTTTTTGATGGAAATAACAATTTTATTTTTCAATCTTTGAACCTCGATCTAAACCCTTCTTCATAACTTGATCATGGCCTATCAATCTTATTATGACCTCTTTAATCTTGGTTGAATGAAAATTTGCACTTGTTGATGTTTTCTGATGATGCCCCTGCATCATACACAAAAGTTGAGAGAATCCTTCATCTAATTTGTTTTCATACATGATTCTCTAGCCAAGTCTTCATTATTTTTTCTCTCCTTCCTTCACTTTCACTGTGATTGTATGCTCTTTTTCTGCCTAGATCCCATATGGTGTTCCTTTGTCGTGAATTTTCCTTGACATTTTTTTCCTTTATTTTTGAACTCCATATTCACTTTTATCAACCTCATGCTTCTATATTTGGCACCCGCACAAAAAAACATAAAAACAACAAATACATAGTCTTCTGCATGTTTTTTCATAGTTTTTATCCCTGTATAGTTCATTTCAATCATGTATCCTTCCCTTGCCTTATCATTTTCTTATTTTTCTATACTCTTTGTTTTGTTTCCCTCATCCATAAAAACACTATGTTTTTCTTCCTTTTTATTTAGACTAATTTATGTATCTTCTTCACATAATTCCACTTTGTATATGGCATATTCCAAGACTGTTATTTCCCTTTATAGATGCTCAAGACTCTCATCGACAAAAAAAATCATCTTGTTTACTAGTGATTTGTGGCTATTTATTCATTTCCCTCTTTCTTTCATCATCCATTTCAGGGTCACATTATTTTCCACTCTTCATACATGCATTCACACACTTACACACAATATTATAATCATAAACTTGAGGCTTTACAAACCCTACAAGTTCTTCTTTCCTAGTCATCTCTTCATCTTTTTTCTCTTTGAATTATTATTCTTCTACCACTGCATTAACTCTATCATCATCATGTTCACCCATCTCGAGACACGATAATAATGCTTCTGTAACATATTCACCATAATTCTTGTCCTTTATCAACAATAATTTCTTGATTACTTCTCTATCTTTCTTATCAATCTTATTTTATTTAAGCTTTTGTCTTTTTTTCTCTTTCCTGATTATTGTTCTCAGATGCATTCTTTTTCTCCTTTTCAAAAGCAACTTGATTGGCCATTTTTCTCTCTTTTTCAAAATAAATTCAATTCTACTTTCTTGACTTTTCTCTCATTTCTCCATGAGTACCATCAGCTGCTCTATATCTTGCTTGAGCTCTATGATCTCTTGTTGGATCCACAACTCTCTTTTTATCTCTAACTTCTTCATTTTTTCCTCTTTCCATTTCCTCTCATTGTCTTCTTATTCTCTCTTCATGTGGCTAATCAGCTTGACTAACTATTCCACTATCACTTATCTATCAATTTCTTGTCTTTGTTCTTCACACTCACTTTCTCTCCCTTCTCAAGCAATTTATTTTTATGCTTCCTTCTTCCACACATCACCAAGGATTATAACCCAGTCTTTTGGTGTCTTCTCACTCTTCTCATCCTCATTTCACTCTTCTTTCACTCTTTCATACTTCTACTTCTCACTATTCTTCTTTCAACTTGTCATATTTCACACACACTTTACAATTTCACTTGTTAGCCAAAAAACAATTGAATTTCAATCATCAAAGAAACTTTAATAAGATCCTCACTCTAATACCAAATGATGTAGAGAGTTTACACATTTTTTCATGAATTCAACTACTTCAAGATATTCAACAACAACTTCACCCAAGACTTTGCAATGTGAGGATCAATAAAAATTCTTAAAATGCTCAAATATTTATTTAATTGACACAATTCATGAAAAATAGTTTAGCTATTCTCAGTCCCCTATTCCATTCACCTCAATCCAAGTTAAATACACCATTACAATGAATATTTATCAATAAAAACAACTAACTTACACATATTTTCCAAAACTTCCCTTTAACTCTCTTCTCTAGATCTTTAGCCCAAATATGAGCTTCTTGCTCCTTATAATTCAATGCTTCATTTCCAAATCATTACCATGTTTCATTATCTCAAACAAGTGTTAGCTCAAATATAAACTTTTTTAACAACTATCAAAACCAATACTATGCACTTTCATGCTCCAATTTTCCATTTCAATGTTCTTAAGTCCTAGTTCTTGTTAGCATTGAGGTTAGAACGATCTATAGTTACCCATAAAGAAGTGTAAAAATTATCAAATAAAACTATTGGATCCTAAAATGAGCCCTAAGGTTCATAACGTGAATTATTTTCCTCTACTTACAATATCTACTTTCCTTTTCTACTCTTCAGTAGGTCCTTTAGCCACAGGTTTAGGAACTGTCAGTCAAATATTCACATTCATTGGGTTCCAAAAAACAAACTAGAAATTTTAAGACACCATTTTTCTTATTCCTTCTATGTTCCAAGTTTCAATTTAGAATTCTTATTTGAAAACCTTATTCCTTTGTAATTTAGCTCTCTCCATTAGCCCTTAAAATGTGTTGACTATCCTTCTAGAATACTGACATGATTTTCTCAATTTTACACCAATGAAAAAAAAGGATTCCTTTTAAATCCATTAAAGTAATTTATAATTATTATTTACCCCAATTCTTGTGCCAAGACTCACTTGCTAGATTCTATAAACCTTGTATTTTACCTAAAAACCGTAATAGTCACTGTGTTAGCCTGAGAGGCTACCTTTTCTTATAAAATAAGTTTTTATTTATTTTGAATCATTTATATTTGACCTCCAACACTGTATTTACTCCCTCTTTCATTCAATAATAAGATTTACAACATCCATGATCAAAAGTTACTTTTATGCACATATGAATCAGGGTATAAAACATTCATTTCTTATCTTAGAAAGCTTAAACCTTAGCTTTAGAAGGATTTATTATTTTTATAAGACAGAACTCTATTTGGATCTTATGAAAACAAAATGCATTCCATTTCTAGCATAGTTTCTATAAAATCACGTTTTTTAGATTAACTATTATATCACAACCCATTCTTTCTTAGCTACCTTTATAATCCAATAGAATATAATAAGCCATTCATTGCTCAAGGCCATGTAATGGATTCATAATGGATCCATTTCAACCTTTAACAAACACCATGAAGAAGGATAGGTTATTACACACTTCTCAATGAAGAAAATCAATACTTGTGGGGCAGAGCATCATCCTTGCTTGATTGTATTCTCAACTGAAACAAGAAATCTCATGAACAAACAATGCTAATAACCCTTCTTGTCAATTATTCAATAAGGAATATAATTAAAAAAGGATCTATCTAAAATAAAATAAGAGTTGTTGAGAAGAACAGAAAACAAACACAATCTATTATAATAAAAATAGAGTTATAGTTTATTACCCATATGCTTCATACAAAATTCATGACTTTACCATTCTTCTGCAACTCTCATCCTTCCTCAAGGATTATCTATGTCAATACTTTTTACTTCTCTATTTCTTCTTAACTAACTCCTTCATTCGAGTTATATCCCATTCTTGAAAAGCATAACTAACTTTTTAATGACTCATTATATGCCCTTTAGGCCTAAACAACATGATGGGACACATTTACATATTCCTTATTATTTTGTGGCCTTCATTTCACCCTAAGATCTCTAGTCACACACCTAGACACTTACATGCTCTTAAAAAACCCATTTAACATTGTTACATGAATTTAAGATTTAATTACAATTTTGGAGGGAAACATGAATTTTAATTGTCAAGCTTTCAACATCCATCTAAACCCTTCTTCATGACTTGATCATGTCCTATCACTCTTATTTTGACCTCTTTAATCTTGGTTGAATGAAAATTTGCACTTGCTGACATTATTTGATGATGCCCCTACATCAAGAACTTTCCAACCATCTCAACTATCAACTCTTTTATGATCTCACTTTTCATCTCGATCTTATCTTGATAAGGTACTGTATTCTCATGGTGGTTGGGTCCCTGTATGAAACAAGATTGGAACCCACTGTTAAAAACCCTTTTTCATTTTTCTAAAAATAACAGTGAAAACATGACCATTATTTTTTCTTTATGCCATTTTTCAACGTCACAATGACCCATTTTTCATCTTGCAACGAGCCTAGTAATTGTGTCACAAGTGCTCTAGTAACTCTTGTTTTTGCGTAGACTATATCTATAGTATATGGTGTATATTTCAAAAATTCAATATACCATCAGATATCTCTCGACATTATCTTTTGTAAAAAACATGTTTTGGGAGAGATTGGGAACTTATGATGCCCAATGTTTACCTCTAGATCACACCTCCCCACAATGGAGGCTTTTAGTCCACCAAAATATTCTTTGTTTTATACTCCTAGATATGGAACTTTGTGTTTCATCAAAGAGATATCTGTATTTGACTCGATGGTCTCTAAGAATATACTCCTTCAATCAAACAATCACCAAATGGTATGATCTTGGTACATGTGGCACATGGGTCAACTACCTTTTTTTGTACCACTTTGATGTTGACATTACTAATTCAGGATAGAAAATATTTGTCTGTTCTTTTATAAGAAATTTATAATAGACATTTAATTACCAATTTTTGAAAGATAAATACTAAGCATAATAAACCTATCATAAAATATTTCTTTATTTGTAGCTTCAATCCTACGTCATCTCCTCTACATGATCAACTTGTTTTACAAAGTATGAAAAATGTCTCTTGTTGTACTTGTATATCTTATTAAACTAGAAGAATTGATATACTACAATATTATGGTGTTGATAGATCACATATTTTTCCTTTTCAAAGGGTCTCATAATGCATGTGTATCAATATCTACAAATAGTTCCTAAATGGGTATTTTGACTAATGTCAGTATTTTATTACAAATATGGTTCTTATAAAGTATGGGTATGCATTCCTTTATTTTACTTAAAACCCAAAATTCTCAAAGCTTATACAATAGTAGATGATTATTTATTTACCACCTAATATTCCTCACCAACAACTAAATCCTTTATATGAACCTGACTTCCTCAATGGTTTCCTTATGGGTCATTGAATGACCCCTCATCTGGTATGTCATTTGCATCTGGTCTAGGGTGATCTCCTGGTACATAAGAGTCTAAAAACTTACTAAAGTATCCATGGCATGGTAGAGTTACCCAATCAGTATCAAACTTGACTATCATGACATGATTAAGTTGAAGCTCAATGTCATCACCTTCCTTGGTCACAAACTCCTATTGAGAATTTGGGTACATGTTTCCTAAGACAACCCCATCCATCTCTAACATAACGATATCGAGGTTAACAACATCTAAGAAACATCCTCATATAATATATATCAAGGTGTAAAAATGATTTTTCATACCTTTGATAGTGTTGTATCGTGTTCCAAGTGTCTTGGCATGAGGCAGAGGCATAATGGGTAATCCTATATGACATAACATGTCATCTTTCACATAGATTGTATCGATTTCCCAATAAAATGCAAGTCGTACTGGATGTCTCTCAGAAAATTATGGAATACTCTGTCTGGAAATCCTCGTAGAATGTAACACTATCTCAAGAGGTCTAGCAAGCATGTTATGGTGTCTCAAGGGCTCTATATGCTTACTTACATTTTGAAGGGTAAGATTTTTCCCTTTGGTTTCAATTCTCTTCTGGAACCATTGAGGTTCCCAATCTAGATATCATAAATAACAATGTTCCACAAGATGTCCACTTTTGGAACAAAGGATGGTGATTTGGAACTCTCTCTATAGTGCTTTTTCCATTGAAACTCTTTTGCCAATTCGACAGGTAAGGACTCAAGGCTATGTTGGAGATTAGAAATATGTCGATCTTGTAAACACTGGTGTGTGTTCACTTTCTCTAGGTACATTCTCAACTCCGCAGTTTGGTCTTCCTTGTCTTGATGATGTGACATCACCATTTGTAACAAATTGCCCAATATGGTCCATTGGATGAACTGGTAAAAGTCCATTTTCATAATAAAAGAAAGCTATTGCAGGTGACAAACCATCTTTGATACTAAAATTTATCCGTAAAATGGTATTATTTTTCACACTAACCAATGGATCCTTATTGGAAAATCATTTTTGATGTCAACTATTTTTAAAACTTTGAAATCAAACCAACTGAAATAAATTGTAATGTAAATAATGGACACTGAACATATTTGGTAATGAAGTTTAAAAAATTCCCATGTTTCCAGGTTTGTTAATTGATGAACCGATCCATTACAAATTTCCTATTGTAATTAAAAATATACTTACAATACTATAATGAATTTTTTAGTCCACCACGAACCTAGTGTCAATTAGTCCAGCAGAACCTAGAGTGGTCTTAGAGGCTTGCTTAGTGTTTCAGCATTACGACCTGACTTCACACCTCCTATATACTTTCCCTCTACTTCTAAGCCTCCATCCTATACATAGAGATAAGTTGGATAATGTTAGTTGTCAAACTCCTCAACAAGATCCTTCTCCACTGACTCCAAGAAAAAAACAATTGTCTTAATAACTCCCATCGTATGAAGAATCAAAGCTTAGTATATACTTCTCTGGTGGTTAATAAACTCCCTTTGGCTCCACACCATATTTATGGGACCCACACGAGGAGAAAGGCTTAAATATATCCTTTACAAAATAATGATGAATTAAACAATAGTTAACTGATAAATTAATTCCCTTAATGAAAAGGACTTCAATGCCTTAAAATAATCCTAAGGCTTCTTCTAACACCTTCGTACTAAGATTTTTATTTAAGCTTGTGTGTTCTTTAAAAATGGGCCTCAACCCCCTTTTATACATGGATCAGGCTTAAAATTTTTGTTTATATGCCTTATGGTTGTGGATTATCATGCCAATTTGGTTGGCTAAGTTGCTTGGGTGCATTTATTGTGCATGAGATGTACATGGTTCAATCTATATTGTCATCATTTTCTCCATCGTCACAAAATTCCAGCTCAATTTTGGTAAAATAAAATGGATAAGTAATAGCCATGTGTAAGAGTTAGAAGTTGTGTGCAAGGACATGTACACACGAGGAGGAAGAAAGAACATGGAAATGTGCAGGGGTGCACGTAATACAGGGTAATAGGAAGGAACGTAGGGCTTGCGCACATGCATCTAGAACATTCGGGACTCAACCAATTTTTAAGGAAGTGATAAAAATAGAAAAAAGAAGAGGATAGCTTGGTACACATGCAAAGGATATAAATAAGAAATAATTTGCAAACCAAGATGGAGATGACACATGAAAGCAATCTATTAATAGGATTAAAGAAGGATTAAGCATGGAGCTATTTATAGCTCAATCTAATGTTAAGACAATTTGAAAATGCATCTGGGCTATTATTAGAGCACACCTATATTTAGGGAAACATATTTAATTGTAAAAGGAACGTCCCCATTGATTATAAATAGGTGTGGTGCTAAATGTAATTAGTAATAATTTTTTAGTACTAAGTTGATGTTATAGTCTGTATTAACACTATGTAAACGTGAATGGTCCAACATATTGATGTAATTATCCTATTTTTTATGAAATGAATCAGGTTATGCAATGGATAAATTTTATGGATTTCTATGATTACTATATTTGAGTATGAATTAATGGGGATTAAAATACTTTTGGTAATTCTATATGTAGAACGATTTATTTATTATATGTATTTCCATTAATTATTATGCTATGATGAATATGCATGTATAACATCTTAATAAGAAAATGAAGGAGGGACCTAGTGGTTGCACATGATTCAAATAAGTGTTTTTCTTGTCCTAATAAAGTGACAATGTGCCTAACTAGGTGTTAATAAATAAGACTACATTCTGTCTCCATTTCTGGGACCTCTTTTAAATCTGTTTATTAGGATGTTTCATGCACATGGCATTCTAATTATCTTTGGAGAATATTGATATCTAGGTGTATGATGAGCAGGATGTGTTTTCTTAGATATACAACACTAGACCTGATTTTAATGTGCATAAGTGGGTGGAAGATAATAGTTATGATAACTTGTATGAGAGGTTATTCATCTTCTTTCTAATAGATTTATACTAGTGGTTGGTGTCTTACGCAGAGAACATGGGTTTTCATCTTGGTATAAAGAAAGTGTGGGGATAGGAAGACTATCAAACACTCTCTGATTTGGATGCACCTTGGAATAGAGATATGGATCATTGGTGGGAAGGTTTGTTGCATATTTGTACCTTGGAGTACATGATTTTGACATAAGCATGCCCTAAGGAAGCACAATTGTGGTTTCTACATGAGATAAGAGGATCATATCTATGCGTGAAACCTTTAACTATAAGGATATTGATGATTGAACTCATGATGGAGAGCTTACCTATGGTAGGATAAAATCTCATCATGTGTAAGGGCACGAAACAGGTGTGGGAAGGATGGAATTGGCTCAAATGGAAGAAAGAGAGAGGGAAGAAAGATGGATCTGATATAACTATGTGTGAGATAGGGCAGTTGTAGAGGCATTAAGGCTGAGGGGAATGATGATTGGTGGTAGTGATGAGAACCTTACATAAGGTAAGGAACTGTAGAATCATGTCTTACTAGTATCGGTGAAGTGCAATATAGAGACCCCTTCGACATCAGATAAGATTGAGTCTGAGGAAAGAATGATAACTACTATCATGCATGTTGCTTACAATCTAGAATTTGTTATAGAAAATCATCATAGTGAAGGTGAGAAGGAAGGAAATTAGGTATTATTTTGTTGGGTAGGAGATACATGTAGGAACATATTTGTATTAGCTTCAAAATAGAAATAAATTAGGGACATGTATATTATAACGGAAAATGCACCAGTGTTTCGAAAGAGTTTGTTTGGAACTAATTTGGTAGGCACATCATCGAAAAAAAGAAGTGGTATCCTAATAGTTAGAATTAGTACTCTTGGGAGTGTTATATGTCAAACATTTGGTGTGTATTTTAGCACGACCATGGGTATACAAGGAAACTCTTAGAAAATGTCCCAGGTCGTGGCAAGATGTATAGGAGGTTCACTTCAGCCACTGTGTAGAGGTAATCCTAGTAGAATATTAGGTTTAGGATCTAGACCCACTCCAAGAAAAGGGCCAGAACATCCATTACAACAATCTCAACAACCTCAGCAATATACACCTTATATCTCTTTGAGATGCCCCTTCATTTTCTTGAGTATAGGGGTGTGGAAGATATAGATAAACATGTGCATAAGTGTGAGTTATTACAAAGATATAAGGGAATAACAACTCGTAACTAAAAGGAAATTCAATTTTCCACCACACTTCAAGGGTCTCCACATAGTTGGTATAATAAATATGATCCACATCAAACTCTAATTGATTATGATGCATTGTGCACTACATTTTTAGTTGAGTTTCATATCCCAAAGTTCAAACAATAGAGTATTAACACACTGAAGGATATAAATTAGGGAATATCTGAGAGTGTTAGGGAATATGATTCATATTTCAAATCCAGTTTTTCAAATATATCCTATGATGTTTATCATAGTTAGCATGCACGGTGATTTTTTAGAGGATTATTGACACCCTTCCACTGAACATTGTCACATAAGACATTCATTGATCGATGTGAAGCCTTACAAGTAACACAACACATAGAAGAAATAAGAAGTGTTGACATAGGGGTAATTCCATTACCTTAATCCCACATAGTTTTAATGTATACTCAGTTAGAGAAGTTGTCTACCAATATAGTGCATGAGATGCACAACGGGTTTTGGTGCACATATTCTGAGATTCAAGGACATACAAAGGATAGTTGCTCATGTAGGAATATGGGAACATTGTTGACATCTTGTGATATCTATCATAAGAATCATTATTTCCATAATTGTCCACTTTATAGTGTGCGACACAAAATAATGTCTCCATGTATTGCAATATTTGTGATATATACACCCATGACACAGTAAAATTTCATTTGATTGATCATATTAACAAGGCATGTGAGACAGGGTTATGCTAGATGAGTGTGGCAAGTGGATTGTAGGGGTAGTATGGGAGGTCCGTTGAAGTGCACAACAATGGTAATGGAGGTTATAGATGTTTATTCAGAACTAGAGGCTATGGAGGTTGTGGAAGGTTTGCATGAGGTACATGTTATACATGTGGATCACCTAATCACTATCATCATGAGTGTACCAACAACCATGTATGGGAATATCATGGAAAATAATAGAATATTGAGGTTTGTTCATATCTGTATGCCAAATTGTGTAACAACAAAAAGAAAGACAATTGTGTTGTTACGATTAAGGTAGACCATATGAAGCATGAGTAATGGAAACCAAAGAATATGGTTGAGCAGGAACTTCAACCTTTATTACGTATTACACACACAGAGGCTATACACATGTGTGAGTAGGGTAAGGTGATACCTCTCATCACGTGAGAAGAGGTGATACTTGATAAGTATCTAGATGTAGCCAAACATAAGGAATTGTATTAGGAAAATATGAGGGTTGTCATAGAATTACAACAAGAGATCAACAACCTAAAAGAACAAGTGCATGAGAGGGAATGTGTGAGGGGTATTGAACTCCCTCATAAGGATATCGATGACCTTAAGGAAGTATGCAGGATGTTGAGGCAAGAGAACATCATCCATTTTTTGTGAGAATGGTTGCGAGAAAAGATACCACATGCAAAAAAATAATGCAAGATCCTACATAAACATTTTCCATCGTAAGACCATGAATATGACAAGGATATTATAATGGATGTAATGATTAATGGTTTCTTAGAGAGTAATATTCTTAATGACATTGGCGCAGAAGTCAATGTTCTCACCTTGGATGCTTGGAACGAAGATGGGAACGAGGCCACTATTGCATCTATCCTCAAATGTGTTGTATATGGCCATATAATAAAACAAGGGCCATACCCATTGGGGTGCTTAATAATACTTCCATCACCAATATTCATGGATCTAAATTTATAGGAATGATTTTATATAGTGTTAGAGCTTGTTAAGGCAGATAATTTCCTTGCATGCTACTTAGGACATACTCTATTTTTATGCTAATAATCTAAAATTGTACACTTCAACAAGAGATATATATCACTTTTGAGAACAAGTATGAGCGCAGTTGTAATACCTTTGGATGATGTCTAAGGTTGCACCTTATATTTATCCCATTAGTGAATGAGGATTATCTTAACATAATCTATGGGCATATGGTGTGTGACCTCAAAAAATGTGAGAACCATCAAAGGAAGGTGTGCTTCATTGGCAATACGCAAATTCAATCAATGATACTACTAGTGTGGCTTGTGAAAATTAGGTGCCCATGGACACATAAAAAATGGTGGGTCATGCAAGGTACTGAGGATGAATTACATAGGATTGATAAGGCCAAAAATAGTCAAGCGATTAGGATAAGACCAAGATTTCTGAAGTATAGCAGGAGAGGCATAAGACTGAATTAATTCTTGCACGCAATGGAAGAATAATGGTGTAATGAAGATAATAGGAGAAAACATGATGGTATACACATTACGTTGTATTTTAAGTGCATTGGTGGGCAAACACACAAAGATAGTTTACATTGTTTGATGTGCATGGTCATAAAGAAATCCTTCTTAACAAGGTTAACTGCAAAGCAATACTCTCACTTCCTAAGTACAGGGTTATGATGGAAATAAATATCCCTTGTTACATGTCTAATAGTTGTGAGAGTAACTAGATTGGGCACAAGGGATAGAACATTTAACACCATATATCTTTGGGTACACATTTTTTATTCTAAATTCACACAAATGTGTGTGTGCTTGGTATGTGCATACTAAGTTAAAGCAAGAGACAAGAAACTAGTGCTACCTGACTGAAGGTATTGTTCATAGTTTTGATTATTTTTCTACTAAGCCTTTAGTACATGAAGCCTTTGTATATTATGAGTTTCATCACATTGGGAGATAATGTGATATTTGAGGATCTTATGGTTCAACTGTTTGGTGAAGTTTATGACATTGAAGTTCTGCAAGGACTTAGTCGAAATCGGATAGAAATATAGTTGGGGTGCGCATGGAAGGAAAAAGAAAAGGGAAATATTGGTTTCCCTAATAGATGATGAAAAGGTGGTGGAATCTTTAGATTTTGAGCACACACAAAGTGTGTGCATGAGGTAATGGACTCAGTTACAGATGAGTAGAAGCACCCATATACCATGTGCCCTTCAAGACTAATAAAGGTCAAAAATTGGGACTAAAAGATGCACCTAAGGAGGATACTAATTGGGGATTACTAGTTTGAACCTAAAGTTATCAAATATAATTGAGTTATTGCATGTCACTTTCAAGATTTTTTTCCGAGGTTGATATCATGAATTGAAGGGCATACATCCATCTATTAGGGAGAGATGAAAATCAAGCTTCAAATATGGTGCACGTGGGTCTGGTTCAAAAGATACCTTATCACATGATGAATCTAAACCTATGCGTTGGAAGGTAAAAGAGGAAATTGAAAATATTCTCAATTATGGTGTTATTGAGCCTATTGAGGAAGTCTGAATGGATAATACCCCATGTGGTGATCAGACATCAATAAATATGCCCGTTAGATAATAATCTGTGTGGACTACATGGGTTCTCAATGCTTTATGTGTCATAAATCCCTTTCCTACACCATTCACTGGAGAGGTCTTAGAAGGGGTGACAGGGTGTAAAATCTATTCATTCACAAATTAATTATTTAGATACCATCAAGTGAGGATTGCATGTGTAAAGATCAGGAGAAGATCACCTTTGCAACTAAATTGGGAAGCTTTTCATACACCATCATGCCCTTTGGATTGAATAATGCACCAGTAATGTTCTTCATGCATAGTGTGTTCAAGAATTCCAAGACTTTATTCACAAGTTTATTGTACAGGTATAATTTGAATTACTGGACCATGTATGGATTGGTAAAATATCATTATGAATATTTGAGATTAATATTTGAAAGATGTCAATAAACTTAAGATCTCATTGAAGATAGTACAGTGTATTATTGTAACTCCACTTTGGCACACTACTTCGGACATATTATTTACAAATAAGGATTATTGGTAGACCCAAGCTAAGAGTTATGGTTATTTTGGGGTTAGAGGAACCAATTAATAAGATTGAAGTGTGCATGGTTATCTTGGGTCACACTAGCTACTACAAAAATTTTATCAAGGGGTATGCAAATATCATTCCACGCCCTTAGAAGAATTACTGAAAGATCCAAAGGAAAGTTTTACTGGGGTGACACACAACAATAGGATTTTGAAACCTTGAAGGATAAATTTAACCACCATGTATATCATATGTTACACATCCCTTGTTGGAACAAGTTACCTTTAAATGTACATGTGGATATCTCTTCTAGTATGGAAATTGGATCAGTAGTCCTGGCGCAACCATGAAAAGGGAAACATTGATCATCCTATTTGATTTACAAGTAGGAAGTTGACACCCGCTAAGACAAAAACTATAACAACTATGGAGTGCGAAGCCTTATCAATGATTTATGCACTTCATAATTTCATATGCATTTTTTATTAGCCACACCATTCATCTTCTATACGGATCCTATGAATATTGAATTACTTGGTCAATAAGCCAATTTTAACAAGGAGCACATTTTTCATTCGATCCTCCTCTTTCAAGAATTTTTCTTCACAATCATAGTGAAAGCCTAGTTAAGAGAAACTTGGGACTTGAATCACTCTGTCAAAGATTTAATCTTAGGAGAGGATGCACAAATCATCGAAGATAATATGTTAGATACACAATTATTTTATATTGAATCACGTGCTCAGCATTAGATTTAGAGGATATTCTCAATGTTCTTGCACACTAGAATTTCTCCATGAAGGAATGAAGACCCTAGAAAATAAAGTAAGTTTCTATCTAATGTAGCATCATATCAAGCTTATTGGAGGAGACATGTACAATATGGTGTAGAGATGAGGACTTAAGTATGGATGTGTTCTAGATCATGATTGCATGATGGTATCATGGAGGAAGCACATGGTGGGATAGTTAGAGGCCACTATGCAAGAAGAAGTGACAGTGCATGCGAGATCTTGTTGGTAGGTCTATGATGGCAAACATTATACAAGTATACAGGAAAGGATTTTTTCAAGGAATCTTGTGATCATTTTCTAAAAAATAGGAAATCCTAGAAATAGAGATGAGATGACATTACGACCTATAGCTAAGTGCAGAATGCTTTTGAGAAATGGTAAATTGACTTTAGTAGGTCCCATTATACCACTTACATGTAGGAAAAGTGTGCACTATATCATAATATGCATAGATTACCTTAACAAGGTGGTCATAGGTTGCATCTATAAAGAATTGCACCATAGTAACAAAAGTAGCTAGGGTTTTTATAGGACAAGTATTATAAGCAAGGTACAGATATCCTGTTGAGTCTTACAAGTGATAGAGGGACTCAGATTCTCTGAATGAGGCTATTATAATTCTATTATTAGCAGTGTTTATGGTGACTCACCATAATACTACCCCTATCACCCACAGGTTGATGGATTTGTTGAGGCCTTCAAAAAGATTCTGGGACAGACACTTAATGTAAGATATGTGATGTTAGAAGGAAAGATTCGGAAGATAAGGTATCATTCAATATCTATGGGCATATATAAACAACCTACAAGCAGGTTGAATAATGCCACACCCTTTTAGGTTGGTGTTTGGAATAGAGGTAGTTTTTAACTAGTTGAGTTCATGGTACCCCTCCCCTACTTATTACACATGTGCAAGATGGATTGGATGATGAGAAAGCATATAGAGGATTGCATTGATAAATTGATGCAGCTAGATGAGCAATGTGCACCATTGTGCATTAGATGGATTCAAAAGATGGAGAAAGAAAGACAGAATTTTTGGCAATGACATGCACATTAAGAAAAAGTCAATTCCTTCACATTAGGGAAAATAGTTCCTCTAGTAGGAATCCAAATCTTATGTACGTTATCCTAGAGAAGTTGAAAGATGTATTGGTTGGGACCCTTTTTAGTAACTAAGATATTGGAATTAGGTGCATGTCAATTACAGGTGTTAGATGATAACTATGTTTTCTGAGTTACTTCAATGGGAGTACATTGAATCCCTACTATAAATAATCCTTCTTTGTGTTTGTAATAAGTCAATATTTCCACTTAGATTCTAGATTTTCCTTTCATGCTTTAATTTTCCTGTGTTTTATTGTAATAAGTGTGTTCGCATGCATGAGATGATTACTATATGTTAAGATTTATGTGTAGAGGATTGTGCATGTTTTTAGTGTGGGGTGAATCAGTGTATGCAAGTGCACACAATGGTAATATGTGATATGGTTATGTCATTATGATGCTTGGTATAGGAACACATGATGGTATGAGATAGGAATGGGTAAGAAAAAAATGTGGTGCATGGTGTGGAAGGATAATGCATAGAGGAAAAAGATATTGGTGTGTAGGTGCTTAATGATGTTGGTGTTTGAAGTTATAATTTTTACTCAGTATAATGGATACTTGTTAGATTAGTAAACCATATGACAGATATGGCTGCACACAGTATAATGTGAGGGAGGAAACATTAAGTTAGAACTACTTGGCAAGTTGGTGTAGAGGAAGAATAAGTGTGTGGCACGAGGAAAATGCGCACGTAAGGAGGACATGTGGCGTAGGAAGTAGTAGTGCACCAAAATATTATGACTGTCGTGCGTGGAGATGAGAAATCGTGGGAGAAAGAAAAAAGAACTTTTAAAGTAAAAATTAGTAGTAGGCAAGGAGAAATAAATGTCAAAAATTTGAGAAAAACTATAAATAGTGCATACGTAAATTTTATTCTTACCTTTCCTATTGATAACTTGTGTGTTTGAGTGAACTAAGAGCTTGTGTGATTAAGTGAAAATAAGAGTTCAAAGTGAAAAATGAACTAAGAAGACAAGATAAATGAGAGTAGAGTAAGAAAGAGTACATGACCTCTGAGTGTCAATATCTCATTTATTGGAAGAGGAAGTACTAAATTGAAAGGTCTAGGAGATAAGACATGGTCAAATATTAGGGTTTGAGCAAGGGTTTGAAGAGTGTGAGTTCACATATTTTGAATTTGTATAAGTTAGGGCACGAGTTATTTTTCATATTGAAAGCTAGATGCACATAATCGAGATAGAAAAAAGTAAGGATTTGAGCAATAAAAGGGATTGATTGAATAATTTGGAATGGTCAAGACTAAATTACATCAAACTTCGAGTAATTTTGAATCTAAGCACCTAGGGCAAATAAGTTTATTAAAGTTTGAAGTTTGAGTTTTTTGAGTATTTGAAAAGTGAAACATAACACCAAAGAAGGATCATCCACCAATCAAGAAATCAGCTAGGAATAAGGGAAAGAAGATACTTATTGTTGATGACACACCAGAGGATTGGTTTTTTTGAGATATATTACCCCCATTAGAGGTGATACTAGGAAAACCATGGGTTTCACACCTAAAAAAATGAAAAATCAGCTATTACAACCATCACACAGAAGCCCACGAAGGAGAGATAAAGAAGGATGTTATGAAAGATTTGGCACATAGAGACATAGCTAAGGGATAATTGGTGATTGACAATGATAATGGTCAAGAAGGACCTAGAAAGTACGTAGGGGTTATTACAGTTGTATGAATTTCCATACATTTTGGAAATCTAGAGTGCCTCTACTAATGGCTCATATCACTGGTTTGTAAGGACTTATTATATTTTAAAGGAATAATAATTCACATAATTGCGCAATTGATTGGGAGAGTGACTAGTTTGCGCAACTCAAGAGCTGAAATTGGGCTAGACTTCGAGGATGATGAGGGAGCAGAGGAAACAACCAAAAGTTTCAACTATAAATAGAGAAATTGGACATTCATCATCACATGCATCACCTATCTAGTCATAAGAGTTGTAACATGCTTTTTAAGTTGTAAATTGGGAGCTTCTGAATAGTGGTTGAAGGTGTATTAGGAAGTGGTTTCATGTCACGCATAAGATGGAACATAATACTATCTATAAAACCATGTTTTACATTGCTAAATGATGCAGTAACATCTTCAAAATACATAAAAATGCAAATATTATTGGGGATGAGGTCAAATTTAGTGTTTTAGAGTGTTTTTAAGTCATGATGAGAGATTTAGGTAGAGTCTTAAAGTTTAAAATTTCAAAATTTTGTTTCCCTTAAAAATGTACTTCAAATCCTAAAAATCATGTAAAAGAGATCAAATTAGGTTTAAAGGAGTTTAAATGGTCTAAGGTGTGTTTATGCATGGGGTAGTGTTTGTCATCCAAAGTAGTTAGGTTTCAAGAAAGGGAGGCATTAAATAAGGGAAGATTCGAATGATGGGAGTTATTTTCCCTCCAATATTAGGTAAGGAGGATGAGAGAGTGGAGTCCTTGTAGAAATGAAGAATAAAGAATGGGAGAAAGGAAGAAAACCTACAATTTTGTAAGAATCACATAGTTATATATATATGAAACTATGTTTTGATGTATTGAATTCTTCAATAGAGTCTTTTGTTTGATTTTTATGGACTCAGAACTATTGAGTTTCTTTATTAATGCATGGAGGATATGTGAAACCATCTCATAAGGTACATTATAAGTTTCAGTTGTGAACTCCCTGTTTCTAGCATAAGTGTTAATGCGTGAGATGGTGTAAAGGATTGGAAACTATGTTTGAAGCCTTAAACCATTGAATATAGACCTAAAATTTGGAAGGAATAATGTTGATAGAGGCCTATAACATATTAAAAAGTAATTTTTAGTTTTTATCAGATAAATTTTTAGATAATGATGAAAGTATTGAAGGAGGTATAAAAACTCATTTGAATTGTGGAGAAACTCATTACCAAGTTTTAGGACAAAAGCGATAGATTTTGCATATAATTTTAAAATGATTCAAAATTTGATTCGTAGGTGAAAAAAGTCATTTTCTAGATGTTTTTTTAATATTTTCAATTGATTTTGAGTATTTTTATAGTTGTGAAGTATTTTCTATCTAGACTAAGAATGCATGTGGACTGTTTGAAGTAATGTTTGCCCAGGAAAATATTCATAAATTTTAAATTCCATAATGAAAATGGATGAAATTTGGAACATATGTTCCTTTTAGATAATTATAAAATATATCAAATTTGTAGAGTAATTGGCCTTGTATAGAAAATATATATACATGACAAAAATTTGTTGCAGATTGTTTGTTCTTGAGAGCACAAATTGGTAGTTTTGAAAGTAAGATAAGTGAAAAGTGAGTTTTAAATCCTTTTGAAGTAAAATTATTGATTTATATAAAAAAATTTGTGAATGAGGAACAAGGCACAAGGTTGACAGAGGTCATTATGTGCTAAAATACCAAAAAACTTCTTGTTTGAGTGAAGAGCTAGTGAAGAGAACTAGTAAAGAGACAGGTGAAGAGAAAGTTGAACAAGGTAACTGAAAAGTGAAGTTACGTGATGAAAAGTGATTGTCTTGATTAGTTGAAATGACATTGTATGTAGGGTATGAGGCTTATATAATAATGGTAATGGTGTTGAGATAATCCACTCAAAGTGAAATAGGTGAAAATTGCATGATAAAGCCATTTTAGGCTACTTGGTAATGATCCTCCTTGCAGAGATTTGAGTTAGAGGTTGTTGTGTTGATTCCTCCTAAATTATTGAATGCATGATGAAATATTTAAATCTCTCTGCATCATTTTGGTATCAGATCTTTAGGATATTAATTGATGAATATTGAATGAATGTTATTTATGGATAACAAATACATTATGAGTGTGTGTAGTGAATGAAGTGACAGGTAAAGATAAGAGTGAGAAGAAGTGAAGTGTGAGAGTGAAAGAAGAGTGTGAAGAAACCAAGAGACCATGTTGAAATCCTAGGTGAGGTGTAGAAGATATAAGAAAGGTGAAGATAACTTGCTTAAGAGAAGAAGAAAAGAGAAAGATGGAAAAATAAGAGATAGTAAGAGAGTTGTTGAAGGTGATTAGCCACAAGATGAAACAAGAAGAGATATAAAGAAATAAGAAGCCAAGAAGAGAGAAGCAACAAGAAAAAATATTGGATGGAGAAAGAGTTGACAAAGTTGAGAAAGGATATGGAAAAACTTGGAGAATTGATGAGAAATGAGAGTGATAATGATTAAAAAAGGATTGGTTGTGAGATGAGAAAGAGAGGTAAAGTGGCCCTTAAAGATCTGCTTGTGAGAAGGAATCAGAGAATGTAGTTGAGAAAGAGGATCAAAAGTGAAGAAATGAAGTTGAAGATAAGAGGAAAAGAAAGAGAAATATGGTAGCAGAAGAGGTGAATTAATATAAGATCCAAGAGAGATATCTCAAAATAATTCAAGAACCATAGATACATAGTACCTAAATGGATGCAAAAACCAGCAGCAAAGAAAGAAGAGATCAAACCAAAGCAAATGAATGAAAGGTCAAGAGAACAAGGACAACGAAAACAAGAGAAATCAAGCTTCTTAAGGAAACAAGCAAAGCACAAAGAGATGAAGATGGTATGGAAAAGAAAGAGCACAAGCATGGAGTAGGAAAGAGTGAGTGAATTTCCTCATAGAAGAAAAAATTGTAGAGGTCAAAGAAGAGATAATTCTAAGGTAAGAAAATTGATGCATATTGATACTTCATTGAAACATGAAAGACAAGGTGACTCTAATGCATAAGCATGACATGGGAATAGAATAAATGAAAATCAGTTTTGCATGGATGAGGTATGATGATCTACTACAAGAGTTTGTTAGATGAGATGGATGGAAAGGAGAAAATTACAAGTATAGATGAAGAATTGATGGCTTCTAATGAAAATAATGATTCAAATGAAGGACAAGGAAGATTTAGGTACATGTATATGGATAGCTTAGTATGGTGAAGAACATGAGAAAGTAAGAAAATAAGTAAGAAAATGCATATTTTGGCAAGGAAAGTCATGAGAACATGATGGACATGAGTTATATAGATGGATGAAGGAAGGTGATAAAAGATGAAGAACAATATTTTTTTGTCTATTGTATTGTTTTTTGTGTAGGTACAAAGATGAAACCATGAATATATGATGAAGGTGAAGATGGAATCAAGAAGAAAGAAAGCAAAGTGAAGGCAAATGGAAGGAAAAAGAGAAATATTTGGGACACGGGTGGACATAAAGCAAGTCAAGGATAGTGAGAGTGAGGAAAAAGACTAAAAATAAGAAAAGAAGATGAATAATCTGGCTATAAAAGAAAGTACATAGACACTTTTTCTCCACCTTGGGAGTATGATGCAGGGGACATCTTAAAAATACATAAAAAATGAAATTACTTAATCATAGTGATTTTTGAGGTCAAGTTAAGTGTTTTAGAGTGGTTAAAGTCATGAGAGAGAGATCTAGGAGGGTAAAAGTTTAAAATTTCAAATTTAGTGTTTCCCTCCAAAATGTAATTCAAATTTTAAAGGCTTATAAAAGAGATCAAAGTGGATTGTAAGTGAAAGGAGAGAGTCTGAGTGGTTTTCAAGTGAATGTGTAAGTGGGTTAGTGAAGTCCTAGGGTGATGGTATGAGTTATGAAATGATTAAAAAGATGTAAAATGCCTCATAGTGTTGAAAAGGAATATGATGAGTCATCCAAAGTAGTTAGGTTTCAAGAAAGGGAGGCATTAAATAAGGGAAGATTAAAATGAATGGAGTTAGTTTCCCTCTAAGAGGAGGTAAGGAGGATGAGAGAGTGGATTTCTCAAAGAAAATAAGAATAAATAATGGGAAGAAGGAAGAAAATCTGTGATTTTGTAAGAATCACATAGTTATATGTATATGAAACTTTGTTTTGATGTATTGACTTCTTAAATATAGTCTTGTGTTTGATTTGTATGGAATTAGAAACATTGATTTTCTTTATGAATGCATGGAGGATATGTGAAACCATCTTATAATGTCCATTAGAAGTTTCAGTCATGAACTCCTTGTTTCTATCATAAGTGTTAATGCATGGGATTGTGTAAAGGATTAAAAACTATGTTTGAAGCCTTAAACCATTGAATCTAGACCTAAATTTTGGAAGGAATAATTTTGACAGAGGCATCAAAAGGAATTTTGAGTTTCCATTGGATAAATTTTGAGATAATGATGACATTTTTGAAGGAGGTATGAAAACTCAGTTTGAATTGTGGAGAAACTCATTACTAGGTTTTGGGACAACATAAATAACTTTTGCATATAATTTCCAAATGATTCAAAATTTGGTTTATAGGTGAAAAAGGTAATTCTAAATATGGGTTTTTAATATTTTACATTAACTATGAGTATTTTTGGAGTTGTGAAGTATTTTCTATCTGGATTGAGAATGCATGCAAACTGTTTGACATAATGTCTTCCCGGTAAAACAATCATAACTTTTAAATTCCATAATGAAAATGGATGAAATTTTGAAAATATGTTCCTTGTAGATACTTATAAAATATATCAAATTTTTAGAGAAATTTTAATTGTGCAACAAAATATATACATGACATAAATTTGATACAGACTGTTTGTTCTTGAGAGCACAAATTGTTATTTTTGGGTAAGATAAGTGAAAAGTGAGTTTTTGATCCTTTTGAAGTCAAATTAGTGATTGATATAACAATTTTTGTGAATTAGTAACAAGTTACAAGGTTGAAATAGGTCATTGAATTCTAAAAATACCAAAATTCTACTTGTATGAACAAGGAAATCAAGAGAGCTAGTTAAGAAAGGTGAAGGGAAAACTAAGCAAAGGTAAGTGTTAATGGAGTTGTATGAAAAGTGATAATTTTGTTAGTTGAAATGACATTGTATGAGTGTTATAAACATGGTAAGGTGATTAAATAAGCCATTCAAGGTGGATAAGGTCAATTATTGCAAGATTTAACCATTTGAGGTTACTTGCAAAGATCCTCATTTGTAGAGCTTGGTAGAGGTTATTGTTTTGATTCCTCTTAACTCATTTAATGCATGATTAAATGTAATTTTATTTGCATCACTAAAGGAATAATTTAGGAATAAATGGTCTAGGACAATAAAGGAGAGAAAATAACCTAGAGATCAATTCTTTGGTTTATTTTATTTTAGTATATTGAGGTACCAAATGGCTTGAAAGATAAAATATTGATATATATAGTCGATAACAAGTCACCAATAGAAAAATTTGTAGTATTTACATGTGATGGGGAGATAACAAGCCCTTGTAAACTATGTATCGATAAGTGGTACAAACGAATGTACAACATTCAAAAATGAATGGCATGTACCCAAGGAGTTTCCATCACTAATTTATGGAAAGGCACAATTCACTATATACCAAATATTATACCTTGTTAGGATCATGCTCAAAAATGGAGAAATGGGCCCATGGTGTAAATTTCCTTTTTACTTCATAGAAAAATATTTCTAGGCTATGGTAAACTATATTCAGGAAGCATATAAGATAAATTTTGATGTGGATAGTGTTGATTCAGACTATCATACACTGTGTCACAACCTTTATTTATTCATTGAGGTCATCATATCTAGAGATAATAGAGTATGAAAATATGGACCTTAGCCCCACGACCATTGTATTGGGTAAGAAAGTAATTAAGGTATTCATCTTTGTCAGGCCTAAGATGAAGGATACGAAGTACCTCAATGAATAAGATATTCATCTCCCGAAGCCCCCACAGAAAAAGAAGACTGTGGGAGTGTCAAAGAAAAGGTGTGATGATAATCCTTCCCAAGAAGAGGATGAGAAAGAAGATGAAGTAGATGAGGAGGAAGAAGAGAATGTACTTGACCAAAGCTAAAGATAGAAAATACAACAAGAGGATAGAGATTAGTAAAGGTGTGAGTACTTTAGAGGTTTCTAAGAAGTCACCATCAGTCTCACAGAAGAAGAAAACAAGTCCACCAAATAAGAAGAAACCAATGTGGTTTCTAGTGAAGAAGATGAAGTGGAATTAGAGAAGAAGGTGACTGAAGAGGAGGTGGCACGAGAAAAATATCCCTCAGTCATCCATAAATTGGATGAAGAACCTAACGAATGTTGGTTAGGGAAAATTCTAAGTACCCATAATATATAGATTCAATGTGCATGGGCACATGTGCAAGGGAAAATAGGTAGCGCGCAATGGGCATAATCATTAGAGGTACAGGTTGGCACAGGAGACTGCACATGCATAGGAAAAGAGAACAAGGACTTAGACGTTTTCTGAACCAAGGCTAAAAATAGGAAAATCAAGATAAGTTAGTGGTCAAGAAAAGGATATTTGTGGAAAAATCACATGCATATTAAATATAAAATCGCACACATGGAGAAGGCTATTAATAGGATTAAAACAAGGTTATATTTAGGACAATCCATTATTGGCCATCTTTGTAAAAGCATGAAAGTGTTGTACAGATGGCTATGTTTAGGAAATAAACACATGCAAGATATTCTTGTGAGGACACATATTATTAGGAGAGTGCATGGGTGGTGAATGGAATGTCCCCACCCATATATATACTTGATGTAGGTCATTTTTTGAAATAGTTATTTTATTCTTTAGCACAATTATGTTATTTTTATACATATCTAGGGTTCAATGCTTGTACGCATGGTCTAACACACTAGTGTAATGAATATTATATGTATTTAGCTTCAGTAATGTAATGAATTTAGTTTCTAATGGTTTTTTCATGTAAATGTGCAACAAGAAAATTCCCAATTGTCAAGCATGACAAAAATACCCTACCTAAAAAATTTAGCCCAAAGGGCATTATAAGTCCTCCTTCATATTACCCTAATCCCTTAGTCATTCCTATCCCATTTCTCTGAGTGGTGTAATTCATCATGTTGGTATTTCCATAGTTGATTTATGGGTATCCAGTCATTTCAAATGCTTTTAAGACAAGATCCATCAAGACATGCCTTTTAGAAAGCTTTAGGAAAGGCTATTCCCTAGCCTTATTGAAGTTGGTACACACCCTCTGGAGTGAATTGAAGAGACTAAACTCATCAAGGAGGTTTATCATAGAGAAAATAACATTTTTCAATCATTTTTGGAATATTCGGGGAGGTTCTAGATGTTTTGGAGTAGTTCCAACCAAAGTGGGTCTTTAAGGCTTCAGTAGTGCACAATGCAAAAAATATCCCCCAAGCTTGAGGAAGGGATTTTGGGAGCTTTGGAAGAATTTAGGAGTCAAAAAATTATCTTTGTAGAGGTATTTTAAATTCCTATGGGATGGTAATATCATATTCTTCACAATACCTCGGCGCTTTATGTCCATAGCCAGTGTTTTACATGCACAATCTTGGAGCCTGAGCAAAAATCCTATTTTTTAGGGATCATATGGTATAATAAAGATATTATAACCTAACCATTGGATTAATAATTTCATTTAAAGGAGGAATCATATAAAATTTTAAGAAAAAACTCCTTCAGAATCTCAATATATGGTCCTGACAGGAAGCTCCCAAAGGTAAAGCTTCAGGAGTTAATCAATTTTTGAGTGGGAAATCCAACCAATGGGAGTGTCACACTTTTTTGCACAAAGTTAAAAAATCCTTGGTGTATATGGTGCAATAAAACATACCCCCACCCTTCTTAAGCTCTCAATCACCCATGTGTCCCAATCTTAGCCCCAGTGAGAAGGCAGTCAAAAAAATTACCTGATCTTTGGTAGATGATTTCGGGAGTTGTGTAAGGAGTAAGGAGGAAAATAAATAATTATTGGAAATATAATAGAATAATATTCAAGGAGGATCATAATATTTTCCACAAAACATGGAAAATTTATAGGGGAGCTCATTATTTTTAGGGACAGGTAGTGATCATGATCAAAATCAAGAAATTTCAAGAAGTTTCAGGCCAAATTAAGGCATGATACCACCACCATTGGATTAAAAAGGAATATTTCATGAAAATTCATATAAGGAATCAACAAAAATTCCTTGAGGAACTCAATATACGGCCTTGAAAAGTTCCTCCACAAGGTAAAGGAGTTAGTCATTTTTTGGTGAAAATTTGGACCAATGGGGAGTGACACACTTTTGTGAACTAAGTACATAAAGGAATTAGTGAAATTGGTGAAATAAATTTTTCCACCCTCACATTTAATCCCATGGATCCAAATATGTCCAATTTTGAGCCCCTTTTGCAAGTTTAAGCCACCAAGCTTCTTCTCCATGCTCACCACTCCATCCAACCACGAAGTGCCACATGGCCCACTAGGTATGGGGCATACTTTTTTGCACCAAGTCCACTAATAACTTGGTGAAATTGTTTCAAAAAAATTATCTCCTTCCTAACCATTAAAAATATGGAAGTATTTTCATATTTGATGTTGTTTCTTGTTACTTCCAATGTTACCTGTGTGTATGCTCATGAAAGCCCCAACAACCAGAATTTCTTCACCCTATCATTACTGATGCTTCCAAAACCTTGGTGCTACCTTTGAAATATATATTCAATCATTCCAAAATGATGTAACATGAATAAAAAAATAATTCTTAGCAAAAAAACATAACTACATGCTTCTAGAAACCCTTGGCTCCAAAACCTCAAATTGCTCATAACTAATGAACCAGTGATCGAATCTTCATGAAATTTTGGAAAAAAAATATTCATCCAAATGAATTCAAGCTGAAAAAAACCAATCCTTGAGATATTTCCCTAATTTTTAATGGCATCAATTTTAATTTTTTTCCCTAGGATATTCTTCCTTCATTTGTAGTCAATCCAGGAAGCAGGTTGACTTGATAATTTGTGTAGAGCATCCAAATCAAAAACCTAGAAAGAATTCAGAGTTTTATCATCAATTCAAACTGGTTATTTTCATCTTCTAAAAATATAAAAATTTGTTAGTTCACACTTTCCATTTTTAGTAAGTTTCCAAAAACAGAAAACTCCCTCTATAAAAGAGAATAGTGAAAATCATACAAATAGAAAACTAGGGCATGCGGGTCAAAAAGTCAAAAAGAAAAAAAAGTAACTTTCCAAAAATGAAAATTTATTTGAATTGACCTCAAAAAATATGTGATAAGCTTGGAATGTGAAGGAAACACCTTACTATAAGCAACAAGGTGAAAAAGTGACATTTCCCAAAATAACAACTCATGGGATCTAGTTTCAAAAAATAGAAGTTTTTGGTCCCGAGAGAAAAATGTTGCTACCATCTCTGTAGTAAAATATATTATTTCTTTTCACCACCATGAATTTCAAGTTCTCTGGTTAATTGATCCAAGGATATTTGATCAAATTGATCTTCTCAGGACAAGAAGAGGTAATTCATAGCATTATCATCCTATGTACAAGAATTTCCCATGGATCATCTAAAACCCACCTCAAGAGATCTCAACATTGTCTTTTAACACTCATTTGATGGTATAGTTTTTCCATGAATTGTGTGTGAGGAGGATGTTATGATCATCATCATTCGATTATCAATAGTGTGCTTCATAGAAATTTTCAAATTAGCATGGTAGCGTAATGGATAGTCATCGCAAAGATTGGTTTCCATATTCACCTTTTCTACAATAGATCTTCATGGATAATGTCCATAGTCATTCAAATTATCTTTCAAAAGTGTTTCTAAACACTCAATTAAATGTGTCTATGTATCGTATGAATAAGAAATCATAAATTTGTTATCAAAGATCCATTTCTAGAAAGGTTCATGCATTTTCAAAGCCTATTTGAAGTCGAATCTTTACCAAATGGAAGGGACTTAGCCAAAATACAAGGAAAGCAGAGAAGGCTCGCAGATGATACCAAGTTTCAAACCATCAAAACTCCAAAAATGAAATGAAGGCTTAAATTCTTAGATTCCCGCGGGGGTTTCCACGTGGAGAAAAATATAAGGGCCCTGCCTAAAAGAGAGTTTTAACGTTATATGTAGCAAGGTCCTTTCCTTTCCTAAAGGAATAAAATGGCGTGATCGCAAACAATGCTAAGTTTCGAATCATCAAAATTCCAAAAAGATAGAGGGAGGAGTGAAATCCCAAACCCCACAGGACTTCTACTTGGAGTCAATAATAAGGGGCCCACCAAGAGAGGGTCCTTGCATTAATGTGCAATGAGTCTCATTATGAACTTGGGAAAAATAAAAAGGGTGCCATGTGTCACAACAATCTTGCATCTTTTCTAATGTAATACTATGCACAATTGTCAGAGTAATATATGTCGTAAAGTTCTTTTTGTTCATCATTTTCATATCGTTATTGACTTTGATCACCTTTATTTTTACATAGAAACTGTGAATCTTCCTATTTTGTTTCTATATTTGAAGTTGTGCTTGAGTAGTTTGAGGTAGTGTTCTATGTGAATATTTTTTGACCTGTGGTGTATTTCGATCACCCTTTTCATTCGTTCACCATTTCCCTTTTTCAGATAGTTGTGGTCTCTATTGATCTCTTGGAAGGCTTGTTTAGCACATCACCCCCTTTAAATTCATGTTTTGTTTCATTTTTATAATCCTCGTCTCACACTAGAAAGAAGATCCAACTTCTTTAAAATCTACAGGTCTCCTTAGGTCGCACGTCCCACTAACCTAAGGTTTCCTATGACTCTGAGGGTCCATCCGCCAAGGATGATCATCAAAATTTTTTTTGGAACGCCTGGTGGGATGACTCAGAGTGATATTTTATCATGGCATCAACTCACTCTATTCTTGATAAAGTTTAATCTTCAATAAAGATGGTTGTGGAGCACATCCAATGAATCCACATGGTCTAGAAAAATCATTACAAATGCTCGCAAACCTCCATCTCATCCATTTCCATTCATATTTCTTTCCATGTCTTTTGTTTCTCTTCATCCTATGAATTCATGTAATCATGAATTAATTACCACTAAAGGATCATCCCTTTGTCCATCTCCAAGCCACCCATTACACCCTCCCCCTTTCTTCGAGTAGTTATACCCCCTGTACCACTAAGTAATGGATCCAAATCCAAAAGAAGAGGAGCATATTGTGGGAAGTGATATAGGATCATGAGGTTTGTATCACAAGCTAAGTAGAAGAGAGGTTGTATAAGTTTCCTTTGTTTTTCCTCCCCACAAAGCATCTCCGTTGGAAAAGATTTTATCAACAGGCTTCATACTGTAAGATAGAGCCACATATGATGGAGAATTTATAGACTCAAAAATCATCATACAAAATCATAAACCTTTGACAGAGAAGGAAGAAGATAAGTTTGAGTGGTTATCATATTTTGGGGGATGGCTCAATAAAGAAGGGTCTAGAGAAATAAAAATATTCGCCACTCCATCAATCACACAATAAAGGCAGCCTTCCGCTCACAATAGCTCCCCTAGGACTTCTCCTAGGACTTTAGAAGAAAGTATTATTGATAGTTTTTTCCTTTCAATCAAAGAGCCTGGATTCAATGACAAAGCTACTAAAAATAAAGGAGAGGGTCAAGATGACACCCTTTAGAGAAGCCTACAAAAAATCCCCGTTCCAAAAGATGCAATCCAATAAAATGAGTAGAAGCGAAGATTCAAACCGTATCCAGCCAAATAATGGTTCTCCTCAAGACCAAGGGAATCCTCAACACCAGTCATGCTCAATGCAAAGCATGAGGATAATTTTCAAGACCTAGAGAGTCAGCTACAACACCTTCAACCAAGAGAGAAACATCTAAAGGAGGTATTCATTTTGTTCACTGATATTGAGGGTGGAAGAGTGAAATGTAATTTTTCACTCTTTTTATAAGCCATATCAATAGCTAAATTAATTTTATGGCCTCACTTCATAAGAAAAGGAAGCTATTTTCCATTCCCTATGTTGGGTTTTTTTTAGTTTGTACCAAACCAGTTAGATTAGGAGTAAGAGTAGATCATTTTTAGAAAAAGAAGTGCTTGCACACACTCTGCATGACTCATTCGAGACATTTGTGTTTTTTGTTTTGTATAGTCCCATGCTTATATTATTCTATCAAGGATGCACCAGATCCCATGAAGACTCTGGCTTGATGAAGAATTCACAGTTGGTTGAGGTGGTTGCAAGCTTCACTTTGAGAAAATGTATTGAAACTAAAATAAGTCAGAAGATTCTGTTGGCTATCTCTTCAATTTTCTACTATCACAAAAATAAATTACGAAGGTTTTTTCATGAGAGTAGGAAGGCTAAAGAATCAGCTAGTGACTATGAAGGCTCCAAAACATCCGAGAAGTGTTATGGGCTTAGATTCAAAGTGGTTTCGAAGCACAATTCTAGATCAGATTAATAATGGGATATTTTGGGTTCAGTAGACTAATGGTCCTTGTGAGTCACCAAACTATTATCTAAATTCCATAACCAGAAAGTTTGCTATGTTTTTGAAGCCTACTTAGAGTCGAATATTTGCCGAATGGAAGGGACTTTGCCAAAAGACAAGGAAAATAGAGCGGGTCGAAAACGATGCCAAGTAACAAACCATTGTAACTCCCAAAGTAAAAGGAATGCGTAAATTCTCAGAAGCCCGTGGGGTTTCCACATGGAGCCAAATATAAGGGCCCCTCCTGAAAGGGAGTTTTGATGTTATATATAGCAGGATCCTTTACTTTCCTAAAGGAACAAAACAACGTGCTCACAGATGATGCCAAGTGTCGAACAATCGTAATTCCAAAAAGACAGAGGGAGGAGTTAAATACCAAACCCCACGAGACTTCCACGTGGATAAAATAATAAGGGGCCCACAGAGAGAGGTTCTTCATATTAATGTGCAATGAGTCTCATTACAAAGTTATGAAAAAGAAAAAGGGTGCCACATGTCAGCTCAGTGTACTTTCAAACCCTGAAGGGTAGTAGAAGTTTTAAGGATGCACATGTTTCCCACATGGATTTGAAAAGAAATGGACTTTAGTTTCGAAGAAGATCACAAAAGGTGACAAGACATGTATCATGTATGAGTGTTTATGAGACTTATCTGTAAGATTTAATTGCTAATGATTTTTTCAAAAGGTCAGAGACAAAGGGTCATTTATCCTGTCATTTCAGTAGTGAATTAATGTGTAGCCCCATGTAAAGAATTCCAACCTATGAAGACTCAAGTTATTCATTTTTATTCAAAGGGATGTTTCATTATAGTGACAAAATATGTGTCGTTTGAGTCATGAGGCCGAGAACCAATGTACAAGGGATAGAAATATTTGGCTATGTAATAAAGAGCCAAAGGGATTTTCCTCAAAAGGTGAGTCCATCTCAAAGCATTTGGTTGCAGGATAGTGAAGATGCATTAAATAGGAATGGTTCTCACGCTTTAGAAGGGGTAGATAATGAGAAAGTTTGAGAAAGATCTCAAGAAATATATTCCATTCACTTCACTCCATTTATCATAATTAAAATAAGTTGGAAGGAGGTGTAGGAGGGATTTTTATATTCTCTTCCTCCTATATATATGGTAAGCATATAGTGATAAATATATAGAGAGAGAGTTAGTTTATAGATATGAGAGTCATTTGGTTTCTTCTTTGTCTCAAGTCCCCCTTTTGTAAAAGACAGGGGTCTGAAGCTCTAGCCTTCTTCCTGGGTTTTGTAACATCAATATTGCCTCTTTTCTAATGTAATTATGTGCAAAATTGTTGGATTAATATATATGTCCTTCGGTGCTTTTTGTTTATCATTTGCATATCTTTATTAACTCTGATCACCTTTCTTTTTACATAGAAATTGTGCATATTCCAATGTTTTTGCTATCTTTGAAGTTGTGCTTAAGTATTTTGAGGTAGTGTTCTGTGTGAATCATTTTTGACCTATGGTACATTTTGATCACCCTTTTCAATCATTCACCATTTCCCTTTTTCAGACAGTCTTGGTCTTGATTGATCTCTTAGAAGGATTGTTTAGCACATCACCCCATTTAAATTCATGTTTTTTTTTGTTTTTGTAACCCTCATCTCATACTACAGAGAAGAGCCAACTTCTTTAAAATATAGAGGTCTCCTTAGGGTGCATGTCCCACAAACCTAAGGTTTCCTAAGAATCTGACAGTCTATCCACCAAGGATGATCATCAAAAAAATCATCATTGGAAAAGGGGTAAACTTTTCAAAGGTATTTAGAGGAGAAATCTTCATCAATGTGGAGAATTATCAATGTCAAAGTACTTCTTTCAAGTTTCATGAATACATCAAAGCTTTCAATTTGATCATCACGACAAGTGGATTTCCTTCATCCCATCCCTCCTCCTCTCCTTCTCCCTCTTTCTTATCTCTCCTTTCTAATTCTTCATTGGTGTTCATCATTGTATTTTGTCTTATTCACTTAAGTGACATACTTTAAAATTGTAAAATTATTTTCTCAAAATTATACAAGAAATATTTAATTTAATGGCACATGAAAGGTCACAAGTTGAATATGGAAATGAAGAGTTATATGAGGGAGATGAGAGATCAATCCAAAATTCTAGAAATTGGGATGGATTTTCCATTCCAAAGGATCCTAAAAATTACATCTTGAAATTTGTATTCTTAAAATTATGTAATTTGTAGCAATAGTGTATTGTAATATGTTGTTGGACATTGTGTTATCAAAATACATGAAATAAATATACATTTATTCTACATGATTTCTTATTTTCCCTTTCTTTGTACAACTTGTGTAAATGTTAATCAAGGAATAGAGTTTCAGCTTTCCAAGATGTATGAATGTGTGCAGCTTTGTATGCATGGTTTCCTCTAATCATTGAAGAAATAAACATAGTTATTATAAGAATATTTTGTTTCTTCCACTTCCCTCTCTCATGCACTTTGCAAGTATAGTGATGCAAGATATTTATATCTGAGAACTTGGTGTCTCGGGTTGTCCATCTCACTAGATAGTTTCATCGTTCTTTCCTCTATATTAAATTTTAAGCTACTTTGGTTACTGCATGTGAGCTCTGAAATCTACTCACGGAAGTAATCTTCCTTTCCTAACTTCCATAATTTCCCCTCATCATTTTAATTTCCTCTCTTGTACCCCGTATAAGAAATTTTCTACAGGTTCAGTGGAGTTTCCCTGTGTGATCCCCGACCAATTTTTCCACCCATGACATTTAGATATAATTAGAATTAGTTTACTTTGAGTAGTGGGAGTTGCACCTTTCAATGCATAGGGGCATATTCTCATGAACATTGGTGGAGAAACCTAATATTTCCACCCGAAAATGTTTCTCACCAATATTTTTTGGTGACTCAATTGGGGAGATATTTTCCCAAGTGCACCCAAAAAGGATCTCTGCCCAAAAAATACAAAAATTATATATTCAAAAAATAAAAAATTTAAATTGCTAAAGAAAATCATTTTTAAAGGTGATTCCATCTACGAAAAAACTCCTATCATGTTCTTTTCCTGTATCATAATGAATAAATTCCGAGATTAAAGTGAAGTACCAATGAGTGAAAATGAAGAAGAAGAAGAATATGGTTTCTAAGAAATCAAGATTGTTGATTAACCATGGTTCTAGACCAATTCTCATAAGAAGGAGAATTCAAGAACAATAAAAGGGTCTTTTACTTCAAGAAATAATATGCAGTTAGACATAGAAATTACTGATGAAGAATAAAGTAGCGAGCTGTTGAAGAATATTCAAAAAAAATAAAATATAATGTGTGAATCCCAAGAATAAGCCAGGGGTAATACTCTTAATCATGCACAACTAAATGAAAATATTGTGGCCATGTCTTTCATTTCCCTCCCTTGGGATTATTTCCTTCCACATACAAATGATGACAAAGCATCCTAGAGAAAGGAAGAAGAAGAGGATATTTTTCCTATGGAGGAAGATCCCAAGGGTCATTCGTACTATAGAGTATTGTTCCCTGGAAGGTTTCTTAATGTTGCTGAATAAGATATTATCCTTGAACCTTCTGATGAAAATTAGACCATCACTATAGAGGAGGATGAAGGAGAAGGTGGTGCAAGATCCACTGAAGAAGACTTTTTCATCCTCACATAGCTCACTACAAAATTAAGAACATTGTCTTTCTTCTGTCGCTCTATAGATGACTTCCTCACATATGGTGATGAAGAAATGAACACTTTGAAAAGAGAATATGTGGAAAGGCTCCAAAACATGATAGAAGGAAATTTTGATCCTGAAGCCTATCATGAAATATGGAGGTACGATTTGGCTCTACAGAGACGGTATGAACACCTTGAATCACTTTGCATTGTCAAGAATGAGGACGCTTAAGAAGATCCCGATGACTTTTTGTACTATGAAGTGTTCATCTTTAGAATATTTCTAGATGCTTATGAGTAATGTATTCTCCCTTAACCCTCTATTGAAAATAAAGGAAATACATTTTAAGATGATGAAAGATACATGGAGGTGGAACCACCATTCATGAATTATTTTTGTCTCAAATCACAACACATTGGAGGAGAAATCGAATCAAGAGAGGAATATTCTTGTTCCATGATGGATAATTCAATGTTTTATAGAGACTCCACTAATAAGAAAGAAGTACAAGATGACCAGTTTAAGGTAACCATGGATAATATCCTTTCATATTTTGATATTTTGATTAGTGATAGAATGGAGATATGCAAAGAAGCTCAAGATAACCATCATGCACCCTAGAGTATAGAGGATGAATTCAAAATGATCATGGAAAATCTTCCTTCCTATTTTGGTTCTTCAAGTGATGTAGAGATGTTGAATGAAGAAATGAATATATTTGAAGAATCAAATTCCCTTACCGATTCAATCATGGATGATCAAATGGAAGAGGCCCACTTATTTTTTTAATTAAAGGAGATTGAATAACTTGAGTACAACCTTTTATCACCCAAGGAGTAGAATGATCATCATAATGAGTATGAAGTATTTCATTATCCACATGAGAAATAGTATTTAATGATGGATGATCAAGATAGAATTCAAAATTATTTCCATATTTCTTCCCAAATATGAATCTCTTCTTCCCACCAAGGGGATGATGAAATGCATTTTTAGATTGAAGGAGTTCCTTTCTCACAAAGCATGGACCTATTCTCCTTGTAAGAAGGTGTTGTGAATCAAGTATGTTTATGATTGCAAGAAAGTGAATATTGGGAAACTTAAAGCATGGAAGAAGTGAATGAGGATGTTTCAAATGAATCATGGTCCCATATGGATCATACTTTTAATAATCTCTTGGAGGTAAAACACAAAGATTCTTCAAATGAGGATGAATATGAACCTATAGATAGCTCAGAAATTCCATCTGTGTAAGACATACTAAAGGCTATAGAAGAAACTAAAGATCCTCAACTTAGTATTGAAATTTTAACCTAGTTTATGGAGATGCAATAAAGGGATGAATCTATTTGTGCTTCTCATTTTAATACAGAAATGTTTGATGTTGAGATAAATCAAATGAATGAACTTGATGTCTTCCTTGGCAAGAGAAAATATGAAAGTATGTATTTTTCTTTCACATAATGTAAAGAGGTTTGTGAGTGTAAAAGAAGGAAGGTTTCGGAATATTTTTTTAATATTCTCAATCTTGAAGGAAACATCCCTATCATGAAGGAAGATAGTAAGGAAAATTCTAAGTTGATCTGCATTGAAGAAAGTTTTTTTTGAAAAAAAAAAAAATGCAAGATTCTTGGGAGTGTGTTCAATTTCAACTTATACCCACCACTTTGGGATGCTCCACCAGTGTAGAAAAAAAATTCATATGGAAAATTCCACTTGAGCATAAATAATTATTGTATAAATAAATTGAGGGTTATAAATTTGTAAATGATACCAATATGGACTTTGAGTGTGCGGATATCAACAACAATGATTCCAGATAACAAAGTGATTCCAGATAAAAAAGTGAAGTTGTGCATCGGTCTTATGGAAGAATTCAAAATTATATTGCACTCACCCCACAAGCTCCAATGTGTTTTGAAAATGTTTTCATGCTTCATCAAGCTCTCAAGGATAATGAAGACATTCGGTCCAATGATATGGTACACATTCTAGAAAACACATGCTTAGAGAAAAAAGAGGGATACTCAAAGAAGTTGTTGAATGGGAATAAAATCCATTTTTTCTCACTCCTTCTGAGTTCCTTGCTAATGTAGGAGCTGATTTAAAGTTTTAATTTAAATAGGATGAATGTATTCATGACAAGATCAATCTTCCCACTCTTAAAGACATGGATGAACAAGGTCTCATGATCATAGGGAAGTAAGTAGAAGCATTAAGGTATAAGAGTTTTGAGAAAGTGACAAAGTGTTCATTTGATGCGAGAATTTTTTTTGTGTAGTATGAATATGAAGATGGAGTTATGGTCATCCTTATTCTCAAGCCATGAAAATCCATTAAAAAATCATGGTTTGATCAAATAAGAGTTTTTGTGCTTCAAAGGTCAAATTTTAATCCGTTGTTTCATGATGGCATGTACTTATCTCAACATATTGTCACATATGTGTATATTCTTTCATCGCCTCTATAAATATCCCTCCCTGTACTATAGTATCCTCTTTTTTGTTGTGTTTTTTGCTTTGGTGTGTTTCCCTTTTTTTGTGTTTGTGTGTGTGTGTGTGTGTTCAATAAAACAAGTTGTGTAGTATATTTTTGTGGTCACTCTAAATCCCAACGGATAAGGTGTTGATAGGTAAATTTAAATTGATATTCTAGAGATCTCATTTTATGTCCTCACTCTACTTGATCCACAACATGTCTCCAAGCTAGAGCCAGTTGTTGTCATGCAAATGTACAACAATAAAATTCCCAATTTTCAAGCATGACAACCATAACCTACTTGAAATTTTTTAGCTCAAAGGTCATTCTAAGCTCTGCTTCATATTACCCTAATAATTGATGCAATCCTATCTAATCCATCTAAGTGTTCCAATGCATCATGTCAGTATTCCCATAGGTGATTAAGGGGTATCCAGTCGTTCTAAATTATTTCAAGACAAGATCCATCAAGACATGCCTTTTAGGAAGATTTAGGAAAGGCTATTCCTTATCCTTATTGAAGTTGGTACACACCCCCAGAAGTGGAATAAAGGGCCAAAAATATCATGCATGTGTATCAAAGATATAAGAACATTGTGAAATCCATTTTAGAAGATTTTGGGAGGTTCTGGGAGTTTTGGAGCAGTTCCAGCCAAAGTCGGTCTTGGAAGCTTAAGAAATGCACAGTGTAAAAATAGCCCTCGATCTTCTGGAAGAGATTTTGGGAGCTACAGAAGGAGATAGGATTCAAAAAAAATATCGTAGGAAACTTATTTTAGATCCCTATGGGATGGTAATCTCATATTCTTCACAACACCTAGGTACATTATGTCCACAACCAATGTGTTGCATACAAAACCTTTGATACTGAACAAAAATCCTATTTTTAAAGGGGGAAATGGTAGAATCAAGATCTTATATCCCCACCATTGGATTTTTAAGGTCCCGATAGGTAGGTCCTTAAGGTAAAGATTTAGGATTTAGTCAATTTTTTAGTGGGAAATCCAGCCAATGGGAAAGTGGTGCACTTTTGTGCACCAAGTGTTGGTGCAAATATTCACTTTACACACTTTGCCCTAATTTTCTATCTCCATTTTTGCCCAATTTGTCAAGAAACATTCATTTTCTTAAGTTGGTGGTCTGCAGTTTAGCTTTTCTAGTTGAATGCTTTGAAAATGCCCTCAATGTTGTTATTTTGCCCTAAATTGAAACAAAATCCAAGTTTCCCCTTTGTTGTGCCTTAATTTTTTCATTACACGGGCTGTGTCATTTTTTCCTTGCCCTTTTCGTGAATTTTTTTGAAATAGATTGAATTCAAGTTATTTGTTGCTAAAATCCTAATCCCCAAGCCTAAACCATTGTGAAATCATGATTCATTGGATTCAAAATGGAAAAATCTTCCTTCCTTATTAATTTTTTTTATATCTAGGGCATCCCCTCCATTTTTTACGTTTTGACAGGCATACGGGTGTCATCTTCCCATCAAAATTATCCTTGCATGTTATCTCTAACGTGGCAGGTTTCTATTGGCTGGGAGCAGTCAAGAAAATGTTATAAGTTTTTGGTTTTTGAAAAATTGATAAAGGAAAATTTTGCTTCACGGCCCCACATTTGCTACAATGATGTGCCTACGTGGCACAATGTGATTAGTTGGAGGATCAGTGGGTGGCAGGGGTCACTTAGAACATTTTCTTCCATTTTGGAAAATTTCTCGAAGTCACTTTTTGGTCCAAAGGCCCACGCCCAATGGGAAGCAAACACATGGTGGGAGGTATTGGAGAAAAATATTGATTCGGGGATTTACGGGAAAATTTTGATCTAAGGGCCCGCATCCATTGAAAAGAGGACACGTGTCTAAGAGGGTCAAGCAGAGAAGCACAGACTTGGAAAAATTAGAAGTTTTTTGGCTTCAAAATGCCAATGGAAAAATATGGCTCGATATCCCGCACCCAATGGGAAACTGACACGTGGCACAGGAAGGTCAGGCGGATGGCGGAGGACTTGAAAATTTTTATTGTTTTTTGCCTTGGATGCCCAAGGTAAAAATTGAAAAATGGGCCCACACCCAATGAGAAGTGGACACATGACAAGGAAAGGCCATGTGGGTGGGGGGGTCAGAAGTTTTGAAGACTTTGAAGTATTAATTTCAAAATTCTAAAATAAAATTTTTTCCCGAAGGTCCACGACGAGTGGGAAGGAGACACGTGTTTGGGAGAAGAAATGGGAAGGGGGGCGAAGAAAAATTTTGTGAATTTTTTCCCTTGGTCTAGAAGTCAAAAAATAAGGATTGGCTCCACAACCAATCATTTTTGAACACATGCCCAAAAAGTGGTGGAAGTTTGGGCGGCGAGGAAGAGTTTCAAAATTTTACAAATTTTGGGCAAGCAATTTCAAAGTTAAAAATTGATCCATGGAAAATTTAGAGGTGTGCCCCCACATCCAATCAAGGGGCAACACATCAGACATTTCAAAATTTAAAAAGGAAGCTCGGGCCTGTGAGAGGATTTTGTACTCACAGAGGGATGAAGGAAAAAAGGAGGGGTCAGCTTCATAGTGAATGAGAGACCACCACGTGGTAGAAGAAACAACGGGTGTTTGGGTCCACGGAGTTTTTAGAGAAAATTTTCCTTTTCTCAAAAAAGGAGAAAAATTCATAAAATTTTCCTGTGGTTCTTGGTGGGGCCAACATTTGGACACGTGGCAGGTCCAGGGGGTAAGCGGGGAATTTTTTTAAAATTTTCCCGAAGTCAAAAAAGGTTTAAAATGCATTTTTTAAGGCAAGGGCCTGGTCTAATGGTATTTGGACACATGTCCACCTTATCTAGAAGTCAAAGAAGATATTTTTGAGCCTACATGTCGAATCTCATCAAGACATGTGGAGGGCAGAAATTTAAAGTTGATTTTAAATCAACAGTTTCTGAGTGTTTTCGTTTCTTGCCGCCATTGGAGCTCCAAGATGCTTGGAATCATCATTTTTACACCAAATTACATGAAATTTTATATGAAATCACATCCCCTCAACCTTCTGGATGAAATGGAATCATTCATTTGAGCTATTTCGGTGCCCTATAGTGATTTTCATGAAATATTTTTCTCAGCCCGTGTAAAAACATGAAAAGTAAAAAATTAAAGTTGTAGAGTTAAAAATAATAAGGGAAAAGGGTGGAAAATGATTGAACATGCATGTTGGCATGGTGGAATGACAAAAACATGACCCTACAATGCATAAGGATCCAAATCCATGCAATATTTTAAAATATTTTTGCATCTCTGGCATTTTGCAAGCTATTTTATAGTTTTATATCATTTTTCATCAAATGGATAGGGTTTGGTAACAAATATGATCCCTTGAGCATATTCTTTGCTTAGGATGCAAGGATCCAAGCTGGCATAGGGTATATTATGTAATTTGGAGGCATTTTTAAAGGGCGATTGGGATTTTTGGAGAAAGAGAGAAGAATTTTCAAGAGGAAAACTGGAAGTATTCCATTTCTTTTGGAGAAACTACCTAAGAGCCATTTTAGTTCCTTCTTGCATCAAATGTTCATCATGTTCAGTTGGTTTCAACTGTAAAGCCATCAACAAGCGTTTAGATTGTCTTAATAAGATTCCCTTGCTGGTGTATTTGATCAAATTTATGGATTGACTAGTTTTATCTCTTGGAAAAACTTGCATACAATTGTATTCAATATGTTTTCAATTTGTGTTTCATGCTCATGTTGCAATATTTTTTTTGGGATCTCTTTTGATCATACATGGTATCACTTCTTATAGAGGGTTTGAAGGCATCTACAATATTTCATTTAGAAGAGCATTCATTTAAGTGAAGATAAACATATTTAAATTCATCTTACCTTCCTTGAATATTGAGGGTGTTTGTAAACGTTTGGGTGTACCTCAGGTCATGATCAAATAAGGGTTTCTAGATTCTTCATTGATATTTTGCTTCAAGATTTTGTGGCAGGTTATCAAAGTTTGTGTAGAATAGTGCAAATTTGGGCCTCCATTTGTGCACACATCCTTGTTGAAAGATTACTTCAAACTCATTGAAACATCCCTGATGTTTAGGTGTTGTAATTATTTTGCAAAAGTTCCCAAAGAAGTTGGTAATTCATTATCTTGTCTTGTCTAAACTTCTCCCATCAGAATTTCATTTTAAACTAACTCATCCTACCTACAATACCCCTACATCTGAATTGTGTGTCCACAAAATAATTCAATCCTTTCACTAAAATACACAAAGGTGATCAAGGTTTTATCACATCTTTAGCAACTCTAGCTTTGTTTTGAAAACATTTCCATCATTTAGTAGTGACAACTCCTTTGAGTTTGGATAATGGATACTTGATCATGTTTTCACAAAGCCTCTTCCATATCATATGTAAAACACAAGGATATCTCCATCTCCTTACCATATAAGGTATGCAATATAGGTTCTCTTGCCTTGGTTGATAGCCACAACCTAAAATAGTGAGGGTTAGATAAAAAAACTCTTGAAGGTGCTATCCACTCCCTTAATTATTGAATGCAAACAAGTAGATAGGTGTGCTACCTTGGCTAAAAATGACATAGAAAACATCTATCTATCCTTGAGTGTCTTGTGCAAATTGATGATGTTGTTCAAGTTGTGAAGGAGAGTAAAATTGGATACCAACACCAAGTAGAACAATCCTTGGTGCATATGGTGAAATAAAATTCTCCCCCTACCTCTTAAGCCCTCAATCACCCATGCGACCGAATCTCAGCCCTAGGGAGAAGGTAGTCAAAACAAGAACCTGATATTTAATGAATGATTCCAGGAGATCTGTAAGGAGTTATGAGGAAAAGAAATACTCATTGGAAAACTTATAGAATCATATAGAATTTGGAATCATAAGAATTTTCACAAACCCTTGGTAATTTCTAGGGGAGATCATTCTTTGTGGGGATAGTTGGTGATCCTAATCAAAATGTGGAAATTTCAGGAAGTTTTAGGTGAAATCAAGGCATGAGACCATAACCATTTTATTTGGAAGTATTTTTTCATACCAAAAAACTCCTCTAGGAACTCAAGATACGACCTTGACAAGTTGCTCCACAAGGTAAAGGAGTTAGCCATTTTTAGGTAAAAATTTGGACCAATGGGAGAGTGGTGCACTTTTAAGCACCAAGGCATTGGTGCAAGAAAATTTTGGACCATCCCATTTAAACCCCTAAATCCCAATATGACAAGTCTTTAGCCCCTTTTACAAATTTAAGCCCTCAGGCTTCTTTTCCATGCTCACCAGTTCATCTAATTACGAAGTGCCACATGGACCAATAGGGATGAGGTGAAATTTTTTTCACCAAGCCCTTAGTGAATTTGGTGCACAATTTTTTTTCCTTCCCAACCATTAAAAATATGTAATTGTTTTCATATTTTATGTTGCTTCTTGTTGCTTCCAGTGCTACCTATGTGCACGCCCGTGAAAGCTTCCACTACCAGCATTTCTTAACCATGTCATTCTTATTACTTCCAAAACCTTGATATAACATTAAAAATATTTCTTTCATAATTACATTTTGTTATAATGTGAAGAAAAAAGGATTTTGAGAAAAAAACATAACTATATTTTGTTAGAAACCCTTGGCTCCAAAACCACAAATTGCTCATAACTAATGAATCAGTGATCGAATCTTTTTGAAATTTTGTTCAAAAATTCTTCATTCAAACACCTTGAAGCTAAAAAACAAAACCTTAGAAGATGTACCTAATTTTTAATGGAAGACATTTGAATTTTTTTTCCCTAGGGTGTTATTTGTTAATTTTCCGTTAGTCCGAGAAGTAGTTTAACTTGAACATTTGTACAGAGCATCCAAATCAAAACACAGAAAAAAATCCATATTTTTCTCATCAATCTAACATAGTGATTTTTAGCTTCTAAAACTAACATGTGTCTCTGGTTTGACCTTTAAATTTTTAGTAAGTTTCCAAAAATGGAAAACTCTCTATAAGAGAGAACAATGAAAATCATACAAACAAAAAATTAGGGCACGCAAGTCAAAATGTCAGAAAAGAAAAAAAGTGAAAAGAATCTTTCCAAAAATATAAATTTCTTTGAATTGACCCAAAAAAATCTATGATAATCCTAGAACATGAAGGAAACATCTCAGTGTAATAAACAAGGTGAAAAAGATACATTGGCCAAAATAACAACTCTTAGGACCTAGTTTCCAAAAATAGTAGTTTTCGGTCTCGAGAGAAAAAATTTGCTACCATCTCCATAGTAACATATATTGTTTATTTTCCCCACCATGAAGTTTAGGTTCACCATTTAAGTGAGCAAAGGATTTTTTTTTAGATCAAACTTCTTAGGAAAAGAAAAGGCAATTATAGTAGTATCTTCCTCTGCACAAGCATTTCCCATGGGTCATCTGGAACCCACCTCAAGAGATCTTAATAGTTTATTTCAACACTAATTTGATGGTATAAGCTATCTATGAATCATGTGTGAGGAGGATTTTGTGATCATCATCCTTAGATTTTCCATAGTGTGCTTTATAGTACTTTTAAATCAGCATGGCATCATTATAGAGAGTCATAGCAAAGGTTGGTTTCCATCTCTATCTTCTCTAGAATAAATCTTCATGGATAACATCCGCAGTAATCTGAAGTATCTTTCAAAAGTATTTATAGACACTCAACTCATTGTTTTCATGTATTGCATGAATAAGAAATCATAATTCATCATCATCAAGGGGAAAATTTTCAAAGGTGTTTATAGGATAAATCTTCATCAATATGGAGAATCATCAATGTCAGAGTACTTCTTTCAATGTTCATGATTGCATCAAGGCTTTCAATCAGATCTTCACAAGGATTAGATTTTCTTCATCCCCTCCCTCCTCCTCTCCTTATCCCTCTTTCTTCTATCTCCTTTCTAATTCTTAGTTGGGCTTCATCATTGTATTTTTTCCTATTTACTTAAGTGACCTACTTTAAAATTGTAAAAGTATTTTCTCAAAATTATAACAGAAATACTTGATTTAAAGGAAAATAAAAGGTCACAAGTGGAATATGGAAACAAATATTCATATGATGGAGATGAAATATCAATCACAAGTTTAATAAATTGGGATGGATTTTCCATTCCAAAGGATTCTAAAAATTACATTTTGAAAATTATATAATTTGTAGTAATAGTGGATTGTAATATGTTGTTGGACTTTGTGTCATCCATATACATGAAATAAAGCTACATATCTTCTACTTTCTTTCTTATTTTCCCTTACTTTGTACAACTTGTGTAAATGTTAATTAAGGAATAGAGTTTATGATTTCCAAGATGTATGAATGTGTGTATCTTTGTATGCATCATTTCCTTTCATCATAAAAAAAATAAACATATTTATTATAAGAATATTATGTTTCTTCCGCTTCCCTCTTTCATACACTTTGAAATTATAGCGATGCAAGAGCTTTGTTTAATTGATATAAAAATTTGAGAACTTGGTGTCTTAGGTTTTCTATCTCACGATATAGCTTCATTGTGCTTTCCTCTATATTTAATGTTGAACTACTCTGGCTATTGGGTGCAAGCTCTGCAATATACTCATGGTAGTAATATTCCTAGCCTAACTTCCCTCCTTTCCCCTCATCACTATAATTTCCTCCCTTATACCTCATACAAGAAATTTTCCATAGTTTTAGTGGAGTGTACCTATGTGATACCCGGATAATTTGGCCACCCATAACATTTAGATAGGATTAAGATTAGTTTATTTTCAATAATGGGAGTTGCACTATTCAATGCATAGGGGTGTAGCCCCATGAAAATTGGTGGGGACACCTAATTTTTCCACCCAAAAATGTTTGTCACCAAAAAAATGATAAATGTGGTTGGGTAATTATTTTTGACATATCTGATTATGGTGTTATAATGATGTAGTTAATCTTGGCTATTATATTGATTGTTTTTCTTCCTTCTTATATGTGTTTCCAAGATATTATGGTTAAAATGATTATCTATGGATGAATAGTTGATTACTTGATAACATGATGAATGTGCATGCTGAATTTCTATCAATAATAAAAAAGGAGGGACCTAGTAGTTGTGCACACTTTAGGTAATCATTTAGATCTATCTGAATGAATTTTCAACACACATAGCACTTGAGTGGAGATAAAAGAATACATTTTTGATCCTTTTCTGGGACCTCTTTTCAAGTTGTCTACTAGGATGTTGCATGCATATGGTGTATCGACTATCTTTGGAGAGAATTGAAAGTTGGGAAGAAGATGCCCATGATGATTTTGCACAAATTTATGTTACTAGACATGATTTCACTGCGCATAAATTGGGTGGAAGATAATATTTATGACAATCTATATTAGACGTTCTTAATCTTTCTCAGTAGATTTGTAGCAGTTGTTAGAATCTTATGCATCAAGCATAATTTTATATCCCATGTCAAGGATTTAGATGCAAGAGGCTTACTGTACTCTCTTTGATGTAGATGAGGAGTCGAATAGAGTTGTAGATCATTGGTGGGTGGGTGTGTTGTACAATTATACATTAGAGTACATAATTATAACATATTATTTCCCTGAGGAAGTAGAGTTTAAGTTATTACAGGAGACCAAAGGTTCTTACTTGCACATGATACACTTAGCTATTAAGATGTTGATAATAGAAATGGGATTCAAAAGATTCTATATGGAAAGATAATTCCCCACTATAATTAGGGTCAACAGCATGTGTGGGGAAGGATGGTGGCCCTTGCTAAAGAAAGGAAGAGAGAAGAGATATGGCTTAAGTATAATGAAGCACGAGAGAGGGAAATTGAGGAAATGTTGTAGTTGATAAGAATGATGGATTGTGAAGGGTTTGAATATCTCATGGAGGTTGAGGAACCACAAAATCATGTCCTTTAAGTATTTGGAAAGCACACCATAGAGTCCAAATAAAATTTGGATGGGAGCACGTCATAGGAGAGAATGAGAATTGTGGGCATACATCATCCTGAATACCTAGCTCTTTCACTAGGTGTTCCATATCCAAAGGTAGTTGAAAGGAAGAATAGTGTTGTCAGAGAGGAAACATATCTATATAGGGAAGGAGAAACAACTAGGGATAATTTATATTCAAATAAACATACACAAAATGTGCACATGGCAGTGCAACAGGTGCTAGTTTTTGGGAGTACTCTTCTAGGAATATTTTTCAGGTTCATCAACAATGAAGAGTATTAACATGAAAACCATTGGAAGAAATTTTTTCGGTGTTGTGACAACACATATGGTTAGTGTGTATTTTATTACTAAAAATTAGACATAAGGAAGTTCATCGACAGGACCACATTCTATGACAGGAAGCATGGGAGGCTTAGGAGGATCAGGTCATTAGCCTCCTAAAGGAAACCGTGGTGGAGGGTCAAGTTTACGGTCTAGCCCCAATCCAAGACAAGGTCTAAATCCATCATAGGCCACACCTCAATAACCACTGCAATAGATGCCTCAACTATATTTTGAGATGTCTCTTCACTTACCAGAGTACAAAGGTGTGGAGGATGTAGCAGAGAACATGCAAAAGTGTGAAATTTTATGGTACGCTAAAGGAATTATAGCTTTAGATAGGAAGGATAGAAAATTTTCAGCTACTCTTCAAGGGTGCGTGTATAGTTGGTATAGAAAGTGTGACCCACACCAGAATATGGTGGACTATAATGTTTTGCGCACAATTTTTTTTGAAGAATTTCACATCCCCAAGTTAGAAAAACAAAGCATTAGTGCACTTAAGGACATCAAGTATAGTTTTTCAGAAAGTGTGAGAGAGTATGACATGCATTTTAAGACTTTTTTGTCCAAATTATCCTATAGAATCCATCTAAGCCAACATGCACAATGATTTTTTGGAGGATTTTTGACTCCATTATGAAGATCCTTATCTCATAAGACATATGGATATCTATGTGATGCCTTGGAAGTACCTCTACACACTGACATAGTTAAAAGTGATGATACTAGAGTGAGCCCATTTTTAGAAGCACAGATAGAAGTGATGGTTAAGAAATTGGAGAAGCTCTCTGACGATTCAAATCATGAGACACATAATGGTATATGGTGTATATAATATGAGATTAAAGGACATACTAAGGATAACTATACATGTAAGGCAGCGTGTGCAGTATTATAGTCCTATGAGACCAATCATAAGAATCATGATGTCAGGATCTTCCCTCACTTGTAGTGTGCAATGATGAAGAATGTATCAATGTAATACAAGATTTGTGACACACACAACCATGATATGAAGGATTGTCAACATATAGATCAAATTCATGAGGCATGCGAGACTAGATTAGGACATTTCATAGTGACAAGAAGCTCTCAAGTATAGGAAGCTTATCCTTCTAAGTGTAGACACCCAAAATTGGGCACAACCCTTTAAGCCCCTTTCAATTAATATACCATCTTACCATGACCCCTTCCACATATTATTATTAATATAATTATCAATATTAGGTTAATTACCATCTCACCTCTCCACCTCACCTTAGCCCCATTCCAAGGTCATTTAACACCTAAGGATAATTCATCAATTTCCCTAACTAACTAAGACTCTTTCCAAACCTATTATTTATGGATAACCAGTTCCCTCATCAATTCCTAGCATGTTTAAATGTGAACCAAGACTCCTAGACCACAATAAAATGTTGACCCATGCAAAACAGGGAAGAAACATGCTATTTTAAGAAAAATTATCTATTTATCCCTAACCAACGTTAGTTATTCCTCAGTCGGTGCCAGTCAAGGAACCACCATCGGTTATTTTAAATAAGGATTTCCAACTCTTTCCATGTGTTCCCTCTTTTGTTTGGTTTTTGGCTTTCATTCCCACTCTGAAATTCAATTGAGTATCTGATGATCAAAAATAGTACTAGAGAATTCTAGTTCTTCATGAGCAACCAACCTCTTACTCCACAGCCTCAAATCATTTACAGGGAAGCACACATGATCTATTTCCATGACACTAGATCCAGACAAGTTTCTCCTAGAAACGTCCATCAACCACTATCATCTATCGATATATCGTTCATCAGCTAAGTATCTTAACCTTGTTTTTTAGTTCTTTTTTTGGTCTTAGGTCTCTTATTCTCTTATGTTGCTCAACTATTTTCTCACCTAAATACCATCCTTCACCCATATACCTTATACCCTACCAACATGAACCCATTTTCCTATCCAATCACCTCTCTCACCCTTGCTGATTCTTCACATAAATCCTACTACCCTACCTAAGCCTCCCAAACACTTTATACAATCACAGAGATCTTGAACAAATCCCTTTTCTACTTTGGCACCTAATCGCCCCTACCGTGATCAGTTAGCCAACCGATCCCAGCTAAAACTAGTGACTGTCATCAGTTCCCCCAACTGACATTGGTCTTTGTGCCCAAAAAATTTCCTCAGACGAATGAGCTAATTTACCTACCAAGAACCTCTCAAAAATTTCCAGAACCTCACCTAGATCTCCATAACACCCTTTTTCATACCTACAAACCATAAACAAGAACCCACCTTGTATAGATTTAGTATTGTATTCAATATTTAGAATATATTTGATTTACTATGCTTGTGTAAGATACCTAAATTATATTAATTACAGTAAGACTCTCTATTTCATGTTCTTATCAACACTTAATTTGTTTTAAAACATGGATTAATAGCCTTGTAGGAAGCACCCAACTTCCCAGATCTAGCTTTTGGTAGGAAATCTAGTAACTGATATTTTTAATTACATCTTATGATTTTTTCTTCTTTTCAGGAAGTCCTTCCCAGAAAAAAAGGAGTTATCCTGATTGTCTTGGTCCTCAATGGTGCTTAACCTCTTCGACCTCCAGGTATTCCTCATGCACCCAACCTCTTACCTTATCTATTTTTCTTATACGTATGCAACTTATTGGTAAAACATTTTGACATGCCTAGTGGGACCCTCATTATTTATGGGTTATTTTATTCATATAGTATTTCATATTGTGCTTGTTTCCTTTCTGAATATTCACTAAAATATCTCTTTTGGTAATAATTTCTTTCTTCTATTTTCTCTACAAGACACCTTTCCTTTAGTGAAAATTAAAATAAATCCTTCTTTGTTTCCTCTTATTTTCATTAGTGAAAGACATATTCTTCTCCTATTCATTATTGATCTCATCCAATTTCATTTTTCAATTTGGGATTAGAAACTATTGCATTTCATCCTTGGCTTCTTGCATTTAGCTCACATAGTCTATATAACAATCCAACATAACGGAGGTCATGATCGGTTGAGGATTGAGTAATTAAGCATAGTTCACTATTACACACACGTCTTTTCCAAATCACTCAAACAAACAAAAAAATTCTTAAACATTCCCCAAATCCGTGGAAGAATCTATCAAGGATTTTAAAACCCATTGATAGTGGGCCTCGACTAGTGTTCTGGCTAGATTTTCATATCAGATCTCAGATGTCAAGTACCGAAAGGTATATTAAGGACTCCCCTACCAAAAAAATCTTGAAACCATCGATACCTAGATTTTAAGTACCTTATATCCATTATCTTCTATATATTCATAGCCAGACCTTAGGATTAAGCTACTATAACACTAAAATCTCACTCCTAGGATAACGTGTTTGTTAGTTTTTACTTGTGGATTTTTTACTTTCTTTTTTGTCTCCTATTGTTTGAGGTGTGATTTCGTACTTTATTGATTTTCTTTATTTTTCACATTCAATCATCACAACTAGTTAATCCTAGTTCTTTGAGTGTGTTAGATTAGATTTTCTACACAAATCCTCTTTCTTGACTAATTTTGACTAGATTTAACTTAAAAATTTTAAATTTCTTCATTTTCACAGTAACCAGCATTAGTTACCTTCCCACTGGAATCGGTTTAGTAACTGATATCGGTCCTTTTATTCAAATGGTATAGTTTCACTAACCGGTATCAGTCTCTTTGTTTTTGAATTTTTGTCAAAAACAACAACCTATTTTCACCTACCAAACTCTTTTAAAATATGTTTCTGAGTTTTTGTCACCTTTTTTATTAGGGGTAAATAGTTTTGAAGGGACTATACCCTGTTAAATAAATTTGATAAGCAAGATAAAGAATAAAAAAGTATCCCATAGTTTTGAAGGGACTATACACTATTACAAGAAGGCTAAGAAGCCATATAGTGCACTAAAAATATAAAAAAAGGATCATAGTATAGGATGTACCTAAGGAAAACCTATAGTTTAAACTAAAACTATAAAGAGGGAACCAAAAAGTGACAAATCCACAACAAAGAAACACAAAACAACATCAAAATATAAAAATGGAAGCAAGAACAATCCTCTTCAGTTAACTGCTTTATCAATATTTATCTTTATCTTCTACAGAGAGGTGAATAATTCCATGACAATGACATGGAAGGGATCCTTTTTATCCATTTGTTAGAGAACCAAGTCCCTTGTTGAATCTGAATCCCATATTTTGGCAGGAATGTCGTTGAGTATACAAACACTTTTAACATGTTGCTACATGAAGTTGTAAATTGCTTTGAGCATATAAATGGTACAACCATATCTACCTTTTGCATTACACAATATATTGTATATGGAGTTGAGATTCTTGTATATTTGTAAAGTATGCTCATTTTCCTTGTCAGGGTCATTATGTATATTTATTTTTCCATCTCTCTTGTAAATCTTTTTGAGCTCTTCTTTCAGGTCACTAACTTCCTTTTCCAACTATTCAATCCTGTTGAGATGCCTTTCCTCCATATCCTTGACATAAGTATCTATATTTTTTCTAATATGGATTATATTTTTCTATGATTCAATTTCTTTTCTATTATAGAGTACCCTCTGGGAGGGGAAGGGTTGATTTATGAGGTAGAGAGAATTTTTAGTTCTAATTTTTCTACGCCTAGAAGCAATGATGGTGGAAATGAAGTCAGTGTAAGGGGGGGCAGGGGAAGCTAGTATTGAGTGATGCTTGGAAAGAAAATGGAAATGAAGCAATAGGATGAGACCTTGGTGAAGGGGGTGGGATGAGTGTGGTTTTGAAACTCAAGAACAAAGCATTCCAAGGAGTTTAAGAGGTAGTGCAGAAAGGTAACATGAAAATTCCTTCTGAAATGATTTAGGAAAACCAACTTTTTATTAGGAACTGTGACATATCTACCTTCCAAAGTGACATACCTGACAATCATCCTTTCTATTTTTTCGAAGGGTTCTAGAATGGAGGTTAACTTAATACTTTCCGTGAAAAATTCAAGATTTTCACCTCAGCAAGGAATTTCTTGGCTTCAACATTCTTATCAACCCTTCTACTAAATAACTTAGCCCCTTCTAAGCTAAGCCATGTGACCTCAATAATGAGTTCTTCAGTGATTTTAATCCATATCTCTCCATATTCAACCATCCTTTGTTTCCACTGAGCATAAAAATGAATAGAAATGTCTTGATCATGAGCCTGCATTTTTTTATGAGGTTAGAGACCCCACCCATTTGCAAATAAGTCCATAATATCACATCATCCTTCTAGACCGGGTCAAAAATGGGTTCCGTTTTGCATAGATGTCCACCCATTTTGTTGTTATTTCTTAGATTTCCAACTTTAATACTTCTACTATAAAACAACTTTTCAAAAACACCTTTGTATACCCACAAAGCATGTGAAGTATGAGTGATATTAATGACCATGCGTGTGAAGGAGATAATTACTCTCAAAGCATCATAAGAATCCTTAATGATGATTTTGAATATCATATTTATCCTTGATGATGTCATTATGTTCCTTACTAGGAAGAACACAATCACTAAACCAATTTTGCATATTATTACTAACACCATAGTTAACAAGACTAACAACCACTTTGTTTCCTTCATGATAGGAATGGATGATTTGGTAGTTTACAAAGGATTTATAAATCTTAATAGATTCATAAATGAAATTCCTAATAGTCTAACTAGAGGTTTGAACCTATTTTAGGAGTTTTATTATGTTAGGAGAGTCTCCTTCAATTATAATACTAGATATATTGCAATCCCTAACAAGCCTAATCCCCCATAATGTTGTCAAGGCTTCAGAATAGTGATTTTTTTGGTGGCTCATGTTTCTTGCAAATGAAGTAACAAGATATCCTCTGTGGTCTATAATCACCCAACATCCTCTTGATTCCCAAGGATTTCCTTTGTAAGCTCGATCAAAATTCAACTTGAACAAAAATGTGGGTGGTTGAACCCAATGAACTTTTGATCTTTCAATGTTATTTTGATCATTCTTATGTATATTTCCAGTATCAAAATTCCAAGAATAAATAATATGTTCTTCTTCCTTGGGGTATGGTCTATTTTTTGGGGACCTAAATCTTTCAATGTTATCCTTGACAGCAATAATAATTTCTTTGAAAATCGTATTGCAAACTTGTCTATTGTTTCTTAGAATCATACCATTTCTAGTTTTCCACAATCTCCATATGGTATGAGGTAGGACCAAATTCCATAACATCCTTATCATGCAATGTTTGTATGGTGGATCCCATTACTCCCAGGTCTACAAAAAGGTATTAGGAAGAATCCAATACAAATTGAAATTTGTAAAGATAATACTCCATACCTTTGAAGCATATTCACAATGCAAGAAAATATGTGTGATGCCTTTAGCCTTTTTTTATCATGAAGCATATGTTGGGCATAATGAAACCATTTTTTATTAGATTATCATTAGTAATAATCTTACCTTTTAAAACAAGCTAGAGAAAGAAGTTTCCTTTTGGGGTTAACTCAAGCATCCAAATTATAATCTAGTTTATATCACTTTGATTACTATTAAAAAAAGCATTTTAACATGATTTGAAAGTATATTCCCCATCAAAAGAATCAAACCATTGGATCTCATCCTTTTTATCCTTTTGATTTAGAGGAATGAGAGAAAGTTATTGTTGTAAAGAGGAGACATTAATTTGTAAATTTTTCTTGTCCACTTTGAGTTGTTTCCAATTTTTCTTGTTTCCAACCCATTCAATGTAATCTTCTACCTTATTCCCATATTTGTCACTTAAGTTGTCTTTGAGGGAGAAAAATGTATCCCTCATCTTGAAATCAGTCCAGTTGTATTACCAAAAATTTATACCCTGGCAATTTCCAACTTTCCATCTACATCCTTTGATAATAATGCCTTTGATTTGGAGCAATTTGTTCCAAAAATGGACCCAATGGGAGGTTCTTCAAAAAGGAATTAATTCAAATTCTGTTGCGCCAAGTATTTTATCCTAATAAGTTCAGTCCAAGGTTTTTTTTCCTTTAGAATTCACCTTCACATAGCCAAAAAGATCTATTTTTCATCCTCCCATATGGTTTGGACTCACCAAAAGGTGTGAGATCTTACTTTTCATATGATTTGTATACCATTACCTAATTCCCTCTCACTGCCTTCTATTTCTTCACAAATGGATGCTAATGCACCTATGATCATACTCGATGGTGATGAGGAATTCACTAGATTTCTTGAAAATAACACCAAGGCCCTAGAACACTACCTTACAAATAATTCCACCTCTGACTCATCAAGTCAGCCTCTTTATGGAATGCCTACTTTCATGCCCCCAATTTCTACTACTTGTGCCATATTAGCAAATGCTAATGTAGCTACCCAAACTACTATAGCATCGACCAACCCTGTCTCAGAACCACCTATTTCATAAGTGACCTCTACACCTTAGACATCTTCCATTCCCCTAACATCTTTCATCCATTTTACATCTTCCATACCCTTGTGAACAACCCCTCATATAGGGGTCCCTTCATCATCCATACCTTATGTACCTATGTCTACGTAGTCACTAGTTGTGTTAATCTCCTCCACCCTATTTCATAGTTTGATAGTCTCCATTCCCTAAACTCTTTTCCTAGTTCTATAAGGATATTTCCACAAGATCCTCCCACCTACACCTTACCTCAGACACATCCTATCACCTCCACTTAATATTCATGGTACTTTCCCTCCTTTTATACTAGTTCCTACATCCTTACATCTTAATTCGTGTAATCGAAACCACCCACTCCTCTTATAAATCTATGAAATGATATGCCTTTTATGACCCACTCCTCTCATTAATCAAATCCCACTACAAATATCATTAAAACGATGATGGACAAAATGCAGACACACGAGGCCTCCATTTCTAGATCATGTAACATCCTAGCCTATGATGATATTTTCAATGAACCTGTTCACCCCTCCATACCTATTCATCCCTATCTCGTGTAATGGGAGCTTCCCAAATTTAACCATTTTATAAGTAAGGAGGACATATAATAATATTTTTGCTCATTCAAACATGTTTGTTATTTGATATGCCATGATGATTACTTACTCCTTTGACCATTTCCCATGTCCCTGTCAGAACCTACCTTAGATTGGTACAGTGCTTTGGCAAGGCACTCGGTTTTTTTCTTCAACAAATTGGCCTAAACATTCCTTGATCACTTCTCAATCAATATCTCTAAGAATGTCTCTATGAAGGACTTATAATCTATTCACCAATATGACGATGAGTTTATCATTGATTTCGTTGCACGTTGGTGAGGCCTAATCAATCATCTCTCCTTCTCTCTACCATAAAATGAAGTCATAGATTTGTTTACCAGGGTGTGTGCCAAACACATTTCCCCAACTCTTCAAGTTCAAACGTTTCATACATTTTACGAAGATTTCATTATTCCTAGGAATCTTGAAATCCACACCCTTGAAGAAGCAAAAATTAAACTACATAAAAAGAACATTTCCTTCAAATCCAATAACTCTACTTCTAAACTGCCTAACAACTATTCCATGTCCAAAGGATTTGCTAACGTTGTTGTTCTGATGGCTAGCTCTTCTCATCTATCCAATCAATCCAAACCTCCTTCCAATCTCTTAGTTGTTTAAAATTTCCAATACAAATACGAGCAAAGGAGTTACACTCCCATTGGAGATCCATATTCTTCTATATTAGATAAGGGGTCAAATGTTGAGGCCATCACTCTTCTTCGTATCAAACCACAAACTAGTGTTGACTCTTCTCACCCCACATCGACTTGGTATAAGGAGAATGATTATTTTAATTACCACCGCATGAGAGGCCATAGTGACGGAAATTGTAAAAATTTCAAAAACATCATCCAAGGGATGTTCGATAGTGGGGATCTCATCCTCAATAACCCTAACACACCAGCCAAAGTAAACTTGGAATTTTTTAGGAAATGGTTTCCTAACCACGTCCCTTCATCAAATCACATTGGTGAGACATCTAAACATGAAACTAATGTCCATGTGGTTCATGTAATCTTCACCTCAGCATCTAATTCTTCTATCAAGCATCCTCCTCTAGAATCTATTGAGTAAATTCTCATGCGGGATACCCTACTCAAAATGGATCCCACCTTACAAGTTCCTTTACCTATAGAGGAACCTAACTCACCTCTTCCTTTAGCCATAAGGTACCATCATTATTATATTTTTTACCCACATAAGAGCCTCCACCACCCGCCTTTCCTTCTCCTCAACCCATAAAGAAGTTAACCTTACCTAGTTCACCAATATTTCCATCTCCTCAACCCATAGAGGAGATAACCTTGTCTACTTCACAAATTTTTCCTCCTCCTCTACCCATGGAGGAGTCCATCTTACCTACCCAATCTATTTGTGATACCTCACCAAAGGAAATCACTATCCTCATAGATCTTCTTAACTCACTTTTACCTATCTAATTTGATACCAAAACCTTCCTTATCTCACAAACCTCAAAACTCTTCATGGGGATTAACACTAGTGCATCGTCCTCTTAATCTAAATGAAAACCATTCTCTCGTCTGGCTGATTACATGGAGTATGTTTATTACTCTACCCTCTAGGGGAGCCTTAGACTCTTAGTTTCTACCCAAATGTAGATGTTATCCTTAGATACCTCGACAATTTACACCAACGTATTCAAAGAAACTACGCCTATTACACCTAAACCCATGGTTTTAGCCCCTTTTTCATAGGCACCCCTTTTACTTAGGCCTTTATCTTCCCCAAAACCTAACACCACCTTTGGGATCTTACCAGGTACCAAGACTACCACATCACCCTATGAAGTTAGACTTGTCAACTTTGTCCTCACCTGTCACAAAATCTATTTCAACACCTAAAAAGAAGACCCAAAATTTTAGGGCTCACACCTTGGTATCTCCCATGCCTTCTCACTCAAATTCACCTATGTCATTGATATTAGGCCCACATCCCTCAACCTTAGTTAACTTACCTCTTCATCAAGGAAAACCTAAAGTGCAAAAACCTACACCCTAGTGTTTAACTTATGTTTTGCCAACACCTCCTTCACTACCCTCAACCCCACTCTTTCCAACACCCCCACTTTCACCTTGGATCACTGAAACACCTACACATTCTTAGTCTCCTTCATCCTACTATGTTGTTTCCCCACATTTACCCAAGAAGGCGTCGCCAAAACCTAAACCTTCACTACCTACCAAAAATATAATTACACTAGCACGACCACTTAGCTCACCTTCCTCATGGAGGTCACCTACATCTTCACACAAGACAACCCTAACTTCTCATTGTGATCCTATTGTAGGAACTTATTATAACATCCTCACTCAGTTGTTAGAAACATCATCCATATCTCTTACACCCATCAAGCCTTATGATCCTCTCAAACCTGAACCAGTAGGGTTTGATGACACAAAAAATTGTATTTATCATCACTCACTAGGGAATGATGTCGAGAGTTGTAAGGATCTTAAAAACATTCTCCTTTAGCTTTGCGATTACAATGGCCTCTTTGAACAAGATGATATATTAGAGGATGATTTCATTCTTTCTTTGACTATCACTACATAACCTTCTTTTTCTCCTCCAATATTTGAAATTAAAATGGCGCATGTAGCTACTCGGTCACACCATGTGAAAGATAAATGAATAGTAAATACTGGTAACCCTTCTAGTTCTCCTTCACCTACCATTTCATGTGCACCTCCCACCAAGATAACCATCCTAGGGATGGAACCCCCTACTTATTCTTAGGTTACCCATTGCTCAATGATAAAAAAACTTCACCACTCCCCGTTTAATATGTCCTTATTTGACTTAATCCAGACCTCCAATTTTCATCGTCAGGCCCTCATTGAGGTCCTACAATCCATCCAAGTTCCACCCAATGAAAATTAACCTATTTCCACCCTCATTTATCCAAATCAGATTACTTCCATCATTTTCACCAAATTAGAGATTTCCCCTTCATAACTTGATGATCCAGATCCCACTCTTTTCCATTTCCACCTAAATCAATGATATTCATATTAAATGCATCATGGTTGATGGGAGCACTAGTATCAATATCATCTCCTCTCCTACCTATAATAAAATAGGCATACCACCTAATTACATGTCTAGTGACCTCATTATACTTCAATCCTTTAATGGTGTCAAGACCACTACCCTCAGCACCATTGTCCTCCACATCTACGTGGGTCCCCGAACCATTCCTAAAATCTTCTACATCCTGGAAGGAAAGTTCCAATATAACATGTTGTTAGGTCATCCCTGGATTCATGCCATGGCTTGTGTATCTTCTACCCTTCACCATTACCTCAAATTCAAATATGAAGGGGAAACCTACACCATTTAGGTAGAACCTCCACCCTTCAAAAATTGTAATATGTTATACCATCTAAATGGTGTCTTAATCATAATTAAGAAAGGTACTATATCAACCACATCTACCACATCTACTACTAACACTACTTCAACTTCCTCATCTAGCCCACCTACCAACACTCATATTCTACCTTCTACTTATACCCAATCTTCTCAAGATTTAGATAGCTCATCAATACTAGTTACCCAAGTACTAACCACAGACCCCTTGGTAGGGTTTTTTCAATTCCTTTCACTTGGAGAACACCTCCTCCTTACCATTGATGCATTCCTTACACCTCAAGAGTATGGAAAACTACAACAACAACCACGTTACAACCATCGTATAGGAGAGGTCATAGCCGATGAACCTCCTCACCTTCACACCAACCTAACCTACGAGGGACTCAATAGGCCTCTTATTCTATTGAACCTGCCTTCTAAACCAGGTCATTTTCATCTAACTTCTCCTACCTCACCAAATGCATCTTCAAAATCACTTTCCTTCACCATTACGCTTGGAAAGGCTTCAAATTTGGTCGTTATGAACAATTTCATCACACTATCAAACTGTGAACCTCTAAGAAACAAAAATACCATTTTTTTCTTGGTTTATCTTTGCATCCTCCTCCTAAGAAGGCCCACATCAACCTCGTTGAACATGAAAATTATTCCCCACCTTCTTCACTTATCATACCACCTTCTCCCACCGAATCTATGGATCTCGAATCCATTCCACCTAATTTTTTTTTCTTTTGAACACCATCTCCTTGGGACCTATGACCTATCGATGTGATGGAAAGATTCCTTCTTCCCTTCCTCTTATGTATCCTAACATGTTATATAATGACACACCTACTATAAATGTCATTCAATGTCAGGATGATGATTCTTTTATGACCTATTTAGGTGTGGAGGATTATTATATTCAAAGGTCATTACCCTCTAACACACAAACCATGTTGAATTAATCTACCATATAAATCAACATTCAAACTTAGGATGAGCCATGAATTATGAAGATAGGCCAATCTTAGACTCCATAGAACAAGAATCTTTCACTTTTTTCCTTCATAATCATAGCAAAACATTTTCTTGGTCCTATAGTGATATGTTAGGTATTGACCCTAATATCATGCTTCACAATATCATAACTATCCCTGAAGCTAAACTAGTGAAACAAAAGCTGCGTAAACTGTATCCTCGCATTGCTCTTCTTGTGAAAGAAGATCTTCAGTGCCTTCCCTCTATTTCCTTCATCCTACCTATTGACTATCCATAATGGATCTCTAACATTGTTCTTATCACAAAAGCGACTAGAGGGTTTTGTAACTACACTAAATTTCATGATCTTAACCTCGACTATCCAAATTATGACTTTCCTTTACTAATTATTGACCAATTATTTGATCTCACAGCCAACCATGAGATACTATTGCTTATGGATAGGTTTTCAGGCTATAATTAGATATTGGTCACTTTGGAAGATCAACACAAAACCACGTTCCTAACCCCTTGGGGGACCTTCTACTATCACGTCATGCCATTTGGCTTGAAAAAGGTTGGTGATACCTATCTGTGCACTGTGAATTAAATTATTCATGACATTTTGGAAGACTATGTTGATGAACTTCTTAGTAAGTCCAAGATTCCCACCAAATATCTGGTCATTCTTAAAATTATATTCGACCACCTTATCAAATGTTTTATTCACCTCCAACCAAAGACGTGTGTTTTTACAGTTATTTTTGGGTAAGATCCTTAGTTTTGTCATCTTTTTCCAGGGTATCAAAGTTGATCCCGCTAAGATCAAGGGAAATATTGACATGCCTCCACCTACTAACCTTCAGAAGCTTTGTAGCTTTCAAGGAAAATTGTAATCCATTCATCGCTTCATCTCTCAACTTTTAGCCAAATGTCAACCATTTCATGACCTCCTTAAAAAGGTCATCTCTTTCCATTGGAATGAAGAGTGTTGTAAGGCCTTTGACATGTTGAAGAACTACCTTCGTTAGCCACCCATACTCATTCCTCCTAAAGACGATCAACATTTTTACATTTACATTTCTGCTACTGATAATTCCTTGGGTGCCATGCTCACTCATCGTGATGAGAAACAAAGGGAAAATTTGGTTTATTACATAATCCATACTCTTATAGATTATGAAACTAGATACACTCATGCTGAAAATATTTTCGTAGCCCTAGTCTTCATGTCCACCAAACATCACTACTATCTTCTAAATCACAAAAATTTTATCGTTACTAACACCAGCCCTCTTCATTACATGTATGCAAAACCTTACCAACACCAACGTACCATGTGTTAGCTCATGCTTCTTGCAGACCTTGACTAAGATTTCATCCATAAAAATTCTAACAAAAGAAAAACCATCGTAGACCAACTTGTAGATTCTCCTCTTCGTGGGAATCAATCCTCAAACTTTGATTTTATAGAAGAATCTATCACCACCCTCTCCCTTGATGATATTGTCTACCAAATGATAATAATCTTCAATGGATCCAAATGTCACCAAGGGGGAGATTTGTGGGTCATCCTCATTCCTCTTGATGGTGAGCCCATGCCACTATCCTTTAAACTAGACTTCGAATGCACCAATAACATAGGAAAATACGAAGCACTTGTGTTAGATCTTCAAAATACCATTGTCCTTGATGTGTGATGCAACATAGAATTTTCCAGAATAACCAAGGCACATTATCACATCACTCAACCTAGAATGAGCACTCACCTGAAGTGTGCAAAGATACCAAGCCTCTCTTTAGGGTTTCTTGTGTAGGATGTTAGCATGATGAAGAATTAATGCATTTAGATCCATAAATAACATAACATTCTACAGAGCATATTCTAGATCTAGATCTAAGGGTAACATATTAAATAATAAACATAATGAATTCAACCATGTAATAACTAGTTATACTCATGTTTAACACCTTGATTTATCCAATATACTCCATTATATTAAACACAATAAATACACAGAAGCTTCTCACAATAAGTAATACCATAAGCTCATGCATTCATCAAATCTGGAAACATTACTTCAAAATAACTCATATCCAATCCCTTTATAATACATAGATCACTACATATTTATAAGGGTGGGGAATTTCCCTTCACCGCTTACATAATTCCCAAAATAGGTCACATGTTAAAAATAACCATGTGCCTTTACAATAATAGAAACACATGCAAGTGTGCTAATAATAGATCTCTTCTCGTTGACTGGAAGTAATAATTCTTTTAATAACTCAAACCCATGCAAAGCGCTTAGTATCAACTCTTCCAATAATATCCCATGCATGTTATGCAAGTCTTTATCCGGTTTGTGTGCTATGCATGCTATCTCTAAAAATAGATCGTACATGTGAAAACAACTAAGTCCCGAATCTACCCTTATCTTTTGTGCATGTTTCCTTCCCTATCCTTCTGCACCTTTCGTTGTGCCTTAATCCTGCATGTGAATATTTTATGTGCCTTATCCTTAGTATCATACTCTTGTCAGCTTAACATTAGCCCACACTAAACTGCATTTTCACCTCAACAATGGATGCTCTTCAAATAATAAAGAATAAGGAATGGAAAGAAATGAAAGAATTCATGTATAAATAATTAACTCTCACTCTGCAACATCCTGTGTCTCAACTGAAAGAATTAATTCTAGATATTCTTATTTTATCTCATCTTCCAAAGTCTTCTATTTTGTTAGCGTGGCTTCTATCTTCTCTGGAATGTCTGCTGTAATAGATTCCAATTCATCTTGGGTAGTCTGTCCCTTCTCATTTTGTAACACCAAAACAATTTTGAAATAACAGACATTCTTGCTTCCAACAAATCCATCTTTTGTGCTATACATTTTCCAATCTCATCCAACCTTTCCTTATGGGGGTCCCGTGTTGCTGGAAGGGCCTCACGCTTTTCCTTAACTAGCACCAATATTTCTATGCATCCCAATGTCTCATCTTTCATTTCCTTTAGGAATTCATTGTCTTCTATTGTTTTCCTGATTCTTATTATTGACTTTGGAGCTTCACAAATATTCAATGTCTGGTCCACTTTCTTCATCTCCTCCTACAAGGTTTGAAGAAATGCCTTGTATGATGAATTACTTCTAACTATTGAAGCCTTTGCTCTCTCTAACTGTTGCTTAGGGTATTTTGGTGTTGGCATGAAACTTAGTCCATCCTAAAGCACCAAATCAACTAATGTATGCACATAGTGCATCATCGAAGGGAACATTTCAGGTACCTTGGACTCCAAGTTTGGTCTTCCTTTCATGACATAATCACCAATCTCCTTTGCCATACTAATGAATGCTTGATTATTATTCTATTTTAAATCCTTCTCTCCCTTTAAATGTGTTATTTTGTAGCTTTGGCTTTGATATCTTCTTGTAACGCTCTGATATTAGTGGATTTGTCTATGTTCCTTCGTGCCACCTCTGTAGACATTTTCAATAAGGCATTACTAACCTATTCATCAGACATACTAGTGGGCTTGATAGTTATATGTCTGGTCTGGGGTGCCTTCTTCAATCTTCTTAACACACAAGAATCTTCACATACATCAAAATTTGGCTCATCCATATGTGTGTGCATAGACCAAAACAGTTTCTTCCTTGTGCGCATCGTGGCCATGTCTTCATCCATCAGCTCCCATCCATACAATTATGTAGGGATCACCATGATTTGGAAATGGGCATAGATAATTTTACTTTTGTCCTCACCATAGCCCAAAGACACAACCTTATACTCTCCACTCACTCTTTTTGATCTTGGCCCCTTTGGAATTGGAGCCCCAAGATTTGAAGTCAAATCTTCAACATTCTGCGTAACATTATGTTTTGTTCTTTCTACTTCCTTTACCTCCTCTTATCCATCCTTGATATCTTCACCCCTGGGTTCTTCTACTTCTTCAAGCAGTACAGGGGTACTAAGCATGCTCTTTACAGACTTCTCCACCTCCTCATTTAGCTTTAACTTTCTCCTTCTCTTCTCAATTTCCTCTTTCTGAGGAGAGAGTCATGGTGATCTTCATACTGATTATGGAGTAGCACCTTGAGTTCTTGTTTAACTGAACACCCTCTTAAAGAACCATTCTCTAGGGATTGCTCCTACTTCCAATTCTTTATCTCCTTCTTCTTGTTCCTAGGGTGGAGTACTTAAGCACTCAACTTCTACCCTTTCTGTGGGTTGTCTCTATCCCCTGTGATCCAAGCCACCATTGTCATCATGTTCTTCATCTTCATCCTCATCATCTACCTCTACCATTTATGTGGGATTTAGAGCTGACATGTTCTCCATTGTATGCTTAACCTTAGGCTTCCCTGGGAGCACAAACTCATTTTCTACATATTTTTTACCCTCCAACTTAGGCTTAAGATAAAGGTATATAAACATGGCTCCATTGTCTCTTATCACCAAACTCACAGTATTTATGCTTATCATGTCTGAATTTAGCCTCTTAATATAGGTAGTCTAACCTAGATATACATACATCTTCCTCAGCATCTGGCAGTCACAGTCTACCTTATCAGCAAAAAAATTAAGGCAACATGCATCAGTAAAATGGTGGACTGATGCCTAGAAGTAGCACACTATGAAGGAATACAATAGTTTGCATTCGGGGCTCCAAGTCCTATCCTTCATCGCAAATCATGCGATGCAAAAGTGTTGGCACACCACGAACTGCATTGACTTGCCCCTTAATGAAGGTTAGTCCATGAGGATGCACCACTCCTCTTCAAATGCCATGCAGAGCTGATCATACCACATCTCTGCCCTTTTCTCGAATGGCCCACTCGTTGACCCTTCACACAAGTACTTGTCAAATATTTATACAAGGGACTTTTTTTGCATCGAATACTCCTAGATATTGTTATTTGGCCCATCTAGAACTCCAATCTCCATAAGTACAAGGGACAATAGGATAGCAATGAAACTGATTTTATCACCTATATGCACTTCCTTGATGATAGTCTCTGTAATATAGCCTGATATGTTATAAATTACTCCCTGTGACATTCTCCTTGCAATGTATAGCCACATTATATTCACCTATGACCATCTCTCTTGATCATTGAATTTGGTCAGTAGATGTGCAACTACCTGTACCACTAGGTACTTCTTCAATTTATTTATATCCATTCCACATGGACCCTTGGTATACCCTAACTCCTTCCATCTCTCCAGGATTGCTGCTTTATCTGTCAATTCACTATCCAGATCAACTCCTGTGCCCTTTAATCATGTTATTGTTGAAATTAAGGTGGTTATAATCCTTACCGTTTGTCTAACAAAATAGAAAAATTCTTCATGTACTCTACACATAGACCACTGGTACAAAGGTTAATATTTTCTGAAATATGGGAGCTCGTACAACTAGTAGACTCCAATATGCTTTAAAAAATTCTCTCCAGTGTCATCATACATTGGCATGCCCTTTGTTGTGTGTTTTTTATCTCCATACTCAATAGCGCATCCAATTCATTTTTATTATCTAATGTTTTCTAGTTGTAATCACTTATCTTGCACTTACAGATATGAGAATCCCATTCTTGTCCCCCTATCACGCATTCTAGGTATTGCATCTCTAAGAAATTACTTTCAGGTTCAATTTCAACCTATGCTTCCACTTTCTTATTTCCCTTGGCTCTTATGGCATGTGCTTTTATTGGTGCCATCTGTAAATCACAAATTTTTGTCCTCTATAGTGTGCAAATGCTTGCCTTCTATATTCTATAATGAGCAAGTCCAAACCCTAGCTTGAATCTACATGCCCTAGCTCTTTAGCAATGTTCTACTTCACTCAAACCCTTCACCAATGGGGATGTAAGCTTCTCCTACGCACAAATCTTCTCTGCATACCTAGTTTCACACTCAACTCATTTTGCACTTAACTCAATAAAATTTTGGAGATTACAATGGTAAAAATGAACTCGCATCCCATCCTTATATAGATTTTCAAAAATTTAGTGCATTTATTACTCCTTAACCTACCAACAATACTCACATTAATTTATCATTTTCACAATTTTTGTTCGGTACATCTTCGTGCGTCAACCATAACCTTTTAGTGTGCCTTGCTACCTTCTAGCTACAGACTTATCCTTAGCACACTTCCATACTCTTGATTACCTCGGCACTGCGCCTTCTCCTCGTAGTCTCCAAAGTCACTACTTTACCTCACATTATACTATTCCTTCATTTATCTCCATCTATGGTCCTTATTTGGAAGCAAACTTCTATCCACTAACTCTCCAAACTTGAATATCACCTGTAGCATTTTGTTCTTTATGTGTACCCATTTCTCAATAACCACCCCACACAAATGGTATGTGCAGTCCTCTGTGCATAAAAAAAATCAAATGGTAATTAGCTTCAAGCGCACAAACACACTTATTTAACAAAACACCAACTAAATTGATAAATTATAATGACAAAGAAGGAAATACATTAAAGGAATACATAACTGAAAACCTAATCTAAATGGAAACACTACCTTATTATAAACACCAAGAAGACTTATTTATAGTAGGGCTTCAACCTAATCCAATTGAAGTAACCAGGCAACCATATTCCATCAAGCGCTTCTAACTGACAAACTCATGTTTCAAGTATGTAAGTGATAAGATATGGTCCTAAGTAATGTACTTTGAGTTTTCTTGGATGGCATAGAAACTTAGAATCATAAAGAAGCACCATCTTTCCTATCTCAAGCTTTTTGTCCTTGATGTGCCGGTCATGCCATGCTTTCTGCCAAGATTTTTCTTGCTTTTGAATCCAGCGTGCTATTACTCATCTCTCATCCAGCTTAACCAAATATTCCATTCATTATTCTAATTATTTTTCATCAGCTAGAGCACCATTGCACACAATCGTCATATAAGGTAACATAAATTCCATAGGAAGAATTGCTTCTATGCCAAACACCAATTGAAAGGTTGTGGCCTTGTTTAACCTTTTGTAGGTCATTATATACTCCCAAATCACGGTAGAAAACTTTTCATCCCAATCTTTTCTTCCATCATCACAAATTTTTGTCAATGTCTGGCTCAAAACCTTGTTGAAAGCCTCAGCAGTCCCATTTGGCTAAGGATGATATGGTGTAGCCTTATGGTGCGTAATCATGAACTCATCCAATAGAATTATGATTGTCTAATTCAAAAAATGTGTGCCCCTATCACTTTTCAAACTCAATAGGCATCCATAACTTGTAATAATACTTTCCCATAGAAACCTGGCTATTGTAGTTGTTGTACAATCCTTTGTAGGTTATACTTCTACCCACCTTATCATATAATCTGTGTAAGTGATGATATAGCGCGATCTAGTCCTACACGCGGCTGGTGAAATAGGACCCATAAAATCTATAGCCCATTTATAAAATAGTTTTGCACTAGGAATAGGTCTTAAAGGAAGTTCATCTCTTTGTCCTAGTTTGCTAAGGCACTGACAGTGATCACAAGCCTTGTAATATGCCTTACAATATTTATATAGGGTCTCCCACCATAATCCAGTGAGTATAATCTTACACACAGTGGCATCACCTGTATAGTTCTCACCTGCAATACCACAATAATCCTATTAAATGATATATGTGTGCTCATGTTCCAATACACATTGACACAATACTTCATCTCAAGCTAACTTGTACTAGTCACCGCTAATCAACATAAATGGTGCTGCACGAATTGCAAGTTGTTTATTCTCTAAGGATTTCATTCCTTCTGGTGCCATACCTATACATAGAAAGACAAAAATGTCCTTTAATTTTGATGGCATGTATTGTAACCTATATAACTATGCATTGGGCATGGTATATTTAATTTCCTATGCATCTTCTCCTGACAGTATTCTGGATAAATGGTTTGGTCTAAAACTACTATTCCCTAGTTTTACCACAACTTTAAAATCAAATTCCTTGAATAAGAGTAACCATCAACATATGCGCCCCTATAAAATGGGCTTGTTTACCAAATATTTCAATACCATGTGATCGGTATAGAATACAAATGTTGTTACTAGCAGGTATTTTCTGAATTTATGTAGCACATAGATTATTGAAAAATCTTTTCTCTTTGTAGTTGTATAATTTTTCTCTGCAGGAGTAAACTTTCTACTAGCAAATAGATAGGATGATATATAATACCTTCTCCAAGCCAAGCCAATACCAACCTAATGGCCATGCCAGAAGCATCCACATGTACATGAAACGATTGGTTCTACGAAGGAAAGTGTAGAATAATCATTGTAGTAAGTTTTTCCTTTAATGTATCAAATGGGCACTGCTATGGTCCCCCAGTAGAATGTCCCTTTTCCTTTTATTAACTCTTCCAAGGATGTGGAAAAGTTAGTATACCCTTTAATAAATATTCTATAATACCCATTGTGACCTAAGAATCCATGTACCTCAGTTTGACTGGTAGTTTCTTCCAGGTCGATAACGACTGCAACCTTAGCTAGATCAACCAAAAAACCTTCCTTACAGATGGTGTGCCCTAACAGTGTGCCAAATGGTGTAAAAAATATACATTTCTTAATGTTCAAAGATATGCTTAATTGGTGGAATATTTCAAACATTAAGCGTAAATTTTCAGAATGATCATTAACAAGTCCATACACTGCCCAGTCATCTAAATAAACTTGCAAAAAGTTGTGAATAAAATATTTGAACGCTTGGACCACTATGTGCCAAAATACAACAGGCGCATTTTTCAGACCAAAAGGCATCACAGTATAGGAAAAAAATCCCCATTCAGTGGTAAAAGAAGTCTTTTTCTGATCCTCCTGTGCAATCTTAACCTGATGATACCTAAAGAATCCATCTGTAAAGGAATAGATCTCACACCCTGCAATGCCTTCTAATATTTCCTCTATGAATGGCGTAGGAAAAGGATCAGTCACAAATGCAACATTCATCTCCCTGTAGTCGACAAATATCCTAATTTTTCCATCTTTCTTTATACTAATCACCATTGGGATAACCCATTTTGATTCATCTAGGGGCTTGTTGATTCAAGATTTCAACATTTTGCCAATTTCTTCTTTGACATTTTCACGCAAGTTTGGGTTCATTTTTTAGGGTCTCTTCCTGACTGGGCACAAACCTTCCTTAATATTTATCTTTATTTATCCTAATGATTCATGCACACCTTTGAGTTCATGGTATCCCCTAGGAAATAAGTCATGATAATCTCATAGTAACTCAATGATTTTGGCCACTTCAGAGTCAGACCAATAATCCCCAATTATGGCCTCCTTAGGCTCAGCATTTGATCCAATATTCACTTTCTTGATTTTCATAGGTTCATGGTAGGAGTGCGTGGTCATATTTTCACTATCCAAAACTTCACACCTACTTGTTGAATGATATACATCAAAATTTTCAACTTATTCATCATCCACTAAGTAGACCATCTTTCCTTTTTCTTTCTCAAGGAAATTGCACTTAAGTAGTGTGGAATATGTCTTTGTTTCTTCAGAAAAATGTTCTCTTAAATCATTTCCATCAAATAACTCCTAAATGATTTCTTCCATCTTGGCACTATCTCCCATAGTTAAGTGCCTTATATCCCTTAATGCCTATTCTATTGGAGGTTTAGTAGATAAATATTCAAACATTTGAATCATTCTTACAATCAAATCCTACCAATTTCCAATCTCTCTATGGAGTTCTATGTATACATACCAAGAACACAAAAAACCTTGTAAAGTGGGATAAAATTTATGCACCCAGAGTGAATTTATGTGTCTAGAGTCTCTCACACTACTAAATGTGGTGTTGAACACATTGATTACCATGATAACTATATATTTGAGTAGATGCATTGCTCCAAGAAAACCAAGTAGAAACAACTATCCTTATTTCATTCCATCCTACAAGATTATCTCTGTGAACCACTCACCAGTGTGTTTTTGTCCTACACAGGGTATATGCTAGCATATTCTATCTCTCTAACTATTCTATCAACTATTCCTCCACGGTGTGTAGAAATATCATAAGGTCTCCTTCTCTAGTGTATTGAAGTACCAAGTTATTACCTATTCTCCTGATACAATGAGTTCTATTGTTCTGTGCAAATGTGCTTCTTACTTCACGCCCTACTAACTTATAACTACCATGAGCCCAATTATCACAAGAAATACTTTTGGTGTCACTGACTGGCTTTGTATCTTCCCACTAAAGGATTCCTTCTTTAGATGGCTTGAGAACTTCTGGGTCTTGTACAGTGTGTTTATAAATCCTATTCAGATCTTCCTCACTTAAAGGCTCAACGTAGGGCATAGATTTTCCATCTATTAAAGGGATGATAATTATTTCCTCCTTGTTCTCACAACTGATATAAACCTTGTTGAACCAAAGATCAACATTATTTGCATAACACCAAGGTCTTCCAAGTAGAGCTTGGAAGTTGTCTTCTTTTGCAAGTGCAAAAACCTCAAAATCCCTAGTGAACTTGGCTCCCTGTATGGTAATGGATGCATATTTTAAAACTCTGATGGGAGTGTCTTTAGTTCATTTATCCATGAAAAATATATTTAAATATGGTTGTAATGGAGGTCTCCCAATCTGTACCCATGCATATAAATTAAGAACATTGACTTCCATGCCTATATCAATCAATATATTACTCAAAATCGATCCATCTACAACAACATTTAGAGTGATTTCCTTGTCATAGTCTAAGCTATGGGGGGAAACATTTTCATGCGGGATTTTTCATTTAATCTCAATACTTGCATGAAAAGTGTTTTCCTTTAGCCAATTCCATAACAACAGAATGATATTCTCTTTCCACAACATTTTACACACTTCCTTTAGGTAGTCAAGTGATGTAGAGTTGTGCTGCTATTTACTGGTAAGTATGAGATGGTCAAGAATGAGATGAAAGGAAGATTAACCATAATGATTAGGCCACACATGGCTAGGTAGATGCATGTTACAAGTTAGTTATCAAGGTATACTGGTGAAGGGAAGCCTGATACATTATTGCACAACATAAAGATCTAGTGGTCAAATAAAGGGTATCAAATGAACATGCTGGTCTATACCTTACATGGGACAGAAACGTACTATTGGGAAACACACAGAGATAACCTTTTGGGTTGGTGAGAAGTGAGAATCACCTTCTCAACAAGATTCACTTGGAGCAATATGCCTATAATTATATATGAGTATGATGGGAAGACAATTCACTTGGTAAAATCCATAACTATGTGAGACAATGGATGAAAAGTTAGGAAGATTTACCCCCATTTTTTTGGGTGCATACTTTCTACTCCACTCTGGGCAGTTGTGTAAACTGAGCAATAGGGGTGAAATCCTGATAAACTTTATTAATATCAAATCAACCAAATTACATTGGTATGAGCTGCAGTACTTATTGGTATTGTACAACTGAATACACATAAGAAAATAAGTTACACAATTGCAAAAATATCATTAATTACATGATCTTCCAAAATATCATATGGGAAGCATAACCAATATTAAATATAAACAAACAATGGTATTATTAAAATAATACAACGCTCGTATGCAAAATAAAGACAATCAAATGGTTATGATGAAATATAACCATATAACCAATAAATAAATAAACTAATAATATGCAATGCATAATTAATAAAGGTAAATAATAATTAACCTGACATTCCCCCACTTAATTGTGCATTGTCTCAAGGGATGAGGAGAGGAACTCTCTGAACAACTCAAACTTGTCCTATGTAAGTAACTTTTTGAAGATATCTACCCATTGTTCAAATGTTGGACAAAATTGAAGTTGTATATTGTGCTTTAACACATGCTCGTGTATGAAAGGAACCTGTAACTCGATGTGATTTTTTTATTTCATGAAAAATTGGATTGCAAACAAGTTTAAGAACACCTTCATTGTCAACATACATGATGGTCAGTTTTTCCTGTGGTATTCCAAGTCATTTTAGTATGTGACATAGCCAAATTGCTTCACTGATAGCTTCTCCTGTAGAACGATACTTAACTTATGTGGAATAATGAGAAACAAAGTGTTGTTTCTTTCTTTCCCATGATATTGGTACAGATCCCATAAAGAACACAAATTCTAAGGTGAATTTTATGTCATCAATATTTCCTGCATGATTTGAATCTGAATATCTTGACAAGAAGAAGTAATTGTTCTTCTTGTATTCTAGACCAAGATCCACTAATCCTTTGAGATATCTCAATATGCACCTTACTAATTTCTAATGACACACTTTGGGTTCCTGTATGAAACTAGATAGATAGATTATTGCAATGCTAATATCTAGTCTAGTTTAGATCACCTAAATAAGACTCCCAATCAACTTCCAATAGAGAGTGGAAATTACCTCAGGAGATGGATCTAAATGAGATAACTACAATCTGTTCTCCATACGTGTAGCAATCAGTGTGCAATCCATCATCCTAAATTTCTCGAGCATTGTCTTGGTATATTTCATCTGAGAAAAAAATATGTGATTCTCTTTCTATCATACTTCCAATCCAAGACAATACTGTATTAGCCTAAGATCTGTCATGTCGAACGATCGATTAAGATATTTATTCATTGCATCGATCATCCTCACTGAACTTCCAGTGATGACTAGATCATCGACATAGACAAATAAAATCATAATCTCCCCCCCTTACTTTTTGAGGTAAAGATTGGGATTGTATGGATTTCTAAAAACTCCATGTTGTACAAGATGCTAATTCATTTTAATGTACCATGCCTAGGGTGCTTGTTTGAGGCCATACAAATATTTCCCAAGTCTTTATACCTTTTATTCTTGACCAAGTACTACATATCCCTCAGATTGAGTCATGTATACTTATTTTTGTAAATATCCATTCAAGAAGTCACTTTTTACGTCCTTCTGATGGATGTTCCAACCAAAATGTGTAGCTAGAGAAAAGATCATCCTGATCGTCTTGATCTTAGTTGTGGGAGAAAATGTCTCCTCGTAGTCAATGCCTTATTTTTGTACATACCCCTTTGCTATAAGTTTTTATTTGTACTTGTTGACTATCTCATATGATTTGCACTTCATTGTTAATATCCATTTGCATCTAATGGGTTTCTTCCCTGGTGGAAGATTTAAAATATGCCAAGTGTTATTTTTCATTACTGACTAATATTCAGAGTCCATGGAATCTTTCTAAGATTTTGACTATAGGGATTCTTGGACTGTAGAGGGCTCGTTAGACTCAATAAATCTACTCATCAAAGAAAATTTAACTTCTTCTCTTGCTTTATTGTTAGTCTATGGTCCAGGGGTAGATGTATCAAGTGGAGCATCCATTCTTACATCTTGTAATGTGCTAGTACACAACTTGGGCATACACCGAACTGTTCCTATGGGTCATGGTTCTATCATATCAACAGCATCATCCCCATCATCACTTTCATCATCTTTGGGAACATCAACTTAATTTTTTACAACTGGTGAAGAATCTACATTAGGTGAGTCTAGAGGAGGATAATCTTCTTCCTTCTTCTAAAAAAATGCAACATCTCTGCTAGTGTAGATTTTTTTGGTCTTTAGATCCATCAATTTTTACCCAAGAGTCTCTTCACTATACCCAATGAAGATGATTTTTTGTGACTTCATGTCCAATTTATTTATGTTCTTCTTAGGTATGTGCATACTTTCTTTACACCCAAATACTCTAAGGTGTGTAATAGATGGTTTCTTCTTTGACCATGCTTCTTGTGGTGTTACTCTGTTAAGAGAAACTGTGGGAACTTTGTTTAACAAATACATTGTTGTATTTTCTACTTCTTCCCATAATCTCTTTGTAAGACCAAAGTCATCAATCATGCATTACACCAATTTCTTCTCTCAACAACACCATTTTGTTGTGGTGTGTGTGGAGGAGGAATTTATTGATGAATCCTATGAGTTTGTAGGTAGTATTTGAACTCATTACTAGTGAATCCCCCCCCCCCTCGATCTAAGAAGAGAGTTATAATGTGATGACTAGTTTCATTCTCAATATTTACTTTTAACTTCTTGAAGGTTTCAAAAGCTTCACTTTTCTTGCAAAGACAAAAAATCCACATTTTTTAATAGTCATCAACACATAACATGAAGTACTGAAATCCAGAATGACTTGGTTGCTTCGGACCAAAAATATTGGTATGAACTAGATCAAGCTTACCATGAGCTTGATATGTACTTTTCTAGAATGAGGCTTTGTGTTTTTTTCCTGCTAGGAAGTGAGGAAAATTGCATGTATCCTTCTAAAGAGATGGTATCCCAAGTACCATATTTCTCCATTGAAGTGTCTCAAGATACTTGAAACTAACATGACCAAGTATTTGATGCCAAAACTGTGCAGAGGTAGATTTATTAGCCACATGTTCTTCATCATCTTTGTGAACAAAATCAAGCTGGAACATGCGTCCCACATTGGAGGATTTTGTAACTATTTTCGAACCTCATGATTTATCTCGAATGAAACATGTTTTCTTGTTGGAATGAATATCAAAGTCAATTTTTAAGTTGTGATCTAGGATTTGACTGATTGAAAGTAGATTATTTGTCAACCCAGGGACATATAAGACATCTGATAGTCTATAATTGTGTGAACCAAGGGGTAGAGAAATTTTCCCAATCCCTTGAACTGTATATGAAGAATCATCTCCCAATGAAACATGGTTTTTTGAAGGTGTATCCCTCATTGAAGTAAAACCAGTCTCTGTGGCAAGTCATGTGTCGAGTGGCTCCCAAATCAACATACTAGACATCATTAGATGACATGGATGGTTCACTTGATCGAGAAGTATACATGAAGTCTTCATTATCTGAATGTTCTTCTTGTTCAAAAATAGTTCCCATTTTTCTTCCCTTGATTGTAGTGTTTAAGTCCCTTGTGATATTGCAAGATTTTAGGTCTAGAATTACTTGATCAAACTTTTTTTTAAGTATTATACCAACAATATTTCAAATCATGTCCTCTTTTACAAATTGTACATTGCTTCTTCTGTTGTTTGTCCCATTGAAGTTGATACTAATTCTGATGTTGGGAATTTTGATTGGAATTAGGTTTTCCTTTACCTTTTCCTTTCCATTTTTGATGAGAAGAAAGTTCTTTCTTATCTTCATAATCCTTGTTATTCATGGCTTCCTCTTGTTGCAGTAGGTTTACTAGCTTGTCAAAACTAATTGTCGTATCTGACATGTTTAGTGTTGTTACAAAAATGTAGCTAGAAGTGAAGCCCTCAACTCTACAACTTTTATTAGGAAATATTTAATTTTTCATTCTTCTTGAACTTCAGTGTATATAATTGACTTTACAAATTTAGTATGACATTCTTGTTTTTTGCCTCATATATTGTTCTTAACTTATCCCACACTTCTTTGGCTATTTTATTATCTTGGATGTGGAGTTTCAAAACGTCAAACACTCCAAACAAGATGTTGAGTTTGGCCTTTTGATTTGCTTTAGCAAGCTACCCTTGTGTTGTATCAATTGTTGATCTAGTTAGAGTACGAGTCACAATAGGCTAGATCTCTTAAAACTCAAGCTATGTCTTGATTTTTGTCTTCCAGGTAGTATATTTGTTTCCTCTAAGTAGTTGTGAATATGGAAGAAAAATTTTGGGGGCATTGGTGCCCATTTTATAGAAATCACTGATAGGGTTAGGCTCTTATCACTCTAGGTATATGGTCTCCTAATCTATATACCGTTAGTTCAATATACCGAACCTTTCTATATATGCACCTTGCTGATATACCCGATGGTACATGGAATAAGATCAGCCTTTTTATATACCTAGGAGTATGTGAAATATGCATTACTGTATGTGAAAGAATTCAATATGTGGTACCAAGATAGTATTGAAAGGGGTATGTGTGATTATTGACACCGGCTCAAAGAAATATCCTCATATGCACGTGTAACTTTGCTATATAATCAGATAATTTCTCAGTCTGGATTTATACCTTGTAATCATTCACAAATGGATGGGATGGCTCGTAGTGTGTGTAATGTGACCTTATTGCTCCTTGTTGATTTAAAGGGTCGATGCCTAGATGAAGTTGTTGCAGCTATATAAGGTGTTAAGTGTAGTAGTAGTCAAGACGGCTTTACACGTAAGTGTTTCCCAAAGGAACTATATATACCAAACATTGTGAATAAGATCTAGGATCTCTTGATTGTTTTAGAACCAAATTTTACTATTTGAGTACAATATTCTTCCAGTTTCAGAGAAGTTACAGAGTTTGTGGTTGACTATGGCAACCTACAAATTAGTACAATATACTGAAGCTTACAAATTACATTCAGAAATTTGGAAAAATTGAATGACACACAAATTGTTTTTTTTTTTCATCCCTGGTGGTCTCTAGAGATGATAATAACCCTTTTTGTAAAAAATTGTTAAAAAATAGCTCAAAATGAAGTTTTTAGACAGTCTTCCTTTCACAAATGTTGTCTGGAATCTACAAATTGGCCTATTAGGAAAAAATATTTGTTTCCCTATATTAGGGTTTTTCTCGTTAAAATTTGTGGGGTGGGTTTACCTATAACCAACATATTTAATAGAGGTTTTCCACTAAATGTGCTTCTAACTGTGGCGGTGTTTCCAAATTCACCGTTAGAGTAACAAAAAACAAGTTGGGGTGGGTTTCGAACCCCACACCTCTCACTTCTAAGTTGTTCAACTTAACCACCTAGGCTCTATGAGCACTTGTGATATGAAATGAAATATATTATATTTAATATATTAAAAAAATGACTAACCTTGTTCCAATGGTGACTTGGTAAAGATAGATGCTCCACGTGGACTGCATGAATAGATTAGGTATTCCCCAAGATCAAAAAACGGATCTGGAGCTCCTTGTTTTTCAAGGCCATGTATTTTTATTTTCCCCCATGATTTTTTCAATTTATTAATCCTCCTTTTATTGATATTTGATTATTAATTGGCTCCATTGTTTTGATTGATCTGTTTGATTCTTGTGTAGGCTATAGGTCGCCAAGGGAACTCGAATACAACTTTAACAAAAAGTTCTAATGTTGTTGTTATTTAATTATTTCCACCATTATTTTTATGCATTCATTGTATACAAGTTCAGTGGAGACTCAATCTAATTCAATGTTTTCAACTCGATGTAATATTATCTTATATTCTAGAACAAAAGTCATAGTAGCCAATGCAAGGCTCAACCCGAGGCATGTAAGATGTATTCTCACTATTAAATGACCGGACTTCAATAGGGGGCACATATTTGTCAGCAATAGGTCACTATGTGGAAGAAGATGCTTTGGCCGTTGCTTTTTTTGTTTTTGGATGCTAGGAAATAAATTTTCCTGGTGCATAGGGTACCAAGGCAAAAAAAAGTTCTTTACATTTACCTAGAAATCACACAGGAGGTTGCAGGTCTACAGGGAGGTCTGTGAAGCTCCTAGAGGTAGCACTGGATCTCTGTTGTTGGAGATTTCATCTCCACGAATTCTCCTTCCTCTGTAATCTTTCTCCAACCTTTCCAGGAGCCAAAACCAGCTCTGGTACCAAATATAAACTAAACAACAGGGGCAGAATCTTGATAAACTTTATTAATATCAAATCAACCAAATTACATTGGTATGAGCTGCAATACTTATAGGTATTGTACATTTGAATACACACAAGAAAATAAGTTTCACAAGTACAAAATATCCCTGATTACAAAAGCTTCAAAAATATCATACGGGAAGCATAACCAATATTAAATATAAACAAACAATAATGTTGTTAAAATAATACAACACTTGTATGTAGAATAAAGACAATTAGATGGTTATGATGAACTATAACCATATAACCAATAAATAAATAAACTAATTAATATGTAATGCATAATTAATAAAGTTAAATAATAATTAACCTAATAGGATGTGCACACATATGGTATGTCTATGTTGAGTTAAAAAGAGATATTGTAAGCTGATGTGAGATGACGTTAGGTATTGTTCAAACCTCTGACTATTTTTATAATAAGACACATCTACATAAGGCTTTATATATCATGAAGCACATGAAATTTAGGGATAACACGAAAGAAGAAGAGATCATACACAAGTTACTTAGTAAATCTTATTTCGAGGCATGCATGGATATTAAGGAGATAGAGGTGATATAAATGGGTTGCACCTGGAGGGAAAAAGAAAAGGGTAAAATGGTGTACCTCATTGACGACAAAGAGGTAAATAACTTAGAGATTAACTATATAAAAGGTACGCATGAAGTAATGGACATAATAGATCAAAATTCCCATGCATGTTATGCTTCGATGAATACCAAGAAGGTTAACATTGGCACTAAAGATGTACCTAAGGTAACCATCATTGATGATTATTGTTCAGAACAAGAAGTAACAAAGATCATTGAGATTTTGCATGAATTCTAGTACTTATTTCCACGAGGCTATCAAGGGTTGAAGGGAGTAGATCCCTCATTGGGAGAGATTAAAATTAAGCTAAAATAAGGTGCACATATTGTTTAGAAGATGCCTAATAGGATGAATCTAAATCTGGATGTGAAGGTGAAGGAGGAAATTGATAATATTTTTAAGTATGGAATTATTGAACCAATTTAGTAGTCTGAGTGGGTTATCCCTATGGTTATTGACATCAAGAAGGATGGACATATCAGGATATGTGTAGATTATAGGAAACTCAATGTTACATGTGTTATATACACTATTTATATGTAATTCATAGAAGAAATCCTTGAGGGAGTTGTAGGGTGCGAGATATATTATTTCACAGAATAATTCTTGAGATATCACCAAGTGTGCATTGCATGAAAGGACCAAAATAAGACCACCTTCACCACTGAGTGGGGAATTTTTTATTATATGGTTATGCCTTTTAGATTAAAAAATGTGCTAGCATTATTCTCACTCATCATTATGCAGGCCTTCGATGAATTCATTCACAAGTTTTAACAAGTGTATCTAGATGATTGCATTGTCTATGGGTTAGTTAAGGATAACTGTGAAAATATAAGGCTCATGTCTGAGAGGTGTAGGTAGTTAAGTATCTTTCTTAACATTAATAATTGTAGCTTTGCTACACATTTTGGAACTTTTCTTAGGCACATCATTTGGAAGGTAGGATTATTGGTAGGCCCAGCCAAGATTGCTATGATTTTTGGTTTAGAGGAGCCTACGAATAAAAGTGAAGTGCATAGATTATTGGGGCATATGGGCTATTACAAATTTTTTATCAAAGGATATAAAAATATTGATGTGCCATTAGAGGAATTGCTAAAGGCCAAAGGAAAATTTCATTGGGGTGATGCACAACAACATGTGTTTGAAACATTGAAGGAAATATTAACTACTTCCCCCATAATGCGCTTTCCTTTCTTGAAAAAACCCTTTCATGTACATGTTGATGCCTCTAGTATTAAATTTGGTGTAGTTTTGGCATAACATGGAGAAGGTAATGTAGATCATCATATATGCTTTGGGAGAAGGAATTTGACACTAGTAGAAGAGCATAACTATACTACCACCAAGCGCGAAGTATTTTATATGATCTATGAAATTCATAAGTTTCAACAATATTTTTTGACCACTCTGTTCATCTTCTACACAGATCATATGGAATAAAAATATCTAGTTAAAAATCCTATATTTCAAGGGCACATATGTCAGTGGATATTTATTTTTCAGGAGTTTGATTTCATAGTTGTAAAACTAGGCAAGATAATTTTAAGTCTGGATCATCTATCATGGATAATTTCTAGTGAGGACATGTAGAGTGTTGAGGAAACAATTTTTTAGGTTGAATCAAATGCCCATAGATTTGGAGGACATAACAATATTTTAATGAAATAGATTTGCATAAGAAGGAATGATGCATCTGGATAAAAATCAACTTGATATTCAAGTTATGTCTCATCAATTAATTAAAGAAGATTTGTACAATATGGGACATGATGATATTTTGCACAGGTGTGTCTTGGAACATGAGTGTAAATATATTATGGAGGAGGCTAATGAAATTATTGTAGGAGGGAACTATAAAGGTGATGTGACTATGTGAAAGATTGTTATGGATGGATTTTGGTGGTAAATGTAATATAACGAAATTAAGGCATTTGTTAAAGCACATGATCACTGTCAGCTCCTTGGAAAGATAGGAGTAGGGATGAGGTATCACTAAGCCCTATTATGAGTACAAAAACTTTTGAGAATTGGGCAATGGAATTTGTGGCACCTATTGCACCACCCACGTGTAGGAGTGACATGTGCTACATAATTACATGCACATTATCTTACAATGTTGGAAGAGGATGCACCTATGAAGGATTGCACAATAGCCATAAAAAAAAGGTTCCTTTGGAAAACATCATTAGCATGTATGGATGTCCATTAATCTTGACCAGTGATAGAGGAACTCATTTCTTGAATGAGACAATCAAAATTTTCCTAGAAAAAATTATGGTGGCACACCATGAAACTACCCCTTATCACCCTCAAGCTAATGGTATTGCATAATCTTTCAACAAGATATTGGGAAAAACCTTGACATAAAAATTTGATATTGGAAGGAAGTATTGGGATGATAAAGTCTCAGTTGTACTTTTGGATTACAAGAGTACCTATAAAAGGTTGAACAAGGCCATACCCTTTCAGTTGTAGTTTGGCATAGAGGTAGTGTTACCTATGGATTTTTTTCTAACATCCTTGCATATTGCACATGTGGGAGGGTTTTATAATTAAAAATATTTGGAAGAGCGCATTGAGAAACTAATAAAATTACATGATCGACAAACCATTTCATGTTATAGTCAAAATATTGAGAAGGTATGAAAAAAATGCTTTGCATGATAGGCATATTAATAAGAAGTCATTTTCAATTGGAAATATGGTCCCTCTATGACCCAAAGTTTTAACGCCACCTAGGGAACTTAAAGTATCATTGGTTGGGACCTTTATTATTGAACAAGATACTTGATTCATATGCATGTCAATTGTAGGTGGTGGATGGCACCATGTTACTTGATTAATTCAATGGGAGTAGGCTGAACCCCAACCATAAATAAAATTCTTGGTGTTTGCAATAAGGTAGTGTTACCACTTAGATTAGATTTATCTTCATGTTTTGTTTTTTGTTTTCTTATTTTATTGTAATAAGCTTTCTTGCATGAAGAAATATGATTTCTATCTATTGAATTTATGCGTAGAGGACCATGTATGAATTTATAATGGGGTGAACCAAGATTTAGCATGTGAGAAAGTTTGTACAAGTTTACATGTGTTGGTAGAAAGGTGGGATGTTTTCTAAAAGGTACATGTAAGAAAATTAAAAAGGTGCTCTAGGTGCTAAGGTTGATAGTGTTTAAAATGGGTTTCTCATATTGAATACCACGTGAGAATGAAGTTGTGTAATGTAACGTGAGGTAGGTGGCAGCATGATGGACTACTTAGCACATGTTTCATAGGAATAAGGGTATAGGTGCAAGGAATTGCAAACAAAGGATGCCTCCAACATAGAAGTAACAGCACATCGGAAGCTTATGATTTTCATTCATAGAAGAAAGAAGAGAAAATCATGGAAAAATTAAAAATCGTAGTTAAATTTATAGTATGATAGTAGGTGAGGAAAAATTAATGTGATAAAATTTTGGAAAATTATAAAAGGGGTGCCAACGAGAGTTTATTTTCACCATACCTTGCAAATAACTTAGGAAATTGAGTGTGTGAATCATTGTGATATTGTGAAAACTTACGCGTGAATTAGAAGAATCAAGCAGCCCAGATTGAGATATCACATGGCCAGATTCTAGAGGTCCTTTCAGAAAAATTTTCAAGCTTCAAGAAGGTGTGGATGTCCGTTTTTAGTAGAAAATGGTTTACATAGCTATTCGAGCTACTTTTTGATATAAAAAAGTACACATAATTAAAGTTAAGGCACAAATTTGGTTGAGGAATACCAAGGTGTGGAAACAGGTAAGGAAGAAAATGGTGAACTATTGGTCATGGGCAGTTGAGTAGAATAATTTCAAGCACCTATAGCATAGAAGCCTAAACTAAAGAGTTATAATTTTCTATGTTTGATAACATGGAGCAAAGTAAACCAGTAATAGTATTACCCATGGGAAAAGGGAAGGGAAAAGGAAAGGAAAATCCCGTAGTTGAGGATGCACGAAAGGAATGGTACTAAAAAATGTAGTACCTCAAATGCATGATTATGAGGTAGGAATGATATCCCACATAAGGAAGAGCACCGTTAGTGAATATAATCATTTCTTAGATGTGAATGAGTGCAAGATAGAAAATGAGTGGACTGCAGATAGGAAGCCAATTTATGATGACAAGGGGTAAAAATATTTGGAGAGTGCGGGGGTTCTCAAAATCTATGAGCTTCCTTATTTTGGAAAACCTGAGTAATTCTATTAATGGTTAATGTCATGAGTCCATGAGGATTATTTTTATTTTTTGATCTAAAAGGATGTGCCTTACCATGCACTTGATTGGGAAAGTTACTGGTCTTTGAAGTTAGAGCATAGAGATATATACTGAACTATAATATGATGATGTTATACAGGTCACTTCCACCACATTGAAGTACCAAAGAGGAGGACACACAATGAACATTGTTCAACTTTCTGACCCTATTGTTAGGGTGGCCACATGACTAGTTATGAAATTGGGGGTATAGGAGAGGTGGATATAGGTGAACATAATATGGCTCCAAATTGGGTAGAAGATGGATGATAGAACCATATATATCCTTGCAATTTTTATTGCTAAAGGAATCGTATAGGTAGCATGCGCTGGAGACAAAATAACTTGGAGAGAGATCCTCTTACCAATTATACTTTCAGAGATTTTTTTTCTAGATAGACAAAATGATAGCATGTGGAAGTTCCCCTGAGGAATAAGTCCCTCATGAAGATATTTTCTAAATACATATGCAATGAGATCAATAATGCATATAAGTTAAGTGTGAACAGATGGTATATACGAATGCACGAAGAATTTGGATAGGAGTGGCACATCTCAAGTGAGTTACCCTAATTTTTTGAAGGGAAGGAAAAATTTGCAATATATCAAGACTTTTGCCTTGGGATATTCTATTTGAAGAATGGAGGAATATCCCTTGGTGTAAAATTCAATTTTCCTTTATATAAAATTATTTCAAGGAAGTCATAAACAAGTTCTTTGAAGTGCGAAAGCTAAAGTTTAATGCAGAAAATGTTTATTTTGAACACCATATATTGCACAAGAAATATGTCTACCCTATAAAGATTACATATGTTGAAATCATGATATCAGATGATATAAATATAAAATCCAAAACTTTGGTTATCGAGAATGAGGAGGTGCCCAAATTTTATATTTACTTAAAGCCCAATATTACCAATGACAAGTATGTGTATGTAGAAGAACTCACACTTCCAACACCACCTAAGGAGAAAAAACTGTGCGAATGATAAGGAACCATGAGGAGATTCCTCCCCTTCAGGATGAGGAAGAAGAAGAGGATAAAGATGAACAAGAACCACATAAAGAAATTTGAATAGACACGAGTATATCGAGAAGTTGCCAAAGAATCCCAATACTAAGAAAAAAGAGCCAGTAAATAAGAAGTTCCCAGTGAAGAAGAAACCAAAGATGGTTTCAAGAAAGGAGACTACGGAGGTGGAGAAATATGGTGAGGAGATACCATAGATATCCCCGATAATTCATAAACTGATGGATTAAGATGAAGAAGAGGGTGACATACGCCATGAGGGAGGGTCAAAAAATACTGAAAAGGTAGAAATACTGAAGATGAATGATGAATAAGGCCATGGTGATCCCCTAACATAGTGCACACATGAAGAGCATGAAGAAAAGGGGTGTGATGTTGAGCACGATATTGAGCATGAGGAGGAAGAGGAAAGGGTTGATGGTTCCCTCATAGGGGAGGATACAAGTATGGGTGAAGAAAGTTGTGCACTTCACTCCATTTATTAGGAGTTACCTCGGGGTCATAGAAGAAAAGCGAGAAAGCACATAAACATACCTAAAGTCCCCCTCATGAAATATAATGACGATCGATCTAAATTCCTACATGTGTGATATTAGAGCACAATGGTCATAGAAGATATATTATGTTGGTAATTATTTATAAAGAACAAGGCCCTTCTGTGAACTAGAAAATTTTTCTCTTGGTCATACCAATCACATATAGAGGAGCCAAATTTTGAGTTTAGCATGTATTCATTTTCTGAAAATCATATAAAGTCTGCCCCAAGATATTCTTTCCCCATGGTCGATATGCAGCTTCATACAGATGAGAAGCAATGCAAAACTATTAATAAATTGTCATCAGAAGTGGGGATAATATTTTTTAATAAGGCGTGTATGATAATATAAATGAGAACTATGAAATCATACCCATGAACTAGCCCTATACCATGTAAAATTAATCCTCAACAAAATATTCACTTCATAATCAAGATGATGACTCAAGTTGGAGAATGGATCAAGAAAAGAGATGTTCATGAATGTAATGTTAGTCAACCCTGTCAATGGGAGGTCCCTACATTACCTCCTTACAACCCTCTTCCCATGTTTCCATCCATGTAGTTATAATTTGAATCCCGTGGTCCTAACCTTCAAGTTACTACCCCTGAGGTGGAATTCACTAGTTCATCATCTATTCATCCATTCCATCATGAATATTCCATGCCTCATCCTTCTAAAGTTCCCTCTTTTCTACAAGGGCCATCAAGATAAGAGAATGAATCTCTTCCTGAAATAGTGAGGGAATCAGTTAAATCCCAACCCACCCATCCTCTTCTCATCCCAAATCCATTTTTGGAGGAGCTTCATCAGGAAATTAGAAAAATAGATAATTCAGATCATCTAAAGAAATGGGCTTGAAACTTAACATCAAGCAAACTTCATTCCTAACCAAATCTTCTGTAGAATTTGAGGCTCAAGAACAAGTGGAAAAAACTAGTATTGTACCCAAAAGAAATCTAGAGTTGAATGAGGAGGACCAACAGTCTACTTGTTCATAATGTAGTATTCATATTCACTCAATTACATCAAAAGAGTTTGAATCACCAAAGGTGGAAAAATAAGTAATATAAGAGCGTGTGCAAGTTGAAGAAGAAAGATTCTCAAGTGTTATAGTTGATTCTAATGAGTGCAATGATCCTAACCACCATACATTTCAAGAACTTGCATCATTTTTGGAAGGTGGTAACATATTTCCAAATTCATCATTAGATGTTATAATCAGCCACAAAAGGATTAAAGAGAGAAATATGGATTCAAAGATCGAGAATGTGGATAAGACCATGTAGAGGCTTTCTAATCCTTTTTTCTCTCTACCTTCTCAAAAATATGATTTTTTAGAGGAATTTGATCTTTCTAATTTTATGTTTGAGAATGAAGAATATCAAGGTGAAGGAGGTTCCATTTCAAAGGATAATTAGATTAAGGAGGAGTTTTTGATACAGCCAGAGAATGAAGAAGCATATTATCTATCAGATTTGGTAGAATGTTTTGATGGAAAAGAGCCTATGGAACTTGAAAAATTTGCTATTATGTCACTTCCTTTCAAAATTAAAGTGTCGAGAGAAGTGGAGGGACATGCTCAAGAACAACTTCTTACTCATAATTTTCCTTTTACATCATAATTTGAGGAATTGATTCTTCCATCACATGTAAAGGAGGAACACATAGGAGAAGCTAGGACTGATCTAGAAACATTGGTTGACATTATTCCATGGAGAGGTTTCTATTTTCAATTATGGAACCTGTTTTGGTTAACGAGTTTGTGATGGAGGAAAGTATTATTGAAAAAATTTCTTCCGTTACCAATCATCCAGAGCTGAAAATAGGAGAGTTTGAAATTCCAAGTTCCATGTCAAGTGAGGGAGATGTCACTATAACACCATCCACCCAGGTGAATGATAAGTTGTTTGTAAATGGAAAACCAGATTGAAATAAGGTCATGAAAAACCATCCTTTTCAAGGATGTCTTCAGCAAGACTTCCTTATTAAAATTGAATTTCAGAAAAGTAGGAATATTAAACGGGTTAGACCATGTCCTATTAGGTACTTGGCTTCATTGAATCCAGAAGAGAAACCATACCTAGTCACATTCACTTCAGTATGTGAGGATGAGTTTCACAGTCCCAAGGATTGGTTGCTATGTCTCTACAAAACAAATGTAGAGAAACTAAAAGAGGGATTCTTTCTCTTTCCAGTTGATACCTCGGTGGACTAAGTTATGGATTGGGTTTGTTTTAATTTCTCACTCTCATTCTCATCGATGTCCATTGTCACATCATTTTCATGGAAATCCATTATGAGGAAAGGGAGCTATTTTTTAGAACTAGTTGTAGGGTTTCTTTAGCTTACCAGTTCTTCTGGTTAGTGTAGGGTAGTATAGGTTTTGTTTCAGAAGAATAAGTGCATTTTACACTCTACATGTTCCAGTTGGGGCATGCATGGTTTTCAATTGTTTTGTCTTTTTTCTCCATTATCGCTCTTGTGTTGTTCTACACATTGTTTCATTCTTGGAGGTTTCTCAAGGGAAGGAAGGTTCAAAGATTCCATAAGAGTTTCATTATCTACTTAAGTCAAACTTATGAGTGTTCCATACATGCCAAGTCTTAATCACATTCAGTATACTTCCTGTTTAGCATTCCAGAGAGGTCGAAGATCAGATTGCTCAAGAGACTTCAGGATGTATCAAAGAGGATCAAATGGTTTCAGGATTCCAATATAGACTCCATGCCCAGTGAATGAATTAAGGCTACAATAATCAAGATTAGAAGGCAATCATCCCCGAGAGATTTCCAAAAAATTTATCGAATTTTATGCACATGGCATAATTGGACAAAGAGGTCCTATTACAATAAAATCACAACATTAGTCCCAGGGGATCATTTTTGGTCATGAAGGAGATTAAATGATTAAAATAATTAATAAATGGATAAGTGAGCTTTGCTAGCTTTAAAAAGGATCAACTCAGAGGCCAACTTGGGCTCAATTTAGTTTCCACTCAGACATATGAACTTGATATCATACAGGAGGGTTGAGTTATTGTATTAGCTTGGGTAAGCTTGTGGATGGCTCAGTGAGCCAATATTGTCACTACTCAGAGAAAGAGTTGGTGGATAACTCGTGCATGGTGAAGGGTGAGGTAATATGCATGTGTTGTAGAATGAGAACTTGATGATTGAGTGAAAGGAAAGATACGAGGCAGAAATTATGTTAAACAATGTACACAATAGGTAATGATCGAACTCGACATTGAGGTTATCCTTTTTATAGGTGGGATCAACTCGCAAAGGGATCAGTGTGTGTAACTCTATGGATGACATGCTCAGGGAAATAGCTCAGCTCTACAATGAGGTAGAATATGGACCAAGATTAGGGCTCAGTGCGTGTAAGTCCATGGAGGTAGCATTCAACAAGGCTAATTCATACAAAGCACTTGCTTGAAGGAGCCAAGTCCTCATGGAAATCAACTCACGAAGGGATCATATCAGTGAAATAGGAGATCAAAATGGTGAGCTTACAGGCTGAGTTGTTGTATTATCTCGGGAAATGGCTTGGGTTAAGTCATGGCGAGCTCAAGTCATGGCTCAAGATGGTTTTTTTTGGTCGGTAGTTCATGATAAAGGATCAAACAATGAGAACCAACAACTCCAAAAGGATATCAGTTCAAAGAGGATGGCTTAATGAACTGAGAAAGAGAATATGGTGAGGACTAGGAGCTTAGGCCAAGCTGATTCAATGTTTGCATAAATGGGTGAAGCTGGGAATACTAAGTTTGGAAACCATTCAATGAGTGGCTTGGCAGTATGAAGATAGGGTTGAGTTCCGTAGGCTCATCGTGACTCATCCCAAAATGTGGTGGTGTTTAATCTTGGAATTGGATCAGTTGGGAGCTCACCTAGATAAGCTCAAGAGTAATATCAGATATGTTTCACAGTAGTCGGGAGTAAGGCATTGAGGCAGAAAGGAATGAGTTTATTCATCATTGAGGACTCAGAATGAAACTAAGAAATGATGGTCCAATAGCTCAAGGCTTGGAGAATTGGTTGTTGGGAGATAACATGGTTGGAAATAATGCACATTCAAGTTGTTCAGGTATGGTTTTGGGCATGCAAAATAGGCTTCAGGGTGAACATGAATACCCACTCATCTTAGGCTCATCGTTAGACATGTCGACTGAGAAATGCAAAAAATCTAAGCTCGTGTAGATTGGCTTACCAAATAATTAGGATTGTGGTGAACTAAGGATTGAGCCATTTCAGATGAGTCACATGAAGGGCTTGAAATGTCTATGCAGTGAAAGAAGAAGCTCATTTTAGATTTCAAAACTTATAGTTTTTTGGATTTTGGGGATTTTAAAGTAGAGTGAGCTAAATATTTTAGGATCAGGTAGTCATTTTTCAGTGTCAAGTTTTTAGGGTTTGCCATATTAGAATTTTGGAGTTTTTGAGATCAGAAACAATGAGAGAGTTAGATACTTCCAATGCCTGAAACTTTGAAACTCTGAAATTTTACGTTTCAGGTGTTTGAGATTCGAAAGTGTGTGGATTAAAATTTTTGGGATTGTGTGTTTTGGGTTTGAAGTGGTTTTCAAGGTTTGAATTAGGATCTCAGCCAAGCCAAGTCAATGGTCGAGCTATTTAGCAAGCTTTTCCAAATGTGAAGCGGTTGTGCCAGGTCATGACAAGTGATCCGTCATGTAAGTTGAAATGATATGATACAGGGGGTAGAGGATCAAGTCAAGTGCTAAGTGGTGTGGTAATGAATCTTGGCACATGGGACCGAGTTACTTTGTGAACACATGCATAACACCATAAGGTGGTTCAACAATTTTGTAGAAGGGTGCCAAGCCAAACATGAAGGGAACATAAATGCAAGTGGGAGGAGCTTGCAAGTGGAGCTCACTTTTCTTAGACAGAGTAGGATCATTGAAGTTAAATTGATATAAGATCATAAGAGATTGAGCTTAGAAAATAGGGAACTCAGTGTGGAGCTAGGCATTTTTTATGAAGGGAGTCGTTGTGGGACAACTCAGCGCGGAGCTCGGTTTGGAGTTCGGTTATGTTAGGGAGATCAAGTTGGTAAGATCCCACTAAAGAAGGTGCCCAAGACAAATAGATGGAGCGTGATCATGATGGCAGTAGCCCGTGAAGAAAAGATCTTAAATTTCTAAGTTGATCCATACATTGAAAAAGATTGTAAGATGCATCGCCAAGGTGATCATTAAAAAGAGCTTACAGTAGGAATTAGGATAAGCACAACTAGGTTAAAGCCATAATGGTAATATCTCAACTTTAGAAAAATCTCGTATGGAACATGAAGAGCTTGATTCGGTGAACCAAGTTGAATCCAAACTAAATGGTAGAGGCGAGGGCCCTTCACCAAACAAACTGATTTTTATCAAACCATTGGGGAGCATGAATAGTAGATGCCCAAGTTGGGTCGTTGTAGGTCGCTACACGTGAAAAATTAAAGTGTGTTATAGGCCATGCTTTGAGATGGGGCTCAGGTTTGATCTCGCATGAAGGTTTTGACCCACCAAGTTGAACCATTCACTAAATGTTTTTACATATAGGGTGAGCCATGTGGGGAGATCACCATTTTGAATGATCCAAGAGAAGTAGGGTTGGGAGCTTGTAAAAATAAGGAAATCATCATCGCTATGGAGAACGTGACATGCTTGAGTTAAGGATACAGTCATGGTGTTGAGATTGATGAGGCCTTTTTATTTATAGAATCTCAGCTCGACATAGCGGTGGAGGATGGATTGGAGGAGATTTCAAGCTCGATGTAAATCTGAATGGGCCAATTCCGGGGTAGTAGACCATAGAGAGCTATATGGTGAGTATCCAGGAAATTTTTCATAGCAATTAGGAGTTCAATGTGGACCAAGGAGAGCTCATGTCATAGAACTCACATAGAAAATTTTACTAAATCCATTCACCAAGCAAGGTCAAATAAATCTTGCATGGAAGATGAGTCATCAGGCTCGTGAGGAATAAGTGGGATGGTGAGTAACTCAAACCAAGCTCTTTAGGCATCATGACATGGTTGAAAATTTTGAAGGAAAGGGAGCTATTTGGATGACTCACCATGCCAAGCTTGTGAACAATGAGGTACATGGAGATGCCAAATAGCTCAGTGTCAAATGAGGAAGCTCGGTCGTTGTGATGGTGGTGAATGTATGTATGGAGCTCATGGGAAAACTCATGCATGTGGTCACAGTGATTAGATAACATATCGATCTCGGTATGGTTACAAGAAGATATTGATCTTTGATGTATGATCTCTATTGCATGAAAGTATGGAGGAGCTCGGTTCTTGGAAAAGAGTCAGTTTTGGTTACTTTCGAGTAATTCAGTCATGAAGAGCTTGGTTTGTGAATGTAGCTCGCATAGGAAATGGAGCTCAGTTTCGAGATTAGTGAAATCCCACTTTGTGATCTTGATGTGGAGAGCTCATCGGTTGGATGTGGTAGTGTAAAGGGATCATTTTAGGTTGTGACAGATATGAACTCAACATCGGAGGACCTTGGACCCAACTCGATGAGTTGGGTCGGTGAGCCACCACCGAGTTGGGATATTTTTGGCATTTTTTCCATAATTTTCCCTTCAATGCAAACTGGTCAACAAGGGGCCCACTAGTATTTTTATTTATTTAATATTTTCATTTAAATATTTATTATTATTATTTAAATATTATTTTAATTAATTGAGAAGACTATGTCAATAAAAAATTAATGACACATGATGGAACTTTCTCAAGTGATTCAATCGACTGCAATAAGTGATACATCATGTACCTTCAATTTAGGAATGGAATTTATGACTCCTCTCCTCTCTCTCAATTTCTTCTATAAATGTAAATTGAAAGCTCATTCCAATGGGTTCCAACAGGTCAGATATGTTGGAAAGTTAGATGCCTTAGAAAAGTGCAATTTTTCAAAATTCCTATCTCTTCTGTAAGTTTCCTTTATTTGTTGAGAGAACTTTCAAGCCTCCTCTTCAATACTGTAATGGAAACCATTATCTCTTCTAAATGTATAATGTATTATGCATGTTATTTATTATCCTGTAAAATTGGCAAGGGCAATTTTACTGATAACCATACCAAAATTTTGTTTCGATCCCTCATCGGGGATTCCTCGCATTCGAAGCGTTGCAAAATCCCTTCCCGGGAAATCCAGTTTTCCAAACTTAGCTGTTTTTGGTATTTTTGGGCGGGTGCATATAATGAATATGCAACATCAAATGTTCATGCGCCCCCTTTAAATCCTTTGGCGCATGCTTTCTCTTGTCAACAAAATTTTTGGTGCACCTCTCTATATTGAGTCCTTCCTGCGTGTGCCAAGGCGCATGCGCCTTCCTGTCAACAGATCATTTGTTGCGCCACTTTTTGGTGCACCAATGGCACACATATTCCTCTGTCGACACCACTTTTGGTGCACCTATGGCGCACATATCTTTGTGTTGACAAGCCTTTTGGTGCGCCAAAAGGCACATGTTTTCTTGTGTTGACAGCTCATTTGGTGTGCCACTTGAAAAGTTGGTGGCGCATTTATTGCTACCTCGCCTATAAATAGGCGCGTCTGTGCTGTCATTATCACCGAAAAAAATCACGTGATTTTCTCTGTACCCATCTATGCGCCAGCCTGTCATTTTCGAATTTCTTTGTGGACCCATTCATGTATTTCTTCGTTATAAATATCTAGGTAAGAGGTCCTCTTTCTTTTATGCTTCGTTTTTGTGGTTTTTGGCTGCTTGTGGGTATGAATCAGATTGAAAAGATGAAATCATGAGCTTGCTCAGCCCCCTTGCCATCTTTCCACATGATCTTCTCCCTCTTTCTAGATCTGCTGGTAGAGGAAGCTCTGTTCTAAAAATAACAATAAGCTTGGCCCCCTTTGTTTAAAAGCCATTTCTATCACCCAAATGAACCTTGCAGAACAAGCTTAACCATATGTGAAACCCCTTTGAGAAGAATCCAAGCTTAAAATGGAACTGTATTTTCTTTCTCTTACGGCGCATTGGCACACTCTGCAACATGAAGAATAAGTGTGCCAATGGCGCATCTATCACCCCTGTTACACAAAGAGCAGCCGCGCCAATGGCACACATTCCCTGCCTGCTTCATCATGAAAAGCTGCACCCTCATGGCGCACTTTCCCCGCTTGCTGCAAATGCTTTCCTTGCATGCTGCTTGGCGCACCAAACTCGTATGTTGCATTGAAAAAATTCACATTATTGACGCACCAAACATCCATGTAACAATCCTTTCATATGCACCAAGTACAAAGCTATAAACGGTGTAGGCACATCCACCATCGCAACAACATTGTGTCATGCAAACCTTTCATGCGCCGCGCCAAGTTCCCTTAAGCGCGTAAAAAGCATATGTTACACAAACCTTATATGCACCTTTGGTGCACTGAAGTTCCATGCAACATGAAAGATATATGCGCCACGGGCGCATCCTGTTCCCATGTAACATAAAGAATTTGTGCGCCCTTTACAAAATGCATCCACATGGCGCAGGCGCACTTGTGCTTACAGCAACAAAGAATGCACCCTGCAGTGTCTATGTGCCATGTGCCCTTTGGCGCTGATTTACCCCTTACAGCAGCCCTTTCCCGTGTGCCTTATCTATTTAGCTCTGCAATATGCAATATCCATGCGCTATGCGCCCTGAGGCATCAAAATTGCTAACTCTTTCTTCTGTCAAGCATTTCAATGGAAAATCAAACAGCTGACATGGCTTTCTTCAATTGGGTTTCACTTCTTATTCTTACAGATCAGCAGTTAAGTTCAGAAGAACATATGTCAACATTAAGCAAGAGACCTACTAAATCCAAAGGCAAGGCCAAGCTCACAGAAGAAGAAATGAAGTATAAGTATCAGAGGGTCAGAATGTGACTTGGACATCAAAGACTCAGAGCTGGGTCATATCGATATGGAAGAATTTTGGGTCAGGACTCAAAAGGTCACAAGAAGTCCATGGATGGACAAGCTGATAGGTAGTTCCCTGCACTTTGCTAGAGGAATCCCAGTCAGTGCCATTAACAATGAATTTATGATGGTGGTTTCCCGGTGCTACAATAAAGACACAAGATGTGTCGTAAATGAGAAGGGTGGGGTCATAATCAACCTCACTACCCGCCACTTTGAAATAATACTTGGCATTCCTCATCACCGGCACTTTGTGGCCGTCAGCCAAGAGGATTGCATCAAGGCCTGGGATGAAAATGAAGATTAGTGCATGCAACTGATGAACGAGGTATATTTGAAAAATAAAAATGTGGTGATCCGTTGGCCACAAATCATTCACCGCAGTGATTTTTCAGAGGAGCTCAATGATACCATCACATTCCTGAGCAGGGTGTTTGGGCTTTCTGATGCCCACTATTTCCACAAATGGATGCTGTGGTATTTAGAAACAATGAACAAAAATATGCCTGATCAATGCTTTGAGTGGGTAGAAATCATAAGCAGCACGATATCAGAGTAGCTGCAACAATTCCCCACAACGGGGAGGTTCTACATGAATTCCTATGTTGTTTACGCTACAGCTTCAGAAAGGGACTTCCCAGCTCTGATGCGGAGTGGGGTTTGGCCCCAAGTTAAAATCTATGAATATTATCCAGAGCTAAAGCTAGAAAATAGCATCCCTCAATTTACAAAGATCAATGATGCATTTTTCTATTTCGTCATCTACCTGTTGAGGCCAAATATGGCTCACTGTCACACGACCAAGAGCATCATGGAAGCCATAGAGAAATGGGGGGCGATGTTCACTCAATTCCCCACATTCACTTATCTGGGGGCGGCTAACTTCTTGGGGGAGCCAACTAGACTGCCAAGGTATATTGGGCCCAAATTGATTCTGCTAGAGCTGTCAAGACAGCTAGTCACCTACCATGAGAAATGCATCAAGAGAAAGAAGGGTGGAACTCCTTTCCCCATCACGGTGGGTAGGTATACATGTCTCACTCACCACAAGGCAAAAGACATGTTTGCAGAGCTAGAGCTGCTGAATCTGAAACATGATTTCCTGGCAAGGCCTACCTTCCACCAGAGAAATTATCTGCCAGGGGCTAAGCTCGATCTGATCCACATCCCTCAGATCGAGGATATTTACATTGACCTATATCATGAGGTGGAGCTCAGGAGGAAGGACCATTCTTGTTTGGCCTTGGAAAAAATCATCCAGTATGGGGTGGCCATCATCCCCAAAGGCTACCAAACTACTGAAGAAGAAGTGGATCAAGTGTATCTTGACATAGGTGGGGACGATTGGCCTTTTGCATTGATTGATAGAACCAAAGCACCTCAGAAAATTGAGGAAAGAGTCAAGGAAACTCTGCGCAGAACAGAGCATTGGTGTCGAATGAACGGGCTCATCTACCTTGGAGTCGATTTCACAACCTCTCCATTGGGTAACGCGCCTCCTTGATCAAAATAGCAGCCAAAAGGAAAAGGAAAAAACAAAGAGGGTGAATCCAACACCGCTTAAGAGGAAGCTCTGGAAATTCCTCCTTCCGCTGCACCCGAACAAGTTGTAACTCTAGCTTCTCCAGAGAAAGAAGTGGAGGAAGATATTCCAATAGGCCCATCCACTCAGGATGTTGCCACTACTGCGACAATTTAGGTCCCTTCTGTCCCTTCTTCTTCTCCTCCTTCCCCTCCTCGAGTGACCCAATCGACCATTCCTTTGGTCATATCCTCTCTCCCTTCTTCTACTCTTCCTCTCACTTCTTTGTCCATCTTCTCTTCTCTCGCGGACCTGTCCCCGTCCATTTCTTCTCTCATCTCTGAGCTCCCTTCCCTTCCTATGTCTTCCTCTCCTGCAGTATCTCTTTCTCCCGTGAGCACTTCCTCAGCCTCCCTCTCGATGCCGCCTCCAAGTGTTTCCACATTTTTCCCTTCTACTACTGCAGCTGTTCCCTTCTACTACTGCAGCTGTTCCCTTCTCTATTTCTGGTCCTTCTCCCATAAGTTCATCCTGGATCTCCTAGCACTTAAGTTAGCAGAAAAGGAAAGTTCCCATCGCTTCGATGGACTTCTCCGTGATCCCATAAAAAGGGGCAAAGAAGCAGAATCCCGTCACACACTTCTCTCACAGTGCTTTGGGAGAAAAAGGATCTGTCTCCAATCCTCTGAAGGATAAAAAGGATCTGTCTCCAACAGATTATACAGTGACTCAAGTCACAATGGGTACGTCTTCTGAAAGCCTTCAGGGAGAGGCCCTATCTACATTTGACGCCCTCTGCAAGAAGCTTCAAGAAGCAAAATAAGAGAAAAGGCTATTGAAAGAGAAAAATAAACATCTGCTCCAAGCCTTATAGAAGATGGGTAGTGCACCTCCCACAACTGCCGCCAAGACTCCTGAGCCTCTGATTCAGGATAAAATTAATGAATATGCAAAGATCGGTGAGCAGGGTATGGCCATTTCCACTTGGAGGAGCCAGATCCTCAAAGACAGTGAAAAAGTAATCGCTAAGTTCACTGATTTATATCTAAACATCAACAAGGTGAATAAGGAACTCCAGGCGTTAGCAGGACCCATATCAGAAGAGTTGGACCATGTTATGCTGCAGCATGAGACCTTTCAACAAATGTTCGACTGTTCAGTCGAAGATTTGGTTAAGTTCGGCGTCTTCGGTCATCCCAAGGCCCTCAATAAAGTCCTTTCCACTATGGACTACCAAATAGATCAACTGGAATTCTTCCTTGAAAAGATCAATAAGGTAAAGGAAGAAGCCCTGGACACGATGCACCAAATGGAAGAAATCATTCTCAACATGTCTCCAGGGTTTCTTACTCCTTTCTTCACCTTAAGGAAAGTTGATGAAACCATCCAGGTCTTCAAGGAGATCATTTCACAAGGGCTGGGGCTAGAGGTCACTTTTGATGTAGAGTCCATCAATAACCTGCTGGCCTGTCGGGACTTCATCGTGTTCCTCATAGAAGTAGAGAAATAATATTCCAAACTCACTGAGAAGCTCATAGATGAGCGAGAGACTTGCGAGGCGATCAATGAGTGACACAAGGATCCTTCCTAGGATCAACTAGAGCCCATGATTAGCAAGTTCATGGAATACCATGCCCAACTCCACATCTCGTCACCTGAGCAATAGCAAAAGCAGGCTACCCCCTTTTGGCCATAGGATGACGATGATGAATAACTTCTCTTTCTTCTTCTCTCTCTCCTTCGACGTTCTTTTTTGTAAATATCTAGAGTATGTTGGCACAAATGATGACATCATCCATGTTGCACCATGGGATGATGCCATCCATCAAGTTGTCAAAAGTCAACATGACTTTGAGATATTTTGTAGATATTTTGTAAATAGGTGGTCAGTTCCTTTTTGCCTTCCTTCTTCTCCTTCATCTATAAATACTTGAATACTGGTTGTATTGGGGGTGGATATCTTTCAGATGAAAAATAGAAGTGAGAAGAAATGACTTTGAGATTTTTGTAACAGAAAGGAATATTAATACAAATATATAGACTTTGTGCTGAATACGTGTGTTATTTGCATTTGATCTTTCTTATGTCAGATCTGTGTGTTTATTTTGTTGAATCTACTTCTGTTTTATTCTCATTTATTCATCAATATTGCTTTGCTTGTTTATGCAAGAAGGTTTGGCTCTGTTTACTACCAATCCCAAAACATAAACCTTCTGACCTTTCTGCTTTGGAATTCATTTCTTTTCTTTCTTCGGATCTGATCTTTCTTCATCCTATCTTTCGTTCCTTTCTTTCCACAGTTGGAAACACCCTACTGGGATGAGATCCCAAACCCCCAAAGGTAGAATATTATGAGATTTACACAGATTCCTGCTGGTAGAATAACAATAAACTAGTTTCACTTTGCTGACTCAAAGAGGGGCTATGCCCTGCACACTGTTGGCTCGTTTATCCATAGATCTGCCCAAGCGACAGATTTTCAAACCAACATTATTGAAGTAATAAAAGTGTGTGTTTTATGACTAATCTTGGTCCTTTCATCCTTTTATACTTCTTTGTGCCTTTTCTCATGCTTACAGATACACTGTGTAAGTTCACATTTCTATTGCAGGTTCTTGGAGTTATGTGCTTATCGAGTGGTGGATTATTTCATGTAGTTGAGTTATGGTGTCCATTCAGCATTCTTAAGTTCATCCTTCTTCACTAGGAAACTGATATATTGCTTTGTCTGACCAAGTTTAACAAAGGGAATGTGTGTTTCTTAGTTTGTGGTATTTTTTACCCTCTCTAAGTTGTAGTAGGTGAAGTTTATGTGTTGTCCTCACACCCTCTTCAAATTAACCCTTCCTGAGTCTGACAACAACCTTTATTTGGTGCATCACCATCCCTAGTATAGTTTCATTTCTACAAATCTCTTTCCCTAAAACCCCATGAAAATATTAGAATAGAACTAGATAGCCATTTTGTCACATTAGGAGTAGTACAAAACTTAGTTTAGAAAGAGTAATTTGGACTTCTTCAGAGGTTCACCTTAAACCCAAGCCCCACATCTTGAGATCTGATCCCATGTGTCCCAATCACACTAAATGTCATGTTCACTTTCACGCCATTCGGGGGGTTCAGTGATTTGGTGACAATAGTTTTTGGCACGCTCAGTGGGACCATAAGAGAAAGTTCTACATTTCACAGTTATCCCATTGTAATATTGTTAGTGTAAATTCACAGCACCCCCAAAATGACCTTCAGATATGCTTTTCTAAGGCAATGCCATTTGGTGTGAATGCACAACATTGAGCTTTCCCAAAGTGTGGGACCTTTAAAAATGGGGAAAGCTCTCCAAAGAAGGTTGGTTCCTCTTCCTAAACTACCTACCACAAGCTATTCTAGTGTAGGCAAGCTAATCAAATCCTAATCTAACTTCCTAGGAGATAGGGAGAGAAAGAAAAATTGAAAAAATAGAGCCTACACTAAAACAGTGATACATCAAAGAAGGAAAATGTTAAACATATATCAAAACTGCCATGGAAACAAAGAGAGGTGAGTAATGGAACGGATGGACAAGTGCATCACAAAACCAAGGATGGATTTCACACAAAAAATGTTCCAAAACTCCATGAACATAACTCCAAAACCTGTAATGAACATCCAAACATGTACAATTACCTAAAATGAAGAGAGATAAGAAGGAAACAACCAAAAATGAGCAAGGATGGACAAATGCATTACAAAACACATTTTTATATTGCTCAGAAGTTTACACAGAATCATCATTTCACACGTAAGAGGAAAAAAAACCATTACAAAGTAGGGGAGGAGGTTCAAACTCCAATTTTGACCCTGGGGAAGAAAAGAAGGGAGAGGCAGAGAAGGAGGATGAACAACCTTTTCAAAATGAGCCAAAATTGGATTTTAACACTCGAATAGAATGGAAGAAATGAGAAAACATGAGAAAATTTGATTTGAAACTTTAACCACCAACAAGATCCATTTAATTGTCCTAAAAAATGATGGGTTTCCATGAAAAATCCCATACTTTGAAGTACATTGCTTCACAGAGCGAGAAAGAGGCCCATACTTCATTAATTTTGGTGGTTGGGAGCCAATTCTATGTTTTTTGCATGCCAGAGACGTTTTCCCAATTTTTTCCCACAAATATCCATCAAAAATCAAAATTGAACCATCCATCATGTAGAGGACTTCAAAAAATTTCCATTTATATAAAAATCGTGAAAACCGAGCTCTGGATCGAAAGATATGCCCCTCTAAAGATTTAGGGAAAAAAAGGCAAAATTCAGGTTCACAGACCGAAATTTGAACTTTTTCCCTTATTTTTCTAATTGGGAAAATTTCCCAAAAATTCTCCATGCCCTGCTCCTCTGATGACACGTGGCACATCCTAGTTGCTCCATGGCTTCAAAAATCACATTCTGCCCCTTTTGCAAAATTGGGAAAATTTCCCAAAAACCTACGCACCTCTGCCACTTTGAGACATGTGGCATCATCTGATCTGCTGCAGAGATGCGGCTCCATTTTCTACCTTTGTGCTTTTTCAGATTTGGAAAAATTTCCAAAATCCTTCCACCACCCTGACTCCCGCTCCTGATTCGACACATGGCACCTTCACCTTTCTTAGCAGGGATGCACTCCTATTTGTGCCTTTGAGAAACTTTGACCAAAAATCCAAAAAACTTGAAGTCCTTCCACCCCCCCGCTCCACCTTGACACATGGCATCATATCATGAGCTGCAGGCTTTAAACAACATATTTCCTCCATGGGATTTCAGGCTGAAATTTCCCTTTTGATTTTTTTAGCCAAAAGGCTAAGTGCCAAATTTTTTCTCGCGGGTCTACCTTGTCGAATTTTCCCTCCAAACTCCGTCGAGCCATCATTTGCAAAATACAAGGAGTTAGGAGGACTTCTTTACCTTTATAGAAAGAAGAAGAAATTCTCTATTTGATGAAACCATACCCAAAATTTTTTGATTCCCTGAAGGATGCCAAAAATTCATTTTAAGTACCAGCAAAGGAAGAAGAGGAGTTAGCCAAAAATAAGCATGGGCTTATTTTAGATAACACTTTTGATGACTTAGAGGGGTCATTTGCTTGCTAGATGAATGATCGGTGGCCTCTAAAGCATCCATTGGGCATGGAGTTAAGCCTAGTAAATTGATTCTTATCTGAGCTATGAAAATCTGACCTCTGAGCCTCTTGGAAATCCACTGAAACTTAGAGTTGATTTTCACCAAAATGTGACTTAAATGGACTGTGAAAGAGCAATAAAACAACACCAAAAACTATGTAAAAACTTGGAAATCATACATGTTCCAAGTGTAACATGCATAGTGTGAAAAATCACTTCTTCTACTGAAAGAAAACCTACCTACTCTACTCTAACCAAGAGAAAAGGTAAGCTAAACAAACCCTGCAACGGGTTGTGCAAAATAGCTTCCTTTCCTCAAAATTGGCAGCCATGCAAATTATTTGGAGCTGAGCATGGCTGGTTGTCTGAGTGGAAAAATGAAAAGAAGCTAGTCTTCTACTCAAATTAGCAAGGTGTCAGCTAAAAGAAAATTATATACCTCTTTTCGTTGCTCTACATTTGGATTAAAGAGGTATGACAACTAATCTTGGGTGCTTTGCATATAATCCTCATGCTTCGAAGCAATCATGACTAGTTGTGGTTTCTCCTTTGGCTCCAATGAAGCCCAATACCTAATTGGGCATTGTCTGATCCTTTGAATGTGCCCATAACTCTAATTTTCAACTCCAAGAATGGAGCCTTCTTATAGACCTTCTTGGGTGGATGGTGTGGAAGAAATGGTGGAACTCTTCTGTTGTTTTCCTTCCTCTTCTAGTGAAGAACATGGAAGATTAATATCTTCCAACCTTGATTCCAAAGAGATTTTATAAAGTACAGGCTGCTGCAATTGAAATTTATGCTCCATGACAATAGGTTCTTGTGTTTGGAATGTGGATGATGAAGGAGAAAATTGTGGAAACTCAACCAGTTCTTCTCCATCAAAACACTCCTCCAAATCTGAAAAATAAACTACCTCATTGTTGTCCTACTACAAATGATCAACCTCTTCCATGGTTTTCTTTTGATCTACAACTTTATCACCATGGTTATCTTCATTCTCAAAGATGAATTTTGAAAGATCAAACTCTTATTCAACGTTAGAGCTTGAAGAGAATGAAGTAGAAGGAAGAATTGAAGGTTTTTCTATAGCCTATTTTGTGTTCAAAGCTTTTGGATATGCACTTTTCTCCTCCACAGCTGGAATGTACACCTCTTCTTTTGGATTTGGAGCAGCTTCTCCTTCCTTTACTGCTTGAAGACAATCTTGCTCTTGAATGACCTCTTCCTCTAGCATGAATTTGTTAAATCAAACTCTTCAATATGCTACTCTAGAGGACAAGTTGGGGCTGTAAGATCTCTTTTAGAGCTTTCCTCTTCCATGGCTGATTGTGTAACCTCTATTAGTTCAGCATCTCCTTCAACTAGAGTGCCAACATGGACACTACATTCTGAGCAAACTGATTGTTGATCTGCTTCTTCTTTTTGCTCTTCTACTGCAACAAAATCAGCCTTGGACACCACTTGTTCTTCAACTCTAACCTCCTCTAAAGGCTTAACCATCAAGGGGATATTTGTTATCCCAAATTTTAGAGCTCAACTCTTCAAGTTGTCTATTATTTCCTTTTTTGGGCTCCTCTTCTTGCTGTCCTTCATGACTGATTTTCTGATTTTCATTTTCCCAACATGGATTTGGGAACACAAGAGGAGTGGGTTGTAACTCAATTGATTTTACAATTTTTTTTGGTGGTGGAGGACGTAGAAACTCTTGTTTCCTTGGAGTGTAAGTTATTTATTTTAGATCTTGTGGAGGGGATGATTGTTTGGAAGGGAAAAGGAAAGAAGAATTGAGATGAGGTGGAAGACTAGGGAATGGAGAAATGAAATCAACATTTAGGGCAGCATTGGCTGAATTTGGAATTTGGAATTCAAAATGAGATGGTTCTACTTGAGGAATGGAAGGGAAAAAACCATATGGTGGTGTAGAACTTACCCATTGATAAGGTTTCTCAGCACCAAATTTATAGGCCTCTATCTCCACTGTCCATTGTGTAAGTTGGGGCAGCATCTCAATCATGAAGTCCAGCTTCTCCTAAGGGCTAAAGTTTCTTGGAAAAGGGTCAACCCATGGACAAGGTGCCCTAAAATAAATATGAAATTCCTTAATTTGTGTTTCTTCTCTTGATTACACCATGCCAATCTCCATCTTTTGGATCTTCTCCAAGAAATCTGAATTTTCTTCTCGACTGCCCTCATTACATGCGTACCCTTGCTCTTGATATGTTTCATGACCAAACAACAAAGAGAAGGAGATAATTACAATAATGTAAGGAAATGAGCTGCAAAAATTAATATCAAGAAAACTTTGTTCCTAACTAAACCTTCTGCAGAATTTGAGGCTCAAGAACAAGCGAAACATACTAGTTTTGTACCAGATACAAATCTAGATTTGAACAAGGAGGACCAGCAGTCTACTTGTTCAGAATGTATTATTCATATTAGCTCAATTCCATTAGAGGAGTTTGAATCACCAAAGGTGGAAAAATTAGTAATAGAAGAGCGTGTGCAAGTTAAAGAAGGAAAGATACTCAATTGTATTAGCTGATTCTAATGAGTGTAATGATCCTAATTTCCATGCATGTCAAGAATTTATATAGCTTCTGCAATGTAGTAACATCTTTCCAAAGTCATCATTAGATGTTACAATCAACCACAAAAGGTTTTTTGACACAAAGGTAGATTAAAAGATCGATAATGTTGATAAGACCATGCAAAGGCTTTTTAATCACTTTTTCTCTCTACTTTATCAAAAATCTGATTTTCTAGAGGAATTTGATCTTTCTAATTTTATGTTTGAGAATGAAGAATATCAAGATGAAGGAGGTTCCAGTTTGAAGGATAATCAGATTGAGTGGGAGATTTTGATACAGTCAGAGAATGAAGAAGCCAATTATCTATCATATTTAGAAGAATGTTTTGATGGCAAAGAGCCCATGGAACTTGAAAAATTTGATATTCTATGACTTCCTTTCCAAAGTAAAGTGTCGAGAAGTGGAGGGACATGCTAAAGAACAACTTCATACTCATAACTATCCTTTTACATCAGAATTTGAGGAATTGATTATTCCATCACATGTAAATGAGGAACACATAGGAGAAGGTAAATCTAATTTAGAAACATTGGTTGATGATTATGCCATGTAGAGGTTTTTGTTTTCAGTTATGGAACCTTTTTTGGTTAACGAGTCTATGATGGAGGAAAGTAAACTTAAAATTTTTTCTTCCTTTACCAATCATCCAAAGTTACAAATAAGAGAGTTTGAAATTCCAAGTTCCATGTCAAATGAGGGAGATGTCACTATAACACCATATACCTAGGTGAGTGATAAGTTGTTTTTAAATGGGAAACTAGATGGAAATCAGGTCATGAATAACCATCCTTTTAAAGTATATCTTCAACAAGACTTCCTTGTTAAAATTGAAGTTCAAATAAGCAAGAAAATTCAATGGGTTAGACCATGTCCTATCAGGTACCTAGCTTCATTGAAGCTAGAAGAGTAGAAAGATCTAGTCACATTCACTTCAAAATGTGAGGATGAGTTTCATAGTCCCAAGGATCATTTGTTATGTCTCTACAAAACAAATGTAGAGAAACTAAAAGAGGGATTCTTTCTCTTTCTAGTTTATACCTCGATGGAACAAGTGGGGAATTGGGATCATTTTAGTTTCTCACTCTCATTCTCATCCATGTCCATTGTCACATTATTTTCATGGATATCCTTTGTGAGTGTTGACGTGAGAATGTGTAACAAGGAAATTGACAATTTCGGAGCACAACTATACCCCTATGCCAAATTTTTCATGTTTTATCATTCCAAAGAAACCCCAGACCTATTCAGTTAGTCCAAATGAATTCCAAACAAATATCATGATATTATCCTAGGTGATTTAGGAAATTCCATTCATTTCGCCTAGGTGATTTTAGGATTTCATTCAAAATGTTATCTTTTGGTAATAGGGAAGGGCTATCGTTGGGCTTCCCGGGATTGGATCAGCCCCTTGGAGCAGAGAAAAAGGGAAAAATTAAACAAAGAGGTGAATGGAAGACCTTATAACATCATGGAAATGATTTTTGAAGGATTTGGGAAGTTCTAAAAGACATGGAGCAGTTTGAGTGAAAATAGGGTACACAGGCCTAGGCTGTACACAACCCTAAAACAACTGTTGAGCTTCAAATGAGATTTTGGGAGCTCCGGATGGACTTTGAAGTAAAACAAAACATATTCGGAAAGATGATTCCAAGAGATACATTATCATGAAATAATATTTTTCACAACACCTTGGTGCATATGATTGAAAGACAGTTTTTCTCAGGTATAAGTGGAGTCCCAGATCAAAAATCTAATTTTTTAGGGATCATATGATTGAATAAATACATGAAACCCACATCATTAGATTCAAAATTACATTTCAAGTCAGGATCATATAAATTTTCACCAATAAATTCCACCAGAAGCTTAAGTTATCTGCATTTCAAGTTACCCTCTCAAAGGCAGTTCAAGACTTAGTCATTTTTTCGAGAGGACACGTGTTAGCACCAAGCTCTTGGTGGGATTTCATGTCCCACATGTCCCTGAGGTCAGTTACATCACCCCTTAGAAAATTTACCCAGCCATTGTGTGACCCTTAGGACCCTCATATGACCTCCAAACCTAGCAGTTTAGCACTGAAGTGCTTATTTGGAGCATGTATTCCTTGCCGACAGATCGGTTGCCACGTGTCAGCTCCAAGACCACCATGGAATTTTATTTACATTATGAACCTAAGGTGGGGGACATAATAGCTTGAAAATTCACCTAGCCTATATGGGGAGTCAATTGGGCACCCACATGACCGTCGTTTAGCCCCCAAGTGCAGTTTTGGAGCATCCATTCCCTGTCGTTGGATCGGGCACCACGTGTCACGTCCAGGACCACCGTTGAAACTGATGTACCTTATGTACCTCAGGTGGGGGACATCATACATGGAAAAATGTGCCCATACCCTAGGAGGAGTCTTTTGGACACCCATGTGACCTCATTTCAGCTCCTAGTGCTTCAAATAAGCTTTTTCCTACTTCATTCCCTGCCGTTGGATCTAGTGCCACGTGTCACCGTCTTGCTCATTGTGGAAATTGATGTCCCTCACATCCCTAAGGTCAGGGACATAAAGCATGGAAAAATTCACCCAAGCCATACCTATGCACATCTTTTTGAAAAGTTTCCAAGTGCTACTTTTCCCGTGTCTAGCTTCTAATAGTTTTATTTGCACTCCTTTCCTCCATTCTTCCTCTGCAACATTCTACAATCACTCCACCATTGAAAATGCTCATACCAGATAAAAAAAATCACTGAAACAAACTCGCCATGGTGATTTTTATGTCTCATAAGGATCTTTCATCAATACAAGAAGGAGAAACGAAGCGCAAGAAGGAGAGAACAGTGAAAATCCCCATAGCCTAAAAATGAAGATCTAAAGAAATGTTACAAACCGGTGCATGAAACAACAAACCATTTTCTGTTGTTCATTCCTCTATCCAATACCATCATAAATACACCTTAAAACTCCCCCCTCCTGTGACAGAGTAGCCATAACAAAGAAATCTCATTTCTGGCTCAACGAAGAAAGAAGTAAGATTTCCTGTCAAACTAGTTTCCGGATTGAAGTAAGATCGCACATGAAGCACCAAAAGAAAAAAAAAACACATCAAAAATATAAATTTCATTGTAAATGGAGGAGAAAAACAGACCTGTAATTTTCAGGTCCATTAATAGCTTCTGTACCCAGAAGCACTGCTTCTGAAAATTAAAACTTTAAAATCTCCTGGATTATTAAACGGGTGGGCCCGAAATTTAAGAGGGAGGCTATTGGGAAAAAACCCATATCAAAATTTTTTGTTCCATGTTAATCCGAATCCTAGAGGAAAACTTTCTAAAAATAGTAGGTCTACTACATAGGAACTGCTATTTTGGGAAAGTCATCGATAAAAGAACTTGTGAAGAAGATGAAGACATTGGAGGTAAACTACGACTAAAAATTCACCAGAATAGACATTGTTGGAAATTACTAAAAATAGTAAGTGGCCCCTCAAGCACCTTCTAAAAATAGAAATTTAATCTGGAAGAAATGAGGCACATGAGGAGAAAGAGGAAAACTAAGCCACAACATCCAGTTGAAGATCGAGGAATTGCTTTTCCACACTTACTAAAAATAGTAAGTTGCTTTTTCAAAGGGAGATATGAAGACGAAATGGAAGGGTCAGAAGCCATCACAACCCTTTTCCTATGAGTATGATGTGGAAGATAGTGTTGTCTTGTACATGGACCCGAATGAACTTAAAATTCAAACTTCAAATGAGAAAATTTCTGAAATTTGAATAGCTATATAAGCCACATGTCTACAAACCATGGCTATTCCAGGAAATCCTCCTATCAAAAGACCCGAATTTCTCTTCCACATCCAATAATATATCACTTTTGATTTGATAGAAGCTATTTGGCATAATAGACAAACTACCAACCACTACTTCATGGCCACAAGAATCCTCGACCTTGAAGAAGAACATGTTGCTGAATTGGAGAGGCAAAGACAAATTCTAGCACCGAAAAGGTGAGCATATATTTCCAAGATGGCGGATACAAGGTACACCTGGAAACAGAGGAAAGGAGGACAAACCAACCCAATTTTAAAAGATCTTCAAAGAAGATAAGAGTTGTTTGGAATTCGGAGGCCTCCCCTTCATCAAGCAACCAGTCACGTTGAGAACCTGAGTGCTGCTAATCCTTTAGATGGTGAATTTCAGTACATCAACCAGAACCTAGAAAATTTCACTAATGTAGAAACCAAAGAAGAAGTTAGAGAAGGAGAAGTAAGAGCGGAAGATAAAATAAGGGCTCAACTTGATGAAATCAAAATACTTTAAGCTGAGGTAGATGAAAGAGAAGCAGCAGAAACCACAAGTGAACAAGGAGTATATGACTCATGATCTAATATTTGAGCCACTTCAAGAGGTCCCACATGTTTTTGACTCCAAATCTCCTCGCATTCATGATTTTCCTCCTCCATCAAGACAAATAATGGTTGATACACCCATCATTGAGCCTGAAACTGACGAGATGTTTCCGTGGATGCGAGAAATGATCATCCTCGACACTCACATGGTGCAACAAGTAGTAGCTCCCGATATATCAGCAATTGTCACATGATGGAAAGGAATAAAGAATACAAAGAGAAGATCGAGGGACCATATGAGCAAGTGAAAACTTTTTCATCTTATGTGCAACACTTGGTGGAACCAAGCACTATAACACTTCCTATTGAGAAAGTGGTACCCATCAGCAACTTCGATCTAGATTCCACCAGAAGAATGCATGAGTTCACAATGTAGGGCTGAGAAAATAAGGAATGGATTGATTCAATCTCTAAAAAAGGGAAGTTAGCACTTCAAGAGGCGATCAAGCTCTTTGCATACATGTGCGCCATTGCCAACAGAACATGAGCACTCAAAAAAGAAGTGGAGAAAAGTCAAAGAATGGAGCCAGGTCCACTGCAACAACTCTTCCTTCATCATAATTCTTCTTCTTCTTCCTCTTCCTCTTCTTTCTCTCTCTCTTCAATGTTATATTTTTACATTAAGGATTGCACCTTTTAATATGACTTAAGTGACTTTAGAAATATAATGTAAATTAAGTCACCTTGCTATTATAAGAGGGACTTAAATATTTAAAGTGGAATACGAACAGTCTTAAGTCATATGAAGGTATTCAAAAGGTCATGAGGTAGATGAAGAGTCTTATTCTATTCTTTAAACTTTAAAGCCATTCCCACTTCAAAGGGTAGGTGATTGATCTTGTAGACTCAAGAGTGCATTCTACCTTGAGAGAAAGCAAAGGAGATAGCCATTTTCTTCTACTCTCTTCCCCTATCAAATTTCTTCCATTCCTACACTATGTACAACTTTTGTTCAAGCATCAATACAAGAAGTTGTTTCTATCTTTCTTTGACTAAGGGATTTCATGACACTTTGTTCTCATCAAATTCTATTTGGTCTTGTTGTCATTTATAGGGTTGTTTCTTCTCATAAGTGCATGTGATGAAGTTTCTAACTAGTGTGTGTGTAGGAATCTGATTTTCTACCCGTAGCATTAGTTCTCCTACCTCCATTCTCACTCCCTTTCCCACTTCTAGACAAAGTCATCTCTTGTAGGTATATGCAAGCATTTTCTGTAGGGTCAGTGGAGTGCCCCTGTTGGATCCTGGGTAGAAAGACCACCACATAAATTCACCTTTTCATGCGCATGCAAATATGGCAGCTACACTGGTTAAGTAGAGGGACTTAGATTCCCATATCGTTGGCAAGAAATCCATAAGTATGTCCACCTAACAAAATTTCTCGCCAACAGTTTTTAGCACCCACCGTGGGGCAGATTTAGCAGCATTTGCACCCAAAATATGACCGCAAGGTCCCAAAAATTAAAAAAAAAATCAAATATTGAAACAATCATAAAAGAGAGTTCAAGAAAATCCATTTCTGAAAGATACACTGCTTATTTCTACACGTGAATTTTCACATTCCATAGTGGCCTTTTGTATTCTGAATGCAGAATCTTCCAAAAGCTGGCTGAAGGAGGATACACTAGGCTAAGAAGGTCGAGAGGTGTTTCTGATTTAAATTTTGAAGCTTCGTAAAATCTGTAAGAATGAATTAGAGATAATCCATATTTCTTATCTCAAGCCTCCTCTTCATCTAGTTCTTTAAGAATTTCACCTGGTAATCCTATCCAATATCCTTCAAATTCTACAATTTTTTAACAACCGTTGAACATCAACTTCCCGGAAGAAGAAGAATTTGAAGAATAATTCATAAAAGTAAGAGATGAAGCAGAATAAGAAGAAACAATGGTGGACGAAGAAGAAATACCTCAACCCATTGTTCCATGGGGAAGGAATACAGGCCCACTTACTCTTGAACCCCCTCTTCACAATCTACCAATGGGTTCCCATAAGAAATTTCCAAAGTTCAAAGGTGATAACACACAACATCCAGAAGAACACATCGCTACTTTCATGACATCATGTGGAATTCTTAGTGTCTAACATGAAGACGTTGCTGTAAGATTGTTCATGGAGTCCCTCCAAGAAAAAGCAGTAGAATGGTTTTACCTCCTACCTTCACGGTCCATCATGGGTTGGAATGACATCAAGGATGCATTTGAAGAGAGTTTTAAATCAACTAAAGATTGTCAAGACCTCTTGGTGCAGTTGGCTCAAATAAATAAAGGATAAAATTAAACCATGAAAGACTTCATGGCTTTTTTTGAACGGTTGTTACACAGGATACCTAAAGAGGATTCACCATCTGAAAACAATATCAAAAGATTCTTCATAAATTCTCAATCACCAGAGGTAGGATTTCTCCTATGAATAATTCAACAAAGGAACATTGTAAAAGCACAAAGGAGGGCCATTGAATTGGATGATGATCTCATCCTCTCTGGAAAGATCAAGAATTCATCAAAGGGAAAGGCCCAACATCCTAAAGATGAGAGAACTAATCCATCATTGCAAAATTTGGTGAATGAGATGGCCTCTTTGAAGATGGAATTATTTGAATGAGTTTCTTCTCAAAGAAGAAATAGAAATCAGATTGTAGGAGCACCCCAAAGACTTGCCTTGGAGGCCCCACCTATGAATGTAAATTATAGATTTCAAGAAAGTGAAGAAGAGCTTGAACAAGAAGGTGGTGATTTCCAAGAAAGTGATGAGTTTGAGAATGATACACAAATCAAGTTTTGTGAGTATTCTGGAGGTTATGAAGAAGATGAAGAAGATGCACCAAGTTTCTCATGCGCGGTATTCACTCATTCTCAGTTTGAGAAAAGAGCACCTCCCTCCACTACTGCAAAAGAAAAGAAGGTTGATGATCCTCCTATGGAGACTCCGTAAAATAAAATAATCACCCGACAATCCCCACTTCCATCTTCTATGAAGTCTACATTGTTGGAGCCTGACCCTGCAACAAGTAGGAAGATGCCCGCAATCCCAAGTAAGCTTTCTGATGTCTCTTCCAAGTCTAAATCTAAATCTACTCCTACAAAATCTAATACCTTGAAAGCTCCTAGTGTGTCTTTTAAAATACCCTCCATTCCTCAAACATAAATTCCTACTCCTAAACCTATCCAAACTTTAAAATCAGTCCCTTTACCCCCATTTTCCACATCTGCTCCCTTTGACTCCATAGAATATGCAAACAAAGCCAAAGTGTAGATTATCAAAACCGAATATTTGCAGACTCACCCTTAACAATTCGAAAGGTTCATATGATACATCAAGAGTGGTAGTCTAACACCCAATGTTATAACTTCTAGTTCCAAAGGCATGCTACAAAACTCACCTACACCTCCCTCACAGAACATGCTTTCTCTGAGTGCATCAAAGACTGATAAAGTTGAACCTTTCTACCTCTCCCTTCTTGTTGGAGAATATGTACTAAATAATTGCATAATAGATTTTGGGGCCTCAGACAATGTGATGCCTTTGAAGGTCGCCAAGTCTCTTAAAATTACAATGAATCCAATTAGTGGCTCTTGTTACTCTTTGGAATAAAAAAAGGTCTCACTTGTAGGGAAGGTTAAAGATGCACAGGTGGCTCTCGCCAGATTTCCAGACAAGAAAGTTTCAGTGATGATTTTTGTAGTAGACGTTCCAGCCTCATTCGGATTGTTGCTGAGTAGAAATTTCTATTGAGAATTGGGAGGGAAAATTCAGATGAATTGGTCTTTTACAACCATACTAGTGAAGGGAGACATGGAGAAATTACTTCCCAAGAAGAAGATGAGGTACACTGTGCAAAATTCTAGAAGCCCAGAAGCTAACATTTTGTACCAAAATACCAGGTGGGTGAATCACTTGGCTGAGGAGGAATAAGATATTCCCACCTTGATAGGTCTAGACATGCCTTCCCAGAGATATTTGGACTTTGAAGAAGCATTGAGGACATTCGAGTTACAAGAGGGCAGCCCCAAATAGCCAGATGATGTAGAACACGAGGAAGAGGAAATGGTTCTTGGTGATTTTCAAGAAGAAAAATCAGCCTATATGCTTTTCCAAGATGAGGAGTTATTCTCATTCCCATTTGGGGATGAAGATGATCTCTATCAAGCCATCTATGGAGAGACAAAATCAGCTTGTGATGAGCCCGTGCAAAGGTTTGAAAGAAATGTCTATACAAGGACTCCTAAGAGCCACAGAAGAAACAAAGGACCCTTATATCAGTCTAGAACTTTTAATGCCAGCCATGAATATGGAAGATAAACATGAAGCTGATTTGGAAGCCTTAATTAATGTGAAGGTCAACCATATTGAGATAAGGAAAGATGAGAAATATGATGTCCCTCTCAAGCCAATGGTTGGTGGATACAATGATGAAATTGAAGTATTTTATTTCCCATTTGAAGACGAAGACTCTTTCTACGATGAAAAAATTGAAGCAAGGAGTTTGAAGACCTCTAAAGATGAAGCCCCTTTTGATGAAGGATCAGCAGAGTGCAGCAATTCTCGAGATGATGAGGTGATCCCTCTAGATAGTTTCTTTGAGTTGCAAGATAAATATTATTTAAAGGCGTACAAAGAGGGACTACAATAAATGATGAAGCATTACTCCGTGCAAGAAATCTTGGATGCAGTAGAAGTGGTGGAAGACCCTAAGCTGATTCTTGATCTCTTCACTCATGCCATGGGCATACAAAACAAGTATGAGGCCACATCCAATATTTCAGTTAGTACTCAAGAACCTCACAGTGAAGTAAAGGAAACAAATAAATCTGAGGTTTCTCATGGAAGAGATGTCAATGAGCATAGACCCGGGAAAGAAACTAACTCACAAGGTTCAAGGAATTGGAACAAAAATCAGCATTGGGGCAGCGATGAGATGCTCGATGGAGAATCAGCTATATGGATAAACATGGAAGGAAACTGACATGATGAAAACAATTTCAAAGAGCATGAAGACAATGGAGTTTCCAAGAAAGGACCTGAGAATTAAGAAGATCACATGGACTCACTCCTACCAAGTACACAGACAATTGTGAAATAACCTAGCTTTCATAAGCAGCTGAGGAGGGGAGGATAATTTCTAGAACCCATCAACAGCTTCGCAGAACATCATCATTCAATGTTGCCTCTTCAGGGGTAACTTTTGTGAAATAAAAAGTACTTTAGTGAAAGTGGGTTTTCCCTCACTTTGTACCAGAGGTGATTGATAGGTGTTTTTACCTTTCCATTGTGTGTGTTTCCCTTCCTATTGTGTGTTGTGTGTTTCCTTTTGGTTGTTTACTGTGTGGGTGTTTCCTTCTTCTAATCTTCCTTTCTTGAAGTTGTGCATGACTCCGTAGGGCCTAATGGATAAGGCACTGGTCAATGAATTATATGGTATAAAATTGAGATTTTGGATTCCCATGTCATGTCTTTTCTGCACTCAGTCCATGTCATGTCCCCAAGCTAGAGCCAGCTATTGTCGTGAGAATGTGCAACAGGGAAATTGACAATTTCCGAGCACAACAACTATACCCCTATGCCAAAATTTTCATGTTTTATCATTCCTAAGAAACCCCGAACTTGTTCAGTCAGTCCAAATTAATTCCAAACCAATGTCATGATATTATCCTAGGTGATTTAGGAAAAAAATTTCATCCCCCCTAGGTGATTTTAGGAGTTCATTGAAAATGTTATCTTTTGGAACTATAGGGAAGGGCTATCATTGGCCTTCCCAGGATTGGATCAACCCCCTAGAGGAGAGAATAAGGGCCAAATTTAACACATAGGTGAATTGAAGACCTTATAATGTCATGGAAATGATTTTGGAATGCTTTGGGAAGTTCTGAAAGACTTGGAGCAGTTTGAGTGAAAACAGGGTTCACAAGCCTAGGCGGTACACCAGCCTAAAATAGTTGTTGAGCTTCAAATGAAGATTTTGGGAGCTCTGGATGGATTTGGAAGCAAAAAAAAACACATTCAGAAAGAGGATTCTAATCCCTACATGATGGTGAAATAATATTTTTCACAACACCTTGGCGCATATTATTGGAAGACAATTTTTCTCAGGTATAAGTGGAGTCCTAGATCAAAACTCTGATTTTTTAGGGATCATATGATCGAATAAAGACATGAAACCCACATCATTGGATTTAAAATTCCATTTCTAGTTAGGATCATATAATGTTTCATGAATAAATTCCACAAAAAGCTCAAGTTATTTGCATTCCAAGTTACCCTCTCAAAGGCAGTTCAGGACTTAGTCATTTTTTCGAGAGGACACGTGTCAGCACCAGGATCTTGGCAGGATTTCATGTCCCCCATGTCCCTGAGGTCAGGTAAATCACCCCTTGAAAAATGCACCCAGCCCTCATGTGACCCTTGGGACCCTCATATGACCTCCAGACTTGGCAGTTCAGCCCTCAAGTGCTTATTTGGAGCATGCATTCCCTGTTGTCAGATCGGTCACCACATGTCAGCTCTAAGACCACCGTGGAATTTGATGTAACTTATGCACCTAAGGTGGGGGAAATCAGACCTTTTTCACCCAGCCCCTATGGGGAGTCATTTGAACACCCACATGACTGTCATTCAGCCCCCAAGTGCTTTAAAGTTTTAGGGCATCCCATTCCCTGTCGTTGGATTGGGTGCCACGTGTCAGCATCCTTGACTCATTGTGGAAGTTGATGTCCCTCACATCCCTAAGATGGGGGAACATCAAGCATGGAAAAATTCACTCAAGCCATACCCTAGTGCAGTAGTCTTTTTGAAAAATTTCCAAGTGTTGACCTCCTTTCCCGCTTCTAACTTCTAACAATTTTATTTGCACTCCTTTCCTCCATTCATTCCTCTACAACATTCTACCATCACTCCGCCATTGAAAATGCTCAGACCAGCTCTTGATCAAGAACTAAAAAAAAATCCCCATCAGTGATTTGTAGGGCTCAGAAGGATCTTTCATCAAAGCAAGAAGGAAAAAATTTCCAAGCCCTACATGTGAAAATCCCCATAGCCTAAAAATGAAGATCTAAAGAAATGATGCAAACCGTGTGCATGAAACAACAAACAGTTTTATCTGCTCTTCATTCCTCTATCCAATACCATCTGAAAGACACCTTCTACAATCCCCCTGACAGAGAAACCACAATGAAGAAATGCTCATTTCCGGCTGAACGAAGAAAGCAGTGAAGATTTCCCATCAAACTAGTTGCCGGATTGAAGTAAGATTTTCACACGTGAAGCACCAGAAGACAAAACCCACATCAAAAATATAAATTTCATTGTAAATGGAGGAGAACACCAAACCTGTAATTTTCAGGTCCATTAATGGCTGCTATACCCAGAAGCACTGCTAGGTCCGAAAATTAAAACTTTAAAATCTCCTGGATTATTAAACCGGTGCCCAAAATATCAAAGGGAGGATATTGGACAAAAACCCATTTTCAAAAAAATTTCTTCCATGTCAATCCAACTCCCAGAGGCCAACTTTCTAAAAATAGAAGGTCTACTACATAGGAACTGCTATTTCATGGGAAGTCATTAGCAAAAGAACTTGCGAAGGAGATGAAGATATCAGAGGTGCACTACAGCTGAGAATCTACCAGAATGGACATTTGTCGGGTGGAAAAACTTGTGGATTTCTTGCCAACACTCTGGGAATCTAAGTCTGTCTACTTAACCGGATGTAGCTATCGTATGTGCATCGCACATGAAAAGGTGAATGTCTGTGGTGGCAGTTTCAACCGGGGATCCAACAGGGGCACAAATGCCACATTAAAATATACCTGCAAGAGATGACTTTGTCTGGAAGTGGGAAAGGGAGTGAGAATGGAGGTAGGAGAACTATAATGTTGCAGGTAGACAATTAGATTCCTGCACACACACTAGTTAGAAACTTCATCACATGCATTTATGAGAAGAAACAACCCTGTAAATGACAACAAGACCAAATAGAATTTGGTAAGAACAAAGTGTCATGAAATCCCTTGGTCAAAGAAAGCTAGAAAATCCTTCTTCTTGTATTGATGCTTGAACAAAAGTTGTACATAGCAGGCGGGCCCAAAATTTTAGAGGGAGGATATTGGGCAAAAAACCCATATCAAAAAACTTTGTTCCACGTCAATCTGACTCCCAGAGGAAAACTTTCTAAAAATAGTAGGTCTACTACATAAGAACTGCTATTTTGGGAAAGTCATCAATAAAAGAACCTACGAAGAAGACAAAGACATTGGAGGTAAACTACGACTGAAACTTCACCAGAACAGACATTGTTAGAAATTACTAAAAATAGTAAGTGGCCCGTCAAGGACCTACTAAAAATAGAAATTTGATCCAGAAGAAACAAGGAACATGGGGAGAAACAGGAAAACTAAGCCGCAACATCCAGTTGAAGATCGGGGAAATGATTTTCCACACTTACTAAAAATAGTAAGTTGCTTTTTCGAAGGGAGATATGAAGACAAAATGGACGGGTCAGAAGTCGTCATAACCCTTTACTTGCAGAGTATGATGTGGAAGACAGCGATGTCTTGTACATGGACCCGAATGACCTTTAAATTCAAAATTCAAATGAGAAATTTTTTGAAATTTGAATAGCTATATAAGCCACATGTCTACAAACCATGGCTATTCCGGGAAATCCTCTTGTTGAAAGACCCAAATTGCTCTTCCACATCCAAGAAGATATCACTTCTAAATTGAGAGATGCTATTTGGCAAAATAGACAAAGTACTAACCACTACTTCATTGCCACAAGAATCCTTGAAATTGAAGAAGAACGTGTTGTTGAATTGGAGAGGCAAAGATAAATTCCAACACCACAAAAGTGAGCATAGATTTCCAAGCTAGCAGATAGAAGGTACACCTAAAAATAGAGGAAAGGAGGAAAAGCCAACCCCATTTTCAAAGAACTTCAAAGAAGACAAGAGATACTCGGAATTCAGAGGCCTCCCCTTCGTCAAGACAATCGGTCACGTTGAGAACCTGAGTGCTACTAATCCTTTGGATGGTGAATTTCCATACATCAATGAGAACCTAGAAAATTTCACTAGACATAGAAACTGAAGAAGAAGTCAGAGAAAGAGAAGCAAGAGCGGAAGAGGAAATAAGGGCTCAACTTGATGAAATCGAAAGACTTCAAGCCGAGGTAGATGAAAGAGAAGTAGTAGAAACTGCAAGTGAGCAAGGAGTATATGACTCATGATCTAATATTCGAGCCACTTCAAGAGGTCCCACATGTTGTTGATTCCAACGCTCCTCTCATTCAGGATTTTCCTCCTCCATCAGGATAAATAATGGTTGATGCGCTCTATCATTGAGCCTAAAACCGATGAGATGTTTCCATGGATGCGGGAAATGATCATCCTCAACACTCACACGGTGCAACAAGTAGTAGCTCCCGATATATCAGCAATTATTACATGATGGCAAGGAATAAAGAATACAAAGAGAAGATCGATGGGACTAGAGGAGCAAGTGCAAACTCTTTCATCTTATGTGTAACACTTGGTGGAACTAAGCACTATAACACTTCCTATTGAGAAACTGGTACCTATCAGTAGCTTCAATCCATGGAATCCATTAGAAGAATGCACGAGTTCACGATGCAGGGCCGAGAAAATAAGGAATGGATCGATTTAATCTCTGAAAAAGGGAAGTCAACACTTCAAGAGGCGGTCAAGATCTTTGCATACATGTGCGCCACCGCCAACAGAACACGAGCACTCAAAAAATAAGTGGAGAACAGTCAAATAATGGAGCCAGGTCCACTACAACAACTCTTCCTTCATCATAATTCTTCTTCTTCTTTTTCTTCCTCTTCTTTCTCTCTCTCTTCAATGTTATATTTTTGCGTTGAGGGTTACACCTTTTAATATGACTTAAGTGATTTTAGAAATATAATGTAAATTAAGTCACCTTGTTATTATAAGAGGGACTTAAATATTTAAAGTGGAATACAAACAATCTTAAGTCATATGAATGTATTCAAAAGGTCATGAGGTAGATGTAAGAGTCATATTCTATTCTATAAATTGTAAAGTCATTCCCATTTTAAAGGGTTGGCGATTGATCTTGTAGACTCAAGAGTGCATTCTACCTTGAGAGAAAGCAAAGGAGATAGTCATTTTATTCTACTCTCTTCTCCTCTCAAATTTCTTCCATTCCTACACTATGTACAACTTTTGTTCAAGCATCAATACAAGAAGGAGTTTCTAGCTTTCTTTGACCAAGGGATTTCATGACACTTTGTTCTCACCAAATTCTATTTGTTCTTGTTGTCATTTACAGGGTTGTTTCTTCTCATAAATGCATGTGATGAAGTTTCTAACTAGTGTGTGTGTAGGAATCTGATTTTCTACCTACAACATTAGTTCTCCTACCTCCATTCTCACTCCCTTTCCCACTTTCAGACAAAGTCATCTCTTACAGGTATATGCAAGCATTTTCCGCAGGGTCAGTGGAGTGCCCCTGTCGGATCCCTGGTCGAAAGGTCACCACAGAAATTCACCTTTTCATGTGCATGCACATATGGCAGATACACCGGTTAAGTAGAGGGACTTAGATTCCCAGAGCATTGGCAAGAAATCCACAAGTTTCTCAACCTAAAAAATTATCTCACCAAGAGTGAGGAAAGGGATATATTTTGCACAACCAGTTGTAGGGTTTGTTTAGCTTACTCATGCTTCCGGTTAGTGTAGGGTAGTATTGGTTTGCTTTCAGCAAAATAAGTTCATTAAATACTCTGCATGTTCCACTTGGGGCATGTATGGTTTTCAATTGTGTTGTTTTGCAGATTGTGTCATTATTGGAGGTTTCTTAAAGGAATAAAGGTTCAAAGATTCCATAAGAGTTTCATGATCTACTTCAGTCAACCTTAAGCAGTGTTCCATAGATGTCAAGTCTTAATCACATTCAGTATACTTCATCTTTAGCATTCCAGTGATGTACAAGATTGGATTTCTTGAGATACTTCAGGATCTGTCATAGAGGATCAAATTGTTTCAAGATTCCAATATAGAATCCATGCCTAATGAATGACTTAAGGCTACTTGAATCAAGCTTAGCAGGTAATTATCCCCAAGAGGTCACCACACATGTTATCCAATTTTATGTAATGGAAAAATTGGACAATGAGGTCCTATTACGATAAAATCATGACATTGGTCCCAGGGGCCTATTTGTGGTCATGATGGAGATTAAATGATTAAAATAATCAATAAATGGATAAGTGAGCTCTACTAGCTTTAAACAGGATCAACTCGGAGGCCAACTCGGGCCTAACTAAGTTGTCACTCAAATATTTGAGCTCAATATCATACGGGAGGGTCAAGTTATTGTATTAGCTTGGGTAAGCTTGTGGATGGCTCAGTGAGATAAGATTGTCACTACTTGGAGAAAGAGTTGGTGGAAAACTCATGCATGGTGAAGGGTGAGCTAAGATGCATGTGTTGTAGGCCAAGCTCTTCAAGTGGCTCAGGAAGTTGATGATTGACTGAAAGGAAAGATAAGAGGTAGAAATTATGTTGAACGATGTACACAATAGGTAATGATTGAACTCAGTATTGAATTTATCCTTTTCATAGGTAGGATCAAATCACGAAGGGCTCAGTGCGTGTAACTCTTTAGAGGAAATGCTCAAGGAAATAGCTTATCTCTACAATGAGGTAAAATATGGACCAATATTAGGGCTTGGTGCATGTAAATGCATGGAGGTAGCATTCAATAAGGATAATTATGACAAAGCACTCACTTGAAGGAGACAAGTCCTCATGGGAATTGACTCACGAAGGGATCATATCAGTGAAACAAGAGATCAAAATGAGGGGCTCGTAGGATGAGTATTTGTATTATCTCAAGAAATGGCTCGGGATGAGTCGTGGTGAGCTCGAAGAAGGGCTCAGGATGGAGTTTTTTGGTCGGTAGTTCATGATAAATGATCGACCAAAAAGAACCAATGACTCAACAATGATCTCAGTTCAAAGAGGATGGCTCAATAAACTAAGAAATATAATATGGCAAGGACTAGGAGCTCGGGCCAAGCTAAGTAAATGTTTACATAAATGGGTGAAGTTGGGGATACTAAGTTTGGAAACCATTCAATAAGTGGATTGGCAGTGTGAAGATAGGGTTTAGTTCCATAGGTTCATTATGAGTCATCTTGAAATGTGGTGGTGTTTAATCTTGGCATTGGCTCAGTTAGGAGATCACCTAGGAAAGCTCAGGAGCAATATTGGATATGTTTCATAGTATTCAGGAGCAAAGCATTGAGGTAGAAAGGAATGAGTTGATTCATCATTGAGGAATCAGAATGAAACTAAGAAATAATGGTCCAAGAGATCAAGGCTTGGAGAATCAGTCTTTGGGAGCCAACATTGTTGGAAACAATGCACATTCAATCCATTCAGTTGTGGGTTTGGGCATGCACAATAGGCTTCAGGGTGAACATGAATACCCACATAACTTAGGCTCATCATTGGTCATGTTGACCGAGAAATGAAAATAATTTAAGCTCTTGTAGATTGGCTCGCCAAATAAGTAGGATTTTGGTGAACTCAGGATTATGCCATTTCAGATGAGTCACATGAAGGGCTTGAAGTGTCTATGCAGTGAAGGAAGAATCTCGTTTCAGATTTTAGAACTTACAGGTTTTGGAGTTAAGGGATTTCAATGTAGAGCAAGCTGAATATTTAAAGATTGGGAAGTCATCTTTCGATGTCATGTTTTTGAGGTTTATCATTTTGACATTTTAGAGTTTTTGGTATCAAAAATGTTGAGAGAGTTAGATACTTATGAAGCCCAAAAATCCAAAACTCCAAAATGCAAAAGGGTTTCGAGCCAAACACGAAGTGCACCAAAATAAAAGTTGGAGGAGCTTCCAAGTGGAGCTCGTTTCATTCAGAAAAAATTTGGCTCATTGAAGTCAACTTGGTATAAGGTCACAAGATATTGAGTTTGAAAAATAGGGAACTCAGCATGGAGCTCAACATTTATGATGAAGGGAGTCATTCTAGGTCAACTTAGCATGGAGCTCAGTTATGTTACAAGCTACTAGAGCTAGGTTTTTTAAGAGCCTGCTAAAGAAGGTACCCAAGCCAAACAGATGGAATGAGATTGTGATGGTGGTAATCCATCAAGAAAAGAGCTATACTTTCTAATCTGAGCCATACATTAAGATATCTCATAATATGTGTCTCTAAGGTGATCATTTGAAAGAGCTTACAATAGTAGTCAGGATAAGCATGAGTCGGTCAAAACCATAATGGTAATAGCTTGACTTTGGAAAAATATCATTTAGAACATGAATAGATCGATTTGGTGAACTGAGTTAAAGCTGAGATAAACGGTAGAGGCGAGGGCCTTTCACAAAACAAGCCAAGTTTCATCAAACTATTGGGGAGTGTGAATGGTAGATGGCTAAGTCAGGTCATTGTAGGTCACTACACATGAGAAATCAATGTGTGTTATAGGTTATGCATTGAGAGGAGGCTCATCTTTGAGCTTGCACAAAGGTTTTAACCCACCGAGTTAAACCATTCACCGAGTGATTTTGCATACAAGACAAGCCATGTGGAGAGGTCTCTGTTTTCAACGAGCCAGGAGAAGTAGGGTTAGGAGCTTGTCAAAGAAATAAAATCACCATTATGGTGGAGAATGTTACATGCTCAACTCAAGTATGCAAGTCATGGTGTTGATATCGATGAGGCCTTTATCTCTACAATATCTTAGTTTGGCATCACAGTGGAGAATGGATCGGAGGAGAGTAAGAGCTTGATGCAAATCTGAAGAGGCCAAGTCTAGAGTAGTAGACTGTGAAGAGCTATATGATGAGTATGCAAAAAATTTCTCTTAGCAAGTAGGAGCTGAGTGTGGACCAAGGAGAGCTCATGTCGTAGAATGCACATGGAAAAATTGACTAAATCCATTCACTAAGAAAGGTCGGAGAAATCTTGCATAGAAGCCGAGTCGTCAGGGTCATGAGGAATAATTTGAATGGTGAGTAACTCAAACCAATCTCGCCAAGTATCATGACTCAGTTGAAAATTTTGCTAGAAAGTGAGCTATTTAGATGACTTGCCATGCTGAGCTTACGAATAGTTAGCTACATGGAGAGGCTAACTAGCTCGACATCAAACGAGGGAGCTCGGTTGCTACAATGGTGGTGAATGTATGTATGGAGCTAACGGGAAAACTCATGCATGCAGTCACAACACTCAGATGACATAATGAGCTCGGTGTGGTTACAAGAGGAGATTGATCATTGATGTATGGGCTCAGTTGCATGAAAGGATGGAGGAGCCCAGTTCTTGCAAAATATCTGGTTTCGTTTAGTTTCGATAAATTCGGTCATGAAGAGATTGGTTTGTGAATGTAGCTCACCAAGGAAATGGAGCTCAGTTTGGCTATTAGTGAAAGCCTGCTTTGCGAGCTCGATGTGGAGAGCTCGTCGGTTGGATGTGGTAGTGAAAAGGGCTCATTTTGGGTTGTGACAAATATGGATTCAACATCAGAGGAGCTTAGACCCAACATGGTGAGTGGGCTCAGTGAGCCAACCACCGAGTTGGGATATTTTTGGCCTTCTTTCCATAATTTTACCTTCAGTGCAAACAAGTCAATAGGGGGTCCACTAGTATTTTTATTTATTTATTATTTTTACATAAATATTTTAAATAATAATATTTATTATTATTATTTAAATATTATTTTAATTAATTGAGAAAGGCTTTGTCAACAAGCAATTAATGGAACATGATGGAACTTTCTCAACTGATTCAACTGACTATAATAATTGATACATCATGTACCTTCAATTTAGGAATGGAATTTATGACTCCTCTCCTCTCTCTCAATTTATTCTATAAATGTAAACTTGAAATTCATTCCAAGGGGTTCCAACAGGTCAGGTACGTTGGAAAGTTAGACGTCTTAGGCAAGTACAATTTTTCAACAGCCCTCTCTCTTCTGCAAGTTGTCCTTTTGTGTTGAGAGAAATTTCAAGCCTCCTCTTCTAGATTGTAATGGAAACCATTACCTCTAATGAATGTATGATGCATTGTGCATGTTATTGAATTAATAAAAGTGTGTGTTTTGTGACTAATATCGGTCCTTTCATCCTTTTATACTTCTTTGTGTCTTTTCTCATGCTTGCAAGTACATTGTGTAAGTTCACATTTATATTGTAGGTTCTTGGAGTTCTGTGCTTATCAATTTGTGGATTATTTCATGCAGTTGAGTTGTGGTATCCGTTCACCCTTCTTAAGTTCATCCTTCTTCACTAGGAAATTGATATATTTCTCTGTCTGACCAAGTTTAACAAAGGGAATGTGTGTTTCTTAGTCTGTGGTATTTTGAACTCTCTCTAAGTTGTAGAAGGTGAATTTGATGTGTGGTCCACACACCCTCTTCAAATTAACCCTTCCTAAATCAGACAACACCCTTTATTTGGTGCATCACCATCCCTAGTATAGTTTCATTTCTGCAAATCTCTTTCCCTAAAACCCCATGAAAATGTTAGAATAGAATTAGATACCCTTTTTATCACACTAGGAGTATTAAAACACTTAGTTTAGAAAGAGGAAGTTGGCCTTCTCTGGAGGTTCAACTCGAGCCCAATTCCCACATCTCAAGAAGTGATCCCATATTTGCCAATCACACCAAATTTCATGTTCACTTTCAGGCTATTCGAGGGGTGTAGTGATTTGGTGAAAACAATTTTTAGCATGCTCGGTGGGACCATAGGTTAAAGTTCTACATTTCACAACTATCCCATTGTAATATCTTAGCCACACTTTTTAACTGGTGTGTGTATTGTGTTCATTTCATTAAGTTTTTTTTCTCTTAGTGAAATTTATCTTTAGGAGGCATACCAAAGCACAAATGGTGACTCCATTGGTCTGATTAGCCTTCTATCTATTTTGCATACCTTAATTTTACCCATATTTCATCTATTTTTCTTCCACATATTTCCATTTTGTCCCATTCATTAAGCTGTGCAATCATGGCTTCATTTCCACAGTGGGATTCCTACTTCCATCAGTGGAATTTCTTTCCATCTTTGGGGTATTATAACTTACCTCTATAACCATTTCATTATGAATACCAGTTCAAGCATGCATGCCCCCATGAGCAAGATGCTGATCATTTTGGTTACCCACCAGATTGGGGGGCTACCAAAGAACAATGACATCCAAATTCTGGGATCTATTGTACACTTGAAGAAGATCACTTGTAGAAGAAGGTTTGAGAGTTTAAGTATAACAAGATTTAAATAAGAATCATTTAAATGACAAAGGCTGCCCAAATTGGCTTCAAAATTCCATACCCATGGACTGGCCCTATACCATGTGAGATTAATCCTCGACAAAAGCTTCACTTCATTATCAAAATGATGACTCGAGTTGGAGAATGGGTCAAGAAAATGGACGTTTATGAATGTAATGTTAGTCAACCCTATTAATGGGAGGTCCCTCCATTACCACCTTACAACCCTCTTCCCATTTTTCCATTGATGTAGTTGTAATTTGATCCCCATGGTCCTAACCTTCCAGTTTCTACCCCAGAGGTGGAATTCACTACTTCATCATCTATTCCTCCATTCCGTCATGAATATTCCATGCCTCATCCTTCTAAAGTTACCTCTTTTCTATAGGGGCCATCAAGAAAAGAGAATGAATCTCTTCCTCAAACATTGAGGGAATTAGTTAAATCCCAACCTGCCCCTCCTCTTATTGTTCCAAATCCATTTCGGGAGGAGCTTCATCAAGAAATTAGCAAAAGAGAGGCGTATATGGTCGAATAGAATAGAAAAGGAGAGATTTTAGATAATCTAAGGAAATGGGATATAAAACTTAACATCAAGCAAACATTATTCTTGACTAAACCTTTAGCAGAAGTTGAGGCTTAAGAAGAAGCACAATACACTAGTTTTGTACCAAAAAAAAATCTAGGTTTGAACGAGGAAGATCGGAAGTCTACTTGTTTTAAATGCAGTATTCATATTGGCTCAATTCTATTAAAGGAGTTTGAATCACCAAAGTTGGAAAAATAAGTAAGAGAAGAGCGTGTGCAAGTTGAAGAAGAAAGATTCTTAAGTGTACTAGCTGATTCTAATGAGTGCAATGATCCTAATTTCCATTCATGTCAAGAAATTTCATCACTTCAGGAAGGTGGTAACATTTTTCCAAAGTCATCATATGTTATAATTAGCCACAAAAGGGTTTATGAGAGAAAGGTAGATTCAGAGATCAGGAATGCAAATAAGACCATGCAGAGGCTTTCTAATCCTTTTTTCTCTCTACCTTCTCAAAAACATGATTTTTTAGAGGAATTTGATCCTTCTAATTTTATGTTTGAGAATGAAGAATATCAAGGTGAAGGAGGTTCTAGTTCGAAGGATACTCAGATTGAGGAGGAGCTTTCGATATAGTTAGAGAATGAAGAAGCCAATTATCTATTAGATTTGGAAGAATGTTTTGATGGAAAAGAGCCTATGGAACTTGAAAAATTTGTTATTTTTTCACTTCCTTTCCAAATTAAAGTTCTGAGAGAAGAGGAAGGAAATTCTCAAGAATAAATTCTTACTCATAACTGTCGTTTTACATCAGAATTTGAGGAATTGATTCTTTCATCACATGTAAAGGAGGAACACATAAGAGAAGCTAGGACTAATCTAGAAACATTGGTTGATGATTATGCCATGGAGAGGTTTCTATTTTCAGTTATGGAACCTGTTTTGGTTAATGAGTCTATGATTGAGGAAAGTATTCTTGAAAAAAATTCTTCCCTTACCAGTCATCAAGAGATGCAAATAGGAGAGTTTGAAATTCCAAAATCCATGTCAAATGAGGGAGATGTCACTATAACACCATCCACCCAGGTGAGTGATAATTTTTTTGTAAATGGGAAACTAGAGGGAAATCAGGTCATTAATAACCATCCTTTTCAAGGATGTCTTCATCACGACTTCCTTGTTAAAATTAAATTTCAGACAAGTAAGAATATCGAATGGGTTACACCATGTCCTATCAGGTAGCTTTATTAAAGATAGAAGAGAAGCCAAAACTAGTCACATTCACTTCAGAATGTGAGGATGAGTTTCACAGTCCCAAGGATTAGTTCCTATGTCTCTACAAAAAAATGTAGAGAAACTAAAAGAGGGATTCTTTCTATTTCCAATTGATACCTTGGTGAAGCAAGTTGGGAATTGAGATCATTTTAGTTCTCACTCTCATTCTCATCCATGTCCATTGTCACATCATTTGCATGGAAATCCATTGTGAGGAAAGGGATCTATTTTACATGAGTTGTGTGGTTTGTTTAGCTTACCTGTTATTCTGGATAGTGTAGGGTAGTATAGGTTTTCTTTCAGTAGAATAAATGCATTACACACTCTGCATGTTCCACTTGGGGCATTATCGATTTCAATTGTTGTGTCTTTGTTATCTGTATTCATTCTTTTTGTTGTTCTCCAAATTGTTTCATTCTCAGAGGTTTTTCAAGGGAAGGAAGGTTCAAAGATTCCATAAGAGTTTCAGGATCTACTTCAGTCAAACTTATGTAGTGTTCTATAGATGCCAAGTCTTAATTGGATTTAGTATACTTCATGCTTAGCATTCCAAGGAGGTCCAAGATCGGATTGATCAAGAGACTTTAGGATGTATCATAGAGGATCAAATTGCTGTAGGATTCCAATATAGTCCTCATGCCCGATGAACGACTTAAGGCTACTAGAATCAAGCGAAGTAGGAAATCATCCCCGAGAGGTCACCAAAAATGTTATCCAATTTTATGCACATGGAAAAATTGGACAACGAGGTCCTATTATAATAAAATCATGACATTGGTCCCAAGGGCCCATTTCTGGTGATGACAGAGATTAAATGATTAAAATAATTAATAAATGGATAAGTGATATCTGTTAGCTTTAAATAGGATCAATTCAAAGGCAAACTCAGGCTCAACTCATTTTCCACTCAGACATGTGAGATCGATATCATATGCGAGGGTCAAGTTATTGTATTAGCTTGAGTAAGCTTGTGGATGGCTCAATGAGCCAAGATTATCACTACTCAGAGACAGAGTTGGTAGAAAATGCGTGCATGGTGAAGGGTGAGGTAAGATGCATGTGTTGTAGACTGAGCTCTTCAAGTGGCTCGGGAAGTGTATGATCAAGTGAAAGGAAATATATGAGGAAGAAAATATGTTGAATGATGTACACAATAGGTAATGATAAAACTTGGCATTGTAGTTATGCTTTTTATAGGTGGGATCAATTTGTGAAGGGCTCATTGTGTGTAACTTTGTAGAGGACATGCTTGGGGAAATAGCTCAGCTCTAAAATGAAGTAAAATATGGACCAATATTAGGGATTGGTGTGTGTAAATCCATGGAGGTAGCATTTAAAAAGGCTAAGTCATACAAAGTGCTTACTCGAAGGAGCCAAGTGCTAATGGGAGTCGACTCAAAAAATGCTCGTATCTGTAAAATAGAAGATCGAAATGGTGAGCTTATTCTCCTAGTTATTGTATTAGCTTGGAAAATGGCTTGAGTTGAGTCATGGTGAGCTCGCAATAGGGCTCGGGATGGATTTTTTTGGTCGGTAGGTCATTATAAAGGATGGACCAAAAAGAACCAATGACTCAACAAGGATCTCAAATCGAAGAGGATGGCTCAATGAACTGAGAAAGATAATATGGTGAGGACTAGGAAATCGAACCAAGCTGAGTCAATGTTTTCACAAATGGGTGAAGCAAGGGATAATAAGTTTGGAAACAATTCAATGAGTGACTTGACAGTATGAAGATAGGGTTAAATTTTGCAGGATCATCGCAAGTCATCTTGAAATGGGGTGGTGTTTAATATTGGTAGTGGCTCAGTTGGGAGATCACTTAGGAAAGCTTAGGAGTAATATCGGATATTTTTCACAGTAGTCGGGAGTGAGGAATTAAGACATAAAGGAAGGCATGTATTCATCATCGAGGACTTAGAATGAAATAGAGAAATGATGGTCCAAGAGATCAATACGTGGAGAATCAGTTGTTGGGATCCAACATGGTTGGAAATAATACACATTCCAGCCATTCAAGTGTGGGTTTAGGCAATCACAACAGGCTTCAGGGTGAACATGAATACCCACTCGGCTTAGGCTCATCATTGGCCATGTCAAACGAGAAATGTAAAGAATTTAAGCTTGTGTATATTGGCTCACCATATAAGTAGGATTATGGAAAACTTAGGATTGAGCCATTTCATATGAGTCACATGAAGGGCTCAAAGTGTCTATGAATCAAAGGAAGAAGCTCATTTCAGATTTTGGAACTTACAGTTTTAGGAGTTCAGGGATTTCAAATCGAAGCAAGCTGAATATTTCAGGATCGGGAAGTCATCTTTTAGTGTCATGTTTTTGAGGTTTACAAATTTGGCATTTCGGAGTTTTTAGGATTAGAAATGTTTAGAGAGTTAGATACTTCTGAAACCCAAAACTCTGAAACTCCAAAATTCAGAGTTTTAGGTTTTTGGGATTTAGAAGTGTGTGGATTAAGAGTTAAAGAATTGTGTGTTTCAGCGTGTAAGTGGTTTCCAAGGTTTTAATTAGGAGATCGGGCCAAGTCAAATCAATGGCCGAGCTATTCGAGGGGATTTGCCAAATATGAAGCATTTGTGTCAGGTTGTGGTTAATGATCCGTCATCTAAGTTGAAATGATACAACACCGGGGGGTGGAGGATCAAGTCAAGTGCCGAGTGGTGCGGAAATAAAGCTCAGCACACGGGACTGAGTTACTTATTGAATGCATACATGACACAAGAAAGTGGTTAAATGATTTTTCAGAAGGGTTTCGAGGCAAAAACAGAGGGAAATGAATTAAAAGTTGGAGGAGCTTATAAGTGGAGCTCATTTCACTTAGATGAAGTTGGCTCATTGAAGTCAACTCGATATAAGGACACAAGAGATTGAGCTTGGAAAATAGGGAACTTAGCATGGAGCTTGGAATTTGTGATGAAGGGAGTCATTGTGGGCCAACTCAACATAGAGCTTGGTTACATTGGAAGCTGTCAGAGCTTGGGTTGGTAAGAGCTCGGTGAAGAAGGTGCTTGAGCCAAACAGATGGAATGATATCATGATGGTGGTACCACATGAAGAAAAGAACTTGAATTTTTGAGTTGACCCATACATTGAGAGAGATCATAAGATGCATCACCAAGGTGATCATTAGAAAGAGCTTACAGTAGGAGTTGGGATAAACACGAGTCATTTGAAGCCATAATGGTAATATCTTGAATTTCTAAAAATCTCGTGTTGAACATGAAGAGCTCGAGTTAGTGAATCGAGGTGAAACTGAGCTAAACAGTAGAGGCAAGGGCCCTTCACCAAACAAGTCAATTTTCATCGAATCATTGGGGATCATAAATGGTAGATGGCTAAGTCGGGTTGTTATAGGTCACTTCACATGAGAAATCAATGTGGGTTACAGGCCATGCATTGAGATGGAGCTTAGCTTTGATCTTGTATGAAGGTTTCAACCCACTGAGTTAAACTATTCACCAAGTGATTTTACATACAGGATGAGCCATGTAGAGAGATCACCGTTTTCAACGAGCCCAGAGAAGTAGGGTTGGGAGCTCATCAAAGTAAGGAAATCATCATCATGGTGGAGAATGTGACATGATCAAGTCAAGGTTGTATTCATGGTGTTGAGCTCGATGAGGCCTTTGTCTCTACATGAGCTCGACTCGACATTGTGGTGGAGGATGGATCGGAGGAGAGTCCGAGATTGATGTAAATCTGAATGGGCCAAGTCCGAGGTAGTAGACCATAGAGAGCTCTATGGTGAGTATGTAGGAAATTTCTCATAGCAAGTAGAATGTTGATCAAAGAACACTTGATCAAGAAAGTACACAAGAAGTACACATGGAAAAGAAAGTCGTATGCAAAGGTGAAAATGCATAGGGAGAACACACGCACAAAACAGATGTTTAGTTTTTTGGACTTAGCCATTGTCACTTATAAAGGTCTATTTTTAGAGATGGCATGCAGAGGACACAAACAAGGTAGAGACATGCACACCACACATTGGCTATTGTTGGAGGATTAGATACAAAGCACTTTGCATGGACACATGTCGGAAATAGATATGTTACTATCAGTTAACTTGTATTAATCTATTCTTAGCGCACTTGTATGTGTGGCTAGTTTTGTAAAGGTGCATGGTTAAGAATAGAAAGAAAACCTATTATTGGAAAGGATAAGAGGTGAAGGGAAAGTCCCCACCATTATATATAGGTAATAAATTGTGTAATAGATATAAGATATATAGAGGAGATCATGACAGAGATGTGATGAGACCGATACATATAGTGTTATGTTGCTATACAAATACTTTTGATATTATAATAAAGATTTTGTAACTTAATGCATTGAATATAATAGAGGATATTGACTGAATCTAAGTATTAGTATATGAGTATCTAAATATACTATGCTTTTGATCTCAACATGGTTAGTATTTAGTTATTTTCTTCTTTGGATATAGATCTGATATGCTCTATAGAATAATATGCTAGTAATGGAACTATAAATGTTAAGTCTTCATCATGCTAACATCCTACTACAATAACCCTAAAGAGGGACTTGGTACCTTTACATGCTTTGGGTGAGTGCTCAGTCTAGGTTGAGTGATGTGCTGACACGCATAGGGTTTTATTGGGTTTTTGTCACTGAATTCTAGGTTGTATCATTGGTTTTGTTGTCGAGACCTCTTTTCCAGTTGTTTTCAAGATGGTTCGTAATGAAGACATATTGGTTGACCTTAGAAATTATTGAAGAATGGATACACAATCTGGAAGAATAATACGCACAGTGGTTCATCACTAGATCTGAGTTCAATGCATGCACTTAGGTAGAACAAAATCTATATGACAATTTAGATGAAATATTTTTCGCTATATTTCCCATAGAACTGTACGAATGACTAGTTTCTTATGCATCTAAATCGAATTTGAGGTATCCCACACTTTTTTGGATTAGGAAGAATTCCAGGCCCTTTATGATGTTGATCTGATTTGGACTCGAGCCGTGGAAGCATGGTTTCATGGTGTTTTGAATAGTTATAACTTGGAATACTCAATTTCCACTTATTCGTGTCTATAGGTAGCTGAATTCCAGTTCTTACGACATCTTTGGGGAGCTTATTTACAAGGAATTCTGTTGGAAATCAAGATCCTGATGGTAACTTTGAACCTTGAGAGTAAACCAATGGCTAACTAAACCCCACCATGCATAGGGGCGGGGATAGGACTGGTGAAGGATGATAGAGTTAGCAATAGCAAGGAAAAGAGAAGAAATGCACCTTAAGTATAATGAGGCATGTGAGAGGGAGATAGATAAGCAACGTGATGTTGCAGCGTGAATGGAGTTGAGGAGAGAGATGGCTCATGAGGGATTTAGAGATAACATAGAATATGTGGAGCCAAAGCATCAGGAACTCCCCCATCTGGGAAAGCATGATAGGGAACCCTCCTTAGCCTCATAAGGGAGTGCACCAATAGAGATGACTTGGGCCATGGGAGTGAATCTGAATCCACCTAGTAATCTAGCCCTTGTGTTTGGTTTTATACTATCTAGTACAACAAGTAATCAGCAGGCAAGTTTGGGAAGTAAGAGAGCAAGTACATCAATGGCAGGACAAATGGATTCATTTCTATTTGGAGGTGTGTTTTTAGGTGCATCATCCACATAGAATATGAGCATGCCAAATTTTGGATTCACTTCTGAGATTGGAAATACTTCACAAACCATAGGGGTTCAGTATAGTACTATTATTAGAGCACAAGGGATTATGTCTACATGACCTATTCCAACTACAGGTTCAGGATCATGGGGCATGGGAAGTTATAGTTCGGGTGGATCTAGAGGTTCTGGAGATAGGGGAAACACTGTAGGTTGTGGATTAGATGGGAAAGGTCTACACCAACTCATGAATATTTATATAGAAATGTCTATTTGTCTTATAGAGTATAGGGGCATAGAATATGCTACTGAACATGTGCATATGTGTGAAATATTATGGCGTACAAAAGGAATCACGGCTTCTGAGCATAGGGCAAGCCAATTTTCTACTACATTATAAGGGCGCACACAAAACTGGTATAGGAAGTTTGACCTTGATCAGACTTACGTGGATCATGCAGCATTCAAGGATGCATTCTTAAAAGAGTTTCATATCCTTGAGTTTGAGAAGAAGAGTATAAGTGCACTCAAATATATTAACCAAGGCACTACTGAAAGTGTTAGAGAGTATGTTGCATGGTTTAAAATGTTATCAAATATTTCTTATGACATACACACAAGCTAGCATGCACAATGGTTTGTTTGGGGATTGATTACACCATTTAGGAGGGAACTATTACATAAGACATATACTGATCCGTGTGAGGCATTGGAAGTATCCCTACGTGTTGATGAATTTGGGAAAATTGACACTACTGTCAACTCATTCTTATAGGCACAGATTGTAGCTATGGAAAAACAACTAGAGAAATTATCAGTGATTTTAGCCCCTGAAACATGCTCAAGAATTTGGTGTACAGATTGTGAAATAGAGGGTCACACACATGATAATTTTCCTCATAGAAAAATAATCTCACTTTTTATGGATTGTGAGATATGCCACTTAAACCATGATGCTAGCCACTTCCCATTAGTGTAACATGTGATAAGGAAGAAAATTTCAAGCTATTGTAAAATTTGTACGTCCACAGCACATGACACGGAGGACTGTCAGCTGATTAGACAACTCTATGATGCTATTGATATTGGTGTATGACAAACAGGAGTTTCAGATAACTCTAAGGGCAAGAATGACCATCAGGACTGAGAGCACAATCAAGTGTGCTATGATCGGAATGAGGGGTGTTTTGAAGGTAGTTATGGCAGAGGTCGAGGATACTGTGGTGGATTTGAAGGACGAGGTTGTGGTAGTGGAAGAAGTAAGTTTCCTCGCAGAACATGTTATACATATGGATCTCCTACCACTATAGGCACAAGTTTCCTTAGAAAATTGCATGTTCTTTATGCGGAAAGAACCATAGCTATGAAGAGTGCCCAGACTTATATGAGCACATGAGTAAGAAACATAAATAAGAAAACAAAGGCCCAGTGATGGTTAGGATATAACGCATTATGGAAAATCAATGGATTCCTGAGATGGGAGTAAAATCTGAGGCACTACAAGTGAAGATCACGACTCGCGTTGAGGTAGCACATTTCAGGGAGGCATTACAATAAAAACCTAACATCACTAAGGATGAAGTTCTTCATGCATAGTACCTAGATCTTGCCTATCAAAAGGAGGTTTATCAGGACACCATGGACATGCTAAGGAATCTTCAAGGTGAGATATAGTATTTAAAGGAGTATAAGAAAGCATCAGAGACAATCCAAACTGATATAGATGACTTGAGAGAAGTGTGCAAAATGTTACGCTAGGAGAACTTAATTCCATTGTTAGGAAGCTGGTTGAAAGGGAACACTCCACGTGAAAGTATTAAGACTGGATGACAGATCCTACATACAAATCTCCCTCCTCATAGCCTGGATTATGACAACTAAATTACTTTAAATGTTATTGTGTATGGGTGCCTATTGAGTAATATACTAATTGGTACATGTGCGGAAGTCAATTTTCTTACCTTAGATGTATAGGTACAAATTGGTAGACCCCCATTGCAACCATCCTTTAATTTATTATTCATGGCTAATTGGACTAAGGCTACTCCTATAGGATTTTTAAAAGATGCATCCATTACCATACAAGGAGAAAAGTTCACTGGAGAATTTGAAGTTTTAACACTGGAAAAATCAGCTAGTTTCCTATCTTTATTAGGGCGTCCTTGGTGCTATGAAAATAATGTTGATCTTCGGTTCAACAAGGGCTAGATTAGTTTTGAAAATAAAGAGGAAAGGGTCATTATCCCTTTAACAGGTGGAAATTCCGCACCCTATGTTGATCCCTTAAGTGAAGAATATTTGAATAGGATTTATGTAAGTGCCATCCGAGATCCTGAGATGATTGAACCAACCAAAGAAGAACTAATTCAGTGGGAGGATTCAAAGACTATTAGTGATACTACAAGTTTTTCTTATGATAATTAGGCTCACCGCACTTATGAGTTGGTAGGGCATGAAGTAAAGATCATATCCCCTTGAGGCACTAAACCACATTATGTAAGGAGGATAGGTAACAACTCGGTACCTTGTTACACATGAGAAGGGGGTTCTATGGTATTCCTGATCGCCATGGAAGAAAAATGGATAGACCCACTAGAGAGGAGAAATATTCTAGCATATACACTATGTGGGATAGAAGCACACTGGTGGGTGGTCTACAGGGATAATCTGGTCAAATGGAATGAAATTGGGGTTGCTCTTGCTACTAGGTTCTTTAGGAGAAATGCACCTACACAAATATGCAATTATCACAGTGATCAACCTATTTATCACCATGTTCAGAAGTGTGAGAGACTCTAGATAGAAGGGAATGAAGCTTTACCATCTTAATTATGGTTTCACCAATTTTATTCCACGTTACAATGTTATGCGCATGCTTGGCATGTATATGTAGAGCTCCATAGAGAAACTAGAAATTGGCAGAATTTAGTTACAGGAATGGCACAAATGTTTGACTTCTTTTCTACAAAACTACTGGTAGAAGAAGCATTGAAAGTTATCAAGCATTTAACTATGGGTGATAGTGCCAAGGCTAAATAAATACTTGAGGAATTATTAGATAAACAGGACTCAGGAGCACGTCTTGATAAAGAACTAGAGGCTGATGCAATATTACTTCAACGCACTTACCTTGAGAAAGAGAAAGGAAAAATGGTCTACTTAGTAGATGATGGGGAAGTAGATAATCTAGATGTAAACCATTTAGCAAGAAGGTGTGAGGTATTAGATAGTGTGGATAATACCACGTGTGCCTATCATGAACCTATGAATACAAAGAAAGTGAATATTAGAATAGATACTGAGCCTAAGGAAGCCATAATTGGAGATTATTGGTCAGACTCTCAAGTGGAAAAGATCATTGAGTTATTAAGGGACTACCAGGACCTATTTCCTAGGGGGTACCATGAAATTGAAGGCGTGCATGAATTATTAGGGGAGACGAAGTTAAAGTTTAAAGAGGGGGTGCGCCCAGTTAGGAAAAGGCCTTACAAAATGAGCCCTAATTTGCTCAAAAAGTTCAAAGAAGAGATTGATAACATGTTGAAATATTGAATTATCAAGCCCCTTGATGAGTCAGAATGGGTTACTCCAATAGTGATCAGTATCAAGAAGGATGGATGAATTAGAATATGTGTGGACTACATGGAGATGAATGTTGCATGTGTAACAGATTCATTCCCTCCACCATTTACTGAGGAAATATTAGAAGGAGTTATAGGGCATGAAATCTATTTATTTACAGATGGATTCTCTAAGTATCATCAAGTTAGGATTTCCCATGAAGATCAAGAAAAGACTACATTTACTACTGAATGGAGTAGCTTCGCTTATACTATGATGCCTTTGGTTTGAAAAATGCATCTGTTGTATTTTCGTGCACAGTCATCCAAACATTCAAAGAATTTATTCACAACTTCTTATAGTTATATTTAGATGACTGGACAATGTATGGATTAGTTAAGGACCACTACGAAAATCTGCGCTTAATGTTTGAATAGTGTAGACAGTTGAGTATATCTTTGAACATCAAGAAGTGCATATTTGCTACACCATTCGGGATACTTTAGGACACATAATCTGCAAGGAGGGTTTTTTGGTTGACCCAGTGAAGGTTGTAGTCATTATAGGCCTATAGGAGCCTACCAGTTAAAGTGAGGTGTGTGAATTTTTGGGACATACAAGATATTACAAAAAATTTATCAAAGGATATGCTAAAGTCATTGCACCCTTAGAAGAGTTACTGAAATGGAAATGTATGTTATACTGGGGTGAACAATAACATCACACATTTGAGAAATTGAAGGAGAAACTTACTACCATGCCCATTATGTGTTTTCCTTCATGGGAAAAACCATTCTATGTACATGTTGATGCCTCTGGCACGGCCATTGGCATGGTGTTGGCTTAACCTGGAGAAGGTATTATAGATCATCCTATCTATTTTGCTAGTAGAAAGCTGACTCCTACAAAACAAAATTACACAAATATAGAGTGTGAATCTTTGTCCATGATCTATGCGTTGCATAAATTTCGGTAGTACCTACTAGCTAAACTATTCATCTTGTATACAGATCACATGCAATTGAAGTATATGGTAAATAAGCCTATTTTACAAGGGCACATATGTCGATGGGTACTCCTATTTCAAGATTTTGATTTCACAGTTGTGGTAAAACCAGGAAAAAGTAACTCTAGACCAGACCATCTATCAAGAATACAGTCAAGAGAATAAGCATAGGCAATTAAAGATATTATTCTAGATGCATAATTATATAGGTTACAACACACACCATCATAACTAGAGGACTTTGTTATCTTTTTACACACAGGGATGGCACTAGAAGGAATGAAATACTTGGAGAAGAAATAACTTGCTATATGTGTTGCACCTTATATGTTAATTAGTGGTGACTTGTACAAAATGGGCCAGGATGAAATATTGATCCATTTTGTATTGGAACATGAGCACATGGGCATTATGGAAGAAGCTCATGGTGGAATTGCAGGAGGCCACTATGTAGGTGATACCACACCGCAAAAAATTCTTCTCATTGGATTATGGTAGGAGACCCTCTATAAATATTGTAAGGAATTTTGTAAGGCATGTGATCACTATCAACATCTTGGAAGATTGGGTCAGTGAGATGAAATGCCTCTTAGACCTATTACCAACATATAACCATTTGAGAAATGGGCTATAGATTTTGTGGTTACTATTTCCCTAGCTGCCTACACAACTGGATCACGCTATATTATAACTTGCACAAACTATCTGATAAGGTGGGTAGAAGTAGCACCTACCAAGGACTGTACAACAGCTACAACAGCTAGGTTTCTATGGGAACATATTATTACAAGCTATGGATGTCCTTTAAGTTTGACCAGTGATAGAGGTACACATTTTCTTAATGAGACAATCAAAATTTTATTAGATGAGTTCAAGGTTTCACACAATATGACTACACCCTATCATCCTTAGGAAAATGGGACTGCTGAGGCTTTCAACAAAATTTTGGGCCAGACATTAAAATAAATCTATGATGTTGGAAGAAAGGATTGGGATGATAAATTATTTGCAATACTTTGGGAATATCAAACAACATATAAAAGGTTGAATAAATCCACACCATTTTAGTTAGTATTTGGCACAGAATCCGTTCTTCCTATAGAGTTTATGTTACCTTCTTTATGTATTACATGCACTAGAGGTCTAGTTGATGAACAATCTTTAGAAGAAAGGTTTGAGAAGATAACTCATCTGGATGAACAATGAGCCATAGTACGTTGGAGTCAGAAGAAAGAAAAGGCCAGGCAGAAATCATGGCATGACAGAAACATAAGGTATAAGAAATTTGAGATTGGACAAATTGTACTTCTTTATGACTCTAATTTCTTGCGCCATCCAGGAAAAATTAAGGTACATTAGTTGGGGCCATATGTTATAACTTACATCCTTGAAACATGCTCTTGCCAGTTAGAAGCACTTAATGGAACATGGCTACTCAGTTACTTCAACAGGAGTAGGTTGAAGCCCTACTATAAATAAGTCTTCTTGGTTTTTTTAATAAGGCAGTATTTCCATTTAGATTAGGTTTTCAATTTTTTATTTCCTTAATGTGTTTCCTTCTTTGTCTTTATGATTTTTCAATTTAGTTGGTGTGTTTTGAAATACGCATACGTGTGCACATGAAGCTAATTACTACATGAAGTATGCGTATACATAGAGGAATACAAATCATTTTAGTGTGAGGTGGTTTTTGATATCTAGGTATAAGATTGTGGGAATTGAAAGGTGAAAAGAATAAGCTATTACGGGTGTTCTTCAAGTCAAAGGATTGCTTCTAAAAGTTGATCAAAGATGAAGATAAATGGACGAAAAATATAATGCGAGGTAAGCAGAGGCCATAAAAACTACCAGTAGAAGGTGCAGATGAGGTACTCAGGTGCAAGGATGCGCACTGAAGAGAATTTTATGACCAAAGGGTAGGAAGGTGCACTAGAAGGTTATAGCTAAGGCATGAGGATGTAACATGTGGAAAGGATGGAATTGGTCAATTAATAAGAGGATATTTGGTAGGTTAAGGAATAATGAGTGCATCAAGAATTTGAAAATATATATAAGGATGGGATGCAAGTTCATTTTTACCCTTTCTATTAAGAGTATTTGAAAAGGATCCAAGTGCAAAGAGCCAAGTGATTGTATTAAGGTTGGAGAGGTGTATAACCAATCATGACAAAGAGATATGTATGCAGAGAGAGATTTTTTCCCCAGTGGTGAAGGGTTTGAGTGAAGTGAGGCGACAAAGAGGAGTTAGGGCACATTATTTCACCTAGGGCATGCTGATTTGAACTAGGGTTTTCTTTGCACATTGAAGAATTTGAGCAGCAAGGATCTACAAAGGATTGTAAGGTAGAAATGGTACCCAAGAAAGAAGTTGTAGTAGAGTGAAGGGAAAGAAGAAGGTAGTAGTAGAAAAAGAAGAGATGGTTCCAAAAAGTAATTTTTTTGAGATGTGATATCTAGAGGGGGTTATCATCAGCCAATAGCGGGATTCTCACATACAGAAAAGTAAGGTGAGTGAGTAAAATCACTGTACCATAGAGAATAAGAAGGATCTTGATGCATTGCTAAACACAAAGACAAATAAACACATGGCAGAAGACATGCTGGTGAGAAGCTCTTGTAGAAGATAGGATTTTACCAACTATATGAGATCCCTTACTACGGGAAATATGATCCCTTGTACCAATGTCTTATGAGAAGAGTGCATAAGGATTTTTTCTACTTTTTAAGGTTATAGAGTCAAAATTTTAACCACAATCATCTCCATGGTAATGGGGTTGAAAGGCATAGGAGATGATTTTCGAGATGATCTAACAGACAAGACTGTAATATTGGAGACCAGAAAGAAGTTTGGGTGCACAAAGGGCCCGCATGATATGGACATCGACAAACTGAAGAAGTATCCAGTTGTGTAAGTGCCTGGACATCTTGTTACAAATCTAAATGAATAGGAAAGGTGGTCACAAGTAAACACCATGTGGCTGCACATTGCCAAAAATAAATCTGATGGGGTAGTTTCATCAGGTACTCTAATATCCATGAACATGAGTGATAATATAACAGCTCCAAATCTGATCTTTCCTCCTGTGAGTGCTTACTCAATGATTATTTCTACAACATTTCACATTATATTGCAGAAATAATCATTGAGGAAGCACTCATAGGAGGAAAGATTAGATTTGGAGCTGTTATATTATCACTCATGTTCATGGATATTAGAGTACCTGATGGACCAAAGGAGAAGGTATGGGAATATCCAATGGAGCAAAAATCACGTGTAAAACACTTTAAGAAGTACTTGTGTGAGGGATCCATGACAGAGAAGGTTAAATAAAGGGATAAGAAGTGGTATGATAGTCTTTGCATGGATTTTGAGGAAGAATTGGGCATCCCCAAAGACTTGCCTTTGGTGGTTGGAAAGGCAGTCTAGTTCATTGTATACAATAATTTTTGTATAGCATGGTTCACCATAAAGAATGGAGCATGGATTCTTCTAGGTGTTAGTACACAGGTTCATAGATGCACGACAACTGACATTCAACTTGGATAAGGTAGATTGCGACTACCACACACTAAGGAAAAAATATGTGTATTTAGGGAGGGGTGCCTATGTTGAAAGACTCATTTCAGATGTATTGAGCATTAAACCAATAAGTTTTGCGATGGGAGATATTGGAGCAGCATTAGTGTATCTTCAACTAAAACCCAATATGAAGAATAACATGTGGAAGATGAGTTAGTACTTCCAGCAGCATTAAAGGGTAAGCACACGATGGAGAACATCCCATTTCCTAAGCCCACAGAGCCAATTGAAGTGGAGGATGAGGAGGATGAGTGGGAAGATAGTGGTGGTTTGGAGCATAGAGGTAGAAGACATCCTATAAATAAGGATGAAGTTGAGCATGCCATTACACCACCTAAGACAAAAGAGGGGGATGATGAGGACTTGAGTGTAGTCTAAGGAAAGAAAATTTTTAAGAAGGTGCTCAGGAGAACAAGGAACTAAGATGCTAATCCATAAACAATGTGTAGATCACCTAGACTCTCTCCACGGAAGGAGGCAACCATGCAAAGAAGGAGGAAACTAAAATTTAATGAGGAGGTGGAAGAGTCAGAGGAAAGTGTGCCTAATTATCCTACACTTCTAGGGAACATAGAAGAACAAAAAAATGAGGAATTGAAGCAAAGAGGAGAGGACAAGGGAACAGAGGAGACAACTGCAGAGAATTCTCAAGACATGGAGACACAAGTCCCAAATTTGGAAGCTAAAGTTCCTAAGCAGCAATAGTCTAGAAGAACAAGTGAAGAACACATTCCAATAGCCATGGGTTATGCAAAGAACACAATTAAATTTTTTTGTGCCCATTTCTAGAGCACACTAACACAATAAGACTTATATGGCTGGGAGATCATGAATGAAGATATGGCCACAATGTGCATGAGGAAGCAGTTTTCATGGTCCATGCACACACACATGGATGAGCCAAATTTTTTATTTATGTGAGGAGTCATCTGTATCAAGGAGGTTGAAGAAGATGCCTCAAGCCAGACACATGGCAGTAAAGCCTACTATCATGTCAGATGAAAAGGTGAGTAATGCATTGGTCAAAGTCTCAACAAAGGTGGCAAGGTGTAATATGGACAAGGATGCCATAATTAGGGTGCTCAAGGAGGAGATTAAAACTAAGGATGGAGAAAAAGTGCACCTAACACAAGAGAGGGACTTATCACAGAAGAAGAACGTTGTATTTATCAGAATCACAGAGGCATTTTGAGACAATTTCATAAGAGCTAGGCCACACATTGAGCCAAAAGTACTATAGAAATTTCCATCAACAATACATTATGTAGGAAATTTTGTGGACCTAGTACTTGAAGATGAGCCTTTGCGCATGCCAGCGCCAAAGGATCCAACAAAAGAGGAAAAACAAGAGAAGGCTTCAGTGATGTGGAAGATTGCATCCTATGATGGACTGCGGCAAACACTAAAAGAATAATTGAAGAAATAAAACCAAGCCTTGAACATTTTCACAACTCTAGAGGCACTTATCAACATAAAGACCCTGGAAGAGAATAATGAAGTCCAGAGAGTGATGAAGAACGATACCTTGGGCTATGCAGAAAGGTTATCAATGGTTAAATAGAAGCACGAGGCCTTGGTAGCAGCATAAGAACCACACAAGACACATCTAGAAGAGCTTGGGAAGCTCATTATGTAGAAGATGGACTTACTGAAAGGAAGAATGACTGTAATGTCCAACGTTGTATTTTTCTTACAATTAAAAATGGGGGAGATTGTGAGGGATGAATTGGAGTCAATTGATGTGGAAATTCAAGAAAAATCAGAGGAAGAACTCGCTTAATGGAAGACCTTGGAGGATGAAATAAAATAGGTATATCCTGAATTAGTTGTTTAGGATGAAGAAGAGACTGTAGGGTAAAACATTCTTTCATACATTATTTCATTCTTTACTTCACTTCTTGGAGATGACCATTGTCAGGGTGACAATGAAATTAGTGTGGGGTAATCTTGATCAAAGAAAATTTGTCTGAGAAAGAACACAAGAAGTCCATGTGGGAAATCAATTCATACTCAAAGGTGAAAATGAATAGGGAGAACACTTGAGCAGAACAAAAGTCCAGTTGTTAGGACTTAGCCGTTTTCACTCATAAATGTCTATTTTTAGAAATGGCGTACAGAGTACACAAACAAGGCAAAGACATGCATGACATGAATTGGCTATTTGGAGTATTGGATATGAATCACTTTGCATGGACACAGGCTGGAAATAGATTGGCTACTGTTATTTAGTTAGTAGTAATCTATTGTTAGTGCACTTACATGTGTGGCTAGTTTTGTAAAGACAAGTGGTTAAGAATAGCATTGACCTATTATTGGAAAGGATAAGCGGTGAAGGGAAATTCCCCACCCTTATATATATGTAGTAGGATGTGTAATAGATATAATATATATAGAGGATATCATGATAGAGAGGTTATGCGTTAGATACATAGAGTGTTATGCTACTACGTGCATACTTCTGATATTGTAATAAAGCTTTTGTAACTTAATGCATTGAATATAATGGAGGATATTGACTAAATCTAAGTATTATTCTATGAGTATCTGAATCTACTATGCTTTTGATCTCAACATGCTTAATATTTAGTTCTATTCTTCTTTGGATATAGATCTGTTATGCTCTGTAGAGTGATATTCTAGTAATGGAACTATAAATGTTAAGTCTTCATCATTATAAAATCCTACCACAATAACCCTAAAGAGGGACTTGGTACCTTTACGTGCTTTGGGTGAGGGCTCAGTCTAGGATGAGTGATGTGATAATGCGCATAGGGTTTCATTGGGTTTGTATCATGAAATTCTAGGTTTCATCACATGAGTTGAATGTGGACCAAGGAGAGCTTGTGTCATATAACTCACATAAAAAAATTGAATAAATCCATCCATTAAGTGAGGGTAGAGAAATATTGCATAGGATGAGTCATCAAGCTTGTGAGGAATAATCGAGATGGTGAGTAACTCGAATCGAGCTTACCAGGCATCATGACTTGGTTGACAATTTCATAGGAAAGGGAGCTATTTAGATGAATTTCCATGTCGAGCTTGCGAATAGTGAGCTACATGGAGAGGCCAATTGCCTTGGCATCAAATGAGGGCTATCAGTCACTACGATGGTGGTGAATGTATGTATGGAGCTAATGGGAAAAATCATGCATGCAGTCACTACGCACAGATGACATACTGATCTTGGTGCAATTACAAGAGGAGCTCTATCTTTGATGTATGAGCTTGGTTACATGAAATGATAGAGGATCTCGGCTCTTACAAAAGAGCCAGTTTTGGTTAGTTTCAAGTAATTCGGTCATGAATAGCTTAGTTTGTGAATATAGCTCGCTAAGGAAATGGAGCTCAGTTTGGAGATCGGTGAAATCTTGATTTGCCAGATCGATGTGAAGAGCTCGTCAGCTAGATGCAACAATACAAAGGGCTCGTTCTGGGTCATGACAGATATGGATTCAACATCAGAGGATCTCATACCCAACTTGGTGAGTTGGCTCAATGAGCCAACCACCGAGTCAAGATATTTTCTTCCTTTTTCCATAATTTTCCCTTCAATGCAAACCGGCAACAAGGGGCCCACCAGTATTTTTATTTAAATAATAATATTTTTAATTATTATTTAAATATTATTTTTATTAATTGAGAAGACTATGTAAACAAGCAATTAATGGCACATGATGGAACTTTTTCAAGTGATTCAACCGACTGTAATAAGTGATACATCATGTACCTTCAATTTAGGAATGGAATTTATGAATCCTTCTCTCCTCTCTCTAAATTTCTTCTATAAATGTAAACTTGAAGCTCATTCCAAGGGGTTCCAACATGTCAGATAGGTTGGAAAGTTAGACGTCTTAGGCAAGTGCAATCTTTCAAAAGTCCTTTCTCTTCTACAAGTTGTCCTTCTGTATTGAGAGAAATTTCAAGCCTCCTCTTCAAGACTGTAGTGACAACAGTTTCCTCTTTTGAATGTATGATGCATTGTGCACGTTATTGAAGTAAAAAAAGTGTGTGTTTTGTGACTAATCTCGGTGCTTTCATCCTTCTATACTTATTTGTGACTTTCTCATGCTTCTAGGTACACTGTGTAAGTTCACATTTTTAGTGCAGGTTCTTGGAGTTTTGTGCTTATCGAGTCGTGGAGTATTGCATGCAGTTGAGTTGTGGTGTCTATTCACACTTCTTAAGTTCATTCTTCTTCACTGGGAAAATGATATATTTCTTTTTCTAATAAATTTTAACAAAGGGAATGTGTGTTTCTTAGTCGATGGTATTTTTTACCCTCTCTAAGTTATAGTAGGTGAAGTTGATATGTGGTGCACACACCCTCTTCAAATTAACTCTTCTTGAGTCAGACAACACCCTTTATTTTGTTCATCACCATCCCTAGTATAGTTTCATTTCTAAAAATCTCTTTCCCTAAAATCCCATGAAAATGTTAACATAGGACTGGATATCCTTTTTATCACACTATGAGTAGTACATCACTTCGTTTAGGAAGAGGAAGTCAGCCTTCTCTGGAAGTTCATCTAGAGCCCAAGTCCCACAACTTGAGAGGTGATCCCATGTGTCCTAATCACATCAAATTTCATGTTCACTTTTAGGCCATTCAGGGGAGCAGTGATTTGGCGACAACATGAACTACTATATGAGTGATGAAGAGAAACAAAGAGAAAAAATATGAAGAAATAAATATTCTTAGGGAGGAGATAAGGGATTGAAATAAGCTCACAAAAAATGCATATTGTAAAGTAGGTGATACAATAAATAACATCATGCGTGCATGCCCTAAACTAGTATATCAAGCACATGATCTCTATTCTATAGAGCTGGAGTATTTGGAAGACCTGGTACACATGATGCTAATGGAGAGGAAGAGTGGGAAAGATCCAATGATAGAGGAATTACCAGTGCTAAAGAAGAATAATAATGAAGTAGTAAAGAAGAAGGTAGAAGAATATGAGGCACTGATTGTAGAGATCAAGGAAACCATAAAGAAGGTAGAGTTCACGTTTGAAAATTGTCACAATTTTGAACCCATCCTTAGAGTGTAAACCACCAAGGAATAGGAAGAGATAAATAGGATATAACCCTATCCCTGATTTCCCGTTCACTCAATCTGTGATAGATTTGAGGGGGATTACCTATATCCTTAACAGGAGAAACCACTTCATATTATTGTCTGCGCAGCTCTACAAAACAAGCTACACGACAATAAGGGGCTAATGTAGACACCAAATTTGTGGTCTTACGACCCCCTTATGACCCGCATCTCATCTCGCAACCTAAACTCATCACCTAAACCTTACACAATTATTTATTAATTACCTTGTAATTGATAAATCCACATCATCTCACCTACCACCTCATTCTGCCACTTCATCATGACCTAGCCCTAACCCTAAACTAACCAAATTAAGACCTATAACTTGGTCTACACCTACACCCATGACTAAGGACCCCCTTTCTCACACCCAAAACTAACCTTCTAGTCACTTGACCAAGCCCGCAACTGATCTCTGGGGAGAAAAGCAGGGAAGGTGGGCTATTTTACTAAAAATAGCCTACTTTTTCCTCATCGATGCCGGTTCCTACTCGACCGCCGTCGGTTACGTAACCACCATCAGTTCCCTATAAATGGGCTCCCCCGAACCAAAATCAAATGTCGAAGGATTTTTGAATCAACAGAGATCATTTGGGAGTGATCAAGAGAGTCTAGATCTTCACTTGACCGAGCAGAGACGAGTGGAGAAACCAGAAGAGTTTGCAGCAAAGGAGATCAACTTGCATCTTCATCAAAAACCAGTAAGTCACATCTTGCATGTCCTCTGTTATAACATTTCTTATGCTTTTTGAATCACAGTCCTCATAAATCCATTCCTGAATCCACTACCCAGCGTGCTATTGCATCTAACTATCATTCATCTACCTCTCATCACCTTATTTCCTAATATCAATCTATATATAAAGCCTTACAAACAACACAACCACCCCACAAAACAACCAACCTTCAGATCTTAGACCATACCGATATCGGTTATCAGTAACCGGTATCGGTTATCCTGACTATAACCAAAAACTAGCCTTTCCCCTACCCAGTTCAACGAAGCAATTTAATTGATATCTTACAGTCTTTTGTGTTAATTCATATTAGCAGGGGAACTGACCACCTTCAAAAGGAAGTTTTATATTTCCTGGGCCCAAGGCAGTTCCCTCATTTATTGTCTAATCAAAATCATGTGGTCTTGTGTTCTTATTTGCAGGTAGTCCTTCCAAGACAAAAAGGAGTTCTTCGCAGTCAACCTGATCTTTCTCTACAGTACACGCACACCATCTCGACTTTCAACAGGTATTCCTCCTAGCCCTAACCTTATTTGTTTCTAAAAGGAATGAAACATTTCGAGTGAAACATTTTGGCACGCCCGGTGGGAGCCATTTTAGGTTTCTTTCTTTCATGCTTACTTTCATATAGGGAGTATACTTGATGTTTTCTTCTTCTAAAAGATATTCACAAGGTTTTATATTATTTTGATAAAAGAACTTGCTTTACTTTTACATCTCGCATTAGTGAAAGTCATCTCTTTTGCTTCATCGAATATCATTTTCGATTTGGGTTTAAAACACGTGCATTGCATTACTGCTTGATGTTTTCAATTCTAGTGAACATAGATTAAGTAACAGGTCGTACACGTGGGGGTGATATCCATGGTATTGATAAGAAATTAATCTTACTTTCACTGCACAACACATACCGAATCACTTCACAATTAACACAACAACTCAAACACCCCCCCTTTTCTGCAGTATTCCTCCACCCGATTGAGGGTAACCTTATAAGCCAAAACAACTTGACATTTACCCTAAGTCTTTTGTTTAGGATTGACATCGTTCCACGTCTAAAGGCATAAGCCCACAATAATTAAAATTAACCCTAGGGTTAGTCTCTGGATTTGGGTGTGCATCTTGCTTGTTTTTAGTTCTGTTTTCTTTCTCATACCCTGTCTTCTGTGATCAATAATTGGACAAGTACACTAAACATTGTTAAAAATCAAATTAGCAGCCTTTTATATCTTGTTAGCCCAGACTTCTTACACCGACACTCGGTTACCTGACCACCGTCGGCTATAGTATAACCAACATCGGTTACGAGACTGATATCGGTTACTATCTTTCCCAATTCCTGACAAACCAGCAACCTACCAATTTCACCAATCTGAGTTTGTTTCTATTCCTGATGGATTGAAACCCTACTGTGAACTCCTATCCATGGTTGTTATCACTCGAAAGCAAGCCGCTGTCATGGTTTCACATGATTTCTCTGTTTCTTTGCCTGAATCACCCCCTTCACATTCTGTGGGGAATCCTACGGATACCAGCGAGGTTCCTAAAATTCCTGTGGGAGATAAGGACTTTGCCAAGTTTCTGGATGCTAATTCTAGCGCTGTACAATACTATTTGTCATATACCCCTGACCGTATGTCTGATGGTCAGCTCCTTGTTGGTATGCTTATTAGTATAGCTGCTCATTTAGCTCCCACTCCACCTGATAACACCGCCTTGCTTCCTGCATCTCTAGCCCCATCTCCCAATCCGACGGCTTTAGAGGTTCATACGAATTAGATTGGCTTTCCGTTGGTTAATCTTGGACCCCACATATCATTACCGCCGATTGCCCCTACCTCATCTCTCTTACAGACTTGCTCCATTAATGACTTGCTCTCTGCCACCTATCCACACTAGCTTTCCTTCTCAAGCTCCGCCTACCTTTTATTTCCCATACACGTATCCAGTAACCTCAACATCTTATATGGGACATCCCTATTCGGTCGCCTCAACATATTCATCCTCCATACCTTATCAACACTTAACCACACCATTGTCCAGTGGAGGCCCTTGGCCTAATTTGCCTCCGTTTACCACAATCACACCATCATCTCATCCAATCACGGATTTCATTAAACAAATGATGGATAAAATGCAAAACCTAGAGGCTTCTGTTTCAGGAAGTCGTAGCGCCTTGACATACGAGCAAGTTTTTTGGGAGCCTATTCACCCATCTGTCCCCCTTCATTCGTATCCTCCTCAATGGGAATTACCAAAATTTACCCGTTTTAAACAGTAAAGAGGACCCTCAACAACACTTGCGATCATTTAGACATGCTTGTTATTTGATTGCTCATGATGATGCCTTGTTACTCCGCACCTTTCCCATGTCCTTATCAGGACCCACCTTGGAGTGGTACAGTGCTTTAACCCAGCACTCAATCTTCTCTTTTAACCAACTAGCCCAATCTTTCTTGGATCATTTCTCCATTAACATTGCCAAGAAAGTATCTATCACTGACCTTTATGCCATCTGACAATTTGAAGACGAATCTATCGCAGATTTCGTTGGATGATGGTGGGGCCTTATCAACCAACTTACGTATGCCTTGCCTCAGGGTGAACTTATCGAAATTTTTACGCGGGCATGTGCTAAGCACATTTCTCCTACTCTTCAAATTCAAACTTTCTGTACATTCGATGAGGCCTTTACCATGGCTTGGAAACTAGAAATTCGAGCCTTAGAAGAAGAGAAATTGCGGTTGCGCAACAAAAACCCCCAATTTCTGAACTCCAGATTCCACCAACAAACCTAACACCACCAATCCTCACCCATCGACCGCTTTGAAATCAAAAAGGGGCCGTGCACGCGGTGATGGTCAAATCCCAACCACCGTCTAATACCCCACCAAAAACCACTTATAAGTATAAAGCAGAACCCATCAACTACACTCCCTTGGGAGAAACAAATGGTGTGATATTGGAAAAAATTGCTCAAAGTAGGAGCGATTACCTTACCTCCTGTTAAACCTCACTCCGGGTTTGATTCTACCCGCGCTATACCTTCCTGGTACAAAGAAAATGACTTCTGTAACTTTCACCGCGTTAAAAGGACATAGTCATGAAAACTGCAAAATGTTGAAAAACATAGTGCAGGAAATGGTTGACGCAGGTGATATAACCCTCAATAATCCTAATGCCCCTGCTAACCGAAATTTGAAAATCTTCAACAAACCATTCCCAAATCACTCGTCCAACAGTAACGTAAACCAAGATATCTTAGCCAAGGAGAGTGTTCATGAGATCCATGCAGTCTTCGATACCTAGCCAAAAGCCTCTATCGAGAAAATTTTGAATCAAGCCTCTTCACTAACACAGGAGCCCGAACCTCCTTTACCACCATCAAGCCAAAGTGAAATCGTTCCTTTACCCATAAAGGAGTTAACTGCCCAGACTTCTCTTCCCATCAATGAGTCTTCTTATACCACTTCCCTACAAGACTGCGAACAGATGTTATCTAATCTATCTATTTCCCAAACTTCTCCTTCTACCGCTCTTGCTACATAAGAGGAAGGTACGCCACTCCTTTTGACATCCTTAGATGAGAAATCTCTTGCACCGACATCACAAAATTCTTTAACCATGACAGATCCTCTCGAACATGCCCTCTTACCTATTAGTTCTTCATCGCCTAAATATTTTCAAAGACCAGTCGACCTCTTAACATCTATTGATACAGTGCCTCATCTACCCCCTGTATCATACCCACCTTTCCTCCGTAAAAAAATTTACAATTCACACCTGAAGACTGTCATTATCCAAAAGATAGACGAGTCCTATGGGAACGTTCGAGTACCCCCTATTCTAGTCAAATGCAGGTGACCGATCCGGACACCTCTACCATATATCCTAAGTGTTTACAAAAACTCAAAATGCCTATGTCCTCAGTCTCATCCCCCGTATCTATACCAAGTAGCCCATCCACCTCTATTAGCCTAACCAAATCTTCCCCTACACTTGGGACCTCACCAATACCCAATCTCACACAACCGCCTAAGCGACTAGATTTATCTAAAAATAAAGCCGCCCCCCCACCTAGGAGACAAACTCAACCAGTACCTCTATCACAATCAAAACCATCATTGTCACACCTACCTTCCATATTGGGACCTCATCCTTCCACCTTGCATCAATATATCATACCTCTTGTGTTTTCTTCAAAATGACCTACGCCTTCTACACCTATACAGAGATCTAAAGGTATATCAACATTATCACCCCACGTATCCTGTCCACCCATCAACCCTAAACAAACTCCATCATCAAAGGATTTATTTTCTGTCACTCCCCTTTCTCCGTGGTTGTTTTCCGCTACCACGTCATCTATAGCCTCATCATCTAACCAGCCAAACGTATCTCCTGTGCCAAAGAAACCACATTTAGTGAAAACCACGTGTCAACACCCCTTGGCTAAACCACCACTCGTACGAACCAACCATGCCCAAACATTACCGAAACCCGCACAACCAATACCCTCATCCTCCACCTATTTTGACCCACTCAAAGGATCTTACGCCAAAATCCTTGCTATGTTGGTGGAGAATGCGACCATTTCTCTACCCCCACTTAGACCTTATGACCCGTCTAAACCTCGGCCTATAGGTTACGATGAGTCTAAAATCTGCGCTTATCACCACACACCAGGACATGATGTGGAGGGATGCAAAGCTTTAAAAACCATCCTTCGTCAGTCACCTCTCCCAGATACAAAGGTTAAGAAAGACAACTTACGAAGGGAGAGACCTTTAGCTTCAATTCCCTCTACTATACCATCTATCCCTGCCTCACCAAGATCTATCATTATTACAACCCCACCTCTTGAAGACCATGATTTATCCCAACCATCTTCTTCATCTCTGGTCTACAAGATTAATATGATTAGTGTCAGTACTCGAGCATAGAAAAACAACGAGAAAGCAAAAGAAAGCACACATGCGTCCTCTCTTTCTCCATCCAGCATCCCGATTGCACCACCACCCAAAGTGGTTATTCATGGACCCGCTTACCCCGTCTCTAATGGAGTTTCCCATCGAGCCATGATCAAATAGCTTCACCAATCTCCCGTAAAAATGACACTATATGATCTCATTCAGACTTCTGAATCTCATCGACAAGCTCTCGTTGAAATTCTTCAAGGGATCGAGGTCTTACCTAATGAAACCCTTCCTGTTGCCTCCATTCTAACACCCAATCATGTTGCTTCTCTCACCAAACAACCCACTGCCCCAACCACTTCTGTATAACAACAAGCTACGGCAGTCAGTTTCTCTGAAGATGAAATTGTTGACTTTGGTACAGAAGATCCTGACCCTGCCCTTTTCATCTTAGCTTACGTCCGGGACATTCGGGTACATCGTGTTATGATTGATGGGGGTGCTAGCATAAACATCATCTCTTCAAAATCCTTCCAACAAATGAATATCCCTTCTAGCTACATGTGTGCCAATCCCATCATGTTGCGGTCATTCAATGACGCTATTACCTCTACCTTAGGCACCGTGATCCTCAACATTCGGGTAGGACCACGTACTTTACCTGAACTCTTCTATGTCCTTGAGGGAGAGTTCCAATATAATATATTGCTGGGTTGTCCTTGGATCCGGGCTATGGGATACGTTCCCTCAACATTACATAGATGCATAAAATTTGAGTACGAGGGGAAGTCCTACACCGTAAAAGTTGATCCTCCCCCCTTTAAAACCTGTAATATGTTATACCGTCCAAACGATGTGCTTGTACCAATCAAGACACCCGTTCATTCAACCCAACCATCCTCTTCAACTGTGCCTCAATCATCCACCTCAACCGCACCTACGCCTTCAACTGATGAAACCACCATTGCAAAAAACCACTTCCCTTCCCGCAGCTAACATCCCAATCGCTGACCCCTTAGTAGATGTTTTTCAACATCTTACGCTGGCAGAGTATCACCTATATAATGTTAGTTCTTTCCATACCCCACAAGAGTACAGACAGGTACATGCCCATCCTACCTATGACCGTCGTGTGGGGGAAGTAATCCCCTACGGACTACCTCACTGCCGCACTAACCTAATGTATGGGGGTGTTGACGCATCTTCCGTTGCCCCTGAGCCTCCTCTTGGTGTGGTTCCTTTCCAATCCGATTTTCATTACCTTACCAATCATCGTTTTGCCCTCACCTTCTTGACTTGCTGTGCTTGGAAAGGTTTTGGTATCGGTCTTTATGGACAAGGCTGACACACGATTATTCCCGTTACTACACGCAAGCACAATGATCGTAGTGGTCTCGGATTTTCGGGAACACTTATATCGACAGAACCTCGTGTTATTTGTCTTCTAGAAGACGATGACGTTACCCCTACTAAACCGTCATCACCCATTTTGCCTTCGTCACCCACAGAGTCGATAGATCCTAAATCTATCCCTGCTAACTTTTTTTTTTTTTTTTTTCATAAATGCTATCTTCCTAGGTCCTCTCATTTATCAACTCGGTAATGAGAACCCCTCTTCTATTCCCCTTCTATATCTAGACATGATTGAAGAGGACTCACCTTTAATTAACGTTGTTGAGTGCCAGGATGATGACTCCATCCTCACTTACCTTGGCGCGGATGACTCTTATATTCAACGTGCCTTACCATCTGAAACCCAAACCATGCTGAATGAATCTACTATAGAAATCAACATCCACACGGAGGAGGATCCTCACATTGTGAAGATCGGACAATCCCTTAATGCATCAGAACAAGTCTCCTTTACTACCTTTCTCCGTGCTCACAACCAAGCTTTCGCTTGGTCCTACGCGGACATGCCAGGAATTGATCCTACCATTGTCATCCATAACATCACTCTAAACCCTGATTCCAAGCCAATTAAACAGAAATTGAGAAAAATGCATCCACGCATTGCTCTCTTGGTCAAAGAGGAGCTTCAACGAATCCTTTTTGTTTCTTTCATTTTGCCTATTGACTATCCTCAATGGATTTCTAACATCGTACCTATCACTAAAGTGACGGGGGGGACTTCGGATATGCACGGATTTCTGGGATCTTAACCTCGCTTTCCCTAAGGATGACTTCCCCCTGCCTAGCATTGACCAACTTGTAGATCTCACCGCAGGCCATGAGATGCTCTCTCTCATGGATGGTTTCTCAGGGTATAACCAAATTTTGGTTGCCCCTACCGATCAACACAAAACTACCTTCATAACTCCTTGGGGAACCTTCTGTTATCGTGTAATGCCATTTGGCCTTAAGAATGCTAGTGCAACCTATCAGCGGGCTATGACCTATATTTTTAATGACATTATGCACACTATCCTTGAAGATTACATCGATGATATTCTTGGCAAATCTAAACATCACAGTGAACATCTTGATGTTTTAACCATTATTTTTGATCACCTGTTACAATATTCTGTCCGTCTACAACCAAAGAAATGTTTCTTTGGTTTCCTTTCGGGAAAACTTCTTGGCTTTATTGTCTCTTTGCGTGGCATTGAGGTTGACCCATCTAAAGTCAAGGCTATCTTAGAAATTCCCCCACCTACCAATCTCAAACAATTGCGTAGTTTACAAGGTAAGCTCCAATCTATCCGACGTTTCATCTCCCAACTCTCGGATCGATGTCAACCTTTCCATCACCTTCTTAAAAAGGACATTGATTTTCAATGGAGCGAAGAGCGCCACCAAGCCTTTGAAGCTCTCAAAACTTATCTCTTACAGCCACCCGTGCTTATCCCACCTCAAGACGACCGCCCTTTCTACCTTTACCTTTCCGCCAGTGACCATGCTATAGGGGCCATGCTTGCACATCGTGACTCTACGAATCGAGAAAAAGCCGTTTATTATATAAGTCCTACTTTGGTGGACTATGAGACTAGGTATACACATGTAGAAAAGTTATGCCTAGCCCTATCATTCGTGGCTACCAAACTCCGACAGTACCTTCTGAATCACAAAACTTTTGTCATCACCAACACGGACCCCATCCATTACATGTATGCCAAACCTCATCTAAACCTATGCATCGCCAGATGGCTCATGCTCCTCGCTGACCTCGACCTTGAGTTTTTCCACCAGAAATCAAACAAAGGACAAACTCTTGAAGACCAACTTACGGAGGCCCCTTTACCTGGGGAACAATTTACCAATTTTACATTCCCAGACGAACTCATCGCTACTCTTTCCCTCAAGGAGGAGTCGTATCCAATGACCCTCTTCTTCGATGGATCCAAATGCCACCGTGGTGGAGGAGCCGGCGTTGTTCTCATTCCTCTCGACGCTGAGCCCATGCCTCTTTCATTCCGAATCGATTTCCCTTGCACTAATAATACAGCGGAATACGAGGCCCTTGTTCTGGGTCTCCAAGTTGCGTTACACTTAGGTATCAAATCAATCAATATTTTTGGCGACTCTCAATTGGTAGTCAATCAAGTTATGGGCATCTACCAATGTAAAAATGAGGAACTTCAAAAGTACAAACACTACGTGGATTCACTTCTAGCCTTATTTACTCACTATTCTATCCAAACCATTCCCCGCTCCACTAACAAATTTGCGGATACTATGGCTTGCTTAGCCTCACAAATTCTAGCTTCATCAACTGACTCTGAATTATTCGTCTTGGTCCAACAACTTTTTTCCCCATCCTACTCAACCCCGGTAGTTTGTATGATAAATACTGTGTCTGCCAACTCGAAGGATACCTGGTACCACCAATTTCACGACTACCTTACAACCTCTGTTCTCCCTTCTGACCTTACTAGTACTGGTAAACGTGTTTTTCTTAAACATGTTTCTCGTTATGTAGTTATTGGGGGACTCCCCGCTCCACTAACAAATTTATGGATACTATGACTTGCTTAGCCTCGCAAATTCCCGCCGCGCCAACTGACTCTGAATTATTCATCGTGGTCCAACAAATTTTTACCCCATCCTATTCAACCCCGGTAGTTTGTATGATAAATACTGTGTCTACTAATTCACAGGATACCTGGTACCACCAATTTCACGACTACCTTACAATCTCTGTCCTCCCACCTAACCTTACTAGTAACGGCAAACGTGCTTTTCTTAAAAGTTTTTCGCGTTATGTTGTCATGGGGGGACTCCTCTATAAACGTGGCTTTGATGGCATCCTCCTTCGATGTCTCACCGGCGCGGAGGTCACCCATACCATCCAACAGGTCCATGACGGTATCTGTGGCGGACATTTTAGTGGCCTTGCCATGGCCAAACGAATCCTTCGCCTTGGTTATTATTGGCCCACTCTCAATAATGATTGCTACGAATATGTTAAGCGTTGTGTTATGTGTCAACAACATGCCAACCTTCAACATACTCCTAGCCACCCCCTATAGGTCACCTGAGATCTTTGGCCTTTCTCACAATGGGGTTTAGACCTTATTGGTGAGATTCACTCGTCCTCTTCGCAACGTCACCGATGGATTATCACAGCAACCAAATATTACACAAAATGGGTGGAGGCTATTCCACTCATTTCAACCAAAAAAGAAAAAATTGTAGAGTTCATTAACCACCACATTATCTGTCATTTTGGTGTTCCTCATCACCTGATAACAGATAATAGAAATTTTTTCAAAAATAAGTTATTGCAAGACCTTTGTGACAACTTTGGTATTAAACTTAGCTTCTCATCACCCTACTATCCACAAGTAAATGGACAGGCTGAATCCTCTAATAAAACCTTAACCAAAATCCTCATGAAAGTTATCAATGAGTCTGGAAGAAATTGGCACGATCACATCCCCTTTGCCCTTTGGGCTTATCATACTAGCATTCGTACCTCTACTAATGCTACACCTTTTTCTTTGGTATATGGTACCGAGGCTGTCTTGCCTCTCGAAATACAAATACCCTCCCTCAGAATATCTCTTCAGGATATTATCACCAACGATGATTTCCGCCAAGAGAGGTTAGCCCAATTGGAGCTTCTTGACGAACGTCGTCTTACAGCTCTCGATCACCTTCAAATCTACCAAAAATGTATCAAGCGTGCTTATGATAAGTGACTTCATGAGCGTACCTTTAAGGTTGGTGATCTTGTCCTCAAAGAGAATCAACATGTAACCAAACTAGAAAAGAGAAAACGTGGAAAATTTGCTCCTAATTGGATTGGGCCTTATATAATCACTCACACTTATGGATCAGGCACTTATCGTTTAGCTTCGTTTAATGGTAAACCTGAGCCTGAACCCCTTAATGCCTTGCATCTTCGACCATTCTACTGTTGAATTTAGTGTTATATCACTTCTTATCTACCTACTACTCGTCCCTTGAGCTCATTTACCACTACATACACTTTGTTTCCTACATCTCCAAATAAAATCAAGCTCACTTCTCACCTCCCCTCAATGATGCCTTCCCCTTTTTAGTCTAGTCCATGACTTTAAAGTCTTAAAATAACACCTTCTTATGGGATTTTCTTGAGTCAAACTTCCTACCAAACTAGATGCTTCACACCAAAAGAACATCTAGCTATCTAAATTATTTATAGACTGCTCCCTCGAAGGATAGCTATATGCCAAATTATTGCTGCTATTATATATAGACTGCTCCCCCGAAGGACAGCTATGCACTAAAATCATATCTACTACTATAAATAGACTGCTCCCTTGAAGGATATCTATACACAGTCAGCCTTTATCAGAAGCTTCTCGCATGGATCAGCTTTGTGAAGACCTCAAGAATAGCACAATCAATATCCCTTGTAGACTTCCCGCATCGATCAGTCTATATTCAGTAAAATAAAAGCCTCATTCAAAAGAACTTTTTGGGTCATGGACTTGTCTATTTAGGGTAGGTTCTCTTTCGTCAGAAAACTCACTTTGTAACAAGTTCTCTGTACCTCAGCTATATCATCCACATCACCTCACCATTTGTTTAAACTCAAGGGACGTAACGTACGCTCGATATGTTGTGATCATATAACTCTTTTCACCTATTGATTTCTCGTCTATGCATCGGTACCTAGGGCTTCAGGCTCGTTCTACGTTGTGTGGTTTGTTTAGCTCTTTTCACCTACGGAACACTCTTTCTGCTTTGCCTCGCATCTAGGATTGTGTGTTGATCTTAATCAGGACATGGTTCCCCTCGACTTGGGTAGGCTAACTTTCGCTTCCCTTATACCTTTTACAACATCACCAATTCATTACCAACACCAACAACCTTACCTTACCAATATTAATATCAATATTTTTACCAACCAACCAATTTCCTAAACCGTACCAAATTGCCTAAATTCGCCTCTCCCTGATCCTAAGGGAGAACTACATCGGTTTGAGGCCCTTCCTTGCTTTGTGCAATGGGCTATGTAGGCAGCACTTAGGAGACATGGGGTCTCCCAAGGTTAGCTCGACCACACCCTACCATAACGTATCATGTGTGGTAAATATAAATATTTGTGTATTTCTATTTAATCACATTCCTCTTTATCCTTTTTCAAAAACACCAAAAATCACAACGCAAACATTCTTATTATTATTAAATCAACATACATATTCAGTCTTATCTAGATGTTAAACAAATACATCTTCTCTATCATCGATACGCAGGTCGGCATCCTTATTTATTCTTATACCTTGCTAACATTTACTTAGACCCTCACGATTCATCCCAACCCAGGAGATGATCGTGATCGTCGACGCCTCTCGCCGGGCCTCTCTATCCTCAAAGGTACCGCGGCTATTGGTACCACCAACTGATCTGTCAATCTATCCTGTAACATATGAATACACCCTCTCGCATGGAGGAATCCAGCCTCTAGTCTCTCTGCCCGTGACTCCGCAACCGCTAACAATCCTCTTGCCTCATTCACCTGTGTTTGGAGCTGCTGAACTAAACTCTGTAGACGATCTCTCTCCGCTGTAATCACAGCTATGTCAGGGCGATCACGTACACCTCGCAGCTCTGCTACCCACCATAACCTATAGGCCTCTGTCATTCCTGCATCCATTACACTGCGATCGGCTGCTATCTCCTCTCGCCCTTCTGGAGGTGTTGGTCGGGGAGGTGAGAATGCTGCCTCGGCATCGATCCTCATATATGGTCTATAAGCCTGCGGTATGTCTTGAACCAATCCAAATTGTCGCCGCACGCGATATATAGGAATCCTCTCATACTCACCTAGCCTTTGCCCCGCGATCCACCTCAATCGCTCTACACCCCTCAACTCCTCAGCTATGTTCTTTGTTACCATATAGTTCCCGTAAGGCCTCCAATAGATATCCGCAATCGTCGCCCTCTCCCATACCTGCCTATAACACTCAATGTCACCCGTCACAGCTTGGGATCTTGCCTCTTGTTCTATCTGGACCCATCATCTGAACCCCAACCTCTGTACTCCGGTCTCTCCTGACTCGATGGGTCAGCCTATTGGTCACACACACATAATGTGCTCATAGGCCCAACAGTGTAATAAGTATGAACCATCCAATGTAGTCCTGTGATTTCACCTACAAGCCCATAAACCCCTGTATAGCTCTGCCAAATATGCAGGTGCCCATGCAAAAGTCACGTTCCTTTCTATCATCTCCCAAATAACACACATCAATGCCTTTGGAAATCTTCCCCCTTCCGCCCTCGGTAATGCATAATACCCTATCGCTATCATTAATATCACTGCTAACCTTGTCTCCTCAGGGTGTGCTGTATACATTATGCCATACGTAAATGTCAAACCTCGCTGTGTCAAATCTCGTGCATATGGACCAAATACTGCTATTATCGCTACCCGCCCCGCGCTAGGCATTGCCTGATATACTGGTGTTCCTATAATCGGGAGTCTCAAAATACGGAACACATCTTCCAATGTCACTGTCATCTCCCCTGTTGGCAGATAGAAGGTATTTGTCTCAGGATTCCATCTCTCAATCAATGCCTGTAACATAGCATGGTTACGTGCGATTCGTGAATAATAGCGGATTCCACTTAACCCCAAACGATTTATCAATGTCCATTCAGCTGGCGTTACATCTGCTCGGATTCATGACAACAGCGCTGGTACACTATCATTCATCCTCAACCCTGCCTCTACCTGCATACATCCAAATAACAAACAACCATTCAATTCCTCAAATCCCCCCGGGTTTTTTCTCAAATTCTAGAAATTCCTACAGCAACCGGTATCGTTTATAGCTAACCGCTACCGGTTGAGTAACCGATACCGGTTATCCCTAACCGATATCGGTCACTATTACCTTCATATAGCCTGCCTAAATACACCACCTACGACACTCATTTGAGCGTTTATTCCTTTCTGTACATACAAACATACCTGAAACCCCTGATTACCTACCCCATAACACTCACCTCATCTATAACCCTTGCTATCATGTTTTCTTTCTCATATCTACCCACTTAATCTCCCTCCTCCTATTCACAAAACATGCAAAAATCAAATCACAACCAAAACGTTTACCTCTTGGGTTACAGCAGCTAGCGGTGGCACTTGTCTTCCCTCTCGTCCTTGCCTGCTAGATGCTTCTCCTCGTTCTGTCATGATCACCACTCTTTTCAAATTCACCTTTCTACCGTCTGAATCTCAGATCGCATTCGCTTTCCCTGTCTCTTTTCTTATCACCTAAATCTCTCATACAATACCCTATCTCTTTTCTCCTTATCACTCAAATCTCTCATTCAAATACCTGTCCCAGTCGTCAAAAAGCGTCGCGTTCACGTATTTAACCTCTTGCATGGCTCTCAAAATTAGAACTTAAGTTGCCACCCTAGCTTTTCTATTTTTAGAAAAGCTCATCCCTAAATAACTGGTATCGGTTATATGACCGATATCGGTCTATTAGCTACCGACATCGGTTCCCTAACCGATATCGGTTACACACCTGCCTTTTTGAAACATGGTTCTTTTCTTCGTTTTTTACCTAATTTTTACCTAATTTTGGTCGCTGTTTTTTTCCCCCGAAGCCGAACCCCCGCGCGGCCCCCAACCTACCTTTTTCCAATTTTCTACCAACATACCCACCCAAACACCCTAAAAACCTACCCACCTAGCCGCCTTAGCCTATTTAGCCTATCTACCCTCTCCCTTTTTCAAATTATTTCCATTTTCTACTTATTTCCTAAAAAATGTAAATTCCTACCCAAACCCCACATTTAACATAATAACATCAAATAAACACAATAAGGGGTTTCGAACCTACCGATATGACGACACGTCGTCGTGGTGGGATGGGTGGTGGTGGTCCAGCTGGTCCAGCTCCTCCTGGCTGTGCCATGGCTCCAAATGTCCTCTTCTGGGTCCTCAACCAATCACCTACTGCCTCCTCCTCACTCGGGCCCGCTAACAACTCACTCCTCCAGTCAAATAACGCCACCTCACGCACCAAATGCTCTAATCTCCACTCTCCATGCCAGACAACTCAAATCAATTTTCAAATTAGACAAGTGACAATGACCGGCCATATTTTTCTTTTTATAGGTTTTTCACATCGAACCGATACTGGTCAAAGCGTGCCCTAAGGAACCGGCGTCGGTTATCTAACCAGTACCGGTTATAGATAACCGATATCGGTTTCTTCCTTTTTCCCCCAACTTTTTTCCCTTATTCACTACTTTCTCTTTCCCACCACATTGCCTATTTACCACATCGCCTATATGCTCCATCCGGTATCGGTTATAGATAACCGATATCGGTTTCTTCCTTTTTCCCGCAACTTTTTGCCCTTATTCACTACTTTCTCTTTCCCACCACATTGCCTATTTACCACATCGCCTATATGCTCCATTGCTCTTTAGCCATTTTTGACTTCACTGGCCCGACCCAAGGCCGCAACCAACTACTCCGGCCCGACCCAAGGCGGCAACCAACCATTTGGCCCGACCCAAGGCCCTAACCAACTAATCCGGCCCGACCCAAGGCCGCAACCAACCATCCGGCCCGACCCAAGGCCGCAACCAATCATTTGGCCCCACCCAAGGCCTCAACCAACTAATCTGGTCCAACCCAAGGCCATAACCCTAACCATCCGGCCCGACCCAAGGCCGCAACCCTAACCATCCGGCCCGACCCAAGGCCTCACCCTACCCATTTGGCCCGACCCAAGGCCTCACCCTACCCATCCGGCCCGACCCAAGGCCGCACCCCAACCATTTGGCCCGACCCAAGGCCGTACCACTTCCATACCTTACCAAACATCACCAACATACACTCTTATCCACCCATCCTGTAGTTTTTTGTCCAATCGAGCTCACCTGTTCGTGTTTTAGCATAATTAGGGTCCTTGACTTGATCTGTCGACCAACTTTGCCCAGACCTAGACCGTGACGTTTATCTCAACCAAACCAGCCATTTGGTACTGCTGAACATGCCTAAACATTCCTGTACCTTACCTGTTATATACCCTGGATCTACTTCCTATGCCTTGGATACCAGGATTATATCACCCTTGTTTGCATAAACTATCGACCTTTTCCTATGCATTGCTGGTTTACTCGTTAAATCATGTACCCTAGTCGTACTATTGCATTTCAACATGCGTCTGCTTCCTTGGACCTACCCCACCACCTTACCATCCCCTCTACACCATTTATCCTTTATCAACCCTATCCCTGATTTCCCGTTCACTCAATCTGTGATAGATTTGAAGGGGATTACCTATATCCTTAACAGGAGAAACCACTTCATATTATTGTCCGCGCAGCTCTACAAAACAAGCTACACGACAATAAGGGGATAATGTAGACACCAAATTTGTGTCTTACGAACCCTTGTGACCCGCATCTCATCTCGCAACCTAAACTCATCACCTAAACCTTACACAATTATTTATTAATTACCTTGTAATTGATAAATCCACATCATCTCACCTGCCACCTCATTCTGCCACTTCATCATGACCTAGCCCTAACCCTAAACTAACCTAATTAAGACCTATAACTTGGTCTACACCTACACCCATGACTAAGGACCCCTTTCTCACACCCAAAACTAACCTTCTAGTCACTTGACCAAGCCCGCAACTGATCTCTGGGGAGAAAATCAGGGAAGGTGGGCTATTTTACTAAAAATAGCCTACTTTTTCCTCACCGATGCCGGTTCCTACTCGACCGCCGTCGGTTACGTAACCGCCATCGGTTCCCTGTAAATGGGCTCCCCGAACCAAAATCAAAGGTCGAAGGATTTTTGAATCAACAGAGATCATTTTGGGAGTGATCAAGAGAGTCCAGATCTTCACTTGACCGAGCAGAGACGAGTGGAGAAACCTGAAGAGTTTGCAGCAAAGGAGATCAACTTGCATCTTCGTCAAAAACCAGTAAGTCACATCTTGCATTTCCTCTGTTATAACATTTCTTATGCTTTTTGAATCACAATCCTCATAAATCCATTCCTAAATCCACTACCCAGCGTGCTATTGCATCTAACTATCATTCATCTACCTCTCATCACCTTATTTCCTAATATCACCTATATACAACCTTACAAACAACACAACCACCCCACAAAACAACCAACCTTCAAATCTTAGACCATACCGATATCAGTTATTAGTAATCGGTATCGGTTATCCTGACTATAACCAAAAACCAACCTTTCCCCTACCCAGTTCAATGAAGCAATTTAATTGATATCTTACAGTCTTTTGTGTTAATTCATATTAGCAGGGGAACTGACCACCTTCGAAAGGAAGTTTTATATTTCCTGGGCCCAAGGCAGTTCCCTCATTTATTGTCTAATCAAAATCGTGTGGTCTTGTGTTCTTATTTGCAGGTAGTCCTTCCAAGACAAAAAGGAGTTCTTCGCAGTCAACCTGATCTTTCTCTACGGTACGCGCACACCATCTCAACGTTCAACAGGTATTCCTCCTAGCCCTAACCTTATCTGTTTCTAAAAGGAATGAAACATTTCGAGTGAAACACCATGTCCACCCCTGTGTTTTCTGATGAATCATCCACATCTACCCTAAGCTCAGGGTTTCTGCCAAACTGGTCTCTTAGTCTGTCAGGTTGTTTTGTCAGTGTGGGTTTATCCCACATGCGGGGGTGAGTGAATATATAAGGCTTAATATAGTTTGAGCCACCCATGGTATACATGGCTTCAGCTACATGCACTCTATTTTCATTGCACACCATTGGGATTTTCAATATTTGTGTGGCATGTTGGCTAGCTAGTTTGGTAACTAACCCCATGTAGCTCAGTGGTAACTCAGTTCTCATATTGTCATGAGATTGACCCCAACTCACCAATCATCTCAGTCATTAACTCAGTCATGAGATCACTCCTTAGCTTATTCTTAGGTCAATAAGCTATTGTATTCTCATGGTGCTCGGGTCCCCTTCTAAAAAATGGTTAACCCCAATGTTCCAAACCCTTTTTAATTTTTTGAAGATTGGAAATGAAAACATTACCAATATTTTTCCATTTGTCAATGCCACAACAATCCATTTTCCATCCTACATTGTTCCCAATCACTACATCAATTGTTCTCTAGCTTTGTCCTACAACTCTTGTTCTTGAATGGACTATATATGGAGTATACAGTTTCTATTTCCAGCATTCAATATACCACCAGAAATATCTTGACCCGCTCTTCTGCAAGGAATAGGTTTTATGAGATCTTTGGAAATTTTGATGCCCAATGTTAACCTATGGATCAATAACCACTAGGAAAAATAAATTTTGGGTGCCCGTAATAAATAAATATTCTGTACCCCCTCAAATTCCACCACTCATTTTGACATCCAATTCTAAAAACACCTCCACTACTAAATCTACATCTTCTTCCAATTCTTTCAACATCATTAAACAATTGGAAAAAACTACATCATAATTCCCACTCATGGAGTATTTTAAATCATCTCCTATGCTAAGAGATATCCTTACACATGCTTTTCATGAGGCATATGTTCCGAAAGATGTCAAAACCCATTAATTTAAAGCCTTAATTACAAATCTCTCACATACTAATCATATCTCATAATTTGTTCTACATGACCTTGTAAATCCAAACATCACCAACAATCAATCTTTGTACATTAAGGCCATAATTACTCACCAAAAAATCAAATGTGTACTCATAGATAATGAAAATTCATTGAATATTTTCTCAATGAAAATATTATGGTGTATTGGTTATACCGAAGATATTCTTAGTAATGATATCATAACAATTTGTGGGTATGATAACCACAAAAGAGAATCTATAGGTACAATCAAACTTTCACTCAAAGTTGGACTAGTATCCTTCAACACCTTAATCACATTATGGACTTAGAATTCCCTTATAACATCATCCTTAGTCATCCATGGATCCATGCATTGGAATTCATTCCATCTAAGTATTATTAGTGTATCAAATTCTCCCATTTAGATAAATACTTCACATTGTCTATCGATGTCAAACATTTTAAATATTGTATAATCCTCAAAGAATTATATAAGAATGCAAGTTATTTTCCATCTATGGAGAACTATGCTCTATCATGTATCATCCCATTCTCTGAGACCATGTGTATTGATCTAGATAAACTTTCAAAGATGTTTCCAAAAAAATTCAGTGAAAGTGTTTCACCTAAAAGTAATGTGATAAATCAAATACGAAGGTAACATGTGTAGGATGAATACTTGTATTATGCAGACGGAAGAAGGTGTTGTGCACGTTGTATAATTTTTATCATTCTAATTGTGAGAGCTTCCTTTTGGCTAGGAGGAATTACCTGTAAATCATAACAAGACCATAAGTTTATATTAAATAATATATGGTAGTGGACTACCTAGATAATGCTAGTTCTAAGAAGTATGGTACTTCCTAGATGGTTGTCAATCCACTATTTAATACAACTCAGTGTAAGAAGAAATGAAAAAGAAATGATTCCTACTATAATTAAAAAGATTTTGGTTTCTCTTATTAAAAATAATAAACAAATTTAACTTAAAAGGCAAGCTTAGGATTGGTCTGGAGGGTTGATGGGTTGGTTTGGATTTGTAGGTATGGTAATGGTTGTATGTGAAGTATGGGTGAAGTTAGGCAGGGTTTTGGGTTGTTTTTGGAAAGTGGTGAGCTTTTTGGTTTAGGGAAAATTGTCAGTCTCATAGATAGACATCAGTTAGGTTACTGACACCGGTATTGGGTAGTGGCCGGCGTTGGTTGGGTAACCGATGTGAGTAGGGGAAATAAGGTGGTAGTGTAAAAAACTGAGAGTTGGGAACTCTCTATGATTACAAAAAGAGTGATGGGGATTTTGATAGGTTTGTGGGATTCTTTTTAGGAATTAGAGATGATGATACAAAAGTTTAGGCAAGTTTTGGGAGGTTAAATAGATAGAAGGTTGGTCGGAGGAACTAGAGATTAGATCCGAATAAGGAAAGAATAAAAGGAATGGTAGATAACTTAATCAAACAAATTAAAAAACTAAAAATGAAAAAGGAGAGACAACAATTATTGAATGCATCTTGGAGGTAGATGGTGGTGGTGGTCATAGAAGGTGGTGGTCTAGAGTGAATACAATAGGTAGAATGATGCTTCCCTGTGCATGTACTGGAGCTCTTGAAAAACCTATGGATGAACCGAATGATATCTAAATGTTGAGAGGGGCTCTGGTGGGTCACAAGGTTACAAGAATGCTTGAACGTGTGAATGAAAGAAGCTTAATCCCAATAATTCATATTCAAAACATGAAAAAAGTGTTATAAAATCTTATTTAACCTAACCAATAGTGGTTAGGGAACCAACACTGGCTGAGGGAAAACTGGCATCGGTTAAGGAGAATTGGTCCAAGTTTCTAAAAATAACACAATCTTTTCTAATTTTGGCCTGATCTCAATTTTTTCCAGGTCTAGAGTGTTGAGTGATGTTAATAGGAGCATATAATTGGTTAGAGGATTAATAGGTCATCAATGGTTAGGGTTAGACTCCTAATTGGCTAGGATAAGTGGAGACTTAGTCTAGGTTCATTAATAGGCTAAAAATAGGTATTAGGATGAGGTGGAGGGCTGATGTGGTAGGATTAGGAGGATATTAGTTTAATTAAGGTAATTAAAATAATTATAGTGTGAGGATGAGGATTAATTTTATTATATGTAATTAAATTACTATTAATGTATAGAAAGAGGTCATGTCTAGGTGTGGTGTAGAATAATTTTATTGAACAGGGGTTAGGGGAATATGACCCAATTTTTGGTGTCTACATTTCACCTTTTTGTTACATAGATTGTATTTGATAAGAAATGGTGACAAAAACAAGAGTGGTGTACCCAAATGTGAGTGAGGGTTGGGTTACCCCAGGTATGGGTGGTAGTGATCCCCCTAAAAATGGGAGTTGATGAAGTAAGAGTCTGAATTGGTGACGGGTTTGATAAAATGGTAGGTGAAGAAGAAAAATAAGGTAGGGTTCGAGCATGGGAAAGGGTTTTTTTGTGTCAGTAATATGCAGGGGCATTTAAATGCATGCACATGTATAGAATGTGAAAAGGAACCTAGGAAGAAGATCTCACAAACTCTACATCGTCAAAGGTTGATATTTTATCCAAACAAGGTTAATGTGGTCTAAGTATCCAAGGTATAGGATACGGTCCTAAAACACAACTAGGCTAGGTGTAGGAAAGGATATTAGGTATATTACAAAGCACCAATAGATTTTGGCTGGTCAAGATAAACATCACTACATTAGGCAAGGCAAGGTTGGTAGGCTAAACAACATGAATAGTGTCATCGCAAGGTATAGTGAGTGAAAAAAGTCAAGTGTCAAATGGGTGAGGTCAGGTTGGATTGATAGGTAAGGTTGCGGTTCATGTATAAAAAATTCCCCAAATTAAACAAATGTCGTAGGCTAGGTTATATGGTGATATGGTGAGCTGCAAGGGCTTGGGTAAGGGTGGGGTAATAAGAAAAATGGTCTTGTTGGTAGATGAAAAGTATGGAGAGACCTTTATCTCTGCCACATATAGTGAATCCTATAGGGTAGGAGGATTAGGTAGGAAATAGGCATATTGATGATGTGGGTACCAAAGACATATACAGGGACTGGTGGGTAGCACAGCTATAGGTGGCACCGCCACAGCCAGGCCAACCAAAAGTAGCCATAGTTATAGTGCAGATGGATGCACTATAAGGGAAAGTCACTACATTATAGTTACAAATCACACAAGCACAGACATAGGTGGTCACCCTTCAGGGGAAAGTGACTGGATTACAGGGACAATTGGTTCAGGTATAGGCTTCGACTCCTACACATCTGGTGGCAGTGGATGGGGGACATGTAGCAGATTTGAAGGAATAGGTAGCGTGGTTACAAGCCTATATAGTTACCTTACATGGGAATTTAGACACATCACACAAATACGTGACTGAATTATAGGCATGGGTAGCTATATAGGCACCAGTATAAGCACCATCAATAGGACAAGGTGCTATTAGATAGGTACATGCACCAGGATAGGGTCCCTTTTTACAGATAGTAGGGTAGAGACCACTGGTACCAAAACAGGGTCCATAGGCGAGGGTGAGAGTGAAGAATTCTCCCCAGGTTATAGTGATGGACACGTATAAAGATGTTGTGGCCAAGGGTAGGTGCTATCAAGATAAGTTATTGGATGTTGGTCTTTAGGTGATGACATATGCCAAGCACAGGGCCCAGCAGGCATCCTGCTAGTGAAATCACAATACCTATACAAAAGGTAATCATTGATCTCATGGGTATGGAAAGAGGGAGGTAACTAGTTCACAAAGGTCAAAGCCAAACGAGGGTACTGGAGAGATGATGAGCGGGCAGAGATTAGGACTAGATGAGGGTTCTAGTGAGAGCATTAAAGGTGTCAACCCCTCACATGGGTGTGATAGGGATGATATTGTATTTTTATTTTTGAGTTTTTACATATATACCGGCATACGTGTCGAAGAGGTTAGATTGTATATGAGAGTTTTTGAGAAACTTGTATTCATACTTATGTATTCAGTGTATTGATATAAAAACCTTTTATCTATTTATTGATGATGATATTTATATATGATGTTATTTTATTTCCATTATATTGTTATCATGGAAAGTAGATGTATGCATGGTTTTGTTCCATTTCTAAGTTAATGTTGTTATGGAAACTAGGTGATTTAGGCATGGTTTAGATGGATGCAAGCATGGTTGAGTCAAAAATTTGTAAGTATTGTTGTGATGGAAATCTAAATATTTTTTGATATGGGTTTTGTGAGCGATATACGTTTGAATTATATTTCCATTGTATTGATGTCATTTAAATTAGGTGATTATGTATGGTTGATTCTATATAGTTTTTGAATGAAATGTCAAAATGTTTTAATTTCCATTGTTTTAATGCTTGTGGAAACTAGATGAGTAGGCATGATTTGGTTAAGTGATTGAGTGATTTGAATTTCACTGTATTGATGTCATGAAAATTAGATGTTAGGCATAGTGAAAATATGATTGAATGATTTAATTTTCACTATATTGATTATATGGAAATGAGATGTTAGGAATGGTTAAATATGATTATTTTTAATTTAAATTCCAAGTTATAGAAAATAAATGATAATGTACTTATGTAGTGTTTGGTTCTGTTTGTGAGTTAACATCCAAATTATTGTTTTCATGGGAACTAACTGTTTGTTGGGGAAAATTATGATGGGTTAAAGAGTGGTCGAACTAACCTTAAAAGACCCCATGCCCTAAGAGTGCTACCTACATAGTCTTTACGAAAGGGGCCTCATGCCGATGTAGTTCTCCCATAGCATAGGGAAGAATAATATGAGGTAGGAAAATATGTTGGGTGAGTTTAGGTATGGTTAAATGGGCAAGGTAAGTTAGGCCTGGTTATGTCTAGGTTTATTAGGTATGGTTGTGTCTATGGTTTTTAGGCATGGTTATCTCAAGGTTGTTTAGGCATGCTTGTGTCTAGGTTGATTAGGCATGTTTGTGCCAAAGTTGTTTAGGCATGTGTAATATGAGTTGATTGAAGTAGATGATGAATGTAAATTTTGGTGAAAGGAAAATAAATTCCATAAACTAAATGTCGAGGGTCCTATCTTGTGTAGAATAATCAATATGTAAATAAAGGAGTGAACTAAATAGAAGAAAAATTCCCCAAGTTGGAAAATACCCTAAATGTCATATCATTAGACTCTTTGAGCATAAGTCCCTAGATACATTGCATGATCGATAGACATAAAGGTGAAAGAAGTTGTATGATCACAATATGTAAAGTATACATTTCACCCCTTGAGTTTATTAGAAGATATTAATTAGAGGGTAAGGTGGAAGAGTTGTTTTAGTGTAACCTTGTTGTGAGACAACATGCCTCTTGTGCAAGATACCCAAAACCAGAATAGGCAAGTCCATGACCAATTTTTTTTATTTTTATTGAATTTTTTTTCTTTTCTTTTATTTTTGTATATATAGGATGATAGATGTAGATGATTGATGCGGGAATCTCCATAATATTTTTATTTGAGAAGTACATATTAGTATTATTTTTGGATATATTAAATACAATATAAGGATGGATTTTTATAGTTGTCCTTTGAGGGAGCAGTCTACTTATAGTAACAAGAAAGAGAAGTAGATGTCCTTTTGAGGGATTCATTTATTTGTGAGAAGTTTGAATTAAAGAGTTGAGTTATTGGTTTATAGAATTTTCCATGACTTCAAGTTCAAATATATATATATATATATATATATATAAACTTGAAGTCATGGATAAGTCTAAAAAGGAGCATACGCCTCTATTGTGAAGGTAATACCATAACACGAAGAGGTTAGCTATGAAAGATGTGTTTTAAGTGATGAACGACTATGGGATTCCATCCAGAAAATAATGAAAAGTATCCATGAGAATCATTCCATAAGTAGATTCATGGTACTTATATTAAAGACAAGGCTGAAAGGTGAAGGATAATCACACAATCTAGGTTTAGTCGTTCATCCTTAAAAATAGGTAAATGGAGAAGAGGTTTTCTCAAGGGATGGGCTTATAGGTGACATAAAGTGATGTAGTAATTTCTTCAAAAATAGAATGGTTGAAGATACAGGGCATTAAGGGGATTAGCTTCTGGTTTTCCTTCAAGAAAATATAAATGATAAGCACCTGATCCATAAGCATGAGTAAAAATATATGGTCTAAGCCAATTAGGAGAAAATTTACCCCGTTTTCTTTTCGTTGCTTTGGTTACGTGTTGATTTTCGTTTAGAAAAAAATATTTGAGCTTGAAAGTGCATTCATGAACACATTTTTCATAGGCACATTTAATACATTTTTGGTAGATTTGAAGATGCTCGAGATCATTTAAACGACATTCTTCTAATAACTCAAGTTGTGCCAAACATTCTTGGTGAAATTCAATGTTAGATAACATATCTTTTAGTGAGATACAAAGGGATAGAATTTGGATTTTGAGAGGCATGATGGCCTCTATGCCATAAACCAAAGAAAAAGGTGTAGTAATTGTAGAGGTATGAATGATAGTATGGTAAGTCCATAAGGAAAAAGGAATGTGTGTATTCCAATCCTTTCTAATATCATAGATGAATTCCATAAAATTTTTGTTTAGGCTTTTGTTAGAAGATTCGACTTGGACATTGGTTTTTAGGTAATAGGGTAATGAAAAACTTAGTTAAATGCCAAAGATATCACATAGTTTGCATAGGGTTTTAATTTTTATTTTTTTTCCATTGTCCATGATAAGGCAATAAGGAACACCAATGTGAAAAATTATGTTAAAGTGATTGATGAATTCACATATTTTCTCAGCTTTGGTTGAAATCAAAGGGATGGCTTCTACCCATTTACTATAATATTTGGTTGTTGTGATGATCCATTGATGACATTGAGAATAATGAGGGTTAATCTCTCTAATGAGATACAAATGCCATTGAGAGAAGGGCCAAAATCCCCTAGTGACTTATAAGGAAAGACAAGGAGTATGGTGAAGGTTAGCATGCTAGTGAGATTTCACACAATGTTTGATGTATTCACAATAGTATTGGTTAAGGGTTCGCCAATAATAGCCAAGGTGAACGATGTATTTGGTAATGGATCGGCCATTGAAATGTCTACCACAAATTTCATCATGGATTTATTTAATGGTGTATGAAATTTCAGAACTAGTGAGGCATCTGAGTAGGATACTATCAAAGCCACGTTTGCAGATACGACCTCCCATAACAATATAATGTGAGTGTAGACACCAAATTTGTGTCTTACAACCCCCTGTGCCCCGCATCTCATTTCACAACCTAACCTCATCACCTAAACCTTACACAATTATTTATTAATTACCTTATAATTAATAAATCCACATCACCATACCTGCCACCTCATGTCGCCACCTCATCATGACCTAGTCTTAACCCTAAACTAACCTAATTAAGACCTATAACTTGGTCCAATTCCACACCTATGACTAATTACTCCTCATCCGCACCTAAAACCAACTTCATAATGACTTGACCAAGCCCACAACCAATCCCTCAGAAGAAAAGGAGGGAAAGCTGGCTATTTTACCAAAAATAGCCCGCTTTGACCGGACCGATACCGATTCCTAATCGACCGCCCTCGGTTTCGTAACCACCATCGGTTCCCCGTAAATTACCACTTCCAACCAAAAACAAGGATCGGATTTTCATTTGATCGGGAGAAGGAGAAATCATCGAGAGAATCCATATTTTTCTTGGCCGAGCAGAGACAAGTGAAGAAACAAGAAGAGTTTGCAGGAAAGGACATCAAGCCCAAGACTGCAACTGAATAACCAGAGCCCAGTAACACTCATTTGAGCATCAGAAGAGGAGATAACTCATATTGGATTGTCAGATCATCCAACTTGGGTCCTGTCTTCATCATCACAGTCCTAAAACCTGCATCTGCATCAGGGATGGGTAAGTAGTGTTTTATATGTTTCTAAGAACCATTTTCTTGAGCCTATTGATTAATAGTAATCATAAGTTTATTCCTAGATCTACTGCCAGCAACATACTACACTTAACCTTCACCCATACATCCTGATATTGCCCAAAAGGCCATTTTACCACACTCTGAGTCTCCCCTAACCTCCCATCATTCCCCTCAGCCATCCACCAATATTAATAACCCCACAATCACCTTGCAACCAACCTCTATCTAGAATCACTGAGATTTCTTACCCTACCAGTATCGATTATCCCCTACCGGCAGCGGTTCTCTAACCGTGGTCGGTTATCCAGTGACTGGCGTCGGTCACTGTGACTTATACCCCAAAACCTTATTCTCGCCTATTTGCCACCTAACAACCTCAGATCCAGTCTGGTTTATCCCTCTAACTCAACTTGAACGTATCAACGACCAGTAACTGAACAAACAACGTGACGCTTTATTATTGATAGTTTAGTTTCTATTGCTTTGTAATGAGATACCTAAATCGTGATTTTGCAATAGCTTTCTTTATTATCATTTGTGTTAAATCGTATTAAAAGGGGAACTGACCACCTTCGAAAGGAAGTTTTATATTTCCTGGGCCTAAGGCAAATCCCTCATTTATTGTCTAATTCAAATCTGGTGGTTTTGTATTCTTACTTGTAGGTAGTCCTTCCAAGACAAAAAGGAGTTCTTCGCAGTCGATCTGATCTTTCTCTACGGTACGCGCACACCATCTCAACATTCAACAGGTATTCCTCCTAGCCCTAACCCTTATCTGTTTCTCAAAGGAATGATAGGATAGAAGCAAGTCTATTCTGTAGAGCCGAAACATTCCGTGCTAAACATTTTGGCACGCTCGGTGGGACCCATTTCAGGTTTCTGTTTCTCTTGTTTTCATTTTAGGAAGCATACTTGCTGTTGCTGTTTTTGTTATATATTTAGTAAAGAATTTGTCTTGCTTTCCTAGTTTCGCATTAGTGAAATTCGTCTCTTTTGCTTCATCGAATATCATTTTCAATTTGGGTTTAAAACACGTGCATTACATTCTTGCTTGCTGTTTTCAATTCTAGTGAACATAGACTAAGTAACAGGTCATACATGTGGGGGTGATTTCCACAGTATTGACAGGAAATTAATCTTACTTTCACTGCACAACACATACCGAATCACTTCACAATTAACACAACAGCTCAAAACATCCCCCCTTTTCCGCGGTATTCCTCCGCCCGATTGAGGTAACCTTATAAGCCAAAACAAACTTGAAATTTCCCGTAAGTCTTTTGTTTAGGATTGACATCATTCCGTGTCTAAAGGCATAAGCCCACAATAATTAAAATTAACCCTAGGGTTAGTCTCTGGATTTGCGTGTGCATCTTGTTTGTTTTCAGTTCTATTTTCTCTGTTATACACTGTCTTCTGTGATTACCTTAGAACAATTTGATAAATGTACTGAGCGTTGTTAACAATCAAATCAGCAGCCTCTTATATTTTCTTATACCAGTCTTATTACACCGACATTGGTAACTTGACCGACGTCGGCTACAGTCTAACCGATATCGGTTATCAGACCGATATTGGTTACTGTCTTTTACAGTTCCTGACAAACCAGCAACCTACCGATTTCACCATTCTGAGTCCGTTTCTATTCCTGACAAATTGAAACCCTACTGTGAACTCCTGTCCATGGTTGTTATCACTTGAAAGAAAGCCACCACCATGGTTTCACATGCTTGCTCTGTACCTTTTCCTGAATCACCCCCTTCACATTCTGTGGGGAATTCTACGGACACCCGCGAGGTTCCTAAAATTCCTGTGGGAGATAAAGAATTTGCCAAATTTCTGGATGCTAATCCTAGCGCTGTACAGTACTATTTGTCTCATGCCCTTGACCGTACACCTGACGGTCAACTCCTTATTGGCATGCCTATCAGTATAGCTGCTCATTTAGCCCCTTCTCTACCTGATAACTCTGCTTTGCCTTCTGCATCCTTAGTCCCCGTCACCTACCTCAGTAACCTCAACAGCTTCAGGGGTCCATACGGCACAATGCAAAACCATGCTAAACCTGGAGGCTTCTGTTTCAGGAAGTTGTAGCACCTTGACATACGAGAAAGTTTTTCGGGAGCCTATCCACCCTTCAGTCCCCCTTCATTCATATCCTCCTCAATGGGAATTACCAAAATTTACCCGTTTTAACAGTAAGGAGGACCCTCAACAACACTTGCGATCATTTAGACATGCCTGCTATCTGATTTCTCATGACGACGCTTTACTACTCCACACCTTTCCCATGTCCTTATCAGGACCCGCCTTGGAGTGGTACAGTGCTTTAACCCAGCACTCAATCTTCTCTTTTAACTAGCTAGCCCAATCTTTCTTGGATCATTTCTCCATTAACATTTCCAAGAAAGTATTTATCACCAACCTCTATGCCATCCGACAATTTGAGGACGAATCTATTGCAGATTTCATTAGACGATGGCGGGGCCTTATCAACCAACTTCCGTATGCCTTGCCTCAAACCAAACTTATCGAACTGTTTATGCGGGCCTGTGCTAAGAACATCTCCCTTACCCTCCAAATTCAAACTTTCCATACATTTGACGAGGCCTTTACTATGGCTCAAAAACTAGAGATTCGAGCCTTAGAGGAAGAGAAATTGCGGTTGCGCAACAAAAACCCCACTTTCCGAACCCAAGATTCCACCAACAAACCCAACACCACCAATCCTCACCCATCGACTGCTTCGAAATCAAAAGGGGCCATGCATGCGGTGATGGTCAAATCCCAACCACCGTTTAATACCCCGCCAAAAACCACCTATAAGTATAAAGCAGAGCCCATCAACTACACTCCCTTGGGAGAAACATATGGTGTGATATTGGAAAAATTGCTCAAAGCAGGAGCCATTACCTTACCTCCTGTTAAACCTCATTCCGGGTTTGATTCCACTCACGCCATACCTTCCTGGTACAAAGAAAATGAATTCTGTAACTTCCATCGCGTGAAGGGACACAGTCATGAGAACTGCAAGATGTTGAAAAACATAGTGCAGGAAATGGTTGATGTGGGGGATATAGCCCTCGATAATCCTAACGCCCCTGCTAACCGAAATTTGAAAATATTCAACAAACCATTCCCGAATCACTCTTCTAACAGTAACATAAACCAAGATATCTTAGCCAAGGAGAGTGTTCATGAGATCCATGCAGTCTTCGATTCCCAGCCAAAGACCTCTATCGAACAAATTCTGAATCAAACCTCTTCACTAACGCAGGAAAATGAACCCCCTTCCTCACCATCAAGACAAACTGAAATCCTTGCTGTTCCTTTACCCATCAAGGAATTAACTTCCCAGAGTTCCCTTCTCACAAACGAGTCTTCTTACACCACATCCTTGCAAGACTGTGAGCGGATGTTATCTAATTTATCTATTTCTCAAACGTCTCCTTCTACCATTCTTGATGTACAAGAGGAAGGCTCGCCACTTCTTTTGTAATCCTTAGACGAGAAACCTCTTGAACTGAAATCACCACATTCTTTAAACATGACAGATCCTCTCAAACACGCCCTCCTACCTATTAGTCCTTCATCACCTAAATCTTTTCAGCAACCGGTTGACCTCTTAACGCCTATTGATACAGTGCCTCATATACCCCTTGTATCACACCGACAGTGGACTGGAATCACAACCCACCTTTCTTCCATACAAAAGTTCATATTCACACGTGAGGACTGTCATTCCACAGAAGATAGACAGGTCCTATGGGAACGTTTGAGTACGCCATATTCTACTCAAATGCAAATGACCGATCCTGATGCGTCTACCATATACCCGAAGTGTTTACAGAAGCTTAAAATGCCTATGTCCTCATCTTCACCCCCCTCATCTCTACCAAATACCTCATCCACTTCTATTAACCTAACCAAATCTTCCCCTACGCTTGGGACATTACCCATACCTAGTCTAACACACCCACCTAAGTGGCTTGATTTATCTAAAAATAAAGTAGTCCATCCCATTAGGAGACAGACTCAATCTCCTCAACCTATGCCTCTATCACAACTAAAACCATCATCATCACACCTACCTTCCATATTGGGACCCCATCCCTCTACCTTACATCAATATATCATACCTCCTGCGTTTTCTTTAAAGCGACCTATGCCTTCTGCACCCATACAGAAATCCAAGGGTATAGCAACACCATCACCCCACGTATCCTGTCCACCTATCAACCCTAAACAAATTCCATCATCAAAAGATTTGTTTTTGGTCACTCCTATTTATCCATGGTTGTTTTCTGATACCACATCATCTGTGGCCTCATCATCCAACATAGCTTCTACGTCAAAGAAACCACGGTCAGTTTAAAACCCATTATCAAAACTCCTTGGCTAAACCACCCCCCTAACAAACCAACCACACCACATCATCACCAGAATCGACCCAGTGAATAGCCTCATTTTCCTCTGACTTTCACCCACTCAAAGGGTCTTACGCCAAAATCCTTGCTATGTTGGTGGAGAATGCGACCATTTCCCTACCCCCACTTAGACCTTATGATCCATCTAAACCTCGACCTATAGGTTACGATGAGTCTAAAATCGGCGCTTACCACTGCACACCAGGACATGACATAGAGGGATGCAAAGCATTGAAAGCCATACTTCATCCGTCACCTCTCTCAGATAGAAAAGTTAAGAAAGACAACTTACGAAGAGAGAGACCTTTAGCTTCAATTCCCTCTCCTATACCACCTGTCCCCGCCTCACCAAGATCTATCATTATTACAGCCCCACCTCTCGAAAACCATGACCTATCCCTACCATCTTCCTCCTCTCGTATTCACGAGATCAATATGATTAGTGTTGCTACTCGAGGGAAGAAAAACAATGGGAAAGCGAAAGAAAACACACCTGCGGCATCTCTTTCTCCGTCCACCATCCCGGTTGCACCACCACCTAAAGTGGTTATTCGAGGACCCACCTATCCTGTCTCTAATGGCATTTCCCACAGAACTATGATCAAACAGCTTCACCAATCGCCTGTAAAAATGACACTGTATGATCTCATTCAGACTTCTAAATCTCATCGACAAGCTCTCGTTGACATCCTTCAAGGGATAGAGGTTTTACCTAATGAAACCTTACCTGTTACCTCTATTCTAACACCCAATCACGTTGCTTCACTCACCAAACAATCTATCTCCCCAACCACTTTTGTCTCTGTACAGCAAGCCACTACTGTCAGTTTCTCTGAAGATGAAATTATCAACTTTGGTGCTGAAGATCCTGACCCTGCTCTTTTCATCTCAGCGTACATTCAGGATATTCGGGTACGTCATGTTATGATTGACGGGGGCACTAGCCTAAACATCATCTCTTCAAAAGCCTTCCAACAAATGAATATCCCTTCTAGTTGCATGTGTGCCAACCCCATCATGTTGCGATCATTCAATGATGCTATTACTTCTACTTTAGGCACCGTGATCCTTAACATTTGTGTAGGACCACGTACTTTACCCGAACTCTTCTATGTCCTTGAGGGAGAGTTCCAATACAATATGTTGTTAGGCCGCCCTTGGATCTGGGCTATGGGATGCGTTCCCTCCACCTTACATAGATGCATAAAACTTGAGTACGAGGGGAAGTCCTACACCGTAAAAGCTGATCCTCCCCCCTTCAAAACATGTAATATGTTGTATCGCCCTAATAATGTACTTGTACCAGTCAAGACACCCATTCATCCAACCCAGCCATCTACTTCTGACGCACCTACACCTTCAACCAATGAAACCGCCGTTACAAATATTACTTCCTTTCCCGCAGATAACATCCCAACCTCCGACTCCTTAGTAGATGTTTTTCAACGCCTTACGCTAGGGGAGTACCACCTATATAACGTTAGTTCTTTCCATACCCCGCAGGAGTATGGATAGTTACATGCACATCCCACCTACGACCGTCGCATGGGGAGGTAATCTCTTACGGACCACCCCATTGCCACACCAACCTAACGTATGGGGGTGTTGACGCATCCTCCATTACCCCTGAACCTCCTCTTGGTGTGGTTCCCTTCCAATCTGATTTTCAATACTTGACAAATCGTCATTTCGCCCTCACCTTCTTGACTCGCTGTGCTTGGAAAGGCTTTGGTTTTGGTCTTTATGAACAAGGCCGACATACACTCATTCCCGTGACTACACGCAAACACAATGATCACAGTGGTCTCGGTTTTCCTGAAAGACCTACACAGGAGACACCTCGTGTCAGTTGTATCCTGGAAGAAGATGGCATCACCCACTTTGCCATCATCACCCACAGAGTCGATAGACCCTGAATCTATCCCTCCTAACTTTTTTTTTTCATAAATGCTATCTTCATAGGTCCTCTCACTTATCAAAACGATAATGAGGATCCAACTTCTCTTCCCCTTCTATATCCAAACATGATCGAAGAGGATTCACCTTCAATTAACATTGTTGAGTGCCAGGATGACGATTCCATCCTCACTTATCTTGGTGCGGATGACTCCTATATTCAACGCGCCTTACCATCTGAAACACAAACCATGTTGAATGAGTTGACTATAGAAATCAACATCCACACAGAGGAGGATCCTCATGTTGTGAAGATCGTACAATCCCTTAACACATCAGAACAAGCCGCCTTTACTACCTTTCTCCGTACCCGTAACCAAGCTTTTGCTTGGTCTTACGCAGATATGCCAGGAATTGATCCTACCATTTCCGTCCATAACATCACCCTAAACCCTGATTCCAAACCAGTCAAACAAAAACTAAGAAAAATGCATCCACGCATTGCCCTCTTGGTCAAAGAAGAGCTTCAACGACTTCTTTCTGTTTCCTTCATCTTGCCTATTGACTATCCTCAATGGATTTCTAACATCGTACCTGTCACTAAAGTGATGGGGGGACTTCGGATATGCACGGATTTCCGAGACCTTAACCTCGCTTGCCCCAAGGATGACTTCCCCCTCCCAAGTATTGATCAACTTGTTGATCTCCCTGCGGGCCATGAAATGCTTTCACTCATGGATGGATTTTTCGAGATATAATCAAATTTTGGTAGCCCCGGCCGGTCAACATAAAACTGCCTTCATAACTCCTTCGGGAACCTTCTGTTATTGTGTCATGCCATTTGGCCTTAAGAATGTTGGTGCAACCTATCAGCGGGCTATGACTTACATTTTTCATGACATTATGCACACTATCCTTGAGGATTATGTCGATGATCTTCTTGGTAAATCTAAACATCATAGTGAACATCTTGATGTTTTAACCATTATTTTCAATCACCTGTTGCAATATGCAATCTGACTTCAACCAAAGAAATGTGTCTTTGGTGTTCTTTCAGGAAAAATTCTTGGCTTTATCGTCTCTTTGCGTGGCATTGAGGTCAATCCATCTAAAGTCAAAGCTATCCTAGAAATGCCCCCACCCAAAAAAACCTCAAACAATTGCGTAGTTTACAGGGTAAACTTCAATCCATCCGGTGTTTCATCTCCCAACTCTCGGATCGATGTCAACCTTTTCCATCACCTTCTTAAAAAGGACATTTCCTTTCAATAGAGTGAAGAGTGTCACCAAGCCTTTGAAGCTCTCAAATCCTATCTCTTACAACCACCTGTGCTTATTCCACCTCAGGATGATCGCCCTTTCTACCTTTACCTTTCTGCCACTGACCATGCTATAGGAGCCATGCTCGCACATCGGGACTCGGCACGTCGAGAAAAAGCTGTTTTATTATATAAGTCGTACTCTCATGGATTATGAGACTAGGTATACACATGTAGAAAAATTGTGCCTAGCCCTATCATTCGTAGCCACCAAACTCCGACATTACCTCCTGAATCACAAAACTTTTGTCATCACCAACACGGACCCCATTCATTATATGTATGCCAAACCATATCTAAACCAACGCATCACCCGATGGCTTATGCTCCTCACTAACCTCGACCTTGAGTTTGTACAACAGAAGTCTATCAAAGGACAAACTATTTCGGACCAACTTGCGGAAGGCCCCATTACCTGGGGAACAATTCACCAATTTTAATTTCCCCGACAAACTCATCGCCACTCTTTCACTCAAGGAAGAGTCATATCAAATGACCCTCTTCTTTTATGGATCTAAATGCCAGTGCGGTAGAGGATCCGGTGTTGTTCTTATTCCTCTTGACGCTGAACCTATGCCTCTTTCATTCCGGCTCGATTTCCCCTACAGTAATAATACAGCGGAATACGAGGCCCTTGTTTTGGGTCTCCAGGTTACGTTACACTTAGGTGTCAAATCTATTAATATTTTTGGTGACTCTCAATTGGTAGTCAATCAAGTTATGGGCATCTACCAATGTAAGAATGAGGAACTTCAAAAGTACAAACATTACGTGGATTCACTTTTGACCTCATTTACTCATTATTCTATCCAGACCATTCTCCACTCCACTAACAAATTTTACAGATACTATGGCTTGTTTAGCCTCGCAAATTATGGCCTCACCAACTGACTCTAATATATTTGTCTTGGTCCAACAACTTTTTACCCCATCCTACTCAACCCCAGTTGTTTGTATGATAACTAATGTGTCTGCTGATTCGCAGGATACATGGTACCACCAATTTCATGACTACCTTACAACCTCTGTTCTCCCACCTGACCTTACTAGTAACGGAAAACGTGCTTTTCTTAAAAGTGTTTCTCGTTATGTTATCATGGGGGAACTCCTCTATAAACGTGGCTTTGATGGCATCCTCCTTTGATGTCTAACCGGCGCGGAGGTCACCTATACCATCCAATAAGTCCATGACGGTATTTGTGGTGGACATTTTAGTGGCCTTGCCGTGGCTAAACGAATCCTTCGCCTAGGTTATTATTGTCCTACTCTTAACAACGACTGCTACGAATATGTTAAGCATTGTGTTATGTGTCAACAACATGCCAACCTTCAACATACTCCTAGCCATCTGCTACAGGTTGCACTTGATCTTTGGCCTTTCTCACAATGGGGTTTAGACCTTATTGGTGAGATTCACCCGCCTTCTTTATAACGTCACTGTTGGATAATCACAACAACTGAATACTACACAAAATGGGTGGAAGGCCATTCCACTCATTTCAATCAAAAAAGAAAAAAATGTCAAATTCGTTTAACCATCACATTATCTGTCGTTTTGGTATTCCTCATCGCCTAATAACAGATAATGGTAAATATTTTAAAAATAAGTTGTTACAAAGACCTTTGTGACAAATTTGGTATCAAACTTAGTTTCTCATCACCTTACTATCCACAGGCCAATGGTCAGGCTGAATCTTCTAATAAAACCCTAACCAAAATTCTCATGAAATTTGTTAATGAGTCCGGAAGAAATTGGCACGATCACATTCCCTTTGCCCTTTGGGCTTATCATACTAGCATTCGTACCTCCACTAATGCCACACCATTTTCTTTGGTATATGGTACCGAGGCTGTCTTGCCTCTCGAAATATAAATACCCTCCCTCAGAATATCTCTCCAGGATATTCTCACCAACGATGATTTCCGCCAAGAGCGGTTAGCCCAATTAGAGCTTCTTGACGAGCGTCATCTTACGGCTCTTGATCACCTTCTTATCTACCAAAAATGCATCAAGCGTGCCTATGATAAACGACTTCATGAGCGTAATTTTAAGGTTGGTGATCTTGTCCTCAAAGAGAATCAACATGTAACCAAACTAGAAAAGAGTAAACGTGGAAAATTTGCTCCTAATTGGATTGGGCCTTACATTATCACTCACACTTATGGATCAGGCACTTATCGTTTAGCTTCGCTTAATGGTAAACCTGATCCTGAGCCCCTTAATGCCTTGCATCTTCGACCATTCTACTGTTGAAATTAGTGTTATATCACTTCTTATCTACCTTACACTCGTCCCTTGAACTCATTTACCACCGCATACACTTTGTTTCTTACATCTCAAAATCCAATCAAGCTCACATGGCTTGATTATCACCTCCCCTTAAAAGATGCCTTCCCCTTTTTAGTCTAGTCCATGACTTCAAAGTATCAAAATGACACATTCTTAATTACACACTTATGGGATTTTCTTGAGTCAAACTTCTTACAAAAAACTAGATGCTTCATGCCCAACAGACATCTAGACCTCTAAATTATACAATAGACTGCTCCCTTAAAGGACAGCTATATGCCAAACTATTGCTCCTATTATAGATAGACTGCTCCCCCGAAGGACAGCTATACATAAGCACCGCATCTACTACTATAAATAGACTGCTCCCTTGAAGGACAGCTATACACAGTCAGCCTTTATCAGAAGCTTCTCGCATTGATCAGCTTCGTGAAGACCTCAAGAACAACAAAATACATATCCCATGTAGACTTCCCGCATCGATCATTCTATATCCAGAAAAATAAAAATACAAGCAGTACTTCAAACACTTCTGAATCATGGACTTGTCTATTTAGGTTTGGTTTTCTTTTGTCAGAATAATCATCTTATAATAAACTCACCTACACCCTAGCCCACATCAACCACCTCACCTCACCATTTGTCAAAGCAACAAAACTCAAGGGACGTGACGTATATCCGATATATTGTGATTATACTACTTTTTTCACCTATCGACTTCTCGCCTGTGCAAGGTACCTAGGGATTCAAGCTCATCCTACATTAATATGTGGTTTGTTTAGCTCTTCTCAATTACGGGACACTCTTGCCTCTTTTGCTCGGCTCTAGGATTGTGTGTTGACCTTAATCAGGACACGATTCCCTATTATTTGGGTATGCTAACATTCGCTTTACCCTACCAACACCAACAACATTACCCTACCAACATCAAATTTTTACCAACCAACAAAATTGCCTAACCACAACCAAATTGCCTGAATTCACCTCTCCCTGATCCTAAGGGAGAACAACATCGGTCTGAGGCCCTTCCTTGCTTTGTGCAATGAGCTATGTAGGCAGCACTTAGGAGACATGGGATCTCCCAAGGTTAGCTCGACCATCCCTTACCATATCTTATCATATGTTGTCAATATAAATATTTTTCGTGTATTTCTATTCGCCAACGTTCCTCTTTATCTTTTTTCAAAACAAACAAAAACAACATTTAAAACACAACCATTCTTATTATTATCATCACTCAAAATAACATACATATTTAGTTATATTTTAGATGTTAACCAAACACATCTTCTCTATCATCAACTCGCAGGTCGGCATCTGTATTTATTCTTATATTCCTATGAAATCCACTTAGACCCTTACACCTCCTCCCAAATCAGGTGGTGATCGTGATCGTCGATGCCTCTCAGCTGGCCTCTCCATCCTCAAAGGTGCCACTGCCATTGGTTCCTCCCATTTATCTTCCAACATCTCTTGTAACATACGAATACGTCCTCTCGCGTGGAGGAATCTTGCCTCCAATCTCTCCACTCGTAACTATGAAGCCTCTAACATTCCCATTGTCTCATTCACCTGTGTTTGAAGTTGGCGAGCCAAATCCTGCAGACGATCTCTCTCTGCTGTAATCACAGCTATGTCGGGGCACTCATGTGCACCTCGCAGCTCTGCTACCCACCATACTCTATAAGCCTCTGTCGTTCCCGCATCCATAACCCTACGATCGGCCGCTATCTCTTCTGGCCCTTCTGGAGGTGTAGGCCAGGGAGGCGAGAATGCTGCCTCGGCGTCGATCCTCATGTATGTTCTATATGTCATAGGAATATCCTGAACGAACCCAAATTGTCGCCGCACGCGATCTAGAGGAATCCTCTCGTACTCACCCAGCCTGTTCCCTGTGATCCACCTCAATCGCTCTACACCCATCAACTCCTCAGCTATGTGCTCTGTCACCATATAGTTCCCGTACGGCCTCCAACAAATATCCACAATTGTCACCATCTCCCATACCTTTCTATAATACTCGATGTCATCTATCACGGCCTAGGAACTCGCTTCTTGTTCTGTCTGGACCCATCGTCTGAATCCCAACCTTTGCACTCCTGCCTCTCTCGACTCAATAGGTTGGCCTATTGGACGCACACAACCAATATGCTCATAGGCCCAACAATGTAATAAGTACGAAAAAATCCAGTGTCGTCCTGTGTTTTTGCTTGCATGCCCATAAACCCCCTATATAACTCTGGCCAGATATGCGGGTGCCCATGCAAATGTCACACTCATTTCTATCATTTCCCAAATAACACTCATCAATGCTTTGGGAAATCTTCCACCTTCCACCCTCGGCAATGCATAATACCCCACTGCTATCATTAATAGCACGACCAACCTTGTTTCCTCAGGATGTGTTGCATACATTGTACCATACGTAAATGATAAACCTCACTGTGTCAAATCTCGTGCAGCAGACCCAAATACTGCTGTTATCGTTGCCCGCCCCCGTGCTGGGCAACACCTGATATACTGTTTTTCCTATCATTGAGAGTCTCAAAATACAGAACACATCTTCCAAAGTCACTGTCATCTCCCCTGTGGGTAGATAGAAGGCATTCTTTTTTGGATTCCCACCTCTTAATCAACGCCTGCAACATAGCATGGTTATGCGCAATTTCTTGAATAATAAGCGAATCCCACTTAACCCCCAACCGATTTATCAATGCCCATTCAACTGGTGTTACATCCGCTCGGATTCGTGACAACAACGCTAGCATAGTATCATTCATCCTTAACCTTGCTTCGGCCTGCATACATCAAAACAACACATAATTATTCAAAAGAACAAATCTCTACGGGTTTTTTCCTCAAAATCTGGAAATCCTTCCAGTAACCGATAATGGTTATGCATAACTGATACCGGTTTACTAACCGATACTGGTTACTTATAAATGATACCGGTCATTGTTAAAAATATACCTACCCTGCTTCAAACATACACCTACGATAATTATTTTGCCCGTTTCCTCCTATTTATTCCTAAAAACATACATGCCCACCCTGTTTACCTGCCCCGTAGCACTCATACCATCCCCAACCCTTGCCTATCACCTTTTTTTCTAATCTTTACCCACTTACACTTCTTTCATACTATTTACAAACACATGCAAAGAATCAAATTACAACCAAACAATTTACCTCTCCGGAGGCAGTAGCTTAGGGCGGAACATGTCTTCCTCCTCCCTGCCTGCTGGATGCTTCTCCTCATTCAGCCATGTTCACCACCCTCTTCAAATATAAATTGTCTTTCTACCTTCTGAATCTCAGCCCACGCTCACTTCACCTGTCTCTTTCCTCCTTATCACTCAAATTCTTTCATGCAATTACCTGTAGCAGTTGTCAAACAGCGTCGCATTCGCATATTTAACGTGTTTCATGACTCTAAAAATAAGAATGCTAAAATAAGAACTTAAGTTGCCAACCCATTAGTTCTATTTTTAGGAAAACAATTCTTGCATAACCGATATCGGTTACATAACCGATATCGGTCATATCGCTACCGACATCGGTTATATAACGGATATCGGTCATTCCCCCTGTTGCTTAAACCTAAGCTTTTTTCTTCATTTTTGCAAAATTTTGTGGCGCCCGCCCCTTTTTCCTGCATGCACAACACCGTTATCTATAATCATACATTAAATCCACCTCTCATTACAATTTCATCAATATCATCTATCTACGTTACAAAAACAAACAAGCCATCAACAACTGATATTAAAAACCATCAATTTATACACCATTTTGGATCCAACTTAACAGCTACATACATTCAATTTCACAAAACCAAAACATACAACATTTCATAATATAACATGTCAATTAAACTCATCATTTATATCTATATACATCCCATCAACAAAAGACATCAACATCATTAATATATAACACCATGTAAATTAAACTCATCATACATCACATATCAAAAACCATCAACAAAACATTTAACGCATTTTACGCACAGCATGTGAGTCAAAACATCATATCTATGTATATACAAAGTTTCAAAAATACAATGTGCCCTACATCGGGGCCTCTGTGATCTCATAATACAACAAAGCCGACATGCAGGCCGCAATAACTATCAATAATCTCGACTTGGCTCGCAGGCCGGTCTCTCATATCAAAAACATACTCGGCTCGCAGGCCGGTATCAACTGTACAACCCGTACTCGGCTTGCAGGCCGGTATATACAAAAAAATGAGTGAATAAATCATATCTAGGCACGCAGGCCTCTATAAACATAACCAGTTCGCAGACCGGTGCCCATGTCCAATATACAAATACAAAATATACAGGGACCCCCTCAGCTCTCTCCACCACCCTCTGCCTATCTGCCTACTGGTCCCTGTGCTACCTCTCGCCTCCTACCTGTCATAGACCTACCGGCTGTGGCTGCACCTCCCTAAGATCTCTGGCTCCAAGAGGTCTCTGCTCTATGTGCCGCATATGGTTGATAATCAGCCCCGGTACCATCAAGAACATCCTGATAGTATCGGGCCTCCACTCTAGCCTCCATATAATGATCTCGAGCCACCATAGGTGCTAGGGCTGGTCCCCTAACTCCTACTACCAGCGCCCCCTGTACCTGTACTGGTGCCGTAGGTGGTGCCTGTGGCTGTGGTGGTACCTGTACCTGCGGCTGTGCTAGTACCGCTGGTGGTGGTGTTGCTAGTGCCTGTACCTGTACCTGAGCCTGTACCTATACCTGTACCTGAGCCTGGGCTAGCTGCCCCTGTAAGACACCTATTGATGCCTGTGCAGAAGCAAGCTGCCCCTGTAATAACTATACCCTGCCCTCTGAGCTTTTCCCTCTCTGCTCTAACAGCCACTAAGTCTAGTTTTGCGGGCTGTGCTATCCTCGCAGCTCTCTCTCCGGCCCACCAAACCAAAAATGCACCTGTGCACCTAGCATCATCTACAATGTCATCGGCAGGCCTCTCAACAACCCAATCTGGATCCACGGGCTATGGTGTAGGTAGTGGAGCCTCTACATCATCCCTCGGGTACTGAGGGAAGCGAGGTGGCTCATCCTTTCATAGCCCCATCTGCCTACGTACCCTCTCCAAGGGTATCGTCTCATACTCCCTGGGCCTCCGTCCCACTATCCAAAATGTATACTAGATCTGCTGCAACTGTGCTCGGGCTCCTCCGTGTGGGTGATGACCTCTATAAGGTCTCCATACAATATCTAAAGCTATCAATCCCTCTAATATATTTCTGTAATACATAACGTCCCACCCTGCAAGCACTGCTCGTGGCTGACCCACGACCCCCAACCACCTCTGAAAGCCGTATCTATAGATGACCTGTGGCCCTGGCTGCTGAGGTAGCCCTACTGGTCTAATGTATATGATATGCTCATATGCCCAACAATGTAGCAAAAACGTCGAGCAGATCTCGAATCACCTCATCCGGCGATAGCCCCATAGCTCTCGGTACAACTGCACCAGGTATAGTGGTGCCCAAGCATAACAGGTATGCTCCTCGACCATCTCATGTAAAACCCCCATAAGTGCCCCTGGAAAGCGGCCTCCCTCTGAGTCCAGGAGGGTGAAATAGGTGATCCTAATCATCATCATCACAGTAAGCCATGTCTCATGGCGATGGGCACGGTACATATCCCCGTACGCGATGCTCGCGTTGTGATATGTCACTAGCACAGCTGCATCCCCCAAAAACATGTAGGATGCTGTCCAATAGGCTGTCTCTGAATCTACCTGGAAGACTACCTCTCCATCAATCGGTAGTCGAAGGATGCGATACACATCCTCTAATGTGATAGTCATCTCCCCAGTCGGGAGATGGAACACATTGGTCGCTGGATCCCATCTCTCGATGAGGGCGACCATCAAACTATGATCCCTGTCAATCGCTCTGTACTGCTGGAATCCACCGAGTCCCACCTCGCGTATGATACCCCAGTGTGCTGTAGACACGTGTGGCCGCATCCGACTCAACAGTGGGGGCATCCTGTCCCGCATCGTCAGCTACTGACGTGCCTGCAAAACCAACCCACTACATTAGCCCTACTCTTTATCACAACATCTACTTTACCTCTCTATATCCCCTTTCTTATCCACCTAACCACAACCCAACTCCATACCACACGTCTACACCCATCTATCTTCCCCTAAAAACTTCTATGCTATCCCCTCCCTCTTCCCACAACCAACCCAAACCATACTCAAACCATACTCAAACGACCCAAACCATGCCCAAATACCCTAACCACATCTCAAAACTTAAAACAACAACACAACCCAAACCATACTCAAACGACCCAAACCATGCCCAAATACCCTAAACACATCTCAAAACTTAAAACAACAACACAACCCAAACCATACTCAAACGACCCAAACCATGCCCAAATACCCTAACCAAATCTAAAAACTTAAAACAACAACACAACCCAAACCATACTCAAACAACCTACACCATGCCCAAATACCCAAACCACATCCAAAAACTCAAACACAAAATCACAACCCACACCAACAAATTGAAATAAACCTAAGTCAGGACCGGTACCGGTCACTTATGACCCCACCCTGCCCCTAAAATTTCGGGGACCGATGCCGGTCACTTAGCGACCGACATCGGTCACTGTAAATTTGCCGAGCCGAACCCGACCCAGCTCCCCAATTCCCTTTTTCCCTATTTTTCCCTCTGTACCCACCCAAACACCCTAAAAACCTACCCACCCTACCGCCTTGGCCTCTTTCACCTATCTACCCTCTCCCTTTTTCCAATCATTTCCATTTATTAATTATTTTCTAAAAAACTTCTATTCCTACCCAAAACCCAAATCTAGCTTCATAACATTAAAACAAACACAATGCACGGTTTTGAACTTACCGGTACGATGACACGTCGTTGTGGTGGGATGGGTGGTGGTGGTCCAGGTGGTCCAGCCCCTCCTGCTCCTCATGGCTGTGACATGGCTCTAACTGTCCTCTTCTGGGTCCTCCACCAATCAACTACTGCCTCCTCCTCACTCGGGCCCACTCACAACTCACTCCTCCACTCCAACAGTGCCACCTCAGCTGACAAATGCACTAATCTCAATAATCCACCTCAGACCACTCAAATTGGTTTTTCAAATTGCAAATGTGACAATGACAGGCTGTATTTTTCTTTTTATAGGTTTTTGACCTGTAACCGATATCGGTTATATTGTGCCCTAAGGAACCAGTATCAGTCACCTAACCGATATCGGTCCTAGACAATCGACATCAGTTTTATTCCATCTCTTCCCCCAATTTATCACAAACATCACCTATATCAACCTTTGCTGCAAACCCTTTTTTACCCACTTGGCCCAACCCAAGGCCTCCCCCTAACCATTTGGCCCGATCCAAGGCCTCATCCCAACCATTTGGCCCAACCCAAGGCCGTAACCTACCTATTCGGCCCAACCCACGGCCGCAACCAACCTATTTGGCCCGACCCAAGGCCATACCCTACCATTTGGCCCGACCCACGGCCACAACCAACCTATTTGGCCCGACCCACGGCCGCAACCAACCCATTTGGCCCGACCCAAGGCTGTAACCTACCATTTGGCCTGACCTAAGGCCGCACCAATCAAATACCATACCCACAATAAAAATTTTATTTTATCCATCCATCATGTACCTTTTTGTTTAATTGAGCTCACCTGTTCGTGTTTTAGCATGATTAGGGTCCTTGACTTGATCTGTCAACCAACTTTGCCTAGACTTAGACCGTGACGTTTATCTCAACCAAACCAACCATTTGGTGCTGCCGAACATGCCTAAACGTTCCTGTACCTTCTCTGTTATATCCCCTGGAGCTACTTCCTATGCCTTGGATACCAGGATTATATCACCCTTGTTTGGATAAACTATCGACCTTTGCCTATGAATTGCTTGTTTTCTCTTCAAATCATATACCCTGGTCGCACTACTGCATTTCAACGTGCATCTGCTTCCTTGGACGTACCCCACTCTCTTACCATTATCTCAACACCATTTACCCTTTATCAACCCTATCCCTGATTTCACGCTACCTCAATCTGTGATAGATTTGAGGGGGATTACCTATACCCTTAACAGGGGTAACCACTTCTTATTATTGTCCGTGCAGCTTTACAAAACAAACTACACAACAATAAGGGGCTAATGTAGACACCAAATTTGTGTCTTACGACCCCCTGTGCCCTGGATCTCATTTCACAACCTAACATCATCACCTAAACCTTACACAATTATTTATTAATTACCTTATAATTAATAAATCCACATCACCATACCTGCCACCTCATGTCGCCACCTCATCATGACCTAGTCTTAACCCTAAACTAACCTAATTAAGACTTATAACTTGGTCCAATTCCACACCTATGACTAATTACTCCTCATCCGCACCTAAAACCAACTTCATAATGACTTGACCAAGCCCGAAACTAATCCCTTGAAAGAAAAGGAGGGAAAGCCGGCTATTTTACCAAAAATAGCCCGCTTTGACAGGACCGATACCGGTTCCTATTCGACTGCCGTCGGTTGCGTAACCGCCATCGGTTCCCCATAAATGACCACTTCCAACCAAAAACAAGGATCAGATTTTCATTTGATCGGGAGAAGGAGAAATCATCAAGAGAATCTACATTTTGCTTGGCCGAGCAGAGACAAGTGAAGAAACAAGAAGAGTTTTCCGGAAAGGACATTAAGCCCAAGAGTGCAACTGAATAACCAGAGCCCAGTAACACTCATCCGAGCATCAGAAGAGAAGATAACTCATCTTGGATTGTCAGATCATCCAACTTGGGTCCTTTCTTCATCATCACAGTCCTGAAACCTGCATCTGCATCAGGGATGGGTAAGTAGTGTTTTATATGTTTCTAAGCACCATTTTCTTGAGCCCGTTGATTAATAGTAATCATAATTTTATTCCTAGATCTACTGCCAGCAACATACTGCACTTAACCTTCACCCATACATCCTGATATTGCCTTGAAGGCCATTTTACCACACTCTGAGTCTTCCCTATCCTCCCATCATTCTCCTCAGCCATCCACCAATCTTAATAACCCCACAATAACCTTGCAACCAACCTCTATCCAGAAGCACTGAGATTACTGACCCTACCGGTATCGATTATCCCCTACCGGCAGTGGTTCTCTAACCACGGTCGGTTATCCAATGACTGGTGTCGGTCACTGTGACTTATACCCCAAAACCTTATTCTCACCTATTTGCCACCAAACAACCTCAGATCCAGTCTGGTTTATCCCTCTAACTCAACTTAAACGTATCAACGACCAGTAACTGAACAAACAACGTGACGCTTTATTATTGATAGTTTAGTTTCTATTGCTTTGTAACGAGATACCTAAATCGTGATTTTGTAATAGCTTTCTTTATTATCATTTGTGTTAAATCGTATTAAAAGGGGAACTGACCACCTTCGAAAGGAAGTTTTATATTTCCTGGGCCTAAGGCAGATCCCTCATTTATTGTCTAATTCAAATCTGGTGGTCTTGTATTCTTACTTGCAGGTAGTCCTTCCAAGACAAAAAGGAGTTCTTCGCAGTTGATCTGATATTTCTCTATGGTATGCGCACACCATCTCAACATTCAACAGGTATTCCTCCTAGCCATAACCCTTATCTGTTTCTCAAAGGAATGATAGGATAGAAGCAAGTCTATTCTGCAGAGCCGAAACATTCCATGTGAAACAGTGAGACCTTACGAAGGAAGGCATGCCAATCATTGCAAGTGAGGTCTGAAGGTAGCATTAAAAGGGAAAGGTATTCGGTGTACTACTTATACCAAATGCTACATGGGTTGGTTTCAATACGTCCTAAAAAATTAATGTTGGGAATGATGTAGGAAGGTTATTGCAATCATTGTATTGTGACAAATATTTTTGATTCATAAGGTGAGGCTAGTATTTGTGAAGTGAGAGAAGCCATGGTATCCACAATTTTTTTGGTGGATCACATAGTGCTTTGAAGGAGAAAATGGTCAAATGTGTTAAAAATTAATTTGACATAGAATGTACATTTTTAAATGGTCTCGTTATGACACTAGTATATTCCATTAACTTGGTTCACAACCAGTTAAGAATCACTAAAGATATTAATGGATTTAACATCTAAGGTGATGGAATTTTGGATACCTAAGACAAGTGCTTCATACAAATAAATTTTATTGGTGCATTCAAAGTCTAATTTGAATTATAAAGGCATAGGATCACCATTGAGAGGAATGATAATGAATCCCACACACCCCCATGTTGACACTTAGAACTATCAAAGAATAAGATAATTTGGTAAGTGGTAGGGTAAATAGGTAAATCATCAATGGAAAGGGTAGAGATAAATTCATCCGAGAAATGGAAGTTAGAAGATTGGTGTCAGAGAAGTGGAGCATCTGCAATTTTATCTGCAATGGTCTTTCCTTTGACATGCTTTTTATGAATTATCTCTAGGTCTAATTCTATGAGGAACATGAGCCACCACAAGGTGTATTGATTTTGGTAAGTTTTAGCATACATGTAATGCAAAGGGTCGGTGTTAGTGACAATGAAGGTTTTATGGTTAATTTGGTAGTGACAAATTTTGGTGGTGACAAATACTAAGGCTAGTTAAAGCTTGTTAGCATGGGTATATCTAGTCTCATAGTCTAAAACCATATGGATTATGTAATAAACCCCTTGCTCCCTATGTTTCTCATCGCGATGAGCGAGCATGGCACCCAAAAAATGGTCTGTAGCTGAAATGTATAGGTAAAAAAGTTTTTCTTCTTTAGGTGGAATGAGTATAGATGGTTGAAGAAGGTGTTTCTTCAATGCTTCAAATTTTTTGTGGCACTTATCATTCCAATTGAAGGAGACTTCCTTTTCAAGAAGTCAATGAAAAGGGTAACATCGGTTGGAAATTTGGAAAATAAAGCATCAAATGGATTACAATTTTCCTTGAAAACTATGAAGCTGTCAGAGGTTAGTGGGCGGGGACATCTCTAAAATAACCTTCATTTTTGTGGGATCAACTTCCATTATGTGGAAAGAAATGATGAAAAAAAAAATTCCAGAGAGGACTACAAACACGCATTTCTTTGGTTGAAGGTCAATGCAATATTTGATGAGGTGGTCAAATATGATTTTGAGAACGGGGAGATGTCTGGCATGAATTTTGGACTTAACAAGAAGTTTTTCGACATAATGTTCCAATATTTTATGCATTATGTCATGGAAGATATAACTCATAGTGCGCTGATAAGTAACACTAGCATTTTTCAAGCTAAATGGCATAATGTGATAACAGAAAGTCCCCCAAGGGGAAATGAAGATTATTTTATGTTGATCTTCCAATGTGAGTAATATTTGGTTATAACTCGATAACCCATCCATGAGAGATATCATCACATGGTTGGTTGTAAGATCAACAAGTTGGTCTATGTCAGGTAAAGGAAAGTCATTATTAGGGAAAGTGAGATTAAGGTCACAGAAATCCATGTAGATGTCGAGTCCCACTTTCACCTTGGTGATAGGTACAATGTTAGATATCCATTGTGAATAGTCAGTGGGTAGAATGAAAGAAACAAAAAGGAGGCACTGAAGTTATTCTTTCACGAAAAGAGCAATACACGTATGCATTTTTCACATTTTTTGTTTCACAAGTTTTGCATAAAAAATAGTAACTATATTATGAACCATGATATTCAGGTCAATACCAGGCATATTGGCATAAGACCAATAAAAATCATTGTTATGATGTTAGAGGAAAGAGGTGAAGGCTTCCTGGTCAGTGGAATCTAAAGATTGGCCTATCTTTAGCATGCAAGGGTCGTCCTGAGTGTGAATGTTGATCTCTATGGTTGATTCATTTAACATAGTTTGTGTTTCAAAAGGTAATGATTAGTGAATGTAAGATTCTTCCACACCTAGATAGGTTGGAATGAAATCATCATCCTGACATTGAACAATGCTGATAGAAGGTGTGTCTTATTCCAACATGTCATGATAAAGAAGAGGAAGTGAAGAGGATGCCTCACCATCATGATAATATGTTAGAGTTCCCAAGGAAATGGTGTTCATGACAAAAAATTTAGGAGGTATGGATTCTGGATCCATTGACTCCGTAGGTGATGGCGGTGTGACCGGTGAAGATGGTAAAGAAGGTGAAGAAGGTGAAGAAGGTTGATCTTCCTCTACGAGGTCATCTCTTGCCTTCTTAGGATTATGTAGTTCAGAAATTTCTTATGTTTACAAGTATTACAAGGAATAATTTTGTGATGACCTTGTTTGTAAAGACCAAAATCGAAACCTTTCCAAGCACAACGATAGAGAAAAGGTGCAGGAAAAATGACATTTGGTGAGGTGTAAAAAGTAGGAGGAAAAAGGTTATGTTTGAGTACGTGGCTCAGGTGAATAGGAAGAACTATCAAATCCCCCAAACTTTATCTTGGTGCATAAGTGGGTGGACCATATGGAAAGGTTTCTCCTGCATGACTATCATAATGGGGATGTTGATGAAGGTTTCTATACTCTTGAGGAGTTTGGAAGGTATCAATATTGTATAGGTGATACTCCCCTAATCTAATGCATTGAAAAAATACCTTAGAAAGGGTCATAATTATGTACTTTGGTAGCGGGAATGGTATAAGAAGAAGAAGAAGGGTTAACTTTGGACATTATGGAAGTAGTGGGTAGAGGTTTACTAGTTGATGAAGGTGTAGAAATAAAATTAGTAGAGGAAGTAGTGGTGGAAGAAGAAGTGGTGGTGGTAGAAGATGAGGTGGCAGCAGCAGTAGATGAGGAAGCAGTGGTGGAAGATGCCTTAAGTAGAATAAGAACATCATTTAGTCATTACAACCTATTGCAAGTTTTGAAAGGAAAAGGGTTTGCTTGAATAATATAAGGTTGTCCTTCATATTCAAACTTGATGCACCGATGTAAAGTTAAAGGTACACACCCCATGCCATGAATCTAAGGTTCTCCTAGTATCATGTTGTATTGGAATTCCCCCTCAATAACATAGAATAATTTAGGAATGGTGTGGAGCTCACACGGATGTGGAGAATGATAGTGATGAGGGTAGTGGTTATGGAAACGTTGAATGAGGATAAAATAACTAAGTTATTATGCATGCAATGGGAAGGTATGCACATTTTTTAATATGCATGGGGAGAATATTCATGCCTCCATAAATAATAATGGGTTGGAAGTGAGTATCATCGATGTGGAAAGAGATGAAGAGGGTGGGGTAAAGATCCTCTAAATGGATAGGAGAAATTTATGAGTTAGAGAAACTGATAGTGGAAATATGATGAGTGGTGATGAGAATAGAAAGTCTTGGGTAGAGTAGTGAGAGAAGATATGTGATGAGGGGTGAAAATAGTGGCAATGGGTGAAGGGCCATTTAGTAGTACTGTTATCAAAATAACTCTCCTAGTTATTTGGGTAACTTGTATACATATTATGGCTCTGATATCTTCATCGCAAGGTTATGCACACTCAAGTTCACTTGGCACTTTCCCTTGGTTGAAGATCCCTCCCATGTCTCCCTACTTCTCCACACACACCCTTGCACACTTCCCCTTCTTCCCTTCCTTATCCTTTTCCTCCTTGTTCCATATTCCCCTTGTGCCCCTTCCTTTTTCCTTCTTCCCGCACCTAATTCTTCTGCATGCATATCATTTTTCCCTACTTTGCACATTTTATGCTAGGTTATCCTCTGACACACTTAAGTGTGCCACACGAAAGCATTCAAAGCACACCAACAGGGTGCTGAATCCTTATAACAAAAAAATAAGTGACATTTTTTCAACATATTCTTAACAAATTTAATGAAATAGATAGAGGGTGATAGGTCAAGGAGGAATACTTGTTTATGATATTGATTGAAGGTTGTGCACACATCCTAACATCCTTATCCAATGATGATTCTTAATACTTCCTTTTGGCTAGGAGGAACTACCTGTAAAGTGAAAAATAATACCACAATATAGATTTAAACATAACAATGAGTGGACTTCCTACCGTATGCTAGATCTGAGAAGCTTGGTGCTTCCTAAATAGGCTGTTAGTCCACTTTTATATATCAGTATTAATGTTATTCATAATAAACATGAAACAACAATATTATTTTTATTGAAACTATTTAGGTACCTCATGAAAACAAATAAGAAGGGTCAAGTAAAAAGGTGATTGAGGTAAAAATGGGTAAGGTAATGGACTGGCATTGGATTGTAGGTTTGGTGTAGGCTTCTGATAAGATCTGGTAAAGGCTATAAATGATTCTAGGCATTTTGGGAGCGGGTATTAGCTTGCTATCTTAAGTTGGGTTATCGGAAAAAGAGACTAATGTAGGTCAAGGTATGAATGATGACGGTTTGGGATGGATAATGGTAGAAGGAAAAAATAGGTGTCTAGACTCTTTGTGTCTACACAGAGAGTTTGGAAGGCTTGTGGTGGGATTATAGGTGGGGTACCAATATTGGGTAAGATTCTGTGAGGTTTTTTAGGTGATAAGGTCAACTTAGTACAAGTATTTCAGAAGATATAGTAACTAGCATCGGTCTGGTCACCAATTTTGGAGAAGGGAAAACTGGCAACGGTTAGCGTGACTGAAATCCGTAGGGACGAAATGGTGGAAATAAAATAAACTTATTTTTGAAGGCTTGTTTTTTACTACACAGAGAATGGAGGAAGGATGGTTGGGTTTATAAAAATTCTAAGAAGGCTCAAGAATGTGTAAGAGTCAGGTATGGGGGGCTAAAAGGGTTGTGGATGGTTAGATGGGTGAATCAATCGGAAGGTGGGGATGGTAGAATTCAAGGGAGAATAGGATCTAATAAATAGAGGTAAAGAAACTACAATCTAACTAAACATAGAATGATGCAGATCAAAACATACTTACTTATATCTACAGGCCTGGTTGGTGGAAGATAACAATAGTTAATCTATGAAACTGGTGGTCAATGTTGTAATAGTTCTTCCCAGAATGTTACCACAAATTCCAATGCCTTTATATTAGTCTTGGTGCTTGCTAGGGGTATCTAGATGCACGAGAGGGATTTGGTTTGTGTTTGCATGGAGATCTCTCTTTCTCCCAAAACTCAAAATTTCCAACCTCTCCTAAAACTATAAATATCTAACCCTTGGAACAAGGTTTCCAAAATGAATATATGGTAGCTGATGATGGTTATTGTGACCAGCGTTAGTTTTGGGTTAACTGACATCGGTTAAGGCAAGAAATCCTAGGTTTATCAAAATAGTAGATCTTGGCTATCTTTTGGATAGTTGTGCTTGTTTTTCCCAATCTAAAATGGTATTTAACACTTAGATAAGTGGGCATGTTTTTAGAGAAATAATAGGCATCTAATGTTAGGGTTAGAATAGTCTCAGTTGGTTAAGGTAAGTAGAAATTGAGTCTTAGTTAAAAGAAACATGCTAAGAATAGGTCCACGGTGAGGTGTCTAGGTGATGTGGCTAGATGAGGTGGTCAACTGAGAATATTAATTAAATTAATTCAATTAATCATGTACATTATGGGATATGAATATGAAAGGTATGGTTAATTTAATTAATGGGGTTATAAGGGTGGTACGACCTAATTTTGGTGTCTACCTTTTTCCTCTTTTTGTTACATAGCTTGTATTGGAAAGAGAAAATGAAAAAAACATGAAGTGATTACCCCATGTATGGGTGAGATTAGGGCTACCCCAAGTGTGGGTGAAGGTGATCCCCCTTAAACCACTCACCGTTGTGGGTGAAGGAGAAGTGGAAACAATGATAGATTCCTTAACTATTACAAGGACATCATTAGGTCAGTACAACATGTTGCAAGTTTTGAATGGTGTCAGGTCATCTAGGATGGTGCAGTTATGTCTTGTTCAAATTTTACACAGTGGTCTAAAGTTGAAGGAACACAACCCATGACATGAATCCAAGATCAAATAGGTAATATGTTATACTGGAATTCTCCTTCTAAAATGTAGAATAAATTTGGCACAGTATGTGGGGTGACACAAACATGGATAATGATGGTACCAAGGGTGTAAGTGATGGCATCATTAAAGGAGCGCAACATAATTAGGTTATTATTCATGCATCATACACATATATTATCAATATAGACATAGATGAAAAGGGTGGGATCAGGGTCGTCTGATTGGAGAGGTATAATTTCATCATTAGAAAAGTTGAGAGCAGTCACTTGGTGAGTAGATGGAGGTTTAGAGGAAGGGGATGAGTTGGTGAGAGAAGCCAGAGGATGAGGGGTAATAATGGAAGCCATGGGTGTAGGGTCGTTAGGTAAAATATCAATGAATTGGAGGACCTCCATGAGGTCCTATTGGTGAGATTCATAGGTTTGAATGAGGTCATCCAAATATATTTTTAAAGGGGATTTGTTTAATTTTTTTAGCATTGTACGATGGGAAAACCCATTAGAAATTGGATATGTGGGACCTCAAATGGTGATTTTGGGTACATGCGCAAATGGTATGTTAGGTATAGGATTAGTGGATGGGATGGTTTTTTTCTTTCCCTTTGTCTTTTTGGGCATGAGTGGAAACTTGAATCATGTTAATTTGAGGGAAAGTGGTGGATGGAAAAGGTATGTCATGAGTAGTATAATGACATGATGGACAAAATCCTAATTTGGGATAAAAAAACCTTACGAAATAAGTAGGGCACACTGGCATTTACCCGGTTGTTTGGCCAACTCTTAGATATAGACCATGTTGATCTCAAATGTTTCATCAGGTGGATAAAATGGTTGTGGAGGTGGATATTTGAGTGGATGAATAGGTAGTGGATGAAGATGTGTGGCGATTGGTGAAGGTGGAATATAGTCCTCATCTAGAAGATCATCATCTTCAAAATTTGCTTCAGGGGGGCATAATTGGAGGAGATCATTTTTGATAGCCTTATAACCCTCTACATCATGTCCTGACACATAATGGTAGGCAAAAAATTTAGTTTCATCAAACCCTTTTCATTTGGGTTTGAGGGGATCACAAGCTCTAAGTGGTGGTAATGTGATGACTGAGGTCTCTAAGAGGTTGGATAAAATGTTAGCATAGGATCCTGCCAATGGATCACAGTGGGAAGTGAGTGTGGGTTTGGGTAAGAGTGTGGATGATTGTGGTAGAACAGGTGTTATAGGAGGTGGAATAGGTTTGACCACTGGTTTGGTAGGTGGTACTGTCTTAAGTTTTGATGGTACCTATTTGGGTATGGATGTGGTAGATGAACTAACAATGGAAGGTGTTTTTGATTTAACTACCCTTTTGGAGGGTAGTGTGTTCTTCTCCTTGGATTGCACCTTCTTGGGTAAAGGTGAGGTCGGAATACGTGATGTATAAGGGAAATTTTTTTTTGGAAGAGGATGAGTTATCCATGGGGATAATGGAGGTGTAGTGAAAGTGTTTGGTAGAGGCCGAGTAGAAGGTATGAGATGAATAGAAGAAATTTTCATAGGTAGTGCTGAAATTATGCTAGCAAGTTGGTGTATAGGTGGTAAGAAAGATACAGGTGATGGTGGTGGTGTTTGTTATGTAGGTAACTTGGGTATAGAAAAATATCATTATGAAGAAGTAGGTTGTTTTTCTTTTGACATTTTCTCTGGTAGGGGGTTGTTTGGCCAAGGATGATGGGTGAGGTCCTAGGATGGAAGGAATGGGCAAAGGTAACAAAGGCATCATGGGTGAGACTGGTGTATGTGGCCTAAATGGGTGGGTATCCCTTTTAGGCGGAGGAATAATTTTTGTGCAGGCTTGGGAAGAAATCGCTAAATCCAATTTGACAGGTGGATGGGTAAGGATTGACGTCATTATGACACCCAAGATAGTGATTGGTGTATATATGGGCAAAGATGTAGGTATAGGTATGTTCTTAGGAAAAGGAATGGTTTTAGTGTTGGGTAAAGGTTCGGATGTAGGCAAGGATGACAAGGAAGAAGCTGTTTCAATAGGCATAGTCATGGTTTCTTTGGTCACTTGAGTTAAACACAACAATGATTGGACTACCTAGTGGATGCTAGATCTGGGAAGCATGGTCCTTCCTAAATAGGCTGTCAATCCACATTTATATAATTGTATTAATGTTATTCAAAATAAACATGAAATAAAAATCTTATTTGAACTGAAATGATTTAGGTACCTCATGCAAAACAAATAAGAAGGGTCAAGTAAAGAGGTGATTGAGGTCAAAATGGGTCAGGTAAAGACCTGGTGTTGGATTGTAGGTCTAGTACAGGCTTCTTGTGAGATCTGGTAAAGGATACAAATGATTATTGGTAGTTTGGGAGTGGGTATTAGATTTTTGTGTTGAGATGGGTTATCAGAAACAGAGACTAATGTTGGTCAGGGTATGAATGATGATAGTTTAGATGTGATTGATGATGGTTTGTGATGTATAATGGTAGAAGGCCAAAATAGGTCACCAGACTCTCTCTATGTCTACACAAAGAAGTGGGAAGGCCTGTAATGGGATTATAGGTGGGGTAAAAGTCTTAGGTAAGATTTTGTGAGATTTTCTAGGGTGATAAGGAAAACTTAGTGAAAGTTTGTTAGAAGATATAGTAACCGGCATCGGTCTGGTGACTGATACCGCTGATGGGGAAATCGATGATGGGTAGAGGTAGAATGGTGGAGATCAAATAAAATTTGTTTGAAGGTTTCTCTGTGATTGCACAAAGAATGCATGAAGGATGGTTGGGTTTATAAAAATGCTAAGAAGGCTTAGGTATGTATAAGAGTCAGATATGGGGAGCTAAAAGGGTTGTGAGTCATAGGATTGGTAAATAAAAAAGAAGGTGGGTATGGTATATTGTAAGGGATAATAGGATCTAATAAACATAGTTAAATAAAATACCATCTAAGTAAACAAAGAATGATGTAGATCAAAAATTACTTACTTGTATTTTCAGGCCTAATTAGTGGAAGATAGCAATGGTTGATCTATAAAACTAGTTGTCAGTGTTGTGGAAGTTATTCCTAGAATGTTACCACGAATTCCAATGCCTTTATAATAGTCTTGGTGTTTTCTATGGGTGTCTGGATGTGCGTGAGGGCTCTAGTATGTGCTTGCATGTAGACCTCTCTCTCTCCCAAAACACAAAATTTCCAACCCCTGGAACAAGATTTCCAAAATGAATATATGGTAACCGATGACGGTTATGGTGATCAGCATCGGTTTTGGGTTTACCGGTGTTTGTTAAGGTGGGAAATCCTAGGTTTATCAAAATTACAGATCTCAGCTATCGTTTGGCACATTCTGCCCATTGGTCCCAATCTAAAATTGTATTTAATGCTTAGATACGTGGGCATGTTGTTAGAGAAATAATAGGAATCTAATGTTATGGTTAGACTAAGTCTTAATTGGTTAAGGTAAGTAGAAATGTAGTCTTAGTTAAAAGAAACATGCTAAGAATAGGTCCATGATGAGTTGTCTAGGTGATGTGGTTAGGTGAGGTGGTCAATTGAGGATGTTAATTAAATTGAATAAAGAAATTAATTCAATTAATCATGTGTGCTAAGGGATTTGAATATGTAAGGTATGGTTAATTTAATTAACGGGGTTATAAGGGTGGTACGACCTAATTTTGGTGTCTACATTTTGCCCCTTTTTGTCACGTAGATTTTATTGGTAAACAACGATGATAAAAATAGGAAGTGATTGCCCCATGTATGCGTGAGAGTTGGGCTGCCCCAAGTTTGGGCGAAGGTGATCCCCTTCAAACCACTCACCGTTGTGGGTAAAGGAGAAGTGGCAGAAGTGGTAGATGCTTTAACTGGTACATGGACATCATTAGGTCAGTACAACATGTTACATTTTTTGAATGGTGATGAGTCAGCTGGGATGGTGTACTTATGTCCTTAATGTTCAAATTTTACACAGAACTGTAAAGTAAAAGGAATACAACCCATGATGTGAATCCATGGTCGTCCAAGTAACAGTCTATACTAGAATTCTCCTTATAAAATGTAGAATAACTCCGGCATAGTACGGGGGCCCACATGAACATGGAGAATGATGGTACCAAGGGTGGAAGTGATGGAATTATTGAAGGAACACAACATAACTGGGTTATTATGCATGTAATTGGTAGGTATGAGAATTTTGTTGTACTCATGGGAGGAGATGATGTTGATGCTAGCGCCACCATCAATCATAATGCATAATATGTTTATATTATCAATATAAATGGAGATGAAAAGGGTGGGATCATGGTCATCTTATTAGAGAGGTATAATTTCATCATCATAAAAGCTAAGAATAACCACTTGGTGAGTATGTGGAGGTGTAGAGGAAGGGGATGAGTTGGTGAGAGAGGCCAGATGATGAAGGCTAATAATGGAGGCCATGAGTATAGAGTCATGAAGTAAAACCTCAATGGATTAGAGGACCTCCATGAGGACCTGTCGGTGAGATTTATAGGTTTGGATGAGGTCATACAAATACATTTTTAAAGGGGATTTGTGTAATTGTTTTATCATTGTACGATTGGTAACCCCATCAGAAATAGGGTATGTGGTACCTCGAATGGTGATTTTGGGTGTAGGTGCAGTCCGTATGTTAGGCATAGAATTAGTGGATGGGATGGTTTCTTTTTCTTTCCCTTTTTATTTTTGGGTGCGAGTGGAAACTTTGATCATGTTAATCTAAAAGGAAAAGGTGGATGGAGAAGTTATATCATGAGTAGTATAATGAAATGATGGACAAAATCTTAATGCAGGGTAAGAACCTTGTAAAATAAGTAGGGCACACTAAGATTTTGGTGGTGGTTTGGCCAACTCTCGAATATGATCCGTGTTGATATTTAATGTTGGAGGTAGATAAAAAGGTTGTGGAGGTGGAGATATGGGTGGGTGGATAGGTAGTGGATGAAGATGTGTGGTGATTTGTGAAGGTGGAATAGAGTCCTCATATAGAAGATCATCGTCATCAAAATTTGCTTAAGGGGGGCATAATTGCAGGAGAGCGGTTCTGAGAGTCTTATTACTCTCTACATCATGTCCTAAAACATGATGGTAGGCACAAATTTTTGTTTCATCAACCCTTTTGGTTTGGGTTTGAGGGGGTCGTAAGGTATAGATGACATTAATGTTATGACCGAGGTCTCTAAGAGGTTGGCTAAAATATTGGCATAGGATCCTACCAATGGATCACAGTGGGAAGTGAGTGTGGGTTTGGGTAAAGGTGTGGATGATTATGGTGGAAGAGGTGTTATAGCAAGTGGAATAGGTTTTACTACTAGTTTGGTAGGTGGTATTGTATTAGGTTTTGATGGTACTTGTTTGGGTAAGGATGTGGTAGATGAACTAGAAATGGAAGGTGTTGTTGCTTTAAGTACCATGTTGGAGGGTAGTGGGTTCTTGTCCTTGAATTTCACCTTCTTGGGTAAAGGTTAGGTGGGATTACGTGATGTATAAGGGAAAGAAGATGGTGGAAGAGGATGAGTTATCCATGGGGACAATGGAGGTGTGGTGAAAGTGGTTGGTAGAGGAAGGGTGGGAGGTATTGGCTGAAGAGAAGAAATTTTCACAGGTAGTGATGAAGTTATGGTAGCTGGTGGTTGTATAGGTGGTAAGAAAGATATAGGTGACATCGGTGGTGTTTGTTATGTAGGAAACATGGGTATAACAAAAAATTGTGATGAAGAAGTAGGTTGTTTTTTTTCCTCCAGTAGGGGGTTGTTTGGCCAAGGATGATGGGTGAGGTCCTAGGATGGACGAAAGGGATGAAGGTGAAAAATGCATGGTGGGTGAGATTGGCGTATGTGACGTAGAAGGTTGGGTCTTCCTTTTAGGTGGAGGAATAATTTTGGTGCGGGATTGGGAAGACGTGTCTATATCCAATTTGATGGGTGGATGGGTAAGGTTTGACGTCGGCATGACACCCAAGATAGTGAAGTGTCTAGATATGGGTGAATATGTAGGTGTGGGTAGGTTCTTATGCATAGGAATGGTTTTATTCATGGTAAAGGTTTGGATGTAGGCAAGGGTGATAAATAAGAAGTCATTTCAATAGGCATAGTCATGGTTGATTTTTTTTCTTGAAACACTTTCAGATAGATTGTAGAGGTATCCGTAAGGGAAATTTGCATTTGGGTTAAAAAGAGGAGTTAAAGACATCCCCAAAGCATAGAATTATCAATATAATCAAAGTGGTTGACTAAGCATGAAAAAAAACTGCTCTAAGAAGAGTCGACGTTGATTTAGTAGAAATCCTTGTAAAGTATGTCTATGAGCCAGGAAATTTTTTTACTTCAGACTCTATTGGTTAGAGATCTGAGAGAAGATCAACATGATATTGAAAGGATGATGGGGAAAAGTCACCAAAAGACAATGGCACTTTTAAAGGATCCCACATGGGTAGGGGAGATGATGGGTGAGATGAGGTAGGATCCTCTTTCAGTGGAGGGGAAGGCGAGCGTGAATATATTTTGGGTAGGAGAGTTAATACCATTGATTGTTCATTGGTTTTAGAGGTGTGTGGTGAAATTTCATTCATAGAAATGGTGGAATTATCCATAGGTAAGGAAGTAGATTAGGTAGGATCCTCTCTAGGGAGAGGAGATCGTGCTAGAATTTTCTCAATGGAGGGGATAAGGGGAAACTAGGGAATGGTTGGTATGGTATAGAAAACATTGTGGACTTCACAGACATTGTTTTCATTGGTTGAAGATTCCTGATATTGATTAGATGATGGTGTATGATTAGGAAATGACTTCTTAAAAATATGCAAGTTTTGATTTTCCTCTGCGTTTGGGTTGTCCAGGATGAGATACCCATTATCTAACATTTCTTGGACAATTTTCTTAAAAGTTATGCAATTACCATTGCAATGGCCTTTGACGTAATGATAGTTACAATATTCATGTTCCTTATACCATGCTAGAATAGGATGAGCGAGATTGAAACAAGTATGAGTTTTTATGGTGGGAAGTGCAATGGATTTGGCCTTAATAAGATTTTCCAAGACTAGAGAATAGAGCTCTCCAATTGGAGTGTAATTTCACTATTCCCACCAGAATTGAAAAGTCTGAATAGGAGAAAGATCAGAGGAAGGATTGGCTTGTTTAGATGGATGAGATGGACCAGATTTGAGAACTACCACATTGGTATATCCTTTAAGCTTTTGGATAATTTTTTGGGAGCTTTGAAGACAAAGAAACATCATTTGATTTAAACATGACACTTTTGTTTCATAATTAGATTTTCTTTTCTTCAATGGCACAAATTTCCATTTTTTGTGCCATGGTTAATGCTTAATTAAAGGTACAGAAGTTTTGTACCTTTAGAGTTGGTAAGATGTGTTTGGAAAAATCTCTGGTGAACAACTATATAAGCTCAACATGAGGTAACTGGAATGTTAATTGGTTGATAAGGCTTCACCCGTAAGCAACAAATCTCTGATAGTTTTGTCATCATACTGTCGTGTTGATTATAGGTCAATCATGGTGACTTTTTTGATGGAATTCATTGACAAGTGGTCCAAGAATTCTTGAGCCACTTGGTTAAAGGAGTAGATGAAAGGTCTATGTAAATCACTATACCAATCCAAGGTGGGTCCTATTAAGGACATGGGGAATGTCAGTAGGAGTAAAGCATCATCATGGGAAATTAGATAACACCCATGTTTGAACAACCCCAAGTGTTGTGGTGAGTCCTCTTTACTATTGAAATAGTTGAACTTGCACATTTCCCAATGTACAAGGTATGGGCAAAAGGGGATAGATGGATTAATAGGCTCATTACAAATTTCATCATAAGTTAAGGAGTTACGAAAGTCAAAAATTGATGCTTTTAATGTTATCATATTTTCCATTATCATCCTAATGAGATCATTGGTGGGTTGTGAGGAATGGGGCCTCCTGTAGTAAAGGGATATTGATGATGGATGTATGATGTGGATGACATCCCAACATATGGGGGTGATGAGTATAATAACTGTGAAGGGGGAATAGATGTGGGTGGAAGATATCCTGAATAAGTGATAGAAAATATTGGGGATTTCTGGTGATGCGTGTAAACAAGTGGGGTAGACATAATGAATCTCATGGTAATCAGGGGTAGAGACTGTGAGATGGAAAGGATGAGGTTTTAGAATGGGGTGTGGGTTTCCAACACCATGGTTGGTTGTGATGTAACTGGTATATACAAGTAAAGGATGCAGATGGGGCCATGTTTAAGGTGGTTGGTGAAGGAATGGTCAATACCATGGGCGCAATATATGTTGTTGGTGCAGTAGTTATAGAGGATGTAAGGTTTGTGAAGCCAATGTTGAGATAGTGGTAGCTGATGCAGAAGTGGGGGTGAGGGAAGGAGGGATAAACATGGGCATGTCATCTACCAACTATCCAAAGAATTCTTGGGTATATGAGTGTGTCAGATAATATTGTAGGGTAGTGGGATTCTAGTCAAGGAGTCTCACAAAATCATCATCTCTAGTACTAATGGTGATGGGCTGAGTTGGATCCATCGGCGACAAGATAGAAGGAAATTATGGGGTAGGTGGAAATGGTTGAAGGCTGGCGTGAAACACAAGGACAATGGCTTGGATGCAAGTCAACACCATGTGAATTAGCGTATACCTCGTAAAACTATACTTTGTAAATAACATAGAAAATAGTAGAAATAGAGAAGGATAGATTCTAGGAGGTGAACTTGGTCGGTGTTTTATTTAAAAATCAAAGTGGAGTGATTGATGTTGGTTAGAATAACAAATGATAGTTAAATGATGAATGGTGATGGTTATAGTTACTGATACTAGTTACTATGGGGAAATCAAAATTTTTAGATAATGAGGAAAAAACTAATGAAAATGAAATAAGGAAACTATAATTGACTGTGATATCAGAATTTCGAGGATATGATGATGTCCTGAGAACTTTAAATAGAAAAAAAGAGATGATGAATGATTTTTTGGGTAAAATGACAAAAAATATCTAGAAACTGACACTGGTAGGTAAATCAATGATGATTAGATGGAAACCAGTGACAGTCACTAGGCTGAAACTAGTTACTGTGAAATTTCAAGAAGTGAAGAAAATTTTATTTTTGTGAATTAAGTCAGATTGAGTATAAACCTATAAGTCTGAGGATGATAATATTGGACCTTGGCACACTTAGAAATAGTCAGAATACTCCAACTATCATGGTGGAGTGTGAAAGGACAAGGAAAGTGGAGAATGTAACCTCACAACTCAAAACGAAACTCAGGAAAATGCTAAGAAAAACATGTAATCCTACAAGAGACTTTTATGTTTTCAGCTTATGTTATTTAAGATTGACTTGTGAATTCATTACATAGTTTTACTATTGGGAAGGTGTCCTATAAAGAGGCAAATTCTAAAGGGTGGTTTCAGGTTATGTTTTCACAGAGGCAGTCCTTTCTCTGATAATGACTGGTCATAGAAACCAGCTTGGCACCCACAGTCATTCCTCTGATCGTGTGATCGTTGATAGTCTATTATAGGTAAGGTGTTGTTTAAGAAGATGTGTAAATTTATATTTTTGTAGTTTGGAAAAGATAGAGATAGATGAGAAAGTTCATCTATGATTCAACTATGTCAACCATAAATTGGGCATGAATTCTAGTGTATAGGTTGCCCTCAGTTTTTAATGTGAGCTAAAATGCATCATACAAGGATGAAATGTAATAGTTTTTAGAACCCAAATCGACAATTAGATTCAGTGTAAAAAATGATGAATAGGTCAAGAATGTGATCTTTCACTACTATGAAAATGCAATAAGAAAGAAATGATTCATTTTAAAAAACCAAATCACAAATGTCATTTAGACAATTAGAATAAAATAATGTTACCAGGGAGAATACTAAATGTGTATTTTTCAAAAAGAAAGAGACACACAAGACTTCCCCATATGAAGAAAATGTAATGAACCCAAGAGAGGGTCCCACTGGGCATGCCAAAATGTTTCACCATATTCTTAACAGATTTAATGAAATAGATAAAGGGTGATAGGTTAAGGAGGAATAAGTTTTTATGATTTCATTTGAAGGTTGTGTGTGTGTCCTAACTTCTTGATCCAATGCTGATTGTGAATAATTCCTTTTGGCTAGGAGGAACTACCTATAAAGTGAATTACAATACCACTAGATAGATTTAAACCCAATAATGATTAGACTGCCTAGTGGATGTTAGATTCTGGAAGCATGGTGCTTCCTAAAAAGGCTATTAGTCCATTTGAATATAACAATATTAATTTTATTCAATATAAACATTAAATAACAATCTTATTTGAATTATAATAATTTAGGTACCTTGTGTAAATTAAATAAGAAGGGTCAAGTAAAAAGGTTATTGAGTTAAAAATGGGTCACGTAATGGATTGGTGTTTGGTTGTAGGTCTAGTCTAGGCTTTTAGTGAGATCTGGTAAAGGATACAAATGATTTTGGGTAGTTTAGGAGTGGGTATTAGCTTTCTCTCATGAGCTAGATTATCAGACACAGAGACCAATGCCGATTAGGGTATGAATGATGATGGTTTGGGATGGATAATGGTAGAAGGACAAAATAGGTTTCCATACTTTCTTTGTGTCTACACAGAGAGTTTGGAAGGCATGTGGTGGGATTATAGGTGGGGTACCAGTCTTGGGTAAGATTTTGTGATCTTTTTGGGGTGATAAGGTCAACTTAGTGAAATTTTTGAGAACATACACTAACGGACATCATTCTTGTGACCGATATGGGTGAAGGGGAAACTGACGATAGTTAGGGTGACCAATGTTGGTAGGGGCGGAATGGTGGAAATCAAATAAAATTTGTTTTGAAGGTTTCTCTGTGATTGCACAAAAGATAGAGGAAGGATGGTTGGGTTTATAAAAATGCTAGGAAGGCTCAGGAATGCATAAGAGTAAGGTATGGGGAGCTAAAAGGTTTTTGGGTGGTTATATGTGTGAATAAATGGAAAGGTGGGAATGGTAGAATACAAGGGAGAATATGATCTAATAAACAAAGGTAAAGAAACTATAATCTAAGTAAACATAAAATAATGTAGATCAAAACATACTTACTTATATTTATAGGCCTGGTTGGTGGAAAATAGCAATGGTTGATTTGTGAAAATTGTGGTCATTGTTGCGGTAGTGCTTCTCAGAATGTTACCACGAATGCCAATTCCTTTAGATCAATCTTTGTGTTTACGAGGGGTTTTTGGATGCGTGAGAGGGATCTAGTTCATGCTTGTATGCATATATCTCTCTCTCCCAAAACTCAAAATTTCCAAGCCTTGGAAGAAGGTTTCCAAAATGAATATATGGTAACCGATGATGGTTATGGTGACCGAAGTCAGTTTCAAGTTGATCATTTCCAGTTAAGGTGGGAAATCTTAGGTTTATCACAATAGCATATCTTGGATATCTTCTAGCCAGTTTTTCCCATTGGTCCCGATCTATAATGGTATTTAATGCTTAGAGAAGAGGGCATCTAGTTGGAGAAAGAATAGATATCTAATGTTAGGGTTAGACTAAGTTTCATTTTGTTAAGGTAAGTAGAAATTGATTCTTAGTTAAAAGAAACATGCTAAGAATAGGTCCATGATGAGGTGTCTAGGTGATGTGGCTAGGTAAGGTCATCAAGTGAGGATGTTAATTTAATTAATTAAAGTAATTAATTTAATCAATCATGTGCACTATGGGATGTGAATATGTAAGGTATGGTGAATTTAATTAATGGGGTTATAAGGGTGGTACACCCTAATTTTGGTGTCTATATTTTCCCCCCTTTTGTCACATAGATTGTATTGGTAAGTGACACTAAAAAAAGAGGAATTGATTTCCCCATATGTGGGTGAAAGTGGGGCAGCCTCAAGTGTGGGAGAAAGTGATCCCCCTCAAACCACTAACCACCGTACGTGAAGGAGAAGTTACAGTAGTAGTAGATGCCTTAACTTGTACAAGGACAACATGAGGTTAGTACAACATGTTACATGTTTTGAATGGTGATGGGTTAGCTAGGATGGTGTAGTTATGTCCATCATTTTCAAATTTTACTAAACGATGTAAGTTTGAAGGAACATAACCCATGACACAAATCCAAGGTCGACCAAGTAACAGGCTATACTAAAATTCTGCTTCTAAAATGAATAATAACTATGGCACAATTCAGGGACCCACACAAACATGGAGTATGATGGTATGAAAGGTGGAAGTGATGATATCATTTAAGGAGAACAACATAACTAGGTGATTATGCATGCAATTGGTAGGTATGAGCATTTGATTGTACACATGGGAGGAGATGATGTTGATTATGGTGCCACCATCGATCAAAACACATCATACATGTATATTATCAATATAGATAGAGATGAAAAGTGTGGGATCAAGGTCTTCTTATTAGAGAGGTACAATTTAATCATCATAAAAGATGAGAGCAGCCACTTGGTGAATAGGTGGAGATGTAGAGGAAGGGGGTGAGTTAATGAGAGATGCCAGATGATGAGGGGTAATAATGGAGGCCACAGGTGTAGGTTCGTTAGGTAAAACCTCAATGGATTAGAGGACCTCCATGAGGGCTTGTCGGTGAGATTCAAAGGTTTGGATGAGGTGATACAAAGACAATTTTAAAGGGGATTGGTGTAATTATTTTATCAATGTATAATGGGAAACCCCTTTATAAATAGGGTATGTAGGACCTCGAATGGTGATTTTGGGTGTGGGTGTAATCGGTATGTTAAGCACAAAATTAGTTGATAGGATGGTTTTTTTTTCTTTCCATTTTTATTTATGGGGATGAGTGGAAACTTGGATCATTCTAATTTGAGGGAAAGAGGTAGATGGAGTGTTAGGAAATTATAATATTAGTGCTCCATTAAGTTTATTTGTGACAGGCGGAAAATAATATCTGGAGAATATTATTGTTGTGAGTTGTTTTAACAACTCACGTACATAGTAGTTTGTGGAGAGAATAGTGGGGAGAGTTGTTGGACAAACTCCATGAAAATAGGAGTTGTCTCTTCTATATAAATGTATTATTTTGTGAAAGAAGATATCTGTGTATATTGAATATCATTTGTAATTGTTTTGTAAAATGCTTGTAGTCTGATCCAAATCAATATTTGGTATCAGAGCATAAATGGGTCTATGAGAGATTGTGAAGCGTAGTTGTTTTGTGCTTCAGCCCTAGAATGAGAAAGGAATAATTTACTAAGAAATTTGTAGTATAAAATCATGAAGGTTTGAAACATTTTAAATTAGTATCTTGTGAGGTATTCTGCCTTGTGCATCCGTGGCTATCTCTTTTATGCATTTGTTAGCTTTCTTTGTATTGATCTCAGACTGGAATTCATTCTCCTCTCGAAGGCGACATATATTTTATCACATTCTGATCGACATTCCTTACATCTGACTTGGCCTTCCTTTCAAAAAAAAAAATTCCACATGTTTTGTGTTGGAAACTTTACAGAGTTTTTTGTTGAGGCGTTGGAAAAGAAATGGGTCATCTCTGTTAAGCCAACAGTCCACCTTCCATGTGGAGAAAATTCAATCCACATGAGAGTATTCTGAGAATTTTTAGTATTATATAATTGCTATTGGAATTATGTATTCGGATCTGCACTCATGTGAAGATTACTTATGTGAAGATTTTAGTATTATTCATTGCAAAAGTGGTTTTTGCAACAGTTGGGAGCTATTTTCGCATGATCTATAGGAAAACAAGTGGAGGAAATTTTGTTTGACCAATTTGCAGATTGGATATTGCACCCCACACTGCCAAAGGTGCAAATCAGAGGAGATAAAATATTGGATTGAAGCATGGACTATTTGCATGACAGGTGCCCTCCAAACTTGCCAGTTATCTCCTCCAAGCTCACAAATATGCATGGGATTCTAATAAAAAGGTGCGGTTTCTTTTGAATTACAAAAGCCACGGATCTTAGAATAAGATTATTTGTAATTTATTAGTCAAGGGATTAAATATTGTAGTGTTTCAATAGTAGTGGGTGGTCTATAATTTGTAATCATGTGTCTTTTAGTTTAATTTGTGTATCAAAATATTTAAATATAGAAAGTAATTAAATATTACTTTCTGAGTTTAAGTCTTTAGTAAATATCCATGTAAAATTTAAAAAGTAATTTGTTTTTATTATTTTTTAAATATAGTGTAAATTGGGAGCAATATCAGTTGAAGCCGACTCCCTTAAGAGTGCATTTTCGGTTGAAACCGATGCTCTAAGATATAATGGACATTCCAATAGAAAAATTCAATGGTCTCAATTTTCACACATGGAAAGTCAAGATCCAGATGTAGTTGATGAACAAAAATATTTGGAGGATAGTAGATGGAAAAGAACCAGCACCTTCAGATCCGACCAGATTGGCAGAATGGGAAACACGGGATGATAAAGCCAAAGCCATTATTGGCCTTGCTCTGAATTACATTATGTTGATCTAGATAAAAACTCGAAGGACACCTAGGATAATTTGAGTAAATTATTTGGTTCAAAAGTAGTCAATGCAAAAATTTTCTCTAAAACTTCAGTTGTTCAAGATCAAAATGAGTGATGGAGATACAATGTCTAGTCACATCAACAATTTATGATCTCTTCTGAGACAACTTGCAGAAGTAAAAGCTCCAGTAGATGACGAGGATGCAAAATCTATTCTGCTAAATAGTTTACCACCCAAATACAGTAATGTTGTTTTCACTCTTGGTCAGATACCTTCTAACTCATTGGAAGATATGATATCAACTCTCCTAGCTGAGGAAAAACAGACCAAAGAAGATGTAGAAGAAGAAACAGCAATGTATGTAAAAAGGAAGTACAATTTTTTTTCTAAATATAAAGAGGAAAGAGAATGTTTCTACTGTAAGAAAAAGGGGCATACAGCTTCATTTTGTAGAGCTCGAGCTCAAGATATACTTAGTGGAAAACTCAAAGGAATTGAGGCCAACTTTATTAATGAAGAACGATCAGAGAATGAGGAAGAACAAGTAAATGAAGAAAGTGGTTCTGAAGACTTCTTGTTCTGAGCATGAAACTGGAGGCAGGAGGCATCGGAGGTTGGAGGTCATTCAGCGACCTCTCGTCAGTTGCCAACAACGAGGCCGCATATCAGCTTTGGTGACATGTGTGTGTGCAGTTTGATTTTAGTGCTTCTAGTGTGGTGTGCCTCAATTTGAAATGATCTTGTTTTCAATAAGTGGAAATTTCACATTAAGGGGGGGAACATCATTCCAATGTTCCATTTCCAGTATGTCAGTTTTTTCTATGTATGTATGAGTAACATATGTCAGCAGAATTTCCTATGTTATTCCCTGCAGTGAGATGTGACGAGGGTTGAGAATAGTACTTGGCATATCATGATGTGGTTGTAGGTAAACCACTTGAAAACCTTCATTTGTGGTTTGTGGTAAACCAATAGCAAAACCACCATTCTTGGTTGTTGGTAATCCATTTTCAAAACCATCACTTTGTGGTTTGTGGTAAACCAATTGCAAAACTACCATTCTTGGTTTTTGGTCAACCGTTTACAAAACCATCCTTGAGGTTTGTGATCATCCTGTGAAAATCACCAGATCATGAGCAGGTGCAAGTACAAAGGCAGGTTTTCCCCATGTTCGCACTAAGGGGGGGAATGTTAGGAAATTATAATATTAGTGCTCCATTAAGTTTATTTGTGACAGGTGGAAAATAATATCTGGAGAATATTATTGTTGTGAGTTGTTTTAACAATTCACGTACATAGTAGTTTGTGGAGAGAATAGTGGGGAGAGTTGTTGGACAAACTCCATGAAAATAGGAGTTGTCTCTTCTATATAAATGTATTATTTCATGAAGGAAGATATCTATGTATATTGAATATCATTTGTAATTTGTTTGTAAAATTCTTGTAGTCTAATCCAAATCAATATGGAGAAGGTATGTATTGAGTAGTATATTGGCATGAAGGAAAACTCCTAATGTGGGGTAAGAACCTTGCGAAATAATTAGGCCACACTGGCATTCAGGTAGTGGTTTGGCCAACACTCAAATATGGACCATGTTGATCTTGAATGTTAGAGGTGGATAAAAATATTATGGAGCTGGAGATGCAGGTGACTGAATATGTAAGGATAAAGACATGTGGTGATTGGTGAAGGTTGAATATAGTCCTCATCTAGAAGATCATCATCATCAAATTTTTTTTAGGGGGTTATAATTAGAGGAGAGCGGTTTTGAGAGCCTTACAACCCTATAAATCATGTCCTAACACACGATGGTAGGAAAAAAATTTAGTTTCATCAAACCCTTTTGGTTTGGGTTTGAGGGGGTCGTAAGGTCTAAGCGGTGGTAATGTGATGACCTAGGTATCTAAGAGGTTGGATAAAATGTTGGATTAGGATCTTGCCAATGGATCACAGTTGGAAGTGAGTGTTGGTTTGGGTAAAGGTGTGGATGATTGTGGTGGAAGAGGTGTTATAGGAGGTGGAATAGGTTTGACCATTGGTTTGGTAGGTGGTATTGTCTTACGTTTTGATGGTACTTGTTTGGGTAAGGATGTGGCAGATAAACTAGCAATGTAAGGTGTTTTTAGTTTACCATGTTGGAGGGTAGTGGGTTCTTGTCCTTGGATTGGAGCTTCTTGGGTAAAAGTGAGGTGAGATTATGTGATGTAGAAGGGAAATAATATGGTGGAAGAGGATGGGTTGTACATGGTGATAATAGAAGTGCAGTGAAAGTGGTTGATGAGGCCAGAATATACCCGTTAAATGTACAATAAATGATCTCATCTTACTCTCCTTTTTTATTAAGTTTCACTAGATTTTGTGATTTTTTTTTTATCTAATATAAGTTAGGATGTAATAGTCCATATTTTGTTGATTATTATTCTAACTTTTAAAATATCTATAATTCCTAACAAAGTGTTTTGGAATTCAATTTTGTAATAAAGAAAGTCACAATCAGGCGGAAGAACGAAGTATGAAGTGATCAACATGTTTTTGAAAACATTTGTTTCAATACAAATTTTTTCAAGCTAGTTCCAGAACTCCATTACACAGTCACAAGCTTTATCACCTAGTTCCATAAATTTCAGACTTACTTCCAAAAATCTAGTATTTCTAAGTTCTAGAAATATCAGAATTAGTTCCAGAACTCTTACAGATAGCTCTGGAACTCTCTTAGTTAGACCTGGAATGATTTCCTTTACTTCTGGAATTCTTCCAAAGTTTTGGAACCAATAAGAATCTATTCCAAATGGCCAGTGATTTATCAAATCAATGATCCTATTAATCAGGAGAAGATTAGAAGACTTCTGACTCTCCATACTTACAGATCCATGATAATTATCACACAGTTGTACATCTATCCATGTTCCAATTTAGCATCTATTCTGGGAATGATTCAGTTCCATTATATCAATGGAACAACTGCGGCCATAAATGCACCCCTGGAAGAAGTATATACATACAGACCTGTAGATAGATATATATAGGAATATAGATATAGAACAAGATAGATATAGATTGATACACATAGATCCAACACTTTTTTGTAATGCAGAACATTTTATCAATAAAATAGACATTTCTATTTTGAGATAAAATTAAGTTGTCAAATCATGTTTCAAAGCGGAGAAAGGGCCCACTCCTCCAAGAAGCAGGTACCTCATTTTTTTGGTATTTATATCGTTAAAGCAAATAGTTTAGATCTATTAATTTTGTATCAATTTCAATTCCTTATGTTAAAATCTGTTGTAAACTTTTCCCTGCAGTTATTCTACATTAAGTTTTTATTTCTTTGCAATCATTTTCCAATCATTCTCAATTGTGTGTTTATTTCTGTAATGTTTGTTTTTAGCAATCTATTTCATTCTACAAATTGTGTTTATTTGTAGCAATTAATTCCTATAAAGTGTGTTTACTTCCAAGGAAAATTGTTTTTGTTTCCATTAATTCATTTTTGTAAATCTTGTTTACTTCCAAAATGTTTTCATAGTTTGATTCTAATAAGGTTTTTAACCAAGAAGTCCAAAGACATTGAAAAGATCCCCCATAAAATACAAAATACCTACAATCACTTACTAGATTGCTAAGATTATTATTATTGCATATAGCTTTAGACACACCCCTGGTTTGAATATGACATCAACAGAGAATGATTAAATGAAGGGAATAATGACACCCATAATTTTTGGCACTATTTTCGGGGAACCACTAGTTAGAATTTTCTAATTAGGTGTCAACAAGAGCAACAATCATACATTTAGTAATTGAAGAGATCTTCCCTAAGCTATCACAAAATTTATGAGTAGACCAAGAGACTCCAAGGGTAGATTTCTCCCAAAAATATCTAAACAAGAATTACCATCATCCTCTAGTTTAAATAAGGAAGTTGACCAAGAATTGGAGGCACCATTATCCCTTATAAGACAAGAAGCAGAATTGCCACCTTTGGAATTCTTGTATCAATCGGCAGAAGGAAGTGGAAATTTTAGGAGAAGGATTATTTCTCAATATCCATTTAGAGAAAGTTGTGATTCACAATTGAGTAGTCAACCTCCTACTCCTAAATTATCACAATTCCCAAAATAGATCACATACCACATTGATTGGGAGAAAGGACTAAAAAACACTAGAGAGATGGAATGAGAAGCTGAAAGAGAACCTGATAGGACCTTTACCTATCCCATAAAGTTGGAGGATGATGGAACAACTATGAAGAACATTTCACCTACACACTTGCCCTCATTTAGAGGAATTTCATCTAAGGATCCTGACCAATTTTTGTTTGAATTTAAAATATTGTGTCAGACCTATGATTACACGACAAATAATCAAAAGCTCAAGTTGTTTACATCTACCTTGAAGGATGAAACAATGAGGTGCTCTATGGGATTAACATCTAATTCTATTACAAATTGGGTAAAAATGGAAACTGCCTTCCTAGAAAAATATCAAGAATAATGTAGAGGAAAAAATAGGAAGGAATAATTTTTCAAAATCAAATAGAAAGAGGATGAAAATATGGAATATTATTTGGAGAGATTCCTTTTTATGAGTAAAAGATGTAGATTTGTAGTTCAAGAAGAGTTAAGAAAAACCATCTTTCTCAAAGGTTTGGAAGATGAATATAGGGAAGCTCTTAACTTGATAGGAGGTGGAAACATTGATCAATAAGGATGAATGAAATTAAAGAAATTTTTAGAAGCTATTCTAGAACAAGGGGTGGACCTAGGAAGGGAAAATCAATGAAAAGTTTGAATCCAGATATGAACAAACTAATGGATGAATTAGAAAATTTTAAAATAGACATTTTAGTTCAATTAACCTCTACTATGAATGGATTACAAGCTAAAACAAATGCTAAGACTGAACCATTAGCCATGTATTGTCCTAGATGTAGGAAAAAACATGCATTAAGAGATTACCCTCATGATAAAATAGAAATGTGCCTTATCTGTGAATCTAGGGACCATGAGAATAATGTTTGTTATCTTCTTCCATTTATAAAGAATCAGCTTAAACAAACCATCACATCAGAAGAATTAAATTTTGTCTAGAGATAGCCTACCCAAGGAAATTTCATGCCAAGGTCATCTCATAATCCTTGGATGATACCATGGGCTACTCAAATAGTACCAAAAATTAGGGGACAACCACCTTGGCCCCCTTACCCAACTTGGAATCCCCAAGATTGGGAAGTTCAATCTTGGTATGCTCAAGGACACTAACAACCATGGACTGGTCAAAATAACCAGTATGCTTGGTCACAACCTACATGGAGTCCTAATAACTATGCTCAAGGGAAAACATATCCTAATCGAAATCAACAAGTCATAATGGGTGCCCCAACACAAAATTAAAAAACTAAGAATGTAGTCCAAATATAAATGCCAGCACATCCAGTAGCAAACCTGTTATCCAAAATTCACCCCTTAAGGTAATTTTGATAACATGCATCAAATTTTCAGTCCCGAGCAAGTAGATTGATTCAAGGAAAAAATCATGTTTTTTGGGGTCTCATCAGCTTCTCTCTAACTCTCCCATCCAAGAAGAAATCCCAATGAGTTGGAAAAAATGGAAAAATTACAAAAATAAGGTTGCAGGACTATTTTAAAGCATTTCAGGTCTGAAGGGTTTGGGTCATACCAGTTTGGGTTGTACTGAGGTTCGTCGTACCAAGCTTGGGGCCGAAAAGAAACAAAGAAAATCGGCTACATCAGACATTTTTGTCCCAGGCAATCTGCGGGACAGTTGGGACATCGGGATGCGTGGGACGTGAAAAGCCAAAATGGCTGAAAGCAAGGAAAATCATCAAGTTTTTGTTTCACGCGGTTTGGGACAGCCGGGACAAAAGTACGCGTGTGGTGCGAATCAGCCGATTTGCCGACAAACAGTCCATTTTGTGCAGTTCAGAGATATTTTTCCCAGGTAGTCCACGGGATAGTTGAGACAAAAGTACATGAGGGACGCATGGGACGTGAAAAGGTGAAAAAGCTGCAAATAGGAACAAGGAAGCCCGAATCGGCCGAAGCAGGAGATTTTCGTCTGGGACAGCCAGGACAAAAGTACGTGAGGGACGCGAAAAGGTGAAAAAGCTGCAAACGGGAACAAGGAAGCCCAAATCAGCCAAAGCAGGAGATTTTCATCTAGGATAGTTGGGACAAAGGTACACGCAGGACGCGAGGGACGTGAAAAGCCGAAACGGCTGAAGGTAAAGGAGAAAAGTCAACGTTTGACCCGTGAAACTTCAAACGGCCATAACTTTTGACTCCGAGCTCCAATTTTCACAAAATTGGACTTTCTGGAACGAGCAAGACATCCTCTACACCACAAAAACTTTATTTATTATTTTTAATGAGGGTATATATATTTAATTAAAATAAAGATATAACACCAGTCAGTTAATGCTCATTCCCGTCAAATGACAGAAAACACCTGCCAGACCCAAAATAGCTGCCCGCACTCAGAAGGCCATAAATTTTGCATTTCTCAACAAAATCACACAAAATTAGTACTGTTGGAATTGTGGCTCCAATCCCAACACACAAAAATCAATAAATTCTATATTTGATGAGAGATTGATTGATATTTTTTAGAAAACATGGCTGGGTTCATAATAGTGTTTTATTTGGTGGTTAGGAGTGCAATTAAGAGGCATGGTCATCATTCTTTCTCTGCTGCAGCACCTGGGATGGTATGGGGAGCCTTTTGCAAGTAATATATAATCATTTTACTCCATTTAATGCCTCTTACAAGTGGTTGAAGGATAGATTTCAGGATTTCCATTTTCCCTTCTCTTTCTCTTCTCTTTTTTTCTATAAATTGGAGTGTTGGGCTCATTGTAAAGAGGAGGTAGTTTTTGTAGCAAAGCTCTACCAAAATTTCTTTGTGAAGCCAATGTGTTGCAAGCCCTTGTTGTGGACTCTTTTCATGGTGATCCGGGCCCTTATCTTGTAATAGATTGAACTATGCATATCATGAAGCAATAAAATATAAGTTTGTGGATTCATCTTCCCCTGCTATGTTTTCTTGCATTCTTCTTGCCCCTTTAACCTTGATTACAAGAATAATGTATCTATTATTATGTTCATGCAGGGATCCATTATCATTGTGTATGTTTGAAATATTGTTGTGAATGCGTTTTGCTAGATTATGGAGAACTTTCATCACATCTTCTAGTGTGCACTTTGCTTCTGTATTTCACACATTTGGAGACTACTATCACACCCTCCTTTTCTGGTGTATCACCGCTTTAGTGTAGAATTTCATTTTATGCATTCTCTCTCCCTAGTCCCTTGGAAATTTATATTAGAATATTTAGTTTCCCCTGCATTAGAGTAGATTGTGGTAGGTAGTTTAGGAGCAAGAACCAGCTTTCTCTAGAGGTCTATCTCAAGTAGCAAGTCCCACAACTTGGAGATAGTACCCATGTTATCCAATCACACCATGAGTTTAAGTATATGCACTTGTATAAATAGAAGGGTGCTGTAATTTTGTGATAACAAAACCCAAGAAACAAACAAACAAATCCTGTCTACGGAACAAAACAAGAAAAATTAATTGATCTAAATGAGATGGATAGTAAGGATATTCAAACAAGATCTAGAAAAATAGTTAGCCATCCACTTGTTATCATCACTGAAATGACAGAAGAAACTTAAACCCCTCTTCTGGTTGCCCCCATGAAATATGAAAAAGAAAGAGATAAGTAACCAGAAAGAAACTCTACTGAAACTCCATTTCCAAAGAGGTTTAAAGAAGCTATAGAAATCAAGGAATCTAAATTGGTGCATGAACTAAGGAGACTAAATATTGAAATACCACTATTATAAGAAATTAAGGACATTCCATAATTGAAGAAATTAATCAAAATTCTATGTTTGTAAAGGTCTGGAAGAAAGAAGCAGTACCCCAGGACTATAAAGATAGATGGGAAACTTGCTAATTTATTAGCAGGAAAGCTCCTACTTCCCAAATATGGAGATCCTAGAAGCCTTGTTATTTCTTTCTCTATAGGGAATAAATATATACATAATGTTTTTGTTGAGTTGCGAGCAGCTATAAATGTAATGACAATGGAAACTCTGAAAACATTTCCGTTAATAGGTATACAACCTACTAACACCATATTGTAGATGGGAGATCTATCTGTAGAAAAAATAGAAGGAGTTATTGAAGATGTTGTGGTTATGGTGGAGTCATGGGAATATCCATTTGACTTCCTTATATTGTAGCCAAAAGGTAAAACATTGGGTTATCCCATTATTTTGGGAAGACGATGGTTAGCTACAGTTGCTACCTTAATTGATTGTAGGTCAGGTGATATGACTATTTCAAATGGTAAGAATTCTAAGAAAATTTCATTATATCCCTCTACATGACCTTTTAGTGATAATCAAGAGAAATTATGGGTTGATAATTCTAATATTAATGAGCAAAATTTGTCTTCATTGGCCATGATCACATTGCAGGATCACATATGAGAAATAGAAGATATTATTGACCCACCATTTAATGTACACCAATCATCCTTGGAGTAGTTGGGAATAGTTCCTGAACCTACAAAATTAGTTTTAAAATCTATAGAATCTATTCCGGAACCATCACAGTTAGTTCCAAAACCATCACAATTAGTTCTGGAACCACACCAACAACAATTCCCTGCAAATGAATATAATTTCACTTCAGAGGAATGATATTTCTCTTAGGGAGAGGAATAATATGTAGCTTCAGCTTCACATATATCAGGAGATTATGAAGAATTTCTAGAAAACAACAGTGACAAGGAGTTCGACCTATAATAGGATAAGTATCATAATTCTTCTTACTGTCCCTTGTCCAACATTTTGTCTCATGGAACTTTTGGAGATTTTTCTACATATCATATGTTGTTGCCAAACGCATGTCCACTAAATACTTTAATGAAACCCTTTCAAAAAATCAGTTCATCATACACTGGAACCAAACATGTTGAGATTAAACCAGGTTAAATTTTGAATATTAATAGCTGGTTGAAGAATGATAAAGAAGCTAAATTTTTTGATGTTTTGAAATATCATACTAAAGCTTTTACTTGGGATTACAAAGATATGAAAGGAATACACCCAAGTATATACACTCATCACATCTATAATGAAACATTAAACTAGTTAGGCAACCTAAGAGAAGGATAAATCTAGCCTTAGGGGATATAATCAAACAAGAAATTGAAAAACTATTACAAGCAGGTTTTATCTATCCTATCTCATACAGCCATTAGGTGTCTCCTCTTGTAATTTTCCCTAAAAAGAATGGAAAATGGAGAATTTTTTTTTACTATAGGGCACTAAACAAAGCCACACTAAGAGATTATTTTCCCTTACCATTCATAGATCAAGTCTAAGATAACCTTTCAGGTAAAGAATACTTTTCCTTCTTGGATGGCTTTAGTGGATATAATCAAATCAGAGTTGCTTCTGAATATCAAGTTAAAACTACATTTACATGTCCATGGGGTATCTTTTCCTATAGGGTATTACCATTTGGATTATTCAATGCTCCAGCAACCTTCCAAAGAGCTGTGTTAACAATTTTTGTAGACCTAACAAGTGACTATGTAGAGGTATATATGGATGTATTCATTGTGCATGGAGATACATTTGATGATGCTTTGAAACATTTGGACAAATTACTGAAAAAATGTGAGTAACGCCACTTGTCTCTTAGCCATGAACAATGTTTGATGATGGTTGATGAAGGGATTTTATTAGGACACCATATTTCAAAAAGAGGAATTCAGGTTGATCAAAACAAAATCAAAATTATTTCAAACTTACCTATTCCTCAAACCCCCATCGATATCAAGTCATTTTTAGGACATGTTGGGTACTATAGATGATTTATCAAGGATTTTAGTAAAATTGTTACCCCCATGTTTAATTTGCTTACCATGGACTTTGAATTTCTTTGGGATGAAAAGTGTCAACATGCTTTTCAAGAATTAAAGAAAAATTAGTAATTTCCCCAATATTGAGAGGACCTAATTGGGAGAAAAATTTTCATATCAAAACAGATTCCTCAAATAATTCCATTGGTGCAGTTTTATGACAGAAAGATGAAGAAGGAAAAATGTATGCTATCTATTAGCTTATAAAAAATCTTACTTCCATTGAAATTAATTATACCACAACTGAAAAATAATTTCTTGCTATGATCTATGCAATTAATAAGTTTAGACATTACATTACAGGGTACAAAATATTTGTACATACAAATCACTCAACAATTAAATGTTTAATGAACAAACCAATGGTTGTAGGTAGAATAATTATATGGTTATTTCTTTTACAAGAATTTTATATTACCATTGTGGACAATCCAGGTAAATCTAATTTTAGTTGATTTCTTGTCAAGAATAACCACTACAGGGAGAAATATCTAGTCAAGGAAAACATTCCAGATGAACAATTGTTTGTTATTTTAGCTTATATACCTTGGTTTGCTGATATGGAAAATTATCTTGCAACAGGAAAGTTTCCTCCTTCTTTCAGCAAGAAACAAATAAAAAAGTTAATCAAAACCAGTGCAAAACTTAAATGGTTAAATGGAATGTTATTTAAGTGTGGTCCTGATTTGGTTTTATGTAGGTGTGTAAGAGAAGATAGTATCTTTGACATCCTTTGGGCATGTCATGATGAAAAAAGTGGAGGATACTATTTAATGAAAATAACAACTCACAAGATACTTGGCACTGGTTATTATTTTCCATCTCTATACAAAGATGTGAAGAGATATATCAGGTGATGTGATCCTTGTCAAAGGATGGGACATTCAACCTTTACCAATGAAAATCCTTTGCAACCTCAAGTAGTGATTGAACCATTTAAGAGATGGGGGTTGGATTTTGTTGGTCCCTTTAGTCCTTCTTCAGAAGGGAAGGATCATATTCTTGTGTGTACTAATTATGTGACAAAGTGGGTAGAAGTGCAGGCTTTAAAAATGCCACTGAAGAAGAAGTTTTTGATTTCCTTTGTCACAGAATAATGGTAAAGTTTGGAGCACCAAGGAGCATAGTTTTAGACTAAGGACTATTATCTAAATTCACCACCAGGGCTAATTTGATAACATTCATCAGAATTCTCAAGTCCCAGGCAAATGGATTGATTCGGGGAAAAAATCATGTTTCTAAGGTTCCCTCAGATATTTTTCTAACTCCCCTGACCGAAGAAGGAAGGAGCAAGCTCTGAGAAAATGTGAAAAGTTGCAAAAAATAAGCTTGGGCCAGAAAAAATTGTGAAAATTGGCTAAGTCCTAGTCCTAGGGGTAGTCGGGACAAATGGGACATCTAGGAGCGGATCGGCCGAAAAACCTCCAGGCGGCCCATGAAGCATCTGGGACATCCGGGACAAATGGACACGGAAAGCCCGGATCGGCTGAAAAGGAGAACTTTCGCACTAACTGCTTTGGGACATCTGGGACAAAGATACGCAAACCGGCCAGTTCGGCCGAAATGAGAACAAACAGTCCGGAGGCAAATGGGACATCTGGGCCGCGAGGACGCGAACCGGCCGAATCAGGTGAACCAGAAGATTTTGTCCCAAGCAGCACTGGGACATCTGGGACAAATGGACACGATGGATGCGAAGGATCCAAAAGGGCCGAGAACCAACCAAATCATGACACGTGTCGCAAAGGAAATGGTCAAAAAGTCAAAGGGCGAGTTTTGAAGGGTCAGCCTGAACCAATGAGATAGTGCCACGTGTCCTAGCTAGGGCCCACAAGGAAATTTCAAAGGAAAGACCACTGAGATGTGGAGGAGAGAGAGTTGCTCAGTGAATCAGAGCCTGCCATGTGTCATCCAGGTGGCAGAGCGCGGGAAGAAATATAAAAAATCCGTTTTCACCTGTTTTGTGCCCTAAATCTTCAGATCGCCATAACTTTCGATCCAGAGCTCAGATTTGCACGTTCTTTATATCAACGGAAAGCTGGTGAATTTATCTACATGATTCTGGGGTCAATCTTGCATTTTGGTGTAGTCTAGAGGGAGAAAATTGAGAAACAGATCTGACGTGTGTTCATAGCCAGAAATGACATTCCAGCGACCAGATTTAATGCAGAATGGGTCACATTCTCCTGTAATCAAGTCAAAGTGATAGGGTATGGGTTTGTAAGGTCCCCCATGCCATTTTAATGCACCTACAATCAAGAAAGAATGGGCTTCCATGCCTTTGTACGTTTCCTGTCCCCTGGGCTCGACCCTTGCACTGTAAAAGCCAATTTTGGGCTCATTTCAAAGGGGGGAACTTTTTTTGGCATAGCAGACTTCTTCTTTCACCTCTAGCAAGTGATTGATGCAAGGATCAGACCTCTCCAAGGATTGTAACAGTTTTCTTTTACCTCTCTGAGGGTGTAATGTGTGTTTTGACATTAAAATGATAATGCAAGCTCTGTGAATGGGTTCCAATCCTCTGTTTGTAGAATTTGCTTGATTTCAGATAATAAATTATACATTATCAGTCTGTGTATGTTTTATGTTGTGAAGTTTGGTCTGTGTCTATCTGCATGACAAATATGTTTCACCACTCCTTTTGGTGCATCACCATCTTTAGTTAGTCTCAATTTTTGCACTTCTACCCCTGTCTCCTTGCAAGTTAGAGTAGGATTAGGATCTAAACCTCTGTAGTTTTGCAAAATATAGATCTAAATCAGAGGAGTTTGAGGAACCAGCATCTAATCTAGAGATTCCTCTCTCATTTTCTCAAGTCCCATGCTTGGAGAGAGGTTTCCATGTTGTGTAATCACACTGGATGCCTGAGTGATCAACCTAAAATCCTGATCTGCATCCAGGGGTGCTGTGAGTCTGCAACAACAGAGACCACAATTTATGTCTAGTATGATCTAATATTTCACAATATATTATTAGATCAATCATAATAATTCATCTCCCTATCACCCAAAATCAAATGGACAAGTTGAAGTAACGAACAGAGAATTGGAAAACATCCTTACTAAAACAGTTGAAGTAGGAAGAAGATATTGGGTAAAGAGACTACCTAAAGCTATTTGGGATTCCAATACAAATTGGAAAAATACAATAGGTTTTTTACCATATGAGTTATTCTATGGGAAACATCCCTTTTTAGCTATTGAGTTTGAACTATAGACATTGAGGATAGCAATCAAGGTGGGTATTAAGTTGGATGTAGCTCAAAAGGAGAGAATCCTTCAACTCAATGAGTTGGATAAATTATGGATGGAAGCACTTAAGAAGACATAGATAATCCAATATCAAAGGAAGCAATGGTATGATACAAATATTAATAAAATTAAATTCAAGGTAGGGGACTGTGCATTACTGTTTGATTCCAAGTACCAACAATTCAAAGGCAAGTTGAGAACCAGATGGTTAGGACCATATCATATTGATTAGATATTTGACAATGGTTCTATTCAGCCACTTCCCATTAATGGCAATAGAAGAACACTCTTGGTCAATGGACATAGGCTAAAGATTTATAGTAAGCCTTCTACTAAGGATGAATTCTTGAGGAAGATTGAAGGAGATATATAATTTGATCATATGAAAGAACCCAGTTCTTCCAAAATGATCAAATAATCATATGGGTAGATCCAAAATAAAAGGAAGAGAATGAAAACCAGTAAATGAAATTCTCTTCCCCCCCTAAAAAAGAAAAAAAAATAAGGGAAGAGAGTGAAAACTAGCAAATGAGGTTCTCTTCACCCCCCAAAAAAAGTCTCTCAGAGATCAATTGAAAACCAATAATGGCGGATGATCTTCCCAAATAAATCAATAATTCAAAAGAAAAAATTCTTTGGAATTCCAGTTTTTTTTCTAACAGTTTTCCTTTTATTTAAAATTTTAAGAATGATGAGTCATTATGACAGAGGGATTACATCATCAAAGATGGTAATTATGTCCTTAACTTATTAAAGGTTCGATTAAAAATTTTCATGTTTGATTAGATTTGATTTAAAAGTTGATATGATGAGTCATCTATTATACATCATGATTAAAAGTGAGTAATCATGAGAAGGATATTGATTGAATAAATTAGCGTCATATTTATAATGAGTTATCCTTAGTGTGAAATCAACAAAGTGAAAACTAGTTACAGAAAAACATCAAGGAAGAAACAATGAATTAGGTTTGCATTCCACAGCTACAACACGGAAGTTCCACAGCTATGTATAATAATTCTGTAGCTAAATTCACCAGTTCCACAACTAAGTGAAGAGTTCTTTAGCCAACCTGCTCAAGATTAAAGAAGAACAAATTTGAATCACCTTTGTATCATGGGGATTAAAAAGAAGTCAGAACCAGATGATGATACCCAACTCATTGTATATGAATAAGTGGCAGCTATCTTTCATCAGGCAAGATGGCATAAATTTCTAAGAAAGTTCCCAAAGTATAACGATGAATTTTTAAGAGAATTCATTATAAATATAGAGAAATCTAGGACAAGGGTTAGAAAATTTTCTATTCCTTTTTCTATGAATATAATATGTATGGAGTGCCAATTGTGCATGTCCCAAACCCTGTCAGAGGGAAATTAAAAGACCTGGTTGAAACCCTGCTGAAATAGGGGTAAGCTGAACCCTAATATATTTACAACACAAATAAAATAATTAAAGCAGTCAGAAGGTCCAGCTTTCTCAAACCCTTTGACAGAGTGGATTTTTTTATAGTGAAGTATTTAACCTATGATGGTCAATTCGGGTCAGTAGGAAGGGAAGTTCTTAATATCCTCATATACCTTAGATATGGAGCTAAAAAATGAGAATATACAAAAAACCTTCAAGGGTTTATTTTTTATTCCATCCATACAATGGCCTAGAGGTATTCCTGGGGTGTGGGAATAATGAGGCATCATGGGTTAGTGCATTTAATGTGCCAACACGATTTTATTTCAAAGAAAAATGGAGAAGAAATGTGGGAGAAATTTATTAGGAAGTTTAAGAACAGCCCTAATATTCTCAAGAAAGTAATAGAAACTCCTTCTGCTCCTACAATTAATTTGGAAATTGATGCAACTAATGAGGAAAAGAAAGAACTAGGTGGAGAGGAAATACCAAAAAGAAGAAGATCTAGAAGAAGTACTAAAACTACAGAGCCAAATGTTCCTTTTAAAGAAATTCCTTCCTCTGCAGTAGCTATAGGAGAGTTAATATCTATCTCTAATAGTGACATTTCACCTAGGTAAGAGAAAGAGGTAAAAATAAGAAGAATATCTAGCAGGAGACCCATTTCTATGAATTTTGAGGCTCCTCAAAGAAGGAGAATTCATAAAATCTATAGAGAAATTCCGGAGGAGATGGAAGATCAAGAAGTACTGGAAAAGGAAGCTACTGATATTTTGGGCAGCATGGCTATGGCTCCTCGACCAAGTCAAACAGAGATAGAAAAAGAAGATGGGAGATTTGAGGAACAATTTTTCCAAGAGATGGGTGAATCAGCAGCACCATCACATGAAGAATATGAATTAGCATCTTGGAAATGGAAAGGTAAATCCCCTATGGTAGAAGAAGGATGCTTAACCCCCAATGAAATTTCAGAGAAATAAGAGAAACAACAAGTTAAATAGGCTCTATTTCTTCCTAGAGTAGAACTCATTATTAGAGAAAAGGATGACGAGATGAATTTTCTCAAACTTAAATTGGAATAGAGAGAAATGGTCATTGGGGAATTAACAACTTAGATCACTGACAAGACTAAGGAATTGACAAGAGTTAAACAAAAAATAATGGAGAAAGAGGAAGAATGTCAAAATTACAGAAAAAAAATTGCTCTATCAATAGTCTCTAAACAAACTAAATTGACTTATTGGCCACTTAAATAGCTATGGGATGATACTTGCAGAGAACTCAGTAAAGCCAAGTTATCTAATGAGGACTTGAGAAACAAGATAGAAGAAGAGAATAAAGAAAGAAAAGAATGGGAAGAAAAGTTTTACAAAGAAGAAAATGACAAATTTAAATATCTTTTGAAAATACAAATGGTTTGCATGATGAGTGAGAAATTTCTTGCATGCAAGAGACCTTATCCCACCTATAATGTGATTTTGGAGGAACAATTCATTTTATGGTAGTTTTCAAGGATAACATGTGGCCTTCCACATGAAATAAAAGATGAAGTTGATTTCATAACAGCCTATTTGCTAGCCAATTCAGAGAAAAAAAATCTTATCTACAATTTCTATCTCTACGATTTCATGCTGTAAAAGAACTCAAGTTTTATGATCAATTTGTATGTAGGGGAGAGCCAAATTAATGTATTTGTTTCTATTTTTCAAAATTATATTGCATGGAAGGAAAGGGATTCAAAGTATCTATCAAATGCTATTTCATCTGGTCTCTGTATGAGAATTAATTATGGTAAACCATCTGCATTTGATAAAAGGTTCAAGCAACCTTATCTTTCCAATTTGCAAAAAATTATTAATGCCTTCACCTCTTATGAACAGGAAAATTTTGAAGATATTTATGAGGCATGTGTGAAAATATGGGAATTGCTAATGGTGGCATTGAGAAGAAGGGAAGTAATATCTCCCACAAACTTAATCTGGATTTTACATAGAGCAAAATCCTTATGTACGCTAATTCCTCATATCAATGAAAAGCATAGTGGCATATGAATAGGGATGAGAACAAGACCTCCACTCCTTCTCACCCCCATGTCACTATGGCAGAATAGAGAACCAAAAGATCCCACTGAATATGATGCATGGCCGAGGAAAGTAGAAGTAGGAGTAGGGTATAGAACTCTGAATTAAAGCATTGGGATATTTAGTTGTAACCATCTGACCTAAGCAATCAAATGGGATGCAAAATATACAACCCAAAATTTGAAGAGTAAAGTTTGTAAAGGGACTTATAAACAAGTAAGTATGGGGGAAATGATGAGGCTAGAATATGCCCATTAAATGTACAATAAATGATCTCATCTTACTCTCCTTTTTTATTAAGTTTGACTACATTTTGTGACTTTTGTTTGATCTAATATAAGTTAGGATGTAATTTTCCATCTTTTGTTGATTATGATTCTAATGTTTACAAGCTCTGTAATTCCTAACAAAGTGTTTTGGAATTTAGTTTTGTAATAAAGTAGGTCGTAATCAGGCGGAAGAACAAAGTATGAAGTGGTCAACATGTTTTTGAAATAATTTGTTTCAATACATCTTAGTTTTGGAACTTTCAAGCTAGTTCTAGAACTCCATTACACAGTCACAAGATTTATCACCTAGTTCCGGAACTTTCAAAATTTGTTCTAGAACTCTAGTATTTAGTTCTAGAATTATCATAATTAGTTCCGGAACTCCTACACATAGCTCCAGAACTCTCTCGGTTAGACCTAAAATGATTTCCTTTACTTTCATAATGCTTCTAAAGTTCTGAAACTGATAAGAATATATTCCAAATGGTTAATGATTTGTCAAATCAATGATCCTATCAATTAGGAGTATATTAGAAGACTTTCAACTCTTCATACTTACAGATCCAAGATAATTATCACACAACTGTATGTTTATCCATGTTCCAATTCAGCATCTATTCTGGGCATGATTTAGTTCCATCTTATCAGTGGAACAATTACAGCCATAAATGCACCCCTGGAAGAAGTATATACATATAAACCTGTATATATTTATATATATATAGGAATATAGATATAGAACAAGATAGATATAGATTGATACACTCAAATCCAACATGTTTTTGTAATGCAAAATGTTTTATCAATAAAATACCCATTTCTGTTTTGACAAAAGATTAAGTTGTCCAATCTTGTTTCAAGGCGGATCAAGGCCCACTACTCCAAGAACCAGGATCCTCGTTTTTGTTGGTATTTATATTTTTAAATAAAATAGTTTAGATCTATTAATTCCATATCACTTTCAATTCCTTAAGTTAAAATTTGTTTTAGACTTGTCCTTGTAGTTGTTCTATATTATGTTCTTATTTCTTTGAAATCATTTTCCAAGCATTCTCAATTGTGTGTTTATTTTTGTAATGTTTTTTTTTCAGCAATCTATTTCATTATGCACAGTGTGTTTACTTCCAAGTAAAAGTGTGTTTTATTCCAGTAATTCATTTCTACAAAGTGTGTTCACTTCCAAGGAAAAGTGTGTTTATTTCCAATAATTCATTTTTATAAAGTGTGTTTACTTCCAACATGTTTTCATAGTTTGATTCCAATAAGGTTTTTAACCAAGAAGTCCTTAAGAAATTGAAAATATCCCCCATAAAATAAAAAATACCTATAATCAATTACTATATTGCTAAGATTCTTCTTGTTGCATATAGCTTTAGGCACACCCCTGGTTGGAATATGAGATTAATAGAGAGTTGATTAAATAAAGGGAATAATGACACCCATCATTGGTTTGTAGAGACTAGGTGGAAGGTATGGGCTAAAGAGAAGAAAGTTTCATAGGTAGTGATGAAGTTATGGTAGCTGATGGGGGTATAGGTGGTAAGAAAGATATGGGTGATGGCGTGGGTATTTTTGGTGCAGGCAACTTGGGTATAAAAATAAATCGTGATGAAGAAGAAGGTTGCTTTGCTTTTTATTTCCCTCAGGTAGTGGGTTTTTTGGCCAAGGTTTATGGGTGAGGTCCTTGGAAGGATGAAATGGGAAAAGGTGAAAAAGACATGGTGGGTGATACTAGTGTATGTGGCCTAGAATTTTGGGTATTCCTTTTAGGTGGAGGAATAATTTTGGTGCGAGCTTGGGAAGACATGGCTAAATCCAATTTGATAGGTGGATGGGAAAGGCTTGACATCAACATGACACCCAAGATAGTGATGAGTGTAGATATGGTCAAAGATGTAGGTGCAAGAAGGTTATTAGGGATAGGAATGGTTTTAGTTGTGGGTAAACATTCAGATGTAGGTAAGGGTGAAAAATAAGAAGTCACTTCAACAGGCATAGTCATGGTTTCTTTGGTCACTTGAAACACTTTTTCATAGATCATGGAGGTATCAGTAAGGGACATTACATTTGGGTTAAAAAGGGGAGCTAAAGGCATCCCCAAAGCATGGAATTATCAATATAATCTAAGCATCTAGTCAAGCGTGAAAGCAACATTGTTGTAAGAGGAGCCGATGTTGATTTAGTAGCATTCCCTATAAAGTATGTCTATGAGACATAGAATTTGTTGGCTTTGGACTCTTTGGGTAAGATATCCAAGAGAAGATCAAAAAAATCATGAAAGGTTGATGGGGAATAGTCATCAACTGGAAGTGGCACTTCTAAAGGATCCCCCATGGGTAGGGGAAATGATGGGTAAAATGAGGTGGGATCCTCTTTTGGTGGAGGGGAAGGTGATCATGACTCTCCCGTGGGTAGGAGAGTTAATAATGTTGATTGTTCATTGGGTTTAGAGGTGATTGGTGAAATGGAATTAGCAGAAATAGTGAACTCCTCCATAGGTGAGGGAGTAGATGAGGTATGCTCCTCTGTAGGTAGAGGAGCTCATGCTATAATTTCCTTTATGGAGGGGACAGGGGGAAGTTGGGTAATGGTTGATATGATATCAAAAACAACATGGAATTCACATAATTTTTTTTCATTGGTTGAATATTCCTCATGTTGATTAGATGATGATGTATGATTAGGAAACAATTTCTTGAAGATATGAAAGTTTTGATTTTCTGGTGCATTCAGGTTGTCCATGATGATATCTCCATTATCTAACATTTCCTTGACAATTTTCTTAAAATTTATGCAATTACCATCGTTATGGCCTTTGACATAATATTAATTACAATATTCATGTTCCTTGTAGCATGTAGGTATAGGATGAGTAGGATTGAAACCAATATGAGGTTTTATGGAGGGAAGTGTAATGGTTCTAGCCTTAAGAAACTTTTCCAAGACTGAAGAATAGGGCTCTCTTATTAGAGTGTAGTTTTGTTGTACCCACCAAAATTGAAAAGTATGAATAGGATAAATATTGGAGGAAGGTTTGGCTTGATTAGATGGATGAGATGGACCAGCTTTGAGAACTACTGCATTGGAAGATCCTTTGAATTTTGAATATTTTTTTTGGGGATTTGAATATGAAGAATAATCATTTGATTTAAATGCATCATTTTTCTTTCGCAATTAGATTTTATTTTCTTCAATGGCACGAATTTCTTGTTTTTGCACCATGGTAAATGCTTCGTCAAACATACAGAAGGTTTATACCTACAAATTTGGTGAGATATGTCTGGCACAAACTCTAGTGAACAACTATATAAGCTCAATTTGAGGTAACTAGAATGTTAATTGTTTGATAAGGCTTCGTAAGCAAGCAACAAATCTGTGATAGATTTGTCACCATACTATCATGTCATGTTTAGGTTAGTCATGGTGACTTTTTTGGTGACATTGATTGAGAATTGGTCCAAGAATTCTTGAAGCACTTAGTTAAAGGAGTAGATGGAGTGTTTGGGTAAACCACTATACCAATCCAAGGTGGTTTCTTTCAAAGACATGAGGAATGTCCATAGGATTAAAACATCGTCATGGGAAATTAGATAACACCTATGTTTGAATGACCGTAAGTGTTGTTACGAGTGTTCTTTACTGTTTAAATGGTTGAGCTTTCAAGAGATGGAAACTGATGCTTCTAATGTTTCCATCTTTTCCATCATCATCCTAATGAGGTCATTGGTGGGTTTTTAGGAATGGGTACCTCTTGCAGTAAGGGGAAGTTGATGAATGATGTATTATGTGGATGCCATCCCAATATATGGGGGTGTCGAGTATGAGAAATATGAAGGGGGAATAGATGTGGGTGAAAGATATCTTGAATACATGATAGAAAAAAATGGGGGTTGTTCAGGATGCATGTAAATGGGTCAAGTAGTTGTAACCACTCTCATCATAATTGGGGGTAGAGACTGTGGGATGGAATGGATGAGGTTTTAAAATTTAGTGTGGGTTACTGACACCATGGGTGGTTATGATGTAACTGGTACATACAAGGTAAAGGATGCATATGGTGCCATGTATAAGGTGGTTGGTGAAGGAATGGTTGACACAACGGGTGTGATAGATGCCATTAGTGCAGCAGTTATAGAGGAGGTGGGGTCCAGTTGAGACACCATAGGTGATAATGTGGATGAAGGCAATGCTGAGCTAGTGGTAGCTGATGCGGAAGTGGGGGTAAGGGAAGGAGGGATAGACATGGGCATACCGTATATGAACTTTCTTGAGGATACTCGAGTGGATGAGTGAGAAAGATAATATTTTAGGGCAGTGGGATTTTGGTCAAGAAATCTTGTGAACTCGTCATTTCCAGTATTAATGGTGATGGGATGAGTTGGATCCATAGGCGATAAGATAGAAGGCAGCAATGGGTTAGGTGGAAGTGGCTAAAGGATGATGTGAAACACAAGGGTGTTGGATTAGTTGTGATTCAATACCATGTGAATTAGAGTATACCTGATAAAACCATACTATGTAAATAACACAGAAAACAATTAAAATGGAGAAGGATAGATTACGGGAGGTGAAATTGTTTGTTGTTTTAATTAAAAATAAAAATTGAGAGATCTATGTCGATTAGACTAACTGATGACGGTTAAAATATGACCAGTTATTGTTACAGTAACTGATACCGGTTACTATTGGGAAATCAATAGTTTTAACAAATGAGGGAAAAACTAATGAAAATTAAATAAGGAAATTGTACTTGATTGTGATATTAGAATTCTAGGGATATGATGATGTCCTAAGAATAGAAGAGGTGATGAATGCTTTGTTGGGTAAAATGACCAAAATAGCTTGAAACTAACACTGGTAGGTAAACCGATGACAGTTAGATGGAAACCGGTGATGGTCATTGAACCAACACCAATTACTATGAAATTTTAAGAAGTGAAGAAAAATTAGTTTTTGTGAATTGAGTGAGATGGACTATCAACCTAGAAGTCTAAGGATGATAGTATTGGACCCTGAAACACTCAGAAACAATCATAATATTCCAACTATGATGGTGGAGTGTGAAAGGAAGAGGAAAGTGGAGAACGTAACCTCAAACCTCAAAATGTAACTTAGGAAAAAGATAAGAAAAAAAAGCAATCCTAAAAGTGAATTTTATAATTTTAGCTTATGCTATTTAAGACTGACTTGTGAATTCAAAACAATTTTTTTTGGTTGGGAAGGCATCCTATGAAGAGGGAAATTCTAAAGGGTGGTTTTAGGTTATGTTTTTGTGGGGGAGATCCTTTCTCTGATAATAACTAGTCAGAGAAACCAACTGAGCGTCCACTTTCATTCCTATGATCGTGTGATTGTTGATAGTCTCTTCCAGGTAAGGTGTTGTTTAAGAAGATCTATAAATTTATATTTGTGTAGTTTGGAAAAGAGAGAGAAGAGAAAGTTCTTCTACGATCTAATTATGTCAACCATCAATTAGGCATGATTTGCAACATATAGGTTTCCCTTAGTTTTTAATATGAGCTAAAATGTAGCATATAAGGATGAAATGCAATAACTATTACAACCCAAATCAACAATTAGATTCAATGTAGCAAATGATGAATAGGTCAAGAACATGCTCTTTCACTATAATGCAAATGCAAGAAGAAAGAAATAATTCATTTCAAAACACCAAATCAAAAATGTTGTTTAAATCATTAAAAGAAAATAATGTTACCAAGGAGAAGACTAAATGTGTATTTTTCAAAAAGAAAGAGACACACAAGATTTCCCTATATGAAGAAAATGCTATGAACCCAAGAGAGGGTCCCACCGGGTATTCCAAAGTGTTTCACCAAATTATTAATAGATTTAATGAAATAGATAGAGGGTGATAGGTCAAGGAGGAATACGTGTTTATGATGTCTATTGAAGGTTATGTGTGCATCCTGACTTCTTAATCTAATGTTGATTGTGAATACTTCCTTTTTGCTAGGAGGAACTACCTATAAAGTGCAAAAAAATACCACTAGATAGAGTTAAACACAACAGTGAGTGAAATTCCTAGTGGATGCTAGATCTGAGAAGCATGGTACGTCTTGAATAGGTTTTCAATTGAATTTAATATAACAATCTTATTTGAATTGAAATGATTTAGGTACCTCGTGCAAAATGAATAATAAGTGTAAATTAAAAAGGTGATTGAGGTAAAAATGGGTCAGGTAATGGACTTGTGTTTAGTTGTAGGTCTGGTACAGGCTTCTGGTGAGACCTAGTAAAGGTTACAAATGATTCTGGGTAGGTTGGGAGTGGGTATTATATTTTTTTCCTGAGATGGGTTATCAAAAACAAAGACTAATTCCTGTCAATGTATGACCCATGACAGTTTAGATGTGATCAATGACAGTTTGGGACAGATAATGGTAAAAGGTCAAAATAGGTCTCTAGACTCTCTATGTGTCTACATAGAGAGTTGGGAAGGCATGTGGTGAGATTATAGGTGGGGTACCAGTCTTGGGTAAGATTTTGTGAGGTTTTTTTCAGTGATAAGGTCAAATTAGTGAAAGTATGTCAGAAGATACAGTAATCGACATCAGTCTGGTGACCCATTCCAGTGAAGGGGAAACCAATGATGGTTAGGGTGACTGGTGTTGGTAGGGTTAGGATGGTGGAATTCAGATAAAATTGGTTTTGAAGGATTCTCTGTGATTACACAGAGAATGGAAGAAGGATGTTTGGGTTTATAAAAATGTTAGGAAGGCTCAGAAATGTGTAAGAGTCAAGTATGGGGAGCTAAAAGGGTTGTGGGTGGTTAGATGGGTGAATCAACATGAAGGTGGGGATGGTAGAATGCAAGGGAGAATAGGGTATAATAAATAGAGGTAAATAAACTACAATATAAGTAAACATAGAATGATGTAGATCAAAACATATGTACTTGTATTTGCAGGCCTAGTTAGTGGAAGATAACAATGGTTGATTTTTGAAATTGGTGGTCATTTCCATGGTAGTTCTTCCTAGAATTTTACCACAAATGCCAATGCCTTCAGATTATTCTTAGTGATGGCTAGGGGTGTCTGGATGCATGAGTGGGCTCTAGTTTGTGCTTGCATTTAGATCTCTCTCTCTCTCTCTCTCTCCCAAAACTCAAAATTTCTAACCTCTCCCAAAACTCGAAATTGCTGGCCCCTAGAAAAAAATTTCCGAAATGAATATATTGTAACTGATGATGGTTATTGTGACCAAAGTTGATTTTTGGTTAACCGACATTTGTTAAGGTGGGAAATCCTATTTTTATCAAAATAGTAGATCTTGGATATCTTTTGGCCAGTTCTTCCCATTGGTCCTGATCTAAAATGGTATTTAACACTTAGATAAGTGAGCATGTTGTTGGATAAAGAATATGCATCTAATTTTAGGTTAGACTAAGTCTCATTTGGTTAAGGTAAGTAGAAATTGAGTCTTAGTCAAAAGAAACATGCTAAGAATAGGTCCATGATGTGGTGTCTAGGGGATGTGGCTATGTTAGGTGGTCAAGTGAAGATGTTAATTAAATTATTTAAAGTAATTAATTCAATTATTCATGTACGCTATGGGATATGAATATGTAAGGTAAGGTTAATTTAATTAACGGGGTTATAAGGGTGGTACAACCTAATTTTTATGCATACACACATGTGGTAGAAATGGAAAAAACAATTTCATAGTTTTTCTTCCTTTCATCTAATCTTCATGCGCCACATGTATTACATGCCCTGATGGCTTTCGCATCTTCTAAGAGACATATATTTTACTACAGATCTCATCTCAGTGTGCACCTAGTCTTAATCAATTGCTATTGACATGGGGTACAATGTTAAATATTTGAATTCAAATTCTTGGCAGATTTGGTAGGTGAGAAATGGTAAAACATCTTTTTGGGAATTAATGAAAATATCTGATTGCTTCAACCACTTGATTTGAAATGATCCACCCTCCTTCCTTCTCCAACACGCCAAACAATCTTAGGGAAACATATTTGATATGTTTAAAAAAATATTTATAGGTATTAAATGCCTCTTGTTGGTGGTTACATTTCAAATTCAGGTTTTCCCTCCTTCTCCTCTTCTTCCATGAATTCATCTATAAATGTAAGAGTTGGGTTCATTATTAATGTTGGACACTTTGGATCCTTACATACTTTGCTATGGATTTCATATTTTCTCTAGTTTGAGTTACATACCACTAGATTTGGCTCTTGCATGTGGGTATCAACCTCTTTCACCATTTTAATTATGAGTATTCTCTGTCCTAACATGTTTGCATTCCTTCTTCTTACCTTTTTTTGCATTAAGTTCTCATTTTTTCATTCTACGTCCCTTGTAGCTCCGTATTTACTTGTGTTCCATAAAACTAATGTGGTAAATACGTTTTAAGCTATGCTACACATGAATATCCTTCTTTCACGCATTTCCCTTCATTTTCACTTAGAAAAGATAGTGTTCATCCCTCTTTTCTGGTGCTATCACCTTTTAGTGTAGGTTTCTTTTCATGTTATCCTTCTATCCCATTCCCTTGGCATTGTTAGTTTAATTTTCCCTTTCATCACTAGGAATAAAAATAGTAATAGAATTATATAGAGGGACTAGCATTTTCCAGAGATCCATCCCAAAAACACAAGGTCCCATAACTTGGGGATGGTTACATCGTTGTCAAAAATGATTTAGTTCTTCTAGATCTAAGAAACAGGTATAAGTTTGATGAACAACAATTTTTGGCATGTCCGGTGGGACTAGTAATGAAAGGTTAAATTTCATATTGCTAAGTTCTGGTGTGTGGACTTAGTATTTCATCCTTTGGAGGCTTATTTCAACACATCTGATGACACCCAGTATCTGAAAATCTCTATTTTAGCATCCATGGAATCCTTTCATGAGAAGAGTGCATACAAGGAGAAGTGTAGTAGCTGAATATTATTTTGAATATCTCTAGCTATCCCTAAGAATATTTCATTCTAGAAATAATGCACATGAATCTCCATCTCTAGTGCATCATTCCCATTCAACTCCTCATAGTAGACAATCAATGCACCCTGTAATGGCGCATCAACCACCCCTTCCACAAAGGAACGTTGCTAACTTCACTAGAGGAAGATCCCTGCTTCTAGATATACAACACAATATGTCAAATGGCGCACTAAAATGTATTCCATATTTTACTTGTGAAAATCAAGTCACCCCTCAGGATCATATCCAGGATGTAGCAAACACATGTTCACTATATCTGATCACATATGATGATGTATCTGATCCAAGGAAAATTTCTTCAATTGTATCGAGGATGGATACTTGAATCTATTGCCACCTGGGATAAGCTTGGAACAAATATTTACAATTAATTTGAAGATAAGTTAGATCACCTAACTCTAGTGGAGCAAGTGACAACAACAAGGATGGTAACCTATGAGTAGATGACTAATTTCAACATCAAATTTAAGAAGACTTGGGAGAAAATCCCTCGTTTGGTAAGACCTATAGCCCAACATGATTTTCTTTATTTTCTAAAGGTGTTGAACAAATATATCTCAGTCGTGATTCAATCCATGGGAGGTCAGAATTTACAAGCCACTTATAATATTATAGTAAGGGAAGAAAAATAGTCTTATTCAAGTAGGAAAGATAGCTCCTAGACTATGTATGCCCTTGTTCTTAGAGATGGCATAAGCACCCTAACCTTATTTTTCCCATATTTCTATTCCTGAGAAAAGCACACAACCTATTACATCAACATCCTACTCTTCAATTTGGAAAAAATAATATTAAGAATTGAAGACCGTGATTAGAAATTTGTCAAACAAGGCTATATCATTAAGGAAGTAACATGTACAAGCCTATAGAGGTAGTTCTAATCAGGTGCATAGCTAAATTATTCAACATTTGTGGAATCAATATGGAAACTAAAGATATGCACCCAACTGGAAGAATGAAAGATGACATGCTAACGAAAAGTTTCCCTTACAAGTTGTTCCTCTCACACCCTCTCTTCTAGCACCCAGTGCAAGTCAAGCACTTGTTCCAGTTCAAAAAAATTTGGTGCAAGAGTCAGAGAGGTTCTTCCTTTGCAACATGCCTCACAATAAATATCATTGTACCAATGTTGCGCGTGCATAGGCCTACATGATTTAAAATGCTTCTAGCTGTGAAACTTCAATGAGTCCACATGAAATAGAGAACCAAGAAAGGCCAGCAGTTCATCTTGATTTTAATCTGATTTTCTTTAGCATTGAGAAATTTTGGGCAATCAAAAGAGCTACATATGATACAAGAAGATGTGCCCAAGTTGTAGATAATACAAGATACAATAAAATAATGCTAGAGATAGTTGTGTCATTCACTTTCCTGACAACACAAGTCAACCTTTAGAAGTAGAAGGATACAACCACAACATCCAATGGTAAAAGTGCTCAAGTCCCTACAAAAAATTTCCCACACAAAGCTTCTCCAAAAGTGGAGCATGCCCCTCCTTTGGTAGGTCAAGCCTCAAATTTGTCCAAAGCCTCTATTTCTATGCCTAAACAGGTAAGAAAGGATGTTGTTGTCCCTAAAATACACAAGTTAGTGGGCCTTCCATTTAGAACCATGGACCAAATGAAGAAAACTAATATAAATGTCACAATGAGGGATTCTCTAACCATTCCATCTCAATAGGATCTTCTTCATGAGGCCTTGTCCCAAATTTTACGCGTTGATCTAGCTAATCAAAAACCATCACAAACCATGCATTTATATCAATATTTTTCAGACAGAGGAGAAACAAGTAATTAATAGTGTTAAAAACACACCCTTATATAGTCCTTGATCATAGGAAAACACCTAGTCCAAAATTGCATAGTAAAATCTGGAGCTAGTACTTCTGTCATGCCTAAGAAGATTGTTGATGTCTTAGGTCTTAAGTATAGGCCCCTGACAAAAGGAGTCTTGCAACTCGATGGTTCAACTGTCACCACCCTAGGAATAATCAAATATCTTGAGTTAACCCTTCATGCCTTCTCAAGCCTCATCATAACTCAAGACGTGTCTATTATTGACCTACCTCCTTTGTTTTCCCTATGTCTATCAAGATAATTTACTACAAACAGGTGGTTACTTGTCTTTTGATTGGTCTTATATGTTACTCAAGATAAGGTATGGTACCTGGTTTACTATACATTTTGAACCAATATTTTCTTATCATGTAGAGTAATATGTCCCATCTCTTCTCTAAGCCAACTATTTAATCGAAGAGGAACAAGATGCAGTTCTTGAAGAGAAACCTCTTCCACCTTCTATTCTTGATATAATACTTGATGAATAAGTAGAGAGGCACCATAAATTTACCCATATGTTAAATAAATAGAAGGATATGAAACTGGGATTGGTACTTACTGCATTCTTGAAGAAGAATTCATGTTGTCACATGTTCTCAAGAAAGACCAAGTTGAACTTGGCCTATGGAAGTTATAATTTGATGGATCCAGGAGCAGAAACAGTGTGAGAGTAAGAGTTATTTGCATTTCTCATAAAGATTAGAAAATTTTCTTCACTCACAAGTTGAAGTTTACATGTTCTAACAATGTGGTAGAGTATGAGGCACTGGTGCATGGTTTTCTTATTGTTTAAAAGAAGAATATTAAGGAACTGTAGATATTTGGAGATACAGAATTGGTTATTCACTAGGTTACCAAAAATTTCTAGGAAAATAATAATCTTCTCAAAGCTTATAAGCATAAATTTTGGGACTTCTTTGATATTTTTTATGATTTCAACCTAAAGGTGGTACCACGGAACATGAACAAGGAAGCTGATAAAATGGCCATGCTTGGTTTGTAGTTCTCTCCTGCTAAGAAATTTTTCAAAACACTCAACACATTAAGATGGTGATCAGACCATCCATTCTAGACAACAAAATCATATGATAAGTGTTTGATAGTGATGCACAGATCATCTACTTCATCTATAATGAAGTTGAATTCTCATCAAGCATGCAATCTGGATTGCATGACATCTATGGAGACCAAATGATATAGTTTAAGTCAAATAAGTTTCCTAAAGGGTTGGTAACCTTATAGAAAATTTTCAGCCCTAATGATGAGTTCAAGGGTGAAGAATAGTATATGTGTGCCATGCAAGAAGATTTCTCCCCATTCACTATTGCGAGTGGAAAAGAGTTGTTGCTCAGTAAGACTTGCGTGCACAATGAAAAATAGGCCTTCATCTCTCTCTGTCAAAAATATAGTGAAATATTCTCATGGGAGTATGAAGACCTCAAATTTTTTGATCCAAGTGTTCCTCAACACTAAATTTACCTTGATCCTAGTATCAAACACGTCAGATAGAAGGAATGACCATTCAATCTAAATATAGATCCCCTCATGAGAAAGGAATTATCTAAACTCATTAAGGAAAAAATTACTATTCCCATGAAGTACTATACTTGGGTCATGAATCTAGTTCTAGTGCACAAAAAGAACAATGAAATCATACTTTATTTTGATTTCATAAATTTGAACAACGCATCTTTAAATGATCATTATCCTTTTTCCTTCAATGGAGAAAATTTTGTAGACTATGGATGACACAAAAATATTCTCAATGTTAGATGGGTATTCAGGTTTCAATCAGATCTTGGTCAAGGAAGAGGATCAATTCAAAACAATGTTTACAACCAAGTGGGGAACATATGCATATCTTAAGATGCCCTTTGGTATGTCAAATTTAGGCACTACATTTTAGCATGCCATGGAAATTTCCTTCAAATTTGATATCAATGAGTTTATCTTGGTTTACCTTGATGACATAACTATCTTCTTAAAGTTGAGTGAGGATCATATGGAGCACCTAGAGAAAGTATTTTAAAGATACAAAAAAATTGGGGCATCCCTTTACCCCAAGAAGTGTAATTTTGCAGTGGCACCAAGAAAGTTTTTGGTCCATGTGGTTTCGTAAGACGACATCAAAATTGATATTGAGTACATTTTAGCCATCCTATATTTTTCCCTGTCAGTGTAAAAAAAGGCTTTACAATCCTTCCCTGGTAAGATAAATTTCATTAGGTGATTTATTCCTAACTTTACAGGACTGGTTCAGCCGATAAACTTGATGCTCAAAAAGGACGTAGCCTTTAGATGGAAAACAAAAGGAAAAGAAAGATTCAACAAGATCAAGCAAGAAATCACTTGCACATTAACACTCATCAACCCGGATTATTCAAATGATTTTATCCTTTATGTCTATGTCACTGATATGAGTGTTGTTTTTATCCTAACATAAGAAAATTAATAAGGGTTGGAACAACCAATGGCTTTCTTCAGCTAGATGCTAAAGGATTATGAATTAAAAAATAGTCACATGAAGAAGCAAGTATTTTCTATCATGCACACGCTCAATAAATTCAAAATTATGCTTGCCAAAAATCATATCAACGTGTTATTCTCGCAATATTCTATCAGATAATTCATCATGGGAGTAGAGATTAGTGAAAAGAGAGCACGATGGGTGACAAAAATCATGGAATATGATGTGACTATCAAAGCCAAAAAATTGGTAAGAGGTAGCACGCTCTGCAAGAAGATTTTTGAGGATACGTAGGATGATCCTGAGACTTCATTATTTTTGGATGAAGTTCTCGTGAGTGTATAACTTGAGAAGAATATAGATCCTGGCACATGCGACTGGATGAAGGACATGATCACACTCCTTTCTGAGGGTGAAAACAATCCAGGCTTCAATAAGTTAGAGAGAAGACATATGAGATTATAATCTATCCCTTATGTTTTGATTGATGGACTTCTCTTTAATAAAAATATTGATGGCATCCTACTAAGGTGTATCAATGGCGTGCATACTGAGAAATTTTTGGAAGAATTCCATGATGGTTTTTTTTGTGGACACTTTTCTTCCAAAACTACAACAATGAAGATCATAATGGAAGGAATATTTTAGCCTTCCCTGTTTTCAGATGCACATAAGTGGGTTGAAAAATGTAAGGAATGTGCTTTCTTTGTATGAAAGAAGAGATTGACAGTGCTTCCCCTCCTACCAATTCAAGTGGATCAACCTTTTGCACAATGGGGTCTTAACTTCACAGGCATGATCAATACGCCTTAAAGCATTGGACATAAGTGGATGTTGATAGCTATAGACTACTTCACTAGATGGACAAAAGATGTCACACTCAAAGAATAAACTAATTTAGTAATCCTTGACTTTCTCAAAGGCATAAGCACAAGGTTTGGCGTTACTCAAACCATTATCTCTGATATTGCAAAAGCCTTCCTTGGGACCAAAATCACTGATTAGGCTCTAAATTTAGGAATTTATCTAAAGACTTATTTCAACTATTACCCACAAAGTAATGGTATGGTAGAATCAACAAATAAGAACCTGATCAGAATCAGCAAATGCATAATAGACATAATATAAATATAGTGGCATACAAAGGTTTTGGACGCACTCTGGGAAGATAGAATAACAATTAAAAAAGAAATAGGAACTTTGCCTTACAATCTTATCTATGGAAAAGAGGTTACCCTTCCTTTGACATTGGAGTTGAACTCATTGGTGTTTGCCCAACAACTTTAATTTAAAGGCGCAGAATAGAGGGAAATAAAAATGGTAGAGCTAGTTAATCTTGATGAATTAAGGAACTTTGTCATGATCAGGTTAGAGCAACATCAACAAATAATAAATAAATGGTTTGACATAACGGCTAGGCCACAAGATTTTAAATTCGGGGACTTAGTCTTAAAATTCGATGTTGACAGAGCTAAACTAGGGAGCCGTTCAAAGTTTGATGCACTTTTGAGTGGCCCATACATCATCAATTCATGCAAAGAGGCTAATTCTTATGAGTTAAATCATATTGAGAGAGGCGCGTTGTAAATCACAGTAAATGGGATCTATCTCAAACCCTTCCATTAAGTTTGTTGCATCATTTTATATATATTAGAATAGTTTCAATTTCTTTAAGTATGTTGTGTGCACATTATTTGTTTTTACATAGTTATTTCTTCTCGTATGCTTCCTGTGCATGCTCTTCTTTTTCTTACAAGATGCAGACAATTTTCGGTAGTTTACAAGATTCAGAATAGAGTCAAGGAATGATCTTTCAAGTGACCCTAAGGGTAGTTATTCAAAGCTAAAAATAAAAATTTCTTGATTAGATAGAGGACTCCATGCCCAATGGATTCTCTAGGCTACTGATATCCTTCATCTAGTATGCAGATGGCCCCAAAAGTTGCCAATTTTTTTATCAAAATAACTCTCCTAGTTATTTGGGTACCTTATACACATATTCTAGGTCTGAAATCTTCATCACAAGGTTGTGCATGCTCAAGTTCACTTGGTACTTTCCCATGGTTGCAAATTCCTCATGTGCCTCCCTAATTCTCCTCATGCACCCTTTTCCACTTCCCCTTCTTCCCTTCCTTTTCTTGTTCCTCCTTATTCCATCTTCCCCTTGTGCACATTCATTCATCCTTCTTCCCATGCCTTATTCTTTCGCACACATATCTTTACACCCTCCTTTACACCTTTTTGTGCCAAGTCATCACTTGAAACACTTAATTTTTCCACATGCAACCAACCGAAGCATGCTAACAAGGCATTAAATCATTGTAACAAAACAATAAGTGACACATGGTAGAAATGACAACAACATTTGCATAGGTTTCCTTCCTTTTAGTCAATCCACTCATGCCACGTGTCTTGCATGCCTAGATGGCTATGATAACCATATTTTTTGCTACAGAGCTTTGATCAATGTTCACCTAGTCTCAATTACTATCCATTTTTGCACTATTAAGGAAAAAATAGACAACGAGGGTACACCAAACCCTAGGACCAATAAATATTTTCATAGAACTTGAGGCTTGCAGGAAATTTTGTATGCTTCAAGAGTGTTTATGGTATTTCGAGAGGTTTTGGGGTCATTTCGGGCTATTTACTCCCATTTTATGATCTTGCATGATCAATGTTAAATAGAGAAAGGGAAGTAGTCATCATAGGTATAAATTAACCAAATTTGATAAAATATGTTTAAAAGCCTTATTGTATTGCCATTTTCCTCCAGTGTTGATGAAAAGCCATAAGGGTCACATCACGGAAAAAAATCATGATTTAAGGAGCTCATGTATTTAGAACATTATCGAATTCACACCTAATGGTATACCTCGTTGATCGATCCCATAAACAAAAATCATGGTAAATTAAAGTAAACTTGGTTAACTCAAAGGTTTAAACTAAAGGAGATATGTTGAACTCATGAGTAGGATGGATCGGGTAATAGTGCAAAGTACATGACAAAGACGAGACCTCGTAGGTTGAGCTAGAGATTTAACCGAGTTGTGAAGATAGGGTACAACATAAATACCATACTTGATTGAGCTTGGAACTCAAATTGATGGGTCAAATTGAGCCAAACATTGGAAGGAGCCCAGTCAAGTCACATAAATATGAGAGAAGTTTGAGGCATTTGTAAGTAGGTTTCCATTGATGGAAAGCCAACATAAGGTTTCCACGCAAAGGGGGTCTTGAGTTTCATCTTTCCAAGAATGTGGAAACTTGGGAAAACATCACCAAGTGGGGAAAATCACTTGGAAAGAAAAGGGAAAAGCTCCACAAAAAAACATACTATGTCAAGGCCGAGTCAATGCCGAGAAATTTGTAGGTCACCGAGTTAATTTCTGGATTAATAGTACAATTTTGAATTAGAGTGAATCATGGGGGAAACAACGTAACGTAATATTGGTTTCAGAGGAGGTAATACAAAACTCGTCAATAGAAGCATGACAAAAGAATAGGAGGTGAACTGAGATGCTGGCTAAAAAGAATCTCAAGTTGTCAGAGTGGTAAAAATGTAATGAGATCTTCTTGCCAAGAATAATAATTATCAAACTCTCGAATGGAGAAAATGACTCGTCTTTAGAGAAGTGTTGCATATGAGTTTAGGTGAGTGATTAATTTGATGTATGTAAGGTGAAACTCGTAAAGAAGGGAGTAGCTTAGTTTTGAGCTCAAATACATATGCCTACAGTGATGAGTTGTTAGAACCATGGTGAGAGCTCATCTGGTTGACATTATTTAACCAAGAAGAATGACTCGCATTTACCAATAAGAAAAGCATCGCAGGTAAGAAAATTTTCCTTGAAATATCATGTCATGGGAGCTCGGATTGTGCCCAGTAATGAATGAGTGATCGTTTTTATAGGTAAAATGAGGAATTCAAGAAACCACAAGATAAATCATGAGTTCCTCATAGTTAGGTTGAGGATAAAAGTGAGGAGCAGAATGAGCTCTATGTATGACATCGAGCTTGGAATTCCTAGTGATGTCATGGCTTGATTTCATTATAAGATGGCTCAGTTATACCATGTAATTAAATGTTTAGTTTGAAGCATTCGAGTGTAATACTGCAAGCCTTGTAAACCTTAGCACAATGTTGTAGAGATAATCTAAGTTAACATTTATGAATAGCTTGACCAATGGACAAGTTGATAGAAAAAACTTCATTCGGTAGAGCTCACTCAGGAAATATTTAATGCAACATAGATCTCATGAGAAGGTTAAGGAGCTTGGCTCATTGATATTGGGTGTGCAAATGCACAGGTGGAATCTCATTATAAACGCATGGCCATGCATTAAGCTGAGATGATCACATATTTACAAGGCGGTGAAGGTATTTATGGATTTTGTGAACAAACTCATGCATGCGGTCTCAGCACTTAGATAATATACCGAGCTTGGTGTGGTTACAAGAAGAGCTTGATCAATGTAAAATATCTTGGTTTTGTTCATGAAGACTTAGACATGGTAACTCGAAAGGTGTTCGAGCCACACGGTGAAGTCAAAATAAATAATGGCTCAGTTGAAACTCACAAGTAGAAATCAAGCTTGAGAATGATGGCGAGTTGGGAAAATAGGCTCAACTCAACGTTGAGTTCATGATTTGTGAGATAGTGGCAAAGTCCTTCTTAGGGTTTTCAAACCATCGGGTGGCGAGTTTCTCACGTGATAGAGTTGAGATCATTGTAGCTCACCGAGCTAAGTACACATGTCATAGACATAGATCAAGATATCGTTCACCCGAGCTAAGCTGGGTTATGGAAAGAGAGGGCTCCAAAATAAGCTCCTCGTGGTTGCTCGAGTTATGTTGAAAAAAAGGGATATATTTATAACTCACTCACCATTAGTTGCAATGATGAGGCCATCATCACCATTCTACAAGCAAGGAGCTCACTAAATCGACCATGCTATCAAGATCAGGTATTTGGTTGAGTTCAAGTCATCTAGTGTAACACCTTGTCAAACTGTTATATTCCACTTTTGAATTGAAAGTGTTGACATGTGATTTTCAAGGCAAATGTATGTTTCTTGGATGTTGAAAAATCATGCTTTTTAAGGATAAATCATTTCTGCTCTTTGATTGTAGGGCTGGTATGCTATTGCTTACAATAACCTATTTCACTTCTTATGAGTAAGTTGTAATCTGGTTTGAATGGTTACAAACTTATCCTTCACAATTGGACTCATCCTTGGATCAATTCCATTGATCCAACATATGTTTTAAATCTTCTTATCTAAACTGAATGAAAAAATGACATTCATTGATTAAGAGACTTAATAGACTAAACTTGTGTTTGTTGCAAATTCTTTACTATCTCGAAAGATTGTGCCTACATTTTGTTTTGTGTTGTATTCAGATCTTCTTGATTGACCCTTGCAGGGTGCCTAATGGCATTAAGGGAAACATACTTTAGAATTCTTGAGAAAGAGATAAAAATGTGCCCTATATCTATAATCCTAAAGAGATTTGGGACTCAGGTAATTTACCTAACTCTTTCTACACCACTCTACGTGGGGTGACATCCTAACCTAAGTTATTAACGCTAAGTTAATATGAAAAAGGGAAATAACCTAAGGGATGCTAAGTTATTTCTAACCTAATTTTTTGGTTAATCTACATCCTAACCTAAGGTGGTAATTTATAGTTTGGGGGCTATATCCTAAGGTTATATATTTTAAACTAACCTAAGATCTAACCGAAGCATTTCTATCTATCCTAAACTAATGGGTATGAGAGGGAACTTATGGGTTGATTGGCAAGTGGGAGCTAAGCGGAAGTTCCTAAGATTTTAATGTGATGGGATTTTGATTGATTTGGCATTAAGACATGGTTGTACTGCTAGTTTGGCATGGGCTAGTGAAATTTGGAGTAACCTACGTGGAAGCATCACTAAGTTTAGAAATTCATGTGGAAGTTCAATGTGGCCTTGCCAAATTTGGATGGCGGTGGCAAGGAGAGATAGGAAGGAATATGCAATTAAATTTCAATAATTCACCTTGGTTCTTACGAGCAAACCCTCTTGGAAGGAATGTTGGAGGATTTTTTGGGGATTGTTTTACTTTTCATGCTTCACAATTTTTGCTCTGCATGGAGCTATTGGGTTTTTCGAACCTACATTTTTATCTGCACTTTGTGGCTATTTTTGAATTCTCTGATCTATTTTTGGTTTGAGGAATGTATAAGAGGAATTGTGGAAAAATATTATTGTTGTTTGATCTTGCTTGGAGAAGAAGGTGTTGTGGCAAATCAGCAGCACCCCTGGATGTTGATCAGATTTCTAGTTTGATATTTTAGACATCCAGTGTGATTGCACAACATTGAATCCTCTCCCCAAGTGTGGGACTTGTAAAATGGGAAAGGAATATCTAGATTAAAGGTTGGTTCCTCAACTCCTCTAATCATCTATTTTACTTGCACAATTGTAGAGGTTTAAACTCCTAAATCTACTCTAAATTCCAAGGAGACAAATAGAGAATGAGAAAAAAGAAAGAACTAATGCTAATAGGTGATGCACCAAAGGAGTTGTAGACACCTGATCTTGCATGAAATACACAATCCACAAGGAAACACAGCAAAAAACATGCACAGATGCTCAAAATGTCATGAAAGATCAAGAAAGTGATGTAGATATATGAAAGGATTGAGGGATTTTAATCATAGAACATATATCAACATCTCAGATCCAATACAGTACATTACAGTGATCTAGAGGCAAGAAAAGGTGCTGCATTACATGGAAAGGTAAAATTTCTTCACAAATTCTACCAAGGAGGAAGAAAAAGGAAGTTGCAGAGCTGAAAAAGTGTCTCTCTAATGCAAAATGAACTCATTCTGGCTTTTACAATGCAAACCGTGACCCCAGGAGAGAGAAACGCGGGAAAACATGTAAGGGGTTCAACTATTGACCAAAATGCCATCAAAACAACATGGGTGACCTGACAGACCCATTCCCTGACATTTTTGACCATGCTGGGAGAGAATGCGAGCCATTCTTCATTAAAATCGATGGTTGAAACGTCATTTCTGTTCATGACCACGTGCCAGAAGAATTTTTTGATTTTATCTATCCAAACTCCACCAAAATTCAAAATTAACCTCGGGATCTTGTAGATAATTTCACCAGCTTTCCATTAATATAAAGAACGCAAAAAAACAAGATCTGGATCAAAAGATATGGTGATTTGAAGTTTTAGGTCAAAACAAGACCAAATCGGGTCGGTGAGCTGAGGACACGTGGCACGTCCTGATTGGCTGCGGGCCTTCTAGGGGAAAATTTCCCACAAAAACTCCGCCGAGCCATAACTTGAAAAATACATGGAGTTAGGAGGAAAACTTTACCTTTCTGGAAAGCTGAGAAAGAGCTCTATCCAATGGTGTCATTTCTAGAAGGTTTTAAGTTCCTGAAAAGCAAAATATTATGACTGAGGCACAAGAGAGAAAAAATGAAAGGGAGTTAGCCACAAAATGAGCAGGGGGCACATTTTGGATAACATTTTTTGTGACTCAGAGAGGTCATCTACCTGTTGGATGAAGTTACCAGTTGCTTGAAGTATCCATTGGGCATGGAGTCATGAGTTGTATCCTGCAAACTGATCTGAACTTTGAAAACCTTCTCTCTGAGCCACTTGGAAACCCACTGAAATGGACTGCACAAGATCAAAACCAGCACCACAAAAACTATGTACAAAACTAAAAGTAATACATGCTCCAAAATGGAACATGTAAAGTGTGCACAAGCACTTCTTTTACTGAAAGCAAAAGTGGGCTAAACAAACCCTGCAACTAGTTGGGAGAAATAGCTTCCCTTTCTCAAAAGTTGCAACCATGCAACTGATTTGGCACTGAACATGGCTGATTGGATGAGTGGAAAATTTACAAAAAGCTGGTCTTCTACCCAAATCATCAAGGTGTAAACTGAAAACAAATCCAATACCTCTTTTATTTGCTCTGCATTTTGATTAAAGAGGTATGACAGCTGATCCTTGGTACTTTTTAGCTCACCCTCATGCTTAGAAGCAAGCAGGACTGGTTGTGACTTCTCCTTTGACTCCAATGAAGTCAAATACCTTATTGGGCAAGGTATGATCCGTTTGATATTCCCATAGCTCTAATTTTCAACTCCAAAAATGGAGTCTTCTTGTAGACCTTCTTGGGTGGGTGATGTGGAAGCAATGGTAGGAATTTTCTGCCCTTTCTCTTCCTCCAATGAAGAACATGAAAGATTAAAATCTTCCAATCTTGGTTCCAAAGAGCTGCTATAAGATGCAGGCTGCTGTAAATGAATGCTCTCCTTCATGACAGTAGGCTCAAGTATTTGGGATGTGGAAGATGAAAGAGAGAATGGTGGAAACTCAACTGGTTCTTCATCAAAACAGTCCTCCAAATCTGACAGATACACTACCTCATGGTTTTCCTGATGTAAATTCTCAACTTCCTCCATAGTTTCATCTTGATCTATAACTTGATCATCATGGTTTATTTCATCCTCCAACATTGAGTTTGAAAGATCAAACTCTTCTTCAGCACTAGAACACAAGAGGGATAAAGTAGAAAGAAGAACTGAAGGTTCTCTTGTAGCCTGCCTTGTGTTCAAATCCCTTGGATCTGCAATTTTCTCCTCCAAAACTAGAATGTGCTCCTCTTCTTTTGGATTTGGAGAAGCTTCTCCCTCTTCTACTACTTGAAGACAATCTTGTTCTTGATAGAACTCTTCCTCTAGCACGAAGTTTATTAAGTCAAACTCTTCGATCTGCTGCTCTAGAGGACAAGTTGGGACTGTAGGATCTTCTTCAGAGCTTTCTTCCTCCATGGCTGATTGTGTAACTTGAATTGAATCAACATTCTCTTCAAATAGAATGCTAACATGGACACTACTTTCTGAGCAAACTGATTGCTGATCTGCTTCTTCTTTTTGCTCTTCTCTTCCTGCAGCAAATTCAGTCCTAACCACCACTTGTTTTCCAACTCCAACCTTTTCTAAAGGCTTAACCATCAAGGGGATATTTGTCATCCCAAATTTAAGAGCCCAACTCTTCAGACTTTGAATTTCTTCATCTTTGTTTGGCTTCTCTTTTTGCTATTGTTTTCCTTGACTGGCATTCTGATTTTTATCCTCCCAACATGGATTTGGGTATGCAAGAGGAGAAGTGGATTGTAACTCAATTGATTTTGTAATTTTTTGTGGTGGTGGAGGAGGTAGGAACTCTTGTTTCTTTGGAGGAGAGGGTATTTTTGTTAGCTTTTGTGGAGGGGGTGACTGTTTGGAAGGAAAGGGGAAGGAAGAATTGAGATGTGGTGGAAGACTAGGAAATGGAGAAATGGAATTAACTCCTGGGGCAGCATTGACTGGATTTAGAATTTGAAATTCAAAATGAGATGATGTTGCTTGAGTAATGGGAAGAGAAAAACCAGATGATGGTGTAGAACTTACCCATTGACAAGGTTGTTCAACAACAAGTGTATAGGCCTCTATTTATGTTGTCCATTGTGTAAGTTGGGGCAGCATCTTCATCATAAAGTCCAACTTCTCCTGAGGGCTGAAGTGTCTTGGAAAAGGGCCTCCCCATGGACAAGGAGTCCTGCAACCAATTCTGAAAACTTTCATTTCAGTTGTTGCTCTTGATTGCACCATCTTTGCCTCCATCTTTTGGATTTTTTCCAGCAGATCTGCATTTTCTTCTTGAATTCCCTCACAACCAGCATACCCTTATGCTTGACATGCTTCATATCCAAACTGACTTTTGCACTGCTGCTCATATGGGTAGACATGCTAATTTTGAATTTGATCAAAATCCTGATTTGGAGGATTTGTAAAACATGTTGGAGGTGTGATATACTACTGTTGTAAATTTGAATTCCATGATGGAAATGAAGTCATGATTGCACAACTTCATGGAATGGAAAAGAATGAAAATGATGGAAAGAAGAATGGATGGAAATGGATGGAAAAAATGCCTGCAACTTAGAGAATGAGTTGTTTACCAGATGGAGTCGCTAGATGTGCTTTTGAAAGTTCCTCCAAAAGGATGAATCTTTAACAGGAACACACCAACCTGTCAAAGATAAAGTGCAAGACCTCTAGGGTCCCACTAGGCATGCCAAAACTATTGTGGCAAATCAGCAGCACCCCTGGATGTTGATCAAATTTCTAGTTTGATATTTTAGACATCCAGTGTGATTGCACAACATTGAATCCTCTCCCCAAGTGTGGGACTTGTAAAATGGGAAAGGAATCTTTAGATTAGAGGCTGGTTCCTCAGCTCCTCTGATCAGCTATTTTACTTGCATAATTGTAGAGGTTTAAAATCCTAAATCTACTCTAAATTCCAAGGAGACAGAGATAGAGAATACGAAAAAAGAAAGAACTAATGATAATAGGTGATGCACCAAAGGAGTTGTAGACACCTGATGCTACATGAAATACACAATCCACAAGGAAACACAGCAAAAAACATGCACAGATGCTCAAAATGTAATGAAAGATCAAGAAAGCAATGTAGATATATGAAAGGATTGAAGGATTTTAATCACAGAACATATATCAACATCTCAGATCCAATACAGTACATTACAGTGATCCAGAGGCAAGAAAAGGTGTTGCATTACATGGAAAGGTAAAATTTCTTCACAAACTCTACCAAGGAGGAAGAAAAAGGAAGTTTCAGAGCTGAAAAAGTGTCTCTCTAATGCAAAATGAACTCATTCTGGCTTTTACAATGCAAGCCGCGACCCCAGGAGAGAGAAACGTGGGAAAACATGTAAGGGGTTCAACTATTGACCAAAATGCCATCAAAACAGCATGGGTGACCTGACAGACCCATTCCTTGACATTTTTGACCATGCTGGGAGAGAATGTGAGCCATTCTTCATTAAAATCGGTGGTTGAAACGTCATTTCTGTTCATGACCACATGCTAGAAGTGTTTTTTGATTTTATCTCTCCAAAATCCACCAAAATGCAAAATTAACCCCGGAATCTTGTAGATAATTTCACCAGCTTTCTATTTATATAAAGAACACGTAAAACCAAGCTCTGGATTGAAAGATATGGCAATTTGAAGTTTTAGGTCAAAACAGGACCAAATCGGGTTGGTGAGCTGAGGACACATGGCATGTCCTGATTCGCTGCGGGCCTTCTAGGGGAAAATTTCCCACAAAAACTCTGCCAAGCCATAACTTGAAAAATACATGGAGTTAGGAGGAAAACTTTACCTTTCTGGAAATATGAGAAAGAGCTCTATCCAATGGTGTCATTTCTAGAAGGTTTTGAGTGCCTGAAAAGCAAAATATTATGACTGAGGCACAAGAGAGAAAAAATGAAAGGGAGTTAGCCACAAAATGAGTAGGGGGCACATTTTGGATAAGAGAAGGGTTGTTGGAAACTTAGTTGGAAGTTTTCTTCAAATCGGCAAAGGTAGTATCAGGCATGATAGGCTCTACCCATTAATATTTCTTGATTTCTTCTAAATGATTCATTAAAACAATTCTACTCACTGGAAATTTATATTTGCATGATGTATCTAGTTATTTACTTACATGTATTCATGAAATCTATATTGGTTTTGGAATGTGAATCCTTTGTTGTTAATGGTAGTTTTTGGTAACTTTCTCTGTACTGGCTGTTAGAGGTTTTCATGCGAATTTGTATTGAAACTATGTGACTTGTACTTAAAGGTCTATTGAACTCTATAACTTGTATTCAAAGCTTTGCTTCTAGCATTTGAGAATAATTTTTACTGAACTAGCTTGTTGCTTGTTTGGTTCCGAATCTCTATTTAGTCTTGTGTTTCGTGAGCTTGAAGTGGAGCTCCGTAGTTATTCTAAGATTATATTGAAGCTTCAAGATTTGTTATGAGTTGCTATTGGGACCTTGTGTTGGAGCTAAGTGTAGATCTAAAAATTTGGTTTAATCTTCGTATTAAAAAACTATACACATATATAGTTCTTATGAATACCGAACTTACTGTAGTAAGGTTGAGTTTTGTTCTTCACTTACATTCTGAATTGGAATTTTTATTCTCATTTAAGGATTTGAGAATACTAGTACTCATATTGGGGCATTGGTGATTTGGTTTTGAGCTTGTATTTAGGGCTTCATGTTTCTCTTAGGCTCGTATTTGATCTTGTTTTTTTCTAAACCGGTGTTGGAGCCTTGTAAAGTATGAACTTATGTTCGAAGCTCATAATTAACACTGTATAGGTATTCCATGATTACATGTTCTAGATTTATGTTGGAATTGAAGTGATTACCTATAATGTGAGTTGGGTTTGGTTGTTATTTGGTTTTGAAAACATTCATTCTCTTTAAATATTATCTGCTTGATAGGAGCTTGATAGTTTAGTTTTGGTTTGAATCCAATCTGGTAATCTCCTTGTAATCTCCTTTGTGCCACTCCTTGAGTGTGATTGGTTTTTATGCTTCTGTCCCTTTGGACTGTATAACCTTCTTGAACTTGAAAGGGAGAGAGAAATTGAAGTTTCACCTATCCTTCTCTATTCTATGCTAACCCGTGTAACACTCCATACTTTCATTACTATTTCCAAAGTTATGATAGGACAAATGGTTTTATCCTATGTAGTTGGAATCCTTGCATATCATAAATTAAATGAAAACTTGATGTGAACATGTAATCACAATATAGAGAATGAGCTAACGATGAACTCCTTAGGTGAGAACCCTACTAATCCAATGTCTATCTTATTGATGAATTGTTGTTGATAAGGTGACATTACATCTTTTTTAATATTGTATGTCATAAAACCCTTGGTGTAAATTTAATCCTAGAAAGTGATTTGCGATGTTGTTTCTTATCTCTATTTAATTCCTAACGTTATATCTTTTATAACTAAGTAATCTGAGGCTTTGATGATTTTGATCGTTTGCTTATCAACTTAATTTGAAATGTGATCAATACTTCATGTTGGTTTATAATAGGTCTTAAACCAACCACCTGATAGTCTGTCCATTTAATGAGTAATTCCATCATAATTGTATTTCAAGGGATAAGGGGCTACAGTCGTCAGTCAATGATTTAATAATTATGAATTAATGGCATCTACTCCTTTGAGTATACATGAATAATTTTGTTGATTCACGTTTACATTATATATATATATATATATATATACACACATATGAATATGTATATATACATATACATATACATATATATATATTACAAAAGGGAACTTGCTAAGTTTGAAGTAGAAAAATAACTACTTCGGGAGATTTATTAACTTAGTGTAATCCGGGAAGGACAATCTAATCTTACGATATAGTCCTTAACCTAGCATGAGAAGATAGAAGTGGTAATTATTCTAGCTATTTTAAAGGTTAAATAATATAATTATATACAAGGGTGTGTATCCTTAAGTTATGAACAAGAAGAAGATTGGATTATCATGGCTTAGAGTATTGTTTTTCCTCTTAAGTATTTTATACAATCTAATGTTTTTCAAATTGAATTAAATGGTGAGTTGGGCACCCCCCCACCACCAATAGATTTTATTGAATTATTAATTGTTTATTTGTTGATCCACCAAATGAGTTGGAGGGAAATAATATGGGTTCACTAAGTTCAAATAGCCTTGCATAACATGAAGTGTGAATTTTCTAAATTTAAAGAAAGGCTAAGAATAGTTGGTTTGTAAAAACTAGTGGCAAGCTCCATCAACCACTGCATTCATGGCGATTAAAATGCAATAAAATCACACCTTCCTCGAGAAGTGCATGGATAGAATTGGGGGAAAAGAAAGGTGGTTTTTGGTAATCGATTATTTTCATGGCTAAGAAACCCACAGAAGCTCTGAATTGCAAAAATGGAGCTATGTGTTTTCTTGTAGTTGCATGATCTTTGTAGTAGCATGATGTAAACAATAGTTAAACTAGTTTGACAGTAAGTTTATCAGACTCAATAAATAGTGAGGAAGCATTGTAAGCTGGGGGATGAAGGAATTTGTTTCCAAGTTTGAGATCTTCTGAGGAATTGTGAAAGCTTTGCAAGGAAAGATACGAAGGCCTAATAGGCATGATATTCCCTAACCGTCATAATTTCTTACTCTATTTAGTTATTTCAGAAATAGAACTTACTTGGATGGAAATTTGTGTTCTTAATTATAGGTGATGTGAAATTGATTTAATCCTCCATCTGTTGAATTTGTTTGATCTTTGAGAATTTTGAATGTTGTCGGAAATGAAGTAAAGTTTGTCAGTTTCAATGTGATTTATTATTGTGATGAAAAATTGTATTTCTTGGGATTAATGAGAAGTTACAGTTATATTCGTCATTGGGTTTTGGCACGATTCTTCTAGTATGTTTTGATTTCTTATTTCAATTTTGTGATTCAATAATGAATTAAACTATAGAAGACCTTCTCTTAATGGTTACCAATTTCTTCTCGATTATATAAGATTAACAAGATAATGTGAAATACTAGAAGTTGAGGTTTGGGAGAATTTGCAGCATATGACTCTCCATGTTCTAGTAATCATCTGTTTTATGTAAGTGGGCTTGATTTATTTTTATGAAATAAATTCTTGAGGAATTGTGTTAGTCTTGCTAGAAGTACCGTCTTTTCCTTAGACGAACGGTTCTTTTTGAGGTAAGTAATTGTGTTAAGGATTTATTAAATACTAAGATGCTTCATCTTAAAAGCAAAATCTACCTCACTGTGAACTTTGATATTTCGTTAGCCCTCTTATAACAGGGAAAAATTAGCTGTGCTTCTGTTACAAATCTTGTATGATTTTAATGGATTTAATTTAATAACTATTAACACCTAATTTTCTTAAAGCTTGGTTGTTCTATTAATAACACCATGCTGAGCTCGAGGGTAGATTCGATTTTGATGAAGAACTTTCTCTCCCTTGAAAGAATTCTTGTACAATGTTGTCCATTAGGAAACAATCCTAAAAAGTGAGTTTTTCTCCTAGAAGCTTATGCATTAGATCTTGATGTTGAAAAAATGTTGAATAGTTCCTTGTGTTCGGTACATTTTATCTTAACGTATGAGCTACTTATTTAAGTTGTGTTCAATTTCTTAAATCCTTACATGTTTGAATGTGCTTGCTGAGTTTATTGATAACCTTCTTCTTGGTTATTTTTCACTAGTAATGACCTACCATTAGCAATTGCTAGAAGGTTTGGGAAATAATTTGGAACAGTTTCATGAGTCTAGCTAATTTCTTGATGAGCTGTTCAGTTTTACCTTAAGCTGGTTTTATGCCTCTTATGTTTGGACTTGAGTCATCATGCATGATAGGGTATTAAAGTTGATCAAAATAGAAACTTTCTTGACTCCTGGAGTGTTAAAAATTTGGAGTTATTACTCCTTCATTGAAATTGATGTAGAGCAAAGCTTGATTGATTTGACAAGCATACTTTGATAATTAATTGAAAAACAAGATTTGTGGAATTTCAGTTGAAATCCACTTAAGGTCATAATAAATTAGGAATCATACTCCTCTTAAGGATATGAGAGGATGCTATCTAACTAAGATCTTAGGAACTTCTAGATCATTGATGGGCGTAATTTTATGTAAATGATTGAGTGATATTTCAGTTTGCTGGAAAAACTTGACTCCTTAAATATTATCTAGCTATATTTTGTTCTCCCTTGAGGATTAAAAAATTCTCTTGACATTTAATAGTTCTTCATTGATTCCTTTGGGGTTGTGTCATGAATTATTTGGTGTGCTCTAACCTTTTTCAGTTAAACGGGTTAATAGATCTTTTTATAGTTCTAATAGAGTATTTGACCTAGTGTGGAGTAATGAAACATTTCATTTGAATTTTGTTTTGTAAAAATTCATGCTATATGAATGCCAATTGGGCTGATTGGTTAATTATAGTGGTGTTCATGGCCCCATCTCATTTTAAAAGAACATGAAAAGCTAATTGTGTTTATCAAATAATGATATGTTGATACCAATGATAAGGTTTGGAATTAAGTTCTTTACCTAAACTTAGAAGGTTAGATTAAAATTGGTATGAACTAACCTTGTTTAGGAGAATGGGATACAAGGTCATTTTAATATTTTGTAATGGAGTCTTGACCCATCTTGAAATGAAAATTTGTACTAACCTACTTTTGTCACAAAAAAAATCGTATGATAAGAAATGTTCAGTGAGTTGTTTAAGTTAAGTAATAATCATATTATCTAGCCTACACTGGGTAACTGCTACCTTAGGGGTTTTTAAAAATTCTCTAAGTGTCATTTGATACTGGTTGGCTGATAACAATGCCAAAAAATGGAATTATACCCCTCTTCCTAATTTTGTAATGTTCAATCATGCTTAAGATGAGGTATGTATTGACTATGTAAGTTATTACTCGAATTTTACCTGTTTGTTGAATGGAAGGATGCCAATAATTCTCTCTCTCATCCTTGAAGTTACTTGCTCTAATATCGTAATTTTACCTAAATACGCTTGATGTATTGGTATTATTGCACGAACCTTAGTAGACCTTATGGGTGTATGAAATCCTTGTTGAAATTGTTAAGAATTTTTGAGAGATTTCTTGATTATGATTCTTGTTATATTTTTGGTTAATTAATTAATGAGTAAAAGGATTCCAAGCATGCAAGTATGGGATTGCATGAGTGGAATCTTAATACTCTTATGATTAGCCTTTTGATTACTTATGAATACCAGATACTTTATAATTCAGATGGTTGTTCTGAGTGACTAAAATAGCAGTAATGAAATGTAGGTTTGAAACTAATTTCTTTCTTAGCTCATGAAATTGCTTGCTGTTGACATGTTATAAAAACAATTGTTATCTTCTTATGTTTGGACTTGAGTCATCATGCATTATAGGGTGTTAAATTTGATCAAAATAGATACCTTTTTGACTCCTGAAGTGTTAAAAATTTGGAGTTATTACTCATTTGTTGTAATCGATGCAAAGAAAAGCTCGATTGATTTGATGACCATACGTTGATAATTAATTGAAAAAAAGGATTTAGGAATCATACTCCTCTTAAGGATATGACAGGATGCTATCTAACTAAGATCTTAGGAACTACCAGATCCTTGATGGGACTAATTTCATGTAAATGATTGAGTGATATTTCAGTTTGTCGAAAAAACTTGACTCCCTAAATCTTATGTAGCTGTATTTTGTTCTCCCTTGAGGATTACAAAATTCTCTTGATATTTAATAGTTCTTCATTGACTCCTTTGGGGTTGTGTCTTGAATTATTTTTTGTGCTCTAACCTTTCTCAATGAAACGGGTTGGTATAACTTTTTATAGTTCTAATAGAGTCTTTGACCCAGTGAGGACTAATGAAACCTTTCATTTGAATTTTGTTTTGTGAAAATTCATGCTATATGAATGCCAATTGGGCTGACTAGTTAATTACAGTCGTGTTCATGGCCCCACTCATTTTAAAAGAACATGAAAAGATAATTGTGTTTATCAGATAATGATATGTTGATACAAGTGATAAGGTTTGGAATTAAGTTCTTTACCTAAAATTAGAAGGTTAGATTAAAATTGGTATGAACTAACCTTGTTTAGGAGAATGGGATATAAGGTCATTTTAATATTTTGAAATGGAGTCTTGACCCATCTTGGAATGACAATTTTTACTAACCTACTTTTGTCATGAACAAATTCGTAGGATAAGGAATGTCCAGTGAGCTAATTAAGTTAAGTAATAATCATATTATCTAGCCTACACTGGGTAACTACTACCTTAGGGGTTTTTTAAAATGCTTTAAGTGTCATTTGATACTGGTTGGCTGATAAAAATGCCAAAAAAAAGTAATTATACCCCTCTTTCTAGTTTTTTAATGTTTAATCATGCTTAAGCTGAGGTATGTATTGACTATGTAACCTATTACTCAAATTTTACATGTTTGCTGAATGATAGGATGCCGATAATGGTCTCTCTCATCCTTTAAGTTATTCACTCTAATATCATAATTTTAACTAAATATGCTTGATGTATTGGTATTATTGCATCGACCTTAGTAGACCTTATGGGTGTATGAAATCCTTATTGGAACTGTTAAGAATTTTTGAGAGATTACTTGATTATGATTCTTGTTATGTTTATGGTTACTTAATTAATGAGTAAAATGATTCCAAGCATGCAAGTATGGGATTGAATGAGTGGAATCTGTTTACACTTATGATTAGCCTTTTGATTACTTATGAATACCAGATACATTATAATTTAGATGGTTGTTTTGAGCGATTGAAATAGCAGTAATGAAACATAGGTTTGAAACTGATTTCTTTCTTGGCTCATGATAGTTCTTGTTGTTGACATGTTATAAAAATAATTGTTATCTTCTTAAGTTTGGAGACATCGATTCATAAAAATAATATGAGTTATTTTTATGAAATACTTAAATAAAGTATGTTGTTATGATGAGTTGAGGCTTATCATGCTCAGTTCTAGTGAATTGACTTGTGCTAATCATTTTACAGATAAATGACATGAAGAAAGAGTGAAGTATTGAGTTTTATATATTATTTTGATCAAGGAAATTTAAAGATATGATTGATTGGAATGTTCTTATAGGAAGTACTTCTCCTTAGAATCGAGAAAGGCCTTGTTATTTCATGTTTCTGTATTATTCATTAAAATGAAAGACTTTGATCATGCTTATAGACATGAATTGTACTTATCTCTTAAATGAAATTTAAGAAAGATTTTTTGTTGCTATATATTGTCATATAAGTGATCGATTGTCAAATGGAGAGTTGAGAACCGAGAATTTATTAATATAGGTTATTGGTTTCTTTGTCACTATTGTATTAAGTGTTAGTCTTAAATACACAAGTAACTAATAGCACACCACCTAGGTGTGAATGTTAAGGAACATATAAGGAACTATGAGTGGACTGTTTTCTAAGAATATCATAATCTAATGAACCATACATTAAACACATATGGAATTAGTTAAAGTGGCTAATGGATAATTGCCTCGTTATAAAATGCAATTAATCAACCTACTTGTAAAGTAGTATTACGTTCTGCTAAGGCTTCGGATAGGGTGTAATAAATTCATTGAGATATCTAGAAATATGATTGTCTAATCTTAATGGCAGCTACTAAGTAAGTAATGGGATTATCATGAACTATGGTAAGGTTATGATAATTAAGTACAACTGTGCTATGAAAGTTCTTTAAATTTAGGTTGTACTAACTCATAACAAAGATATGTGAATGTAATATTGTTTTCTTAAGGAAATCAACATTAATTCCTATACATGGATGAAAAACATAAGCAATAAGAGGAAGGGCTATGATAGCCTAATATGATAACAAAATGAGTAGGATCCCACTATTTTGGAATTGAATAATTGTTAAAAATTGTGTTATGAAATATTTTGATTAAGAAGATGAAATGTGTTTATTTAGGGGTTGTCACTTGATGCATAATTATGAACACATATGCATTCTGGACACCTCAGATATATCTTACTTGTTGGAGATAGTAAAATAAATGAATATTATTTACTGAGCTGTAATTAGGTAGAGGAATGTGCTTATAATGAAAGGACAGTTGACATTAATAGCCTATGGCACCTGATTCTAGGAAGTAATCATACCTAATTACCGAGCTTTATAAAATTACATATCCCTGGAATATGAAATAAATAACTTGAGCCTAAATGATAAAGATGGGATAGTTTCAACTCTGAAACAATGATCATAGACCTTGATAGTATCCTTTTTATATATGGTTAACTTGGTTATGAGATAATGAAAGGTAATTAATGTTATAGAGATTGGGGAGGGTCCTAAGATCAACTTAATCCTGACCTTAGGTATGACCCATTCATGGTGAAAGTGTCGTAAAATCTAGCTATTCATTAATGATAATAATTACTTTTAAAAAAGTGAACACTATACACCAATGCAGGATTATAGCTGGGAGAACTCGTTGCATATGCTACACAGTAGTATCCCTATGATGACGATTATCACCATTTGGATACTATGGTATAGCATCTGTAATGAGTTGTCTCATCAAGAGACTGGATAGTAGTATGGTGTTGCCCTAAGTACAAACCTTGATAGGGTTACAAGACAAATTGGACCTCCTGGGTACGCACCCTTATATCAACCTATGATGGCTACAGGAAGAGATGTGGGTGAGTAACAAGGTGAATTGTTATAAGAATACTTTATTTCCATAGGCATAATAGGATGACATAGAGGTACCTCCTCATCTGGGTTAAACTAGTTTGTACCTTATTCTAGGCTTATAGCTGTTTACAGCATCAAAGTTGTGAATCCATATAATTGAATAAGTGATTAAGGTGAAATGAAAATTTCCATATGATAATTTTGTCATCATGGAATAGAGCATGGTATACATGACTCAGAAACTTTGCACAAAGTGGTGTAAGCTACTGATTACATGGTCGACCTTTCCCTTTAATCTAAGTTATCAAATGCATGTGGACTCCATAGGTGGAACCTAGGTAGACACTTAAGAGCCTTCAGTTATATATCATCCCTTGAAAAAGGAGAACCAAAGGACACAGTTCGTGTATGGGCTTGTATAAGGCTTCGAGGGAGAATGAGTAGGTTCAGTATTCTCTCATACAGCTACACATGGTTCATGAAAGTTATCAGAAATGGATTTCTTTAAAGTTTATGTAGATTTAAATATATGGGTATTTAAATTAGCTACATAAATTATATATATAATCTAGAGACAAAGTGACAAAGAGGATGTTACATTTTGGTATCAGAGCTAAAGGTTGTAACTCTTGGACTTATTGTGTCCTTACGCTAATTAAAACTTTTATTTTATTTTCAGAATAAAATGGAAATGGAAAGGATGCACCAAGAAGAAAGAACCAGGTTAGATTTTTCTATGGTTTCCATGGTGCAAAAGTTAGAAAAAATTATGGCAATCCTTCAATATACCCAAAATCAGATAGATGCCTTGTAGCAACTGGTGATGGGTGAAAGTGATAAGTTAGACAAAGGACAACTTAGGATTGTTTCTAATAAACAACAGAAGAGTTATTTAAATGATGAAGTGATCATTGATGGAAAGTTTTGGACTTACCAATCCAAAGGTAGACTAAACCTAAAATTAGGGGAAGCATTGGATAAACTTGGATCTTCGTCTGACATGACAAAATTTGGAAAGGCCAGTGGGCTAAAACCAAATCTGCTAGACATTCCCTCTCATAAAAATGAAAAGGGTCATAAGAATGATAATTCTTCTTCATATCGAAATTCTACAAAAATTTGGTGGAAAAATCATAGTAATAAAATGTGTTCTGCCATAAATAAATTTTCCCAAAAACTTGCAGTGATAACCCGCAGGAAAAAACATAATACTGTTGCAAATAAAAAAGTTAAAGGCAGTAAATCAGAACCTGCTAGTGGATATTTCAAGTCTGAAAATGGGAATTATGACAACCAATGTCCTTTAAAGAACAGGAACAAGCATCGGATGATGAAGCATGCTGCAAGAGTAGACAACATGGGAGAATAATATGTATCCCTAGCAGGGGACGGAGAAAATTGTGAAGAGGTCCATGAGATTAGTATTATTTAATACTAAAAGAAAGAAAATATGGATTGGTTGTATCCGATGAAAAGATTTCCAACAATTGTGAATCCTAACTCTTTCTGGCATATGGAATAAAAATGCTCAATTCTAGCTTATGTTTGGTTAGGTAGCATTGATTTGAGTGATTGATCTTTATTCTGTCAAAATAATTGATAATTAATATTTCAATTCCAAGAAACTAAAAGTATTATTATCTTTTTTTTTACTCTTAATAGTGGATGTTATGTGTATATTATTTTTGTATATGTTACTTATAGGTTGTATTACTCAAGTACCCAAAGTTTTGGGGTTTCACTATGTTAAAAGAAGGATCTTAGGTTTGGTGATGGCTCGTTCTGGGTCGACTAATCTAAAAGTATAGATCATATGAAGTTATATTTAGCTTCTGATAATATCTTGTATCTCGTAAGACTAGATGTCAATTATATTACCTATCACGACATGAATTCCTTCTGTTCACTTATCATAACGTGATATAGCTATGTGGAAATTCTTGTTAGGAATTGCAGTGAACTTTCGTGGGTTGTCATGGTTGATCCTGATATTTTTAGTTAAAATCAAATAAGGGAATTCTTACTTCACTAATATGAACCCTGTTAGAGAAATGTGCAAGTTCGGGATCTAGGGATGTATTGTGAAATCCCTCTCCTATGACAGTTTCTATGTAACTCTGCATGGTGTCTTTGAGCCCTTAGAGTTTCAGGCTTAACTCATATGCTTTATAATATGTTGGGAGAAAGATACAATGAATTGTAAGTCAGAGGACTGTTATAACTTCCAAGAGAATTTCATAATTCATTTTCATACTTCTAAGTATTAAGGTAATAGATTTTACAAACAATACATTACTTATTTGAAATCCTCATGCAAACCAAGAGGGAGTGTGCATGACCTTGGTAATATTAGGATCAATACCGATTCTATGAATCCATCAAGGAGGTAAAACAACAGAATAAAAATGTTGTGGATGTCAAAGTATACATCTAATAAGGTAACTTTGTTACTTAACACTTTGAGAGGTTTTTGGTAAACTAGTTTTCTCAAACATCTATAAACATGTAAACCTCTTGTTTGAGGAAAAGATAGTGTGTTGTCAGTACTTAGTTATGAGTTAATATTTATTAAAAGGGAAAATTAAATAAACAAATATGGTAGACCCATAAGCTTGAATAACCACGTTGACAACATTCTTTGAATGGACCAGGTATAGGAGATAAAAAGTGTAAGATATGTTGAGGTATTTGATAACTGAAATAGGAAATATTCTAGTTCAACTGAATGAATGAATGACGGTACTTTATCTTTAGACCCAATGATTGAAGTGTTTTGGAACCTCAATTCAAAGGTCTTTAACAAAGCTAAGGAAAGTGGTCTATCGAAATGAACTACCACAGATCCACACACTAAAACCCCAGTAGAAAGGAATAGTTCTCCCTTAAAAGGTACCAAGTGAGCTTGTTTTTACTATATCCTCTGTATATCAAATATAAATATGGTACAAAAATTATTTACTTTAGTGAAGTAATCATGAAATGATTCAGATTGCTTGACTAATTATAGTCTGATAAGCGGATACAACTACTAAATATAGAGTTTTGAATCTGGAAACCATAAAATTTTGGGGAAATAGTAACTGTTTTACAGAAATTATTCTGACATCCTGTGTGGAATTATTTGATTTCATTTGACAAGGACCACATCATCGGTAAGATGATGCTTTTAAGAAGGGAGGTATGCAATGAACCATACTTTCATTACTACTATCAAAGTTATGATAGGATAAATGGTTTTATCCTGTGTAGTTGGCATCCTTGCATATCATAAATTAAATGAAAACTTGATGTGAACATGTAATCACAATATCAAGAATGAGCTAAGGATGAACTCCTTAGATGAGAACCCTACTAATCCAATGTCTATCTTATTGATGAATTACTTTCGATAAGGTGACATTACGTCTTTTGTAATATTGTATGTCATAAAACCCTTGGTGTAAATTTAAGCCTAGAAAGTGATTTGTGATGTTGTTTCTTATCTCTATTTAATTGCTAACGTTATAGATTTTATAACTAAGTAATCTGAGGATTTGATGATTTTGATAGTTTGATTATCAACTTAATTTGAAATATGATCAAGACTTCCTGTTGGTTTATAATAGGTCTCAAACCAACCATCTAATGGTTTGTCCATTTAATGAATAATGCCATCATAATCGTATTTCCAAGGATAAGGGGGCTATGGTCATCAGTCAAGGATTTAATAATTATGAATTAATGGCATCTACTCCTTCAATTACACATGAATAATTTTATTGATTAACGTTTCCATTATATATATATATATATATATATACATATGAATATGTATATATACATATACATATATATAGATTACAAAAGGGAACTTGCTAAGTTTGAAGTAGAAAAGTAACTACTTCAGGAGATTTATTAACTTAGTGTAATCCGGGAAGGGTAATCTAATCTTACGATATAGTCCTTAACCTAGCATGAGAACCTATTGTATGAGAAGCTAGAAGTGGTAATTATTCTAGCTATTTGAAAGGTTAAATAATATAAATATATACAAGGGTGTGTATCCTTAAGTTATGAACAAGAAGAATATTCGATTATCATGGCATAGAGTATTTTTTGGCCTCTTAAGTATTTTATACAATCTAATGTTTTTCAAATTGAATTAAATGGTGAGTTGGGCACCCCCCCACCACCAATAGATTAACCTGAATTATTAATTGTTTATTTGTTGATCCACCAACCGAGTTTGAGGGAAATAATATGGGTTCACTAAGTTCAAATAGCCTTGCATGGCATGAAGTGTGACTTTGCTAAATTTAAAGAAAGGCTAAGAACATTTGATTTGTAAAAATTGGCAGCAAGCTCCACCAACCACTGCATTGATGGCAATTAACATGTAATAAAATAACACCTTCATTGGGAAGTGCATGGACATAATTGGGGGAAAAGAAAGGTTCTTTTTGGTAATCGATTATTTTCATGGCTAAGAAACCCATAGAAGCTCTGCATTGCAAAAATGGAGCTATGTGGTTTCTTGTAGTTGCATGATGTAACAAAAGTTAAACTAGTCTGACAATAAGTTTACCAAACTCAATAAATAGTGAGGAAGCATTGTAAGCTGGGGGATGAAGGAATTCACTTCCAAGTTTGATATCTTCTAAGGAATCATAAAATCTTTGCAAGGAAAGAGAGGAAGGCGTAACAGGCATGATATCCCCTAACCGTCATAATTTCTTACTCTATTTAGTTATTTCAGAAATAGAACTTACTTGGATGAAAATTTGTGTTCTTAATCCTAGGTGATGTGAAATTGATTTAATCCTCCTTCTGTTGAATTTGTTTGATCTTTGAGTGTGTTCAATGCTATCGGTAATGAAGTAAAGTTTTTCATTTTCAATGTGATTTATTATTGTGATGAAACAACGTATTTCTTGGGATTAATGAGAAGTTGCATCTGTATTCATCATTGGGTTTTGGTGTGATTCTTCTAGCATGTTTTGATTTCTTATTTCAATGCTATGATTCAATAAGGAATTAAACTATAGAAGACCTTCTCTTAATGGTTACCCATTTCTTCTCGATTATTTAAGATTAACAAGATAATGTGAAATACTAGAAGTCAAGGTTTGGGAGAATTTGCATCATATGACTCTCCTTGTTCTGGTAATCATTTGTTTTATGTAACTGGGCTTGATTATTTTTAAGAAATAAATTCTTGAGAATCGTGTTAGTCTTACTAGAAGTACCACCTTTGCCTTAGATGAATGGTTCTTTTTGGGGTAAGTAATTGTGTTGAGGATTTATTAAATGCTAAGATGGTTCATCTTAAAAGCAAAATCTACCTCACTGTGAACTCTGATATTTTGTTAGCCCTCTTGCAATAGGGAAAAATTAGTTGTGCTCCTGTTACAAATCTTGTATGATTTTCATGGAGTTAATTTATTAACTATCAACACCTAATTTTCTTAAATCTTGGTTGTTCTTTTAATAACACCATGATGAACTCGAGGGTAGAGTCTATTTCGACTAAGAAATTTCTCTCCCTTGAAAGAATTCTTGTATGTTTTTGTTCATTAGGAAACAATCCTAAAAATTGATTTGTTCTCCTAGAAGCTTATGCATTAGATATTGCAGTTGAAAAAATGTTAAATAGTTCCTTGTTTGGGGTATGTTTTATCTTAACGTATGAGCTAGTTATTTCAGTTGTGTTTGATTTCTTAAATCCTTACATGTTAGAATGTGCTTGCTGAGTTTATTGATAACCTTCTTCTTGGATCCAAAAATAAGTAGTAATGGTTGTTGGTTATTTGTCACTTGTAATGACCTACCATTAGCAATTGCTAGAAGGTTTGGGAAACAATTTGGAACAATTTCATAAGTCTAGCTGATTTCTTGATGAGTTGTTCAGTTTTACCTTAAGCTAGTTTTATGTCTCTTATGTTTGGACTTGAGTCATCATGCATAATAGGGTATTAAAGTTGATCAAAATAGAAACCTTCTTGACTCCTGGAGTGTTAAAATTTTGGAGTTATTACTCCTTCATTGTAATTGATGTAGAGCAAAGCTCGATTGATTTGACGACCATACTTTGATGATAAATGAAAAACAAGATTTGTGGAGTTTCAATAGAAATCCAATTAAGGTCATAATATATTACGAATCATACTCCTCTTAATGATATGACATGATGCTATCTAACTAATATCTTAGGAACTGCTACATCCTTGATGGGCATAATTTCATGTAAATGATTGAGTGATATTTCGGTTTGCTAGAAAAACTTGACTCCTTAAATCGTATCTAGCTGTATTTTGTTCTCCCTTGAGGATTACAAAATTCTCTTGACATTTAATAGTTCTTCATTGATTCCTTTGGGGTTGTGTCATGAATTATTTGGTGTGCTCTAACCTTGCTCAGTGAAACAGGTTGGTAGATTTTTTTATAGTTCTAATACAGTATTTGACCCAGTGTGGAGTAATGAAACCTTTCATTTGAATTTTGTTTTGTAAAAATTCATGCTATATGAATGCCAATTGGGCTGATTGGTTAATTACATTCATGTTTATCATGATCCCATCTCATTTTAAAACAACATGAAATGCTATATGTGTTTATCAGATAATGATATGTTGATACCAATGATAAGGTTTGGAATTAAGTTCTTTACCTAAACTTATAATGTTAGATTAAAATATATATGAACTAACCTTGTTTAGGAGAATGGGATATAAGGTCATTTTAATATTTTGTAATGGAGTCTTGACCCATCTTGGAATGACAATTTGTACTAACCTACTTTTGCCACAAACAAATTTGTATGATAAGAAATGTCCAGTGAGTTGATTAAGTTAAGTAATAATCATATTATCTAGTGTACACCGGGTAAATGCTACCTTAGGGGTTTTTTAAAATGCTCTAAGTGTCGTTTGATACCGGTTGGCTGATAAAAATGCCAAAAAATGGAATTATACCCCTCTTCCTAATTTTGTAATGTTCAATCATGCTTAAGATGAGGTATGTATTGACTATGTAACCTATTACTCAAATTGTACCTATTTGTTGAATGGCAGGATGCCAATAATTCTCTCTCTCATCCTTGAAGTTAATTGTTCTAATATCATAATTTTACCTAAATAGACTTGATGTATTGGTATTATTGCATGAACCTTAGTAGACCTTATGGGTGTATGAAATTCTTGTTGGAACTGTTAAGAATTTTTTAGAGATTTCTTGATTATGATTTTTGTTATATTTATGGTTACTTAATTAACGAGTAAAAGGATTCCAAGCATGCAAGTATGGGATTGCATGAGTGGAATCTTAATACTCTTATGATTAGCCTTTTTATTACTTATGAATACTAGATACTTTATAATTTAGATGGTTGTTCTGAGTGACTGAAATAACAGTAATGAAATGTAGGTTTGAAACTGATTTCTTTCTTAGCTCATGAAAGTGCTTGCTATTGACATGTTATAAAAATAATTGTTATCTTCTTAAGTTCTGCAACATTGATTCATAAAAATAATATGAGTTATTTTTATGAAATACTTAAGTAAAGTATGTTTTTATGACAAGTTGAGGCTTATCATGCTTAGTTCTTGTGAACTGACTTGTGGTAATCATTTTGCAGATAAATGCCATGGAGAAAGGGTGAAGTATTTTTTTTTATATATTATTCTGATAAAGGAAAGTTAAAGATATGACTGACTAGAATGTTCTTATAGGAAGTACTTCTCCTTAGAATCAGGAAATGCCTTGTTACTTCATGTATCTATGTTATTCATTAAAATAATAGACTTTGATCATGCTTATAGACATGAATTGTACTTATCTCTTGAACGAAATTTAAGAAAGATTTTATGTTGCTATATATTGTCATATAAGTGATCGATTGGAAAATGACGAGTTGAGAACCGAAAATTTATTAAGATAGTTTATTGGTTTATTTGTCACTATTATATTAAGTGTTAGTCTTAAATACACAAGTAACTACTAGCACACCACCTAGGTGTGAATGTTAAGGAAAATATAAGGAGCTATGAGTGGACTGTTTTCTAAGAATATCATAATCTGATGAACCATACATTAAACATATATGGAATTAGTTAAAGTGGCTAATGGATAACTGCCTCATTAAAAAATGCAATTAATCAACCTACTTGTAAAGTAGTATTATGTTCTCCTAAGGCTTCAGATAGGGTGTACTTAATTCCTTGAGATATCTAGAAATATGACTGTCTAATCTTAATGAGAGATGCTAAGTAAGTAATGGGATTATCATCAACTATGGTAAGGTTGTGATAATCAAGTACAATTGTGCTATGGCATTTTTGTAAATTCAGGTTGTACTAACTCATAACAAAGATATGTGAATGTAATATTGTTTTCTTAAGGAAATCAACATTAAATCCTATACATGGATGACACACATAAGTAATAAGACGAAGGGCTATGGTAGCCTAATATGAAAATATAATGAGTAGGATCCCACTATTTTGGAATTGAATAATTGTGAAAAACTATGTTATGAAATATTTTGATTAAGAAGATGAAAAGTTTTTATTTAGGGGCTGTCACTTGATGCATCATTATGAACAAATATGCATGCTAGACACCTTAGATATATATTACTTGTTTGGAGATAGTAAAATAAATAAATACTATTTACTGAGCTGCAATTAGGTAGAGGAATGTGCTTATAATGAAAGTGTTTCACTCGGAATGTTTCGGCTTCTGGGAATAGAGTTGCTCCTATCCTTTCATTCCTTTTAGAAATAGATGAGGTTAGGGTTAGGAGGAATACCTGTTGAATGTCGAGATGGTGTGCGCGTACCGTAGAGAAAAATCAGGCTGACTGCGGAGAACTCCTTTTTGTCTTGGAAGGACTACCTGCAAATAAGAACACAAGACCACAAGATTTTGATTAAACAATAAATGAGGAAATTGCCTTGGGCCCAGGAAATATGAAACTTCCCTTCGAAGGTGGTCAGTTCCCCTGCTAATATGAATTAACACAAAGGCTGCAAAATATCAATTAAATTATTTTGTTAAACTGGGTAGGGGGAAAGGCTGGTTTTCTGATTTTGATCAGAGGAACCGATGGCGGTTATTGATGATCGATGCCGGTTACTGATAACCGATACCGGTGGGTTATAAGATCTTCTTGGTACATATGGTGTTTGTAATAGCTGGCTTTTTTTGGATGGTATTAGGAAATGGGATGATTAGGAGTGAAAGAATGACAGTTAGATGCAATGGCACGTTGGGTAGTGGATTCAGAAATGGATTTAGGAGGACTGAGATTCAAGAAACATAAGAAATGTTATGACAAAAGGACATGTAAGATCTGACTTACTGGTTTTGACTGAGATGTAAGTTGATCTCCTTGGTTGCAAACACTTCTGGTTTCTTTACTCGTCTCTGCTCTGTCAAGTGAAGATCTGGACTCTGTTCCTCGCTCGCAATGCTCTTTGTTGATCCAGAAATCCTTTGACTGATCTCTAAAATGAAATTCTGATCCATTGTTTTGGTTTGGGGAGCCCATTTACAGGGAACCGATGGCGGTTGTGTAACCGACGGCGGTCGAGTAGGAACCGGCATCGGTAAGGAAAAAGTAGGCTATTTTTAGTAAAATAGCCCACCTTCCCTGCTTTTCTCCCGAGAGATCAGTTGCGGGCTTGGTCAAGAGGCTAGAAGGTCGGCTTTTGGTGCGAGTAAGGAGGCATTAGTTATGGATGTGAGTCTAGACCAAGTCATGGGTCTTAATTAGGTTAGTTTAGGGTTAGGGCTAGGTCATGATGAGGTGGCAAAGTGAGGTGGCGGGTAAGGTGATGTGGATTTATCAATTACAAGGTAATTAATAAATAATTGTGTAAAGTTTAGGTAATGAGGTTAGGTTGCGAAATGGGATGCGGGTCATAAGGGGTCGTGAGACACGAATTTGGTGTCTACATTAGCCCCTTATTATCGTGTAGCTTGTTCTGTAAACCTGCGCGGACAATAATATGAAGTGGTTTCTCATGTTAAGGATATAGGTAATCCCCCTCAAATCTATCACAGATTGAGTGAACGGGAAATCAGGGATAGGGTTGATAAAGGGTATATGTGGTAGAGAGGATGGTAAGGTGGTGGGGTAGGTCCAAGGAAGCAGACGCATGTTGAAATGCAATAGTACGACTAGGGTACATGATTTGACTAGCAAACCAGCAATGCATAGGCAAAGGTCGATAGTTTATCCAAACAAGGGTGATATAATCCTGGTATCCAAGGCATAGGAAGTAGCTCCAAGGTATATAACAGGTGAGGTACAGGAACATTTAGGCATTTTCGGCAGTACCAAGTGGTTGGTTTGGTTGGGATAAACATCACGGTCGAGGTCTAGGCAAAGTTGGTCGACAGATCAAGTCAAGGACCCTAATCATGCTAAAACACGAACAGGTGAGCTCGATTGAACACAAGGTACATGATGGATGTATAAAATAAAACGTTGATTATGGGTATGGTATGGAAGTGATACGGCCTTTGGTCAGGCCAAGTGGTTGGGCGGTGGCCCTGGGTCAAATTGTTAGGGCGAGGCCTTGGGTCGGGCCAAATAGGTAGGTTGAGGCCTTGGGTCGGGCCAAATAGGTAGGGTGAGGCCTTGGGTCGGGCCAAATAGGTTAGGGCGAGGCCTTAGGTCAGGCCGAATGGTAGGTTGAGGCCTTGGGTCGTGCAGAATAGGTAGGTTGAGGCCTTGGGTCGGGCCAAATAGGTAGGGCGAGGCCTTGGGTCGGGCCAAATAGGTTAGGGCGAGGCCTTAGGTCGGGCCGAATGGTAGGTTGAGGCCTTGGGTTGGGCCAAATAGGTAGGTTGAGGCCTTGGGTCGGGCCAAATAGGTAGGTTGAGGCCTTGGGTCGAGCTAAATAGGTAGGGCGAGGCCGTGGGTCGGGCTGGATAGGTGAACAAATGTTGTGCAGCAAAGGTGGACAGAGGCGATATTGGTGAAAAAGAGGCAAGAAGTAAATAAGGGCAAAGAATGGGGTGAAAGTTGGGTAGCGAACCGATGTTGATTCTGCATGACCGATATCGGTTAAGGGACCGATACCGGTTTCTTAGGGCAAAATGAAACCGACATCGGTTAAGTTCGAAAAACCTATAAAAAGAAAAATACGGCCTGTCATTGTCACTTTTGTTATTTGCAATCCAAATTGACTTGTCTGACGTGGAGAGTTGATTTGGAGGGTTATTGAGTGAGGTGGAGCTATTTTGATTGGCGGAGAGAGTTGATAGTGGGCCCGATTGAGGAGGAGGCAGCAGGTGATTGGCCAGGGACCCAATAGATCAGGATTGGAGCCATGGCACAGGCAGGAGGAGCTGGAGGGGCTGGACCAGCTGGACCGCCACCACCCATCCCACCACGACGACGTGTCGTCATACCGGTAGGTTCTAAACTCGTGATTTATGCATTGAAATGGTTATTAGGCTAAATGGGGGGTTTGGGTAGGAATTTGTATTTTGTAGGAAATAAGGAGTAAATGGAGGTAATTTGAAAAATGGAGAGGGTAGAGAGGTAAAATAGGGTAATGCGGCTAGGTGAGTAAAATTGAAGGGTTTTTGGGTGGGTAAATGGGTAGAAATAGGAAAAAATGGGTTTTGGGGGCTACGCGGGGGTTCGGCTCCGGGGGAGGACAGTGACCGATGTCGGTCACTAAGCGACCGGCATCGGTCGCGCAATTTTAGGGGAAGGGAGGTTTGTTGGTGACCGGCGTCGGTCATGTATCGGCCGGTGTCGGTTGGGGGTTGGGTTGATTGTTTTTTGGGGTGTTGGGTTGGGTTGTGGGTGGGAGTGGTTGATTGTTTTTTTTTTTTTTTTTTTTTTGGGGGGGGGGGGTTGGGTTGGAGTGGGAGTGGGGGTTGGATTAGGGGTGGAGAAGGGGTAGGTGTGGGAGTGGCGGTTGGGTGAGGGGTTTTTGGGTTGGGTTGCGGGTCGGTGTGGGGGTTGGTTTAGGGGTGGAGAAGGGGTAGGTGTGGGGTTAGGTTTTGGGTGTTACAAAAGGGGGTTTAGATGGTAAAGTAGATGTTATAATAAAGAGTAGGTCTAAGAATGTGGGTTGGTTTTACAGGCACGTCAGCAGTTGACGATGCATGATAGGATGCCTCCACTATTGAGTTGGATGAGGCCACATGTATCTGCGGCGCATTGGGCCATCATGCGTGAGGTGGGACTCGGCGGGGTCCAGAGGTACAGAGCGATAGAGAGGGATCACAACTTGATGGTCGCCCTCATCGAGAGATGGGATCTGGCGGCCAATGTGTTCCATCTGCCGACCGGGGAGATGACCGTCACATTAGAGGATGTGTATCGCATCCTGTGGCTACCGATCGAAGGAGAGGCAGTCTTCCAGGTAGATTCAGAGACTGCGATGGACAGCATACTGCAGGTTTTTGGGGATGTAGCCGCGCTACTGTCCTACCATAGCGTGAGTATCGGGTATGGTGACATGTACCGTGCGCATCGTCACAAGACATGACTGGCGGTGTTGATGATGGTTGGGATCACCTGCTTCGCCCTCCCAGACTCAGAGGGAGGCCGCTTCCCACGAGCATTGATGGGGGTACTGCTGGAGATGGTGGAGGAGCACACCTGTTATGCCTGGGCACCAGTATATCTGGTGTAATTATACAGGGAGTTATGGGGCTATCGCCGGAGGAGGCGATTTGGTATTTGTTCTACATTTTTGTTGCACTGTTGGGCATACGAGCACATCGTATGCATCAGGCTAGTAGAGCTATTGTATTGGCGGAGAGAGTTGATAGTGGGCCCGATTAAGGAGGAGGCAGCAGTTGATTAGCCGGGGACCCAACAGATCAGGATTGGAGCCATGGCACAGGCAGGAGGAGCTGGAGGGGCTGGACTAGCTGGACCGCCACCACCCATCCCACCACGACGACGTGTCATCGTTCGGGTAGATTCGAAACTCTTTAATTTCGTGATTTGGTTGTATTATGCTAAATTGGGGGTTTGGGTAGGAATTAACCTTTTTTAGGAAATAATGAGAAAATGGAAATGATTTGAGAAAGGGAGAGGGTAGATAGGTTAGATAGGCTAAGGTGGGTAGGTGGGTAAGTGTTTAGGGTTTTTGGGTGGGTAGATGGGTAGAAATAGGTAAAAAATGGGTTTTGGGGGCCGCGCGGGGGTTCGGCTCCGGGATAGGACAGTGACCGATGTCGGTCACTAAGCGACTGGCATCAGTCGCACAATTTTAGGGAAAGGGAGGGTTATTGGTGACCGGCGTCGGTCATGTATCGGCCGGCGTCAGTTGTGGTCTATGTAGGGGTTGGGTTGGGTTGGGGGTGGGTGTGGGGTTGGGTTGGTTGTTTTGGGTTGTTGGGTTGGGTTGTGGGTGGGAGTGGGGGTTGGGTTAGGGGTGGAGAAGGGTTAGGTTTGGGGTTAGGTTTTGGGTTTTTGGGTTAGGGGTGGAGAAGGGTTAGGTGTGGGGTTAGGTTTTGGGTTTTTTGGGTTGGGTTGGGTTTTGGGTTTTTGGGTTGGGTTGCGGGTCGGTGTGGGGGTTGGGTTTAGGGGTGGAGAAGGGTTAGGTGTGGGGTTAGGTTTTGGGTTTTTGGGTTGGGTTGGGTTTTGGATTTTTGGGTTGGGTTGTGGGTCAGTGTGGGGGTTGGGTTAGGGGTGGAGAAGGGTTAGGTGTGGGGTTAGGTTTTGGGTTTTTTGGGTTGGGTTGGGTTTGGTGTGGGTGTGTGGGGGTGGTAGGTTGTTAGGGGGGGGCGGTAGAGAGTCAGGGTATGGTCGGGGGGATAAAAAGGGGTGTTTAGATTATAAAGTAGATGTTGTAATAAAGAGTAGGTCTAAGGATGTGGGTTGGTTTTGCAGGCACGTCAGCAGTTGACGATGCGGGATAGGATGCCCCCGCTATTGGTGCGGATGAGGCCACACGTATCTGCGGCTCATTGGGCCATCATGCGTGAGGTGGGACTCGGTGGAGTCCAGAGGTACAGAGCGATAGAGAGAGATCACAGCCTGATGGTCGCCCTCATCGAGAGATGGGATCCGGTGACCAATGTGTTCCATCTCCCGACTGGGGAGATGACCGTCACATTGGAGGATGTGTATCGCATCCTTCGGTTACCTATCGAGGGAGAGGCAGTCTTCCAGGTAGATTTAGAGACTGCGATGGATAGCATACTGCAGGTTTTTGGGGATGCAGCCGCGCTACTGACCTACCATAGCGCGAGTATCGGGTACGGTGACATGTACCGTGCGCATCGTCACAAGACACGACTGGCTGTATTGATGATGGTTGGGATCACCTGCTTCGCCCTCCCGGACTCAGAGGGAGGCCGCTTCCCACAAGCATTGATGGGGGTACTACTAGAGATGGTGGAGGAACACACCTGTTACGCCTGGGCACCAGTATATCTGGTGTAATTATACAGGGAGCTATGGGGCTATTACCGGAGGAGGCGATTTGGTATTTGTTCTACATTTTTGTTGCATTGTTGGGCATACGAGCACATCGTATGCATCAGGCCAGTAGGGTTACCCCAGCAGCCAGGGCCACAGGTCATATACCGATATGGCTTTCAGAGGTGGTTGGGGGTCATGGGCCAGCCACGAGCAGTTGTTGTAGGTCGGGATGTGGTCTATTATAGACACTTGCTAGAGGGCCTTACAGCAGTAGACATTGTATGGAGACCCTACAGAGGTCACCAGCCTGGCAGAGGAGCCCACGTATAGCTGCGCCTGATCCAGTATACATTCTGGATAGCAGGACGGAGGCCGGGAGAGTACGAGCGGATACCCCTAGAGAGGGTACGCAGGCAGATGGGGCTACAACAGGACGAGCCACCTCCCCTCCCTCAGTACAGGAGGGATGATGTAGAGGCCCCACTGCCAGCACCACAGCCTTTTGATCCAGACTGGGTAGCAGAGAGACCAGCAGGTGAGGGTGTGGATGATGCCGGGTGCACGGGAGCATACAGGGTGTGGTGGGCTGGGCAGAGAGCAGCGAGGATAGTACCGCCTGCGCAGCCAGACTTGGATGCAGTTATAGGAGAGAGGGATTAGCTCAGAGGTCAGGTACAGCTCTTACAGGGGTAGCTAGCTGCTGCGCAGGCACAGATAGGGGCCTTACAAGGGCAGCTAGCCCAGGCTCAGGCACAGGCACAGGTAGCACCACCACCAGCACCACAGCCACAGGTGCAGGTACAGGCACAGGCAGCACCACCACCAGCACCACAGCCACAGGTGCAGGTACAAGCAGCAGCACAGGCAGCACCACCGCGGCCACAGGTGCAGGTATAGGCTCAGGGGGGATTGGTGTTGGGTGCCAGGGGACCAGCCCCAGCTCCTTCAGTGGCGCGAGATCGCTATATGGAGGTTAGAGCAGAGGCCCGATATTATCAGGATATTCTTGATAGTACCGGAGTCGAGTATCAGGTGTATGCAGCGCATAGGGCAGAGACCTCGCACAGCCAGAGATCTCAGGGAGGGGCAGCCACAGCTGGCGTGTCCATGATGGGCAGAAGGCGAGAGGCACCACAGGGACCAGTGGGGAGAGGTGCCGAGGGCGGTGGGGAGAGCTGATAGATCCCCGACATGGTTTTGTATAGGGACACGGGCACCGGTCTGCGAACCGGTTGTATTGATAGAGGCCTGCGTGCCGACACTTATTCATTGCATTGATTCATTTATTTATTATATACCGGCCTGCGAGCCGAGTACAGGTTGTACATTTGATACCGGCCTGCGAGCCGAGTATATTTTTGATATGAGAGACCGACCTGCGAGCCGAGTCGAGATTTTTGGTAGGTATTGCGGCCTGCATGCCGGCTTTGGTATATTATGAGATCACAGAGGCCCCGATGTAGGGCACATTGTATTTTTGAAAACTGGTATATATATAGAGAGACGATGTTTTGATCCTCGTGCAGTATTCAAAATGTGTTTAAATATTTTGTTAATGGTTGGTAATATGTAATGTATGATAAGTTTTAGTTGATATGTTGATAGATGGATGATGTTAATGTTTTTGTTTTTGTTGTATGTATGTATGAATGATATGTGATGTGATGAATTGTTGGTTTTGTGACATTGTGATATATGTAACTGATGAGTTGGATCCAAATGATGTAGAGATTGATAGTTTCCTGATATTCGTAGTTGATGGTTGTGTATTTGTATAAATGATGTTTAATGAAATTATAATGCTATGTGTGGTGGATGAATAAATGTGGTAAATTCTGTTGTTTATGCAGGCAAAGAGGTGGGCGCGACAAAAATTTAGATGAGAAATTAAGAAAAGAACCCTGTTTCAAAAAGGCAGGTGATTAACCGGTATCGGTTGGGTAACCGATGTCGGTAGTTATATGACCGATATCGGTTATATGACCAATACCGGTTATTTAGGTATGAGCTTTTCTAAAAATAGAAAAGCTAGGGTGGCAACTTCAGTTTTAATTTTAGAGCCATGCAAGAGGTTAAATACGTGAACGCGACGCTTTTTGACGACTGAGACAGGTATTTGCATGAGAGATTTGGGTGAGAAGGAGGAAAGAGACAAGGAAAGTGAATGTGATCCGAGATTTAGAAGGTAGAAATACAAAGTTAAAAAGGGTGGTGATCATGGCAGAACGAGGAGAAGCATCCAGCAGGCAAGGACAGGAGGGCAGACAAGGGGCACCTTAAGCTCCTGCAACCCAAGAGGTATCATTTTGTTTGTGATTTAACTACTGCATGTTTTGTGAATAAGATGGGGGAGAGTAGGTGGGTAGATATGAGAAAGAAAACATGATAACAAGGGTTGTAGGTGAGGTAAGTGTTACAGGGTAGGCAATCAGGGGTTGCAGGTATGTTTGTATGTATAAAAAGGAATAAACGAGAAAATTATTGTCGTAGGTGGTTGTTTTTAGGGAAGGTGTATATAATTGATAGTGACCGGTAGCGGTTAGGGAGAACCGGTATCGGTTATTCAACCGATATCGGTTATGTATAACCGGTACCGGTTACTGGAGGAATTTCCAGAATGTTTGAAAAAAAAACTGACGGATTGAATGGTTGTTTGTGGTTTTGGTGTATGCAGGCAGAGGCAGGGTTGAGGATGAATGATAGTGTGCCAGCGCTGTTGTCACGAATCTGAGTGGATGTAACACCAGCGGAATGGACATTGATAAATCGTTTGGGGTTAAGTGGAATCTGTTATTATTCACGAATCGCCCATAACCATGGTATGTTACAGGCGTTGATTGAGAGATGGAATCCCGAGACAAATACCTTCTATCTGCCAACAGGTGAAATGACAGTAACATTGGAAGATGTGTTTCAGATTTTGAGACTTCCTATTACAGGAGAACCAGTATATCAGGCACTACCTAGCGCGGCACGGGGAGCGATAACAGCAGTATTTGGTCCATACGCACAAGATTTGACATAGTGAGGTTTATCGTTTACATATGGGGTAATGTATGCAGCACACCCTGAGGAGACAAGGTTAGCAGTGATATTAATGATAGCAGTAGGGTATTATGCATTACCGAGGGCGGAAGGGGGAAGATTTCCAAAGGCATTGATGTGTGTTATCTGGGAGATGGTAGAAAGGAACGTTACATTTGCATGGGCACCTGCATATTTGGTGGAGCTATACAGGGGTTTATGGGCTTATAGGTGAAATCACAGGACGACACTGGATAGTTCATACTTATTACACTGTTGGGCCTATGAGCACATTGTTTGTGTGCGACCAATAGGCTGATCCATCCAGGCAGGAGAGACCGGAGTACAGAGGTTGGGATTCAGACGATGGGTCCAAACAGAACAAGAGGCCAGATCCCAGGCTGTGATGGGTGATATTGAGTATTATAGGCAGGTATGGGAGAGAGTGACGGTTACGGATATCTGTTGGAGGCCATACGGAAACTATATGGTAACAGAGAACATAGCTGAGGAGTTGAGGGGTGTAGAGCGATTGAGGTGGATCGCAGGGCACAGGCCGGGTGAGTATGAGAGGATTCCTATAGATCGCATGCGGCGACAATTTGGATTTGTGCAGGATATACCCTTGGCTTATAGACCATATATGAGGATCGACGCCGAGGCAGCATTCTCACCTCCCCGGCCAACACCTCCAGAAGGGCCTGAAGAGGTAGCAGGCAATCGCAGGGTAATGGATGCGGGAATGACAGAGGCCTATAGATTATGGTGGGTAGCAGAACTGTGAGGTGTGCGTGAGCGCCCTGACATAGCAGTGATTACAGCAGAGAGGGATCGTCTGCAGCGTTTGGTTCAGCAGCTCCAAATGCAGGTGAATGAGACAAGAGGATTGTTAGTGGTTGCGGAGTCACGGGCGGGGAGACTAGAGGCTGAAGTCCTCCATGCGAGAGGGCGTATTCATATGTTACAGGAGAGATTGGCAGATCAGTGGGTAGTACCAATAGCCGTGGTACCTTTGAGGATAGAGAGGCCCGGCGAGAGGGGTCGACGATCATGATCATCACCTAGTTCGGGATGAGGCGTGATGGTCTGAGTACATGTTAGCAAGGTATAAGAATAAATAAGGATGCCGACCTGCGTGTCGATGATAGAGAAGATGTATTTGTTTAACATCTAAATAAAACTGAATATGTATGTTGATTTGAGTTACGATAATAATAAGATTGTTTGTGTTTTGATTTTCGGTGTTTTGAAAAAGGATAAAGAGGACTGTGATTAAATAGAAATACACAAAAATATTTATATTCACCACACAGGATAGGTTATGGTAGGGGATGGTCGAGCTAACCTTGGGAGACCCCATGTCTCTGAAGTGCTGCCTACATATCCCATTGCACAAAGCAAGGAGGGGCCTCAGACCGATGTAGTTCTCCCTTAGGACCAGGGAAAGGTGAATTCAGGCAATTTGGGTATGGTTAGGCAATTTGTTGGTTGATAAGATTTTCATGTTGATAGGGTAATGTTGTTGGTGTTGGTAAGGTATGGGCGATGTTGATGTAGGTATAGGTAAAGCGAAAGTTAGCTTACCCAAAGAGAAGGGAACCATGTCCTGATTAAGATCAACACACAATCCTAGATGCGAGGCAAAGAGGAAAGAGTGTCCCGTAGTTGAGAAGAGCTAAACAAACCACATATTAACATAGGATGAGCTTGAATCCCTAGGTGCCTTGCATAGGCGAGAAGTTGATAGGTGAAAAGAGTTGTATAATCACAATATATCGGATATACGTCACATCCCTTGAGTTGAAACAAGTGGTGAGGTGAGGTGGATGATATAACTGAGGTACGCAGAACTTATTACAAAGTGAGTGCTCTGACGAAAGAGAACCTACCCTAAATAGACAAGTCTATGACTCAAAAGTCCTTTTGAATGAGGCTTTTCTTTTATTGAATGTAGACTGATCGATACGGGAAGTCTACAGGGGATATTGATTGTATTATTCTTGAGGTCTTCACGAAACTGATCAATGCGAGAAGCTTCTGATAAAGGCTGACTGTGTATAGCTGTCCTTCGAGGGAGCAGTCTATTTATAGTAGCAGATATGATTGTAATGCATAGCTGTCCTTCGGGGGAGCAGTCTATATATAATAGCAGTAATAGTTCGGCATATAGCTGTCCTTCGAGGGAGCAGTCTATATTTAATTTAAATGACTAGATGTTCATTTTGCGTGAAGCATCTAGTTAGTAGGAAGTTTGACTCAAGAAAATCCCATAAGAATACGGCTTATTTTAATACTTTGAAGTCATGGAATAGACTAAAAAGGGGAAGGCATCATCAAGGGGAGGTGAGGATCAAACTATGTGAGCCTGATTGTTATTATGAAGTGTAGGAAACAGAGTGTATGTAGTGGTAAGTGAGCTCAAGGGACGAGTGGCAGGTAGATAAGAAGTGATATAATACTAATTTCAACAGTAGAATGGTCGAAGATGCAAGGCATTAAGGGGTTCAGGCTCAGGTTTACCATTAAGCGAAGCTAAACGATAAGTACCCGATCCATAGGTATGAGTGATTATATAAGGCCCAATCCAATTGGGAGCAAATTTTCCACGTTTGCTCTTTTCTAGTTTGGTTACATGTTGATTCTCTTTGAGAACAAGATCACCAACCTTAAAGGTACGCTCATGAAGTCGCTTATCATAAGCACGTTTAATGCATTTTTGATAGATTTGAAGGTGATCAAGAGCTGTAAGACGGCGTTCATCAAGAAGCTCCAATTGGGCTAACTGCTCTTGGCGGAAATCATCGTTGGTGAGAATATCCTGAAGAGATATTCTAAGGGAGGGTATTTGTATTTCAAGAGGCAAAACAACCTCGGTACCGTATACCAAAGAAAAAGGTGTGGCATTAGTAGAGGTACGAATGCTAGTACGATAAGCCCAAAGGGCAAAGGGAATGTGATCGTGCCAATTTCTTCCGGATTCATTGACAACTTTCATGAGGATTTTGGTTAGTGTTTTATTAGAGGACTCGGCTTGCCCGTTGGCTTGTGGATAGTAAGGTGATGAGAAACTAAGTTTGATACCAAAGTTGTCACAAAGGTCTTGCGACAACTTGTTTTTGAAAGATTTTCCATTATCTGTTATCAGGCGGTGAGGAACACCAAAACGACAGATAATGTGGTGGTTAATGAACTCGACAATTTTTTCTTTTTTGATTGAAATGAGTGGAATAGCCTCCACCCATTTTGTGTAATATTCGGTCGCTGTGAGTATCCAACGGTGACGTTGTGAAGAGGTTGGGTGAATCTCACCAATAAGGTCTAAACCCCATTGTGAGAAGGGCCAAAGATCTCGAGCGATCTAGAGCGGGTGGCTAGGAGTATGTTGAAGGTTGGCATGTTGCTGACACATAACACAACGCTTAACATATTCGTAGTAGTCGTTATTGAGAGTAGGCCAATAATAACCAAGGCGAAGGATTCGTTTGGCCACGGTAAGGCCGCTAAAATGTCCACCACAAATACCGTCATGGACCTGTTGGATGGTATGAGTGGCCTCCGCGCCAGTTAGACAGCGAAGGAGGATACCATCAAAGCCACGTTTATAGAGGAGTCCCCCCATGACAACATAACGTAAAACACTTTTAAGAAAAGCACGTTTGCCGTTACTAGTAAGGTCAGGTGGGAGGACAGAGATTGTAAGGTAGTCGTGGAATTGGTGGTACCAGGTATCCTGTGAATTAGTGGACACAGTATTTATCATACAAACTACCGGGGTTGAATAGGATGGGGAAAAAATTTGTTGGACCACGACGAATAATTCAGAGTCAGTTGGCGCGGCGGGAATTTGCAAGGCTAAGCAAGCCATAGTATCTGCAAATTTGTTAGTGGAGCGGGGAATGGTTTGTATAGAATAGTGGGTAAATAAAGCTAGAAGTGAATCCATGTAGTGTTTGTATTTTTGAAGTTCCTCGTTTTTGCATTGGTAGACACCCATAACTTGATTGACTACCAATTGAGAGTCGCCAAAAATTTTGATAGATTTGATACCTAAGTGTAACGCAACTTGGAGACCCAGAACAAGGGCCTCGTATTCCGTTGTATTATTCGTGCAAGGGAAATCAAGTCGGAATGAAAGAGGCATAGGTTCATCGTTGAGAGGAATGAGAACAACGCCGGCTCCTCCACCGCGCTGGCATTTAGATCCATCGAAGAAGAGGGTCATTGGGTACGACTCCTCTGTGAGGGAAAGAGTAGCGATGAGTTCGTCGGGAAATGTGAAATTGGTAAATTGTTCCCCCGGTAAAGGAGCGTCCGCAAGTTAGTCTACGATGGTTTGTCCTTTGATTGATTTCTGGTGGATAAACTCAAGGTCGAGGTCGGCGAGAAGCATGAGCCATCTAGCAATGTGTTGGTTCAGATGAGGTTTGGCGTACATGTAATGGATGGGGTCTGTATTGGTGATGATGAAAGTCTTATGATTTAGAAGGTAGTGTCGGAGTTTGGTGGCCACGAATGATAGGGCAAGGCACAATTTTTCTACATGTGTGTACCTAGTCTCATAGTCCACCAAAGTACGACTTATATAATAAACGGCTTGTTCGTGATTCTCAGAGTCATGATGTGCAAGCATGGCTCCTACAACGTGGTCGGTGGCGGAAAGGTAAAGGTAGAAAGGGCGGTTGTCTTGGGGTGGGATAAGCACGGGTGGCTGCAAGAGATAGGATTTGAGAGCTTCGAAGGCTTGGTGACATTATTCGCTCCATTGGAATGCAATATCCTTTTTAAGGAGGTGATGGAAAGGTTGACACCGATCCGAGAGTTGGGAGATGAAACGTCGGATAGATTGGAGCTTACCTTGTAAACTCCGCAATTGTTTGAGATTTTTGGGTGGGGGCATTTCTAGGATAGCTTTGACTTTAGATGGATCGACCTCAATGCCACGCAAAGAGACGATAAAGCCAAGAAGTTTTCCCGAAAGAACACCAAAGACACATTTCTTCGGTTGAAGGCGGACAGAATATTGTAACAGGCGATCAAAAATAATGGTTAAAACATCGAGATGTTCACTACGGTGTTTAGACTTGCCAAGAAGATCGTCGACATAGTCTTCAAGGATAGTGTGCATAATGTCATGAAAAATGTAGGTCATAGCCCGCTGATAGGTAGCACCAGCATTCTTAAGGCCAAATGGCATGACACGATAACAGAAGGTTCCCCAAGGAGTTATGAAGGCAGTTTTGTGTTGATCGGCAGGGGCAACCAAAATTTGGTTGTATCCTGAAAAGCCATCCATGAGGGAAAGCATTTCATGGCCCGCAGTGAGATCAACAAGTTGATCAATACTTGGGAGGGGGAAGTCATCCTTGGGGCAAGCGAGGTTAAGATCCCAGAAATCTGTGCATATCCGAAGTCCCCCTGTCGCTTTAGTGACAGGTACGATGTTAGAAATCCATTAAGGATAGTCAATAGGAAAGATGAAGGAAACAGAAAGGAGTCGTTGGAGCTCCTCTTTGACCAAGAGAGCAATGCGTGGATGCATTTTTCTCAATTTCTGTTTGACTGGTTTGGAATCGGGGTTTAGGGTGATGTTATGGACGGCGATAGTAGGATCAATTCCTGGCATGTCAGCGTAAGACCATGTGAAAGCTTGGTTACGAGCACGGAGAAAGGTAGTAAAGGCGGCTTGTTCTGATGTGTTAAGGGATTGTCCAATCTTCACAATGTGAGGATCCTCCTCCGTGTGGATATTGATTTCTATGGTAGATTCGTTCAGCATAGTTTGGGTTTCAGATGGTAAGGCTCGTTGAATATAAGAATCATCCGCACCAAGGTAAGTGAGGATGGAATCGTCATCCTGGCATTCAACAACATTAATCAAAGGCGAATCCTCTTCGATCATGTCTGGATACAGAAGGGGAAGAGAAGATGGGTCCTCATTATCGCGTTGATAAGTGAGAGGACCTATGAAGATAGCATTTATGAAAAAAAAAAAAGTTAGGGGGGATGGATTCAGGGTCTATAGATTCTGTGGGTGATGATGGCAAAGTGGGTGATGATGGTTTGGTAGGGGCGATGTCTTCTTCTTCCACGATACAGCTGACAGGAGGTGTCTCCTGTGTAGGTGTTTCGGGAAAACCGAGACCACTGCGATCGTTATGTTTACGGGTAGTCACAGGAATGAGTGTATGTCGGCCTTGTTCGTAAAGGCCAAAACCAAAGCCTTTCCACGCACAGCGAGTCAAGAAGGTGAGGGCGAAACGACGATTTGTCAAGTATTGAAAATCGGATTGGAAAGGAACCACACCAAGAGGAGGTTCAGGGGTAATGGAGGATGCGTCAACACCCCCATACGTTAGGTTAGTGTGGCAATAGGGTGGTCCGTAAGAGATTATCTCCCCCACGCGACGGTCGTAGGTGGGATGTGCATGTAATTGTCCGTACTCCTGCGGGGTAGAAAAAGAACTAATGTTATATAGGTAGTACTCCCCCAGTGTAAGGCGCTGAAAAACATCTACTAAGGGGTCGGAGGTTGGAATGTTAGCTGCGGGAAGGGAAGTGGTTTTTGCGATGGTGGTTTCATCAATTGAAGGCATAGGCGTGGTTGGGGTGGATGGTTGAGATACATTTGAGGAGGACGGTTGAGTTGAATGTATGGGTGTCTTGATTGGTATAAGCACATCGTTAGGGCGGTATAACATATTGCAAGTTTTAAAGGGGGGAGGGTCAGCTTTTACGGTGTAAGACTTCCCCTCGTACTCAAAATTTATGCATCTATGTAATGTTGAGGGAACGCATCCCATGGCTCGGATCCAAGGACGACCCAGCAATATATTATATTGGAACTCTCCCTCAAGGACATAGAAGAGTTCAGGTAAAGTACGTGGTCCTACGTGAATGTTGAGGATCACGGTGCCTAAGGTAGAAGTAATAGCGTCATTGAATGACCGCAACATGATGGGGTTGGCACACATACAACTAGAAGGGATGTTCATCTGTTGGAAGGATTTTGAAGAGATGATGTTTAGGCTAGCGCCCCCGTCAATCATAACCTGACGTACTCGAATGTCCCGGATGTAAGCGGAGATGAAAAGGGCAGGGTCGGGATCTTCTGTACCAAAGTCGACAATCTCATCTTCAGAGAAACTGACTGCAGCAGCTAGTTGTACAGAGACAGAAGTGGTTGGGGCAGTGGGTTGTTTGGTGAGAGAAGCAACATGATTGGGTGTTAGAATGGAGGTAACAGGCAGGGTTTCATTAGGCAAAACCTCTATCCCTTGAAGGATCTCAACGAGAGCTTGTCGATGAGATTCAGAAGTCTGAATGAGATCATACAGTGTCATTTTTATGGGCGATTGGTGAAGCTGTTTAATCATATTTCGGTGGGCAATGCCATTAGAGACGGGATAGGCGGGTCCGCGAATGACCACTTTAGGTGGTGGTGCAATCGGGATGTTTGACGGAGAAAGAGATGCCGCAGGTGTGTTTTCTTTTGCTTTCCCATTGTTTTTCTGCCCTCGAGTAGCGACACTAATCATATTAATCTCGTAGACCTGAGATGAGGAAGATGGTGGGGATAACTCATGGTCTTCAAGAGGTGGGGTTGTAATAATTATAGATCTTGGTGAGGCGGGGACAGATGGTATAGGAGAGGGAATGGAAACTAAAGGTCTCTCCCTTCATAAGTTGTCTTTCTTAATCTTTCTATCCGGGAGAGGTGACTGGCGAAGGATGGTTTTTAGAGCTTTGCATCCCTCCACATCATGTCCTGGTGTGCGGTGATAAGCACAGATTTTAGACTCATCGTAATCCATAGGTCGGGGCTTAGACGGGTCATAAGGTCTAAGTGGAGGTACGGAAATGGTCGCATTCTCTACCAACATAGCAAGGATTTTGGCGTAAGATCCTTTGAGTGGGTCAAAATTGGAAGAGGATGAGGGTATTGATTGTGTGGGTTTTGGTAATGTTTGGGCGTGGTTAGTTCGTATGGGTGGCGGTTTAGCCGAGGGGTGTTGATACATGGTTTTTACTAAACGTGATTTCTTTGGCGCAGAAGCTATGTTGGATGATGAGGCCGCAGATGACGTGGTATCAGAAAACAACCATGGGGAAATAGGAGTAACTGAAAACAAATCTTTTGATGATGGTATTTGTTTAGGGTTGATAGGTGGACAAGATACGCGGAGTGACGGTGTTGCTATACCCTGGAATTTCTGTATAGGTGCGGAAGGCGTAAGTTGTTCTGAAGAAAACGCAGGAGGTATGATATATTGATGTAAGGTAGAGGGATGGGGTCCCAATATGGAAGGTAGGTATGACGATGATGGTTTTGATTATGATAGGGGTAGGGATTGAGTTTGTCTCCTAGGCGGTGTAGCGGATTTATTTTTGGATAGATCGAGTCACTTAGGTGGGTGCATTAGACTGGGCATTGGTGAGGTCCCAAGCGTATGGGAAGATCTGGCTAAGTTGATAGAAGTGGACGAGGCATTTGGTAGAGGTGAGGGGGGTGAAGGCGAGAATAGGGGCATTTTAAGCTTCTGTAAGCACTTCGGGTATATGGTGGAGACATCAGGATTAGTCATTTGCATTTGAGTAGAAAAAGGGGTACTCAAACGTTCCCATAGGGCCTATCTATCTTCTGTGGAATGACAGTCTCTAGGTGTGATTTGTAATTTTGGTACGGAAGAAAGGTGGGTTGTAATTCCAGTCCATTGCGGGTGTGACACAGGAGGTAGATGAGGCACTGTATCAATAGATGTTAAGGGGTCAACCGGTCGTTGAAAAGATTTAGGCGATGAGGGACTAATAGGTAGGAGGGCGTGTTCGAGGGGATCTGTCACATTTAAAGAATGTGGTGATGTTAGTGTAAGAGATTTCTCATCTAAGGATGTCAAAAGGAGTGGTGAGCCTTCCCCTTGTGTAGCAAGAGTGGTAGAAGGGGACGTTTGGGAAATAGATAAATTAGATAACATCCGCTCACAATCTTGTAGGGATGTGGTGTAAGAAGACTCGTTGATGAGAAGAGAAGTCCGGGAAGTTAACTCTTCTATGGGTAAAGGAATGATTTCACTTTGGCTTGATGGTGGTGAAGGAGGTTCAAACACCTGTGTTAGTGGAGAGGCTTGATTTAAAAAATTTTCAATAGAGGCTTTTGGCTGAGAATCGAAGACTGCATGGATCTCATGAACACTCTCCTCGGCTAAGATATCTTGGTTCACGTTACTGTTGGACGAGTGATTCGGGAATGGCTTGTTGAAAATTTTCAGATTTCGGTTAGCAGGGGCGTTAGGATTATCGAGGGTTATATCCCCTGCGTTAACCATTTCCTGCACTATGTTTTTCAACATCTTGCAGTTTTCATGACTATGTCCTTTTACGCGGTGAAAGTTACAAAAGTCATTTTCTTTGTACCAGGAAGGTATTGCGCGGGTGGAGTCAAACCCAGAGTGAGGTTTAACAGGGGGCAAGGTGATAGCCCCAGCTTTGAGCAATTTCTCCAGGATGACGCCATAAGTTTCTCCCAAGGGAGTGTAATTGGTGGGCTCGGCTTTGTACTTATAAGTGGTTTTCGGCGGAGTATTGGACGGTGTTTGAGATTTGACCATTACCGCGTGGACAGCTCCTTTTGATTTAGAAGAAGTGGACGCATGAGGAGTGGTGGTGTTTGGCTTGTTGGTAGAATCAGGAGTTCGGAAATTGGGGTTTTTGTTACGCAACCGCAATTTCTCTTCTTCTAAGGCTCGAATTTCTAGCTTCCGAGCCATGGTAAAGGCCTCGTCGAATGTGTGGAAAGTTTGAATTTGGAGGGTAGGGGAGATGTGCTTAGCGCAGGCCCGCGTAAATAGTTCGATGAGTTCGGTTTGAGGCAAGGCATACGTAAGTTGGTTGATAAGGCCCCGCCATCGTCCAACGAAATCTGCGATAGATTCGTCTTCAAATTGTCGGATGGCATAGAGGTCAGTGATAGATACTTTCTTGGCAATGTTAATGGAGAAATGATCCAAGAAATATTGGGCCAGTTGGTTAAAAGAGAAGATTAAGTGCTGGGTTAAAGCACTGTACCACTCCAAGGCAGGTCTTGATAAGGACATGGGAAAGGTGCGGAGTAACAAGGCATCATCATGGGCAATCAAATAACAAGCATGTCTAAATGATCGCAAGTGTTGTTGAGGATCCTCTTTACTGTTAAAACGAGTAAACTTTGGCAACTCCCATTGAGGAGGATATGAATGAAGGGGGACAGAAGGGTGAATGGGCTCCTGACAAACTTGCTCGTATGTCAAGGCGCTACGACTTCCTGAAACGGAAGCCTCCAGGTTTTGCATTTTGTCCATCATTTGTTTGATGAAATCTGTGGTTGGATGAGGTGATGGTGCCACAGAATAGGGATGTCCCATATAAGGTGTTGAGGTTACTGGATATGTGTATGGGAATGAAAAGGTAGGCGGAGCTTGAGAAAGAAAGCTCGTGTGAATAGGTGGCAGAGAGTAAGTCATGAATGGAGTGGTCTGAAAGAGAGATGAGATAGGGGCAGTTGGTGGTAACGATACGTGAGGTCCAAGGTTAACCAAAGGAAAGCTAATCGGGGTCGCATGAACCTCTGAAGCTGTCGGATTGGGAGACGGGGCTAGTGATGCAGGAAGTAAGGTATTGTTATCAGGAGGAGTGGGAGCTAAATGAGCAGCTATACTAATAGGCATGCCAATAAGGAGCTGACCATCAGGCGTACGGTCAGGGGTATGAGACAAATAGTATTGTACAGCACTGGGATTAGCATCCAGAAATTTGGCAAAGTCCTTGTCTCCTACAGGAATTTGGGGGATCTCACTGGTGTCCGTAGGGTTCCCTATAGAATGTGAAGGGGGTGATTCAGGCAGAGACACAGAGCAGGCATGTGAAACCATGGTGGTGGCTTGCTTCCGAGTGATGACAACCATAGACCAGAACACACAGGAAAGTTTCAATCTATCAAGAACAAAAACAACCTCAGAATGGTGAATTTGGCAAGTTGCTGGTTTGTCAGGGGCTGATGAAGACAGTAACCGATATCGGTTTAGTAACCGGTGTCGGTCACAGATCAAACGACGTCGGTCCCTTAACCGATGCCGGTGTCAAAAGTCTAGGATAAGAAGATATAAAAGGCTGCTAATTTGATTTTAGCAACGTTGAGTATGTTTATCAACTTATTGATCACAGAAGACAAAGTATGACAAAGAAAACAGGATTTGAAAACAAGCAAGAGGCACACGCAAATCTAGAGACTAACCCTAGGGTTAATTTTAGTTATCGTGGGCTTATGCCTTTAGACGTAAGATGATGTCAGAATCCTAAACAAAAAGACCTAGGGGAAATGTCAAGTTTGTTTTGGCTTATAAGGTTACCTTAATCGGGCGGAGGAATACCGCAGAAAAGGGGGGATGTTTGAGCTGTTGTGTTAATTGTGAAGTGATTCGGTATGTGTTGTGCAGTGAAACTAAGGTTAATTTCCTGTCAATACCGTGGATATCACCCCCACGTGTACAACCTGTTACTTAATCTATGTTCACTAGAATTGGAGAACAACAAGCAGGAATGCAATGCACGTGTTTTAAACCCAAATCGAAAATTATATTCGATGAAGCAAGAGAGATGACTTTCACTAATGCAAAACCAGGAAAGCAAGACAAATTCTTTACTAAATATACAACAAAAACAGCAACAGCAAATATGCTTCCTAAAATGAAAATAAGCAAGAGAAAGAAACCCAAAATGGGTCCCACCGAGCGTGCCAAAATGTTTCGCTCGGAATGTTTCGGCTTCTGGGAATAGAGTTGCTCCTATCCTTTCATTCCTTTTAGAAACAGATGAGGTTAGGGTTAGGAGGAATACCTGTTGAATGTCGAGATGGTGTGCACATACCGTAGAGAAAAATCAGGCTGACTGCGGAGAACTCCTTTTTGTCTTGGAAGGACTACCTGCAAATAAGAACACAAGACCACAAGATTTTGATTAAACAATAAATGAGGAAACTGCCTTGGGCCCAGGAAATATGAAACTTCCCTTCGAAGGTAGTCAGTTCCCCTGCTAATATGAATTAACACAAAGGCTGCAAAATATCAATTAAATTATTTTGTTAAACTGGGTAGGGGGAAAGGCTGGTTTTTTTATTTTGATCAAAGGAACCGATGGCGGTTATTGATGACCGATGCCGGTTACTGATAACCGATACCGGTGGGTTATAAGATCTTCTTGGTACATATGGTGTTTGTAATAGCTGGCTTTTTTTTGGATGGTATTAGGAAATGGGATGATTAGGAGTGAAAGAATGACAGTTAGATGCAATGGCACGTTGGGTAGTGGATTCAGAAACGGATTTAGGAGGACTGAGATTCAAGAAACATAAGAAATGTTATGACAAAAGGACATGTAAGATCTGACTTACTGGTTTTGACCGAGATGCAAGTTGATCTCCTTGGTTGCAAACACTTCTGGTTTCTTTACTCGTCTCTGCTCTGTCAAGTGAAGATCTGGACTCTGTTCCTCGCTCGCAATGCTCTCTGTTGATCCAGAAATCCTTTGACTGATCTCTAAAATGAAATTCCGATCCGTTGTTTTGGTTTGGGGAGCCCATTTACAGGGAACCGATGGCGGTTGTGTAACCGACGGCGGTCGAGTAGGAACCGGCATCGGTAAGGAAAAAGTAGGCTATTTTTAGTAAAATAGCCCACCTTCCCTGCTTTTCTCCCGAGAGATCAGTTGCGGGCTTGGTCAAGTGGCTAGAAGGTCGGCTTTTGGTGCGAGTAAGGAGGCATTAGTTATGGATGTGAGTCTAGACCAAGTCATGGGTCTTAATTAGGTTAGTTTAGGGTTAGGGCTAGGTCATGATGAGGTGGCAAAGTGAGGTGGCGGGTAAGGTGATGTGGATTTATCAATTACAAGGTAATTAATAAATAATTGTGTAAAGTTTAGGTAATGAGGTTAGGTTGCGAAATGGGATGCGGGTCACAAGGGGTCGTGAGACACGAATTTGGTGTCTACAGAAAGGACAATTGACATTAATAGCCTATGACACTTGATTCTAGGAAGGAATCATACCTAATTACTTATCTTTATAAAAGTACATATCCCTAGAATATGAAATAAAGAACTTGAGCCTAAATGATAAAGCTGGGATAGTTTTGAAACTACAATAATGATCATAGACCTTAATAGTATCCTTTTTATATATGGTTAACTTGGATATGAGATAATGAAAGGTAATTAATGTTATAGATATTGGGGAGGGTCCTGAGATAAAATTAATTTTGACCTTAGGTATGACCCATTCATGGTGAAAGTGTCGTAAAATCCAACTATTCATTAATGATAATAATTACCTTAAAAACATAGAACACTATGTACCAATGCAGGATTCTAGGTGGGAGAACTCGTTGCATATACTACACAGTAGTATCCCTATGATGATGATTATCACCATTTGGATAATATGGTATAACATCTATAATGAGTTGTCTCATTAAGAGATTGGATAGTAGTATGATGTTTCCCTAAGTACAAACCTTGATAGGGTTATAAGATAGATTGGACCTCCTAGGTAGGCACCCTTATATCAACGTATAATGGCTATGGGAAGAGATGTGGGTGAGTAACAAGTTGAATTGTTACAAGAATAATTTCTTTATATAGGCATAACAGGATGACATAGAGGTACATCCTCATGTGGGTTAAATTGGTTTGTACCTTATTCTAGGCTTGTAGCTATTTACAACATCAAATTTGTGAATCCATATAATTGAATAAGTGATTAAGATGAAATGACAATTTCCATATGATGATTGTGTCATCATGGAATAGAGCATGGTATACATGACTCAATAACTTTGTGCAAAGTGGTGTAAGCTACTGATTACATGGTCGAGCTTTCCCTTTGATATAAGCTATCAGATGCCTGTGGATTCCATAGGTGGAACCTAGGTAGACACTTAATAGCCTTCACTTGTATATCATCCCTTGAAAAAGGAGAACCAAAGGACATAGTTCATGTATGGGCTCGTAAAAAGCTTCGAGGGAGAATGAGTAGGTTTATTATTCTCTCATATAGCTGCACATGGTTCATGACAGTTATCAGAAATGGATTTCTTTAAGGTTTATGTAGATTTAAATATATGGGTATTTAAATCAGCTACATAAAGTATATATATATATAATTCTAGAGAGAAAGTGACAAAGAGGATGTTACACGTGTCGTGCGGAAAGCTTGACTATTTTTAATATTATGAGGGGACGAGAATTATGTCCTGTAATGCGTCTGGTTGGTCCTTTGATCGTGGTAATGGTTGAATAAAGTTTGATGTTACGGGAAGTAGTATTACTCTCTTGACCTTCTTAATTGGTTTATTGGGTTTTGTTGGAAGTTGAATTTAACACAAGAATAATGAATATTATTTAAATTATATATGTATAATATCTTTGTTTGGATAATTTTGTATATATGTTCTTGTTTGGGACATGAAATTCATACTTCTTGTATCGAGCTGTTAAAGCCGTGCAATAGGAATTCCTTTCTTGAGTTTGTAATTCCTTCTGCACTTGTATATCTTCTCTGTTTGTAGACTCTTATTCCTTAAGGGGATCATAGAACGAACCTCCGGGTTTTAGGAAGAGAAATGAATATGAACCATGGGGACAATATACAGTTAGGGATTGTACTGTGTATTTATTTCTGAGATTTGAATTTGTACTTGTGCTTGGTGAATGGAAATATGATAACCTACTTGCTAGTTTTGATTGGAAAGATGCAGTGTGCATATCTTTAGCTGGGCATTCAGTTTTGTGTTCTCTTTAGGGAACTAACTAGAGATTTTCTAAGTTTGTATTAGATAATGGATTTCATTTTATAGTATAAATGAAATGAAATAAGGATTGGTTCCTTTGTGGTTTGAGATATTTTATATATTACTACATAAGTTCATTGACCAAACTTCTCTTTTATTGATTCTCTCTTGAGATGGGAATTTTCTTGTGGATTGGTTAAGAGATTTATTTCAGTTTAGTATAACTTGGATTTTTGGAAAGATTGGCTATAGAACTTTTTGAATTATAAACAAATAATATACTGAAGTTAGTAAAATTTTTAGTTAGATTGTTTTAATCTACTTATATTGAATTGGGATTCTTATTTGGTTGTTGCCTCTTTATTTAAGGACTTCTTATTTTTTCATCTTTGGACTGAAGCAGTGATGTGTGTTCTAAACCTGATTCTTTCCTTTAGAGGAATTGTGTCTGAGATTTAGATATGTATTGATTCTCCTCTTTGATTATATGGATAGATGAAGCATACTAATATGAGTTATGTTGTAACTAACCTCTTTGTTTCTTGGAAAAGATAAATGTGTATTTCTATTCTTATGGGTCTATGAAATAATTGAATGACAAGACTTGTTGATTGTGTAAAGTGATTGATAGGATCAATTAAGTCTTGTGATATAATTCTGATGTTGTAAATTATATTATTATCTTTTCTTGATAATGAATTCATACTCTCTTAATTGTTCTTCTTTCTGGATGTTATTACTTATGATTATTTGTATGATGCCTATTAACTGTTTCATAAAAGTAGAGTTGTTTTATGAAAAAATTAGTGGAATGTACTTTAATTTAATGCTTAGTGCTTATCATGCTCAGTTCATTGAACTGACCCATGATAGAAATTTTGTAGATGGACATTGTAAGTGATAAAAGAAGACAAGAACTTTCATGTTGTATTGGCTTATTTAACTTTGGATCTTATGTAAAGAGTTTTGATTCATTCCTGAGTTGTATTGAAAAAGAAAATTTGTATTCTTTTTTGGAATGGAGGTTATTTGTTATACAATATGCTTGAAATGCATAGTCTTGTAAATGTATAAATTTATAATGATGAATTGAAATTTGGAAGATTTACTTGTATTGGTTGTGTAAATTATCTTATTTTATGAAGAAGATTGGAAACCTATCTTGATGATATTTTTCATATCTTTTATATGCTTAATTCAAATAAAATTGATCAATGATTAAAGGGAAATTTATTGGATTCCCTTATTAAGATGCATCTTGTTAAGTTGCATAAGATAAAAATCTTATCTAAACAATTCTAACATAGTAAAGGAAAGTGTAAAGAATATGTAATAAAAATAAAAAAATTGTGAAAGATAAGATGGGTATGATAAACGCTAAAACTTAATCATGTAGAGGAAGATTCTTCCTCGCTAAAATAAATGTAACCCAAAGAATGGTGATATGATCATTAATTGTTAGACTTCATTTCTTAAAAATTATTCCTCTTGCTAAACCTATTTGTGTTCTACACCTTCTTTGAATGATTAAGTTATATTTAATGGAACTTATGATATTGTTGTCCTTTTTTGGTTAATTGCTTGTTAAGCCAAGTAAAACAAACCTAGAAAGCAATCATAAGTTAAGGAAGTTCTTTAATGGCTAAATGAATTAAATTTAGAAAAAGAACTTATGGAGTGTTGGATTAGGGTTTAACAGGGTTTCTATAATCAGAGTAATAATCCAAATTAATAATGTATTAATAACCTCATTAGGGTATGTACAACGTGATGAGGCATTTTTTGTAGGATGTTGGCACATTCCAAGTACGGGGCTGTACCTTTAAGAAGACAGGGGTCTTCTCGAAGATACAGTGTTGCAGTTGACATGTGGCAACACCCTTCTGCATTGATCATCTAAATACACACACAAATAAGGACTTGAACTTAGTTTATCTCTAGGTCAAGTTAGTGGCATGTTTAGGATAGGTTTTAGCTTTCAATGGCTCAGGGTACCTTGGTACATCTGGTTTACTTAGGTCAACCGAGTATGCCCATATACCCTAAGTCATTGTGAGCATCTTCCTATAATAAATTATGTTTCTAACTAGGGGTAGGGTTAAACCTTGGACAAGTGGACTAACGGTAGTCAGTAAAGACCATTCTTGATAACAGAGGAGTGAGGTGAAGGACGTATTCCAAAATGACGAGTATGCCATCTAGGAATAGTGACATAAATAGTATGTTGAAAATCTTTGGCCAAATTATCACAAGCTGCTGGTTGCATTATCCTATGTCACCTAGTTTAAAGAAACATGATATTAGATGAATATTGGTAACAAATATTCAGATATGTTCTTTAAAAAAATCACTCAATACCCAGTTTAGGGTAGGAAAACCAAGTATACGAAGTATACAACAAGTATTCAATACTTAAAAGTTAAATTAAATAGATCGGTAGATCACTGAGTCATGAAATAAATAGATCGATAGATCACTGAGTTATGAAAAAAATAGATCATAAGATCATTGAGTTATGAAATAAATAGATCAGTAGATCACTAAGTTATGAAATGAATAGATCAGTGGATCTCCGAGTCATTTATAGCTGCATATGGTTATCTTTTTGAGATTGATTGGCATGGAATGTGTGTTCTAAATAATGCTCTATTTAGAACAGAAAACATTATGTAAAAAAAATTCCCTTGTTTTTAAAGTATTAAAATGGGAATGCTACATCTAGAGATGGGCCATACTATGTAAATTTCCAACGAATACAATGAAAGGTTCACTAAATCAAGGTAAAGATATGAGATCATTCAATGCATTCGAGAGATAGATCTTAGACACCGGTTAAAAAAATCTGGTGCCAACCTCAGGTGACGTGGAGTCGAGCTATTAGAATCGAGTCATGTATTACATGATTGTAAACCCGCGGTGTTGTGATATCTCAGTGAGCCATGTAAAATTTCTCGCATTGTTGGATGAGATCCACTCATCATTATAAATAAAGAATAGTCTAATTCATGATTTCAGAGTGAGCTCATAGGTGAGGAGGCAACTCAGCGGTATTTTGAGCTCAAGTTGATCATGTCAAAGCTAAGAGGAATACATTATGTTACTTTCCATGCAGGTGAATAACTATTTCCATGACAACTTGGTTTTGGAAAGTGACATGAAATGAGATGGACATAGGTCCAGTAACACAACTTGGTTGGGAAGTGATTAAGTTCGTTTAAGGTATGATATTGATGAACATATGTGCATGAGTTGAGGCCATGTTGTATGAGTTTAGAGGAACTCAAAATTGATCGAAAATATTTGAGGATAACTGGGCTATGAGGGCCAAATTACATCAGATGAATTCACTGATTAAGGTATGAGGAAGGTAGCTCGTGAAGCAGCAAGATGACAAGGAATTGGAGGAGCTTGGTGGAGGGCTCGTTTTGGGAGCTCGAGATGACAATGAGCATTGGAAGTAGTTGAGGAACCATGTTGCAAGATCAATCTGGTCAAGGGGTACTCATTCTGGGAGCTCGTCAGTTATGGTGTTAAGCTTGGTGCTGACCTCAATGCAAAGTTACAGCTTGAGGGCGATGCTATGATTGAGCTCGGATGCGGTGCTCAAATGAGGGATAGCTTGATGCATATCAAATAGAGATCGTGGAGACATGAATCAATGATATACTCATGTAGGGGAGTTTTGAATTATTCATTGGAGAAAGAAGTCAGAGCTCGACACCAACTCGGTGAGTTGTCTCGGCGAACCAACCATCCAGTTCTCATGAACCCCTTCAATGCAAACAAATTCTAGGGGGGGGCACCATTTAATTTTAATTAATTTAATATTTTTATTTAAATATTTTAATAATAATATTTATTATTATTATTTAAATATTATTTTTATTACTTAAAGAGAACTAGGTCAACCAAGCATTAATGGCACATGATAGAAGCTTCTCAAAGTGGTTCAACCAACTCTAATAAATATATCATGTGCCTTCAATTTATGAATGTAATTATGACCTTTCCTCTTCTTTCTCACATTTTCTTCTATAAATGTAAGTTGGAAGCACATTCCAAAGGGTTCCAACAGGTTAGATAAGTTGGACAATTAGATATCTTAGGAAAGTGAAATTTTTTCAAGAGTCCTCTCTTTTCTTCAAGTTGTCCTTGTATGTTGAGGGAACTGTCAAGCCTCCTTTTCAAGACTATAATGGAAACCATTGCCTCTTCTGAATGTATGTTCCATTGTGCACTTTATTAAATTAATAAAAGTGTGTGTTTTGTGACTAATCTTGATCCTTTCATCCTTCTATTTTTCTTTGTCCCTTTTCTCATGCTTATAGGTACACTATGTAAGTTCACATTTCTATTTCAGGTTCTTGGATTTATGTGCTTATCAAGTAGTGGAGCGTTGCATGTAGTTGACTTGTGGTGCTTTCTCACCCTTCTCAAGTTCACGCTTCTTCAGTGGAAGACTAATAACTTGTTTTTCTAATCAAGTTTAACAAAGGGAACATTTTCTTCCTAGTCTGTGGTATTCTATACCCTCTCTAAGTTCCAGTAGGTGAAGTTGACTTGTGGTTCACACACACTCTTCAAATCAACCCTTCTTGAGTCTCAAAACACCCTTTATTTGTTGCATCACCATCCCTAGTATAGCTTAATTTCTTAAAATCTCTTTCCCTAAAACCCATGAAAATTTTAGCATAGGTCTAAATAGCCATTTTATTACACTAGGAGTAGTACAACACTTAGTTTAGAAAGAGGAAGTTGGCCTTCTCTGGAGGTTCACCTTGAGCCCAAGTCCCATAGCTCGAGAGGTGATCCCATGTGTCCCAAGAACACCGAACTTCCTATTCACATTTTGACCATTTGGAGGGTATAATGATTTGGCAAAAATAGTTTTTGGCACGCTTGGTGGGACATAGTTGGTACTTCTCTTCTCACTTAGAAAATTCAAAGTACCTGGTGACTCTATATCTCTAGATTCAAAATCTCAGTGTGTTAACTATGTGTAGAATTCAGACAAGAGCTTCTTCAAAGCAAGGAAATTATCGACATATCAAAATTTCCTTGTCTCCTCTAAAGAGAAGAAGAAGAGGAATTTCAACATCACCAGTTGCAGTTCTACCTCATAGGGATCATTCAAATCCTTCGTACGGAAGGTTTACTCCACCAAGTAGTAATCAACCTCTTTCTGCTATGGTACAAAACAATTTTTTTCACCCTTTCAAAGTAGGTAACCCTATTCAGTTAGCTCAAAGTGACCCTATACCTGTTGCAGCACTCAAAATTTTACCCTTTTACACAGGGGAAAATCACATTACTCCAGTGGAACATATTCTTGATGTAGCCAACATTTGTGCCATTAATTTTATCATGGAGGACAACATTGTGGTTAGACTTCTTTCTACCTTTTAAAAGGGAAAATCACTTAAATGGTCTCAAGGGTTAAGTGTCAGTAGTATAACCACTTAGGATGAGTTAGGTGAAAATATCTATAAACAATTTGAAGACAAGAGTGATCACCTATTGCTTTTGGAACAACACACTATCATGAAGAGAGATCCCCAAGAATACATGAGTGATTTCAACTTTCGATTCGACAAGACCTGGAATAGGATTCTGGCACTTATAAATCCTTCTCCACATAATGCATTCTTGTACTATTTTTGAGCCTTGAATAACGATGTAGCAGTTATGATCTAGTCCATGGGAGAGGCTACATTACCTTATGCCTATGATGTTTCCATAAGAGCGGAAAATTCCTTGATTTAGGATAGAAAGATAGCTCCACGACCACCAATGTCATTATCTCTAGATCTTACTAACAATCAGCCCATAATTAATCCTATTCCAACAACCTCTAATCAACTAGCTCAGTCTTCCCTTACCTCTTTAAATGATATATTTGAAGTCAAGTCATTGCTGAAAACTTTTGGAAACAAGCTTGTTGCACTCAAGAGGTAACATTTTCAATACAATCATCCATATCAGCCACAAAATCAATAGTATCAAGCTAACCATCCCCATTTTCAAGGGAACAATCAACCTCAAAATCAAGAAACAAATCAAGGTACAAATGTTAGGCCTTTGAACTTTCATAACCCTCTTGTTGTTAGCTCATCTAGAACCATAGTACATGTCCATAATCTAGTTCAAGAATACAAATGGTGTTATCCTTGTTCTCAACCCAAAAATCAAAATCTGTGTGACAATGGAGTTATTGGCTAGGACCTTATGATTCCAAGCGTATCTTCCCCTTTTCAGCTAACAGAGAACATGTCTACACAAGAAACAACAGATCAACCATAGGCACCTAAAGAAACCACTTTACTAAACTGGAAAGCAAAATATTTTTGCATGTTGAATACAAATTCCTCATTAATGGAGGAAAACACATGTTCCAAGAAGAGAGAAATGCAACCTAAAAATTCTAAATCTGATCAAACATCCACTTCACATCCTGAGTCACAAGGAGAGATTGATAAAGATGAGGGAAAGAAACCACTAAAAATACATTTTAGGAAAGATGAAAGGAAAGAAGGTTCTTTAGACATCATGATACCGAACAAGAACTTTCTAAAGGAGGATCCCAATGCCTAAATAAGTGTCAGAAAATTTGGAGCTATTCCCTTTAGCATAGTATAAAAAATGGAGAAAACCATTCTGAGTGTTACTATGTGGGACAAATCTCAATTCCTTCTCAAATAAATTTGTTGCGAGAGGATCTTAATAGTTTTGGTACAATTGATGGATTATCAGGTCGTAGAGTAGAAACTGCTATGAGTTTGTGTCAACTAGAAGGGAAAAGTATTCCTAAATCCAACAAGCCACTTCCACCTGGTGCATAATTACATGATCAATTATGGTGCCTCTAGCTCAGTCATGCCCAAACAAATTGTAGATGTATTAGGCATACAATATGTGTTAGCTGCAAGAGGAGTTATTCAGCTAGATAGCACAACTGTTAAGACTATTGGAGTTATCAAAGGACTTCAACTTACCATCCATGCATGCCCAAGTTTTTCATTCACCCAAGACATAACAGTCATTTATCTTCCTCCTCTCTTTTCCATTTATCTATCAAGAGATTTCACTACCAAGATGGGTGGTTATCTATCAACCAATTGGCCACACATGATTCTCAAGACTCGATAAGGAACCAAAGTTACCATAAGGGTGGATCCAATCTTCCATAATCATGTATAAGCCTACACGTCTAGTCTTATAAATGGAAATTACACCATCGGAGATCTGGAAGAATAAGATGTTGATCATGAACTGACCACTCTCTTTGAATAATTCCCTAATACTGTGCTAGATGAAGTAAGTGGATATCATCATTACAATCCCTATGTTGATTTATTAGCAAAAGAAGAAGCTAGTTTACTACTTTTGGAAGAAACAGGATTGGGTACCTACTGTATTCATGAAGAAGATATGATCATACCACAACTTGTCAAAACACCAAGCAATTTGGAAGGACTGTGGCAATTGTTCTTTGATGAATCAAGAAATAAGAATAGATCTAATGTTGGTGTTATGTTAATTTCTCCAAAGGGAGATAATTACTTCTCATCTTTCTGGTTGCAGTTTAGTTACACTAATAATGTTGTTGAATATGAGGCCCTTGTAAAAAGAATTCAGCTAGCCCAAAAGAAGGGAATCAAATCCCTTCCTATTTTTGGAGATAGTGATTTAGTTGTGCATTAAGTGACAGTACATAGTGCATCCAAAAATTATCTTTTAAGATCATACAAGAACCAAATATGGGACTTGATTGAAGATGTCAAATATTTTGGGATGCATCTAGTTCCTAGAAATCAAAATCAAGATGTCAATAGGCTTGCTACAATTGGCTTGCAATACGACATACCTGTTGACATCATGAAATAAGGGAATAAATTATTCAAAATAGTGGTTTGAATTGTAGTCCTTGATAATGTGAGTCGCTGGGAAGTGTTCGATAGGGACAAAAAAATCTCCTTTTCCCACAAGAAGAGGTGGAGTTTGCTATAAGAAATCAGGATAAGTTGCAAGATTCATATGGTGATCAAATTATAAAATTAAAGAGAAAAAACTACCAAAATACTTAGTCAATGTGGAATCCATTTTCAATTCAGATGATCAAGCCAAAATACAAAGCTCTAACATAGTGGTCAAGAAGAATATCTTGAGGAAGTCGAGATAGTGCATGCAAAGTTTCTGAAGATTGGAAAAGTGTGTACTTCTGAAAAGAAATAAGCCTTCACCAAAAAATTTCAATAGTATCACGACATTTTTTACGTGGAGCTATAAATACCTACATGGTTTTGATCTAGTTTTGGCATAGCATACCATCAAATTGGATCCTAATTCCAACCCATTTCGTCAAAAGCAAAGGCCAATTAATCACAAAATTGAGCCACTAATGAGAAAGGACCTAACCAAACTCATTAAGGTGTATATAAATTTTCCCATCAAGTATTCCTCATGGGTATCCAATCTAGTGCCCATAAGGAAGAAGAATGGAGAGATTCGGTTGTGCGTAGATTTCAGGTATTTGAACCGTGCCTCATTGAAAAACCATTATCCTCTTCCATCAATGGAGAAAATTCTTCAAACAGTAGTAGGAGCTCCAATATTTTCTTTTCTTGATGGATATTTGGGTTACAATCAAATTATAGTCCAAGAATCTGACCAATTCAAAATGGATTTCACTACTAGGTGGGGAACGTATTCCTACAAAAAAATGTTGTTTAGATTGTCCAATAGTGAGACTACTTTCCAAATAGCCATGGACATGGCGTTTAAAGGACTAATCAATGATATCTTCTTGGTTTACCTAGATGAAATAATTGTATATTCTAATCATGCAGATGATCACATTGCGCATCTAAGGAAGGTTTTCCAAAGGTGTAGGGAATTTGGGGTTTCACTTAATCCCAAGAAGTGTATTTTTTAGTGCATGAGGGAAATTTGTTGGGGCATGTTGTTTCAGTGGAAGGACTATCAATCGATCTATCTAGAATGCATTCAATTATGTTCTTATCCCTCCCAAGTCATAGGAAGGGCCTCCAAAGTTTTCTAGGAACCATAAATTTTGTGTGAAAATTCATCCCTTAATTTGTGACATTGACTAAACCACTAACATCTATGCTGAATAAAAAAATGCCATTCTAATGGACAAAGGAAGGATGAGAGAGCTTCGAAGCCATCAAAATTGCCATTTCTCAATATCCCATGCTAGTGAACCCCGTGTTTGATACAGACTTTACCCTTTATACTTTTGCAATTCCAGAGAGAATTTCAAGGATCCTTACCCAACATAAAAAAACCTGATGGAGAAACTAATTGCTTTCTTCAGTCAGTCCCACAAAGACTATGATATCAAATACTCATTTGTTGAAAAATAATTCTTTACGGTTATTTGAGCTTTGAATAAATTCAAGAACGTGTTTTCCAACACTAAAATTCATCTAATGGTGTCTCATCTAGGTGTCAAGGAGTTTTTTCTGAACAAAGAGATGAATGAAAATCATGCTAGGTGGATCATGAAGGTGATGGAGTATGATGTGCATATCAAGGTTATAAAACTTGTTAGAGGTAAATGTTTGTGTCAACACCTTGCTGTAGACATGGAATCAATATGTGATTAGGATGTGACGCTCCTAAACACTAATGAGAATGATAAGCAATTTGATTGGTTAATGAAAATGAAGAATTTCCTCTTCTCAAGAGTATATCCTATAAACATGGATGAAAACTGTAGTGCCCACTTTCCTTGGACACTATTGGTCACATTTTGGATATTATTATGTTTTGATTTAGTATGATGTATCAGGGATTATTATGGACACTAATATGTTTTGATTAGTATGATGGTTAGCTGTTAGATCCTGGATTGGTATTGATCTGGATGCAGATATTTTCCTCGATGATCATTGATACATTATTGTTATTTTATTGATGAGGATATACTGGTTGACATGGATACCATATTGCTTTTAATTTTAGACAACTGACATTGAGATTTTAAATAGCTCTAGTATAGAGATCTATTAGATGATGATATAGTTGCAATTGAATTTAAACAATAAATGTTAAATTCTTGATATTGTTGTGATTTGCATTTAATAATTGTATGTTGCTTATATCATTTGGATGTTCTGATATGGCCATGAGGCCGAAGGGGTATTTTGAATTTTGCAAATTAAAAATCACAACAATGTCGGGGAACTAGAGACTAACCATATTGGAATTCAGTGTGAAATCAACAAGGTCACCATGGCAACTGTGTTGATTTGTGTGTTATGTTGTGTTAGGATTTCCACTTTTGTGACCATGGGGCATATGTGTGTATGTTTATTATGTGTTCCTTTTTTTTATTTATTGTTGTGTGTATTTTATTTTGTAATGTGCTTTTATTGTAATTATTTAAATATGATAGTATTATGTGGGATTCATATAGTTAAATTTTAATTAAATTAAATGGGATGTGGAATGTGAAATTAAAATATTTTTTGCCTTGGTTGAAAATGAAATTTGATTTATATATTTTATAAACTTATGGTAATTAAATAAATCTTATGTCAAAAGGTTGTCATAAATAAATGTCATAGAAGTTAATGCATTTTAGAAGAGTGTGTAAGTTACCAAGTATGGGTTGTGTGAGAATTTTTAAGAGGTTGTAAGGCTGATTTTGGAAGGTCAAACACTCCTTCCTCTTTGAAATTCGAATTTGGCCTTGAAGGAAAAATTTGGAGGCTTGTGGGACAAGTTAAACTTGTCCCACACCTCTCAAAAACCTCCACCAACCATGATTATAATTTTAGAGACAAATGCAACTTATTTTATTATGTTTTGACATGATTTTATGAAAGAAGTGATTGCACTTGCCTTACAAATTTTAAATTTATTTTCCTTTTGGGTATGGGTTGAGTTTGTGTATGTAAGTAATTTTGTCATTCACATTTATTATGATGTATTTTCATTTGATGTGATTTCATTTTGGGATGAGGAAAAAAGATGTGGCATCCCACTTGGAATCCACATCCTCCTCCTCCATCCTCTACTTTAAAATGGAATTTATTCCTCATTTGGAGGTTGTTGAAACCTTTCCATTTGCTTCTTAGGGTCAATTTTTCTCTTGCATTAGGAGCTTGTTCTTGTGAAAGGAGCTTGGACTGATTTGCATGCTTTACATTTCCTATTTTGGGACTGATTTGAGCAACAAGAATCTGCTATTTGAAAGAAAATCTCCATTATGGAGAGGTAGGATCTAATTCTTTTAAATTTTTGTTTTCCCCTTCTTGCATGAAAAATATTGAATGGTATTGTGTTTTCATTCTTTGAGGGATGGGTAGAATTCCTAGGACATGGTGTAAAAAGAGAAGAGTATGGGGTTTCAAATGGGGGGCATAAGGAAATTTTCATTGGCATTTGTTCTTTGTGGAGGGAGTGTTGGTTTGGGATCCACCTAGGAAAGGAAATAGCTTGCATTTCCTACTTCTTTGGGGGTGGCAGAAGGGATAAATTTGGGGGGGAATAAGGAGGGGTTGGGAGATATAAGGTTTATGGGATTTGATTGAGTTTATGGTGGTTTGCTTTTGGTGGATGCCCAATTTCAACATGGGCGGCATAAGGAGAACCCCATAGATCTTTCTCTTGTTGGCTTGCTTGCTTGGAGAAGGAGCCTTAGTTTGATTGAAATTGTTTGTGGTAGTTCAGAACTACACCTCATTATTTGTGTTTCTTTGTAATTGTGAAAATATATGCTTGTATGTGAAGAAGCCTTGTTGACATGTGTTGATTTTCATGATCCATTCCATTATGTTGGGGCTTGGGGGCCAATGGGGAAAGACAGATTCTCTTTTCCCATTGGATGTCTTGATTTGGTGGAGAGCATTGCCTTTCCCCCTTCCTTGTTGTGATTCAAAGATGAATAAAGGTGAAGAAATCAGCATGTTGTTGTTTGGAGCTCGGAGAAAATAGTTTGATAGTCATCCTTTTTGTAAATTTTTAAATGAAATCCTTCCCACTTCAAGTGGATGAATGTAATTGTTATTGAGATGTGAAATGCATACCTTGTAATTGGAAGTTGTAAATCAATTTGAGAAATGCTAAGAAGAATCATACTTATCTGTTTTATTTGGAAAAGAAAAGGTGAATGAATTTTTATATCTTGCATGTGAAATGTGGAAACCAAATCAGTAGGAAAGAATTTCAGTTGTAGGTTTACTTTAATTATCATTCAAGGATAGCATCGATCCTTTTAAATTTGTATTGATGTCGATGAATGAAGATCTGCTTGAAAAAGAATAAGAATCTCTGTTTTGGAATGTAAAAAAAAAAGATGCTTATGAAATGAAATTCAACATTATTTTCTTTGCAAAATGTCATGTTTAAATTGAAAATTAGAGATGTATTTTAATTACAGTTGAATGTTTGAATTGTGAAGAAATGAAATGGATCAATTCATAATCGTATGCTCACCCAAAAGACAAATCACCAAACCAATAAACTCACTATTTTAAATTTAAAACTAGGAATGTGCATTTAAATAAAATGAGCAGTTCGACCTTATACTCAAGAATGAATTATGAAACTTGAAATTTATACTTAGGAAGACTTTAGGAATCCAAATTCACTAAAATAGTCAAGAATAAATCTCTGAAACTCAAAGAATTTCAATTCGGAGCTCGTAGGGTCGTTTTTCCCGTCAATTGTCAGAAAATTGCAAACTTGTATAAATGAAAAAATTGAGTTCACTAAAGCACTCTAAACCTCCCCTAGAATGGTCCTCCATATCCATTTAACATGTTGAGGGAAGGAGGAGTACAAATCTAACCAAATTGACAGTTGGAAAAACTTCCAGTTTTGAATTTAAAACCTGCAGATCATTTTCCTAAAATTGACCCTCTAAACTTCACCAAATTCTAAAATTGATGATTGTTGTGCAAAGAGGACTCTGAGAGATTTCCGGAAAGTCCTCATTTTCCTAAAATAGAGCTTCCTATCAAAATTTATGGCCATTTGAAGTTTTACTTCAAAATAGTCGTTCTAAACAAAAAATGAAATAATTCGATCTTGGAAAAATTTAAATTTTGAACATTTGAAAAATTTCTAAAAAAGTTCCGCAGCCCTGCCACCCTCTCATCCTATCAGAATTTTCCACGTGGCACTTTGGAGGGGTAGACCCTTAATAAAACTTAACATTTTGAAAATTTTGCCTTAGGAGGGGGGGTGCATGAATCAAAATGGAAAAAATTAACCATTTTTTTTGCTTTTGGAAAAAGTTTACTTTTTCTTCTGCTGGCCCGCGGCCAATCACAAGGCGCCACGTGGCCATTTGAGCAAGTGCGGAGGCATGGAGGAAAATTTTCCTTTGGAAAATTGAGACTTTGGTTTTGGGAAAAATTTCAAATTTTTCCCCGCGACCCGCTCGCCCACACTAATCACATGATGACACGTGGAATTTGGGAAAATTTTCCCAATTTTCTCCCTAACCCCGCAGACCTCCAAGGGAAAATTTTCCCCTAAAACTCTGCCTGGCCATAACTTGAGTTTTACAAAGAGTTAGGAGGACCTCTTTATATGGTTGGAAAGGTGAGGAAATTTCCTATCCAATGATTCTAGTTCAAGAAATTTTTGATAAATCTAAGTGTGTGAGAAATCCAGTTGAAGTTCAAGGCTTGATAGAGAGTAGGCCTGGCTATAAATTTCTCCCTAAACCTTAATAAAACTTGTAACCTCCAAATCAGAACCTAGTAAACTTGTTATAAGATAAAAATTAAAAATATTGTGTTTGGTTAATTAGAATTGGTTCTGGAACCTATTTAGTTTCAAACTAGTGTCTTGCAACTTGGTAGTAGACTCTTCCTATATATATATAAAAAAAATTATTCCATAATTTTCCTAGTTTGTTTCTTGGTCTCAAGTGGTAGTTGAAGCAGGCATCACACTTGGTATTAGAGTGAAGGTTCAAAATCTTGGACTATTGGGCACACTTGAAAACATTGAGACTTGAAACCTAAAACTAGAAAATTAATAATCTATAAAACAAAAATAATTGAAAATTAAACATGTTAGTAAACTTAGAAAACTGAAGAAAAATCAAGGTAATGAACTAACTCCCACTTTCGTCTGTGTAGGGAGCTCAGAAGGAGTAGGAGGAACATTCACAGAGGCTCAGAGTCACCACCACCACTAGACCAAGGTTTAGCAGCTGTCCTACCATAAATTTTACAAACCCTCTAGGATGTTAAACGCGGAGGATCAGTAGGAGGGTACTCAGGCAGGCAGACAGGACAGAGATAATTCCATTGAGGGACATGCACCTCCTCCACAGGGTGAGGAGGATGGAGGAGAGAATTTTCATGGAGAGTCAGCTAGAGTAGAGTCTCCTTTGAGGGGACACGGTGAACATATTTCAGGACACAGAGAGAGGTCTCGAAGCCCTAGGCTCGGGGACAGGCAGGAAAAGAGGCCCAGAGGCCGTCATATCCCAGCTGCGGATCATATCAGGGAGATCCTGAAGCTTAGGCCCTCACATTATTTAGGTGACATAGGTGGTTTCCAGGCAGTGGCCTGACTGGTTAGCTTGAGCGGTTGCTTTAAGCTTTGTCCTTTTTATAGTAACACAAAATCTCATGTTGCGATCCATCTACTGAAGGAAAAATATGGAGTATGGTCGAGGACAGAGGAGTAGAAGCTCCATATAGATTCAGAGACAGTCACTTGGGAGCTATTTGAGGAGAGATTCAGGAGTAGATACTTGCCACGGAGATTCATACAACAGAGGATTGATGAGTTCCACGACCTTCGACAGGATTCCCTTACAGTGGCTGAGTATGAGAGTAGGTTCTTGGACCTACTTCAGTACATTGATTACATGCAGGATGAGCAGGTGTAGATCCATAGGTTCATTCAGGGTCTTAATATAGACATTGGAGGTGTAGTTCAGATCCAATACCCACAGACATTAGCAGAGGCTATTGAGAAGGCCTACATTACAAAGGAGACTCGGGGTAAAACCCAATAGGCTAGAGACCGGGTCAGGAGCCGTATTCAGCAGTTGTAGGATAGTAGATCAAGGGGGTGATCTCCTCTTCCTCATAGTGGTCAACATTCTTTGCAGTCATCTTTCAGACCACAGTAGCAGCAACAGTCCCACCCACCGTTTAGGCCTCCTCAGAGAGCTGATGCACAGAGAAGTTGTAGTATGGGGCCTCCTCCTAGCGGACCCACCAGGACACATGGTGGAGCTAAAGCTCAATCGGTAGGAGTTTGACCACAGAGGCCACAACAGACTATAGCTGGATCATCAGGATCCACAACACCTACCTCTAGGGAACCTTCTGGCAGTGCCGCTCCTTGGAGAGGTTCAGGTGGTTTTTTCAGGTGTGGAGTAGTGGGACACTTTTGGAGAGATTGCCCCCAGAACCCTAATAAGGGTAAGGCACCCATCTCAGAGCCTACAGTCAGAGACATGGGACAGAGTCACAGGATCTACGCAGTGGTTGAGAACCACTAGGCTGAGCACCAGAGCACGGTCATTGAGACTACAGGTAGCATTGGAGGTGTTCCTACTTCTATATTATTTGATTCTAGTTCTTCTAATTTGTTTATTGCTGGTGGCTGTTAGAAAAGGTCATAGTTGGGATGTCAAGATGGCTTTAGGAGCCAAAGTCTTTGTAGACTCCTTAGTAAAGGAGTGTGTTGTTAACTTGGGACTTTTCACCACCACTTCAGATCTCTGCATACTTCCTTTGGGATCATATGGAGTCATTTTAGGCATGGATTGGTTGTCTACACACAGGGATAGGATGGATTGCTATCATAAAAATATATCTTGTGTAGATGATCTTGGAGTTGAATTGGTGATTTATGGGGTCAGGAGACCTGTTTCTATTCACACTATCTCCGCTATGCAGCTCAAGCGGTGTGTGTGACGGGGTTGTCAGATGTATGCAGTCACAGTCAGTGACCAGATAGAGGATGGATCTAGTGGGCCATCACTAGATGACCATCCCATTTTGAGAGAGTATGCAGATGTGTTTCCAAGGGAGCTACCGGGGATGCCACCCCCACGTGAGATTGATTTCCATATTGATCTGGTTCAAGGAGCAGAGCCTATCTCACGAGATCCTTATCAGATGACCACCCTAGAGCTCTGTGAGCTCAAGTTGTAGCTAGAGGGCCTTCTAGAGAAAGGCCTTATCCATCCTAGTGTATCCCCTTGGGGTGCACCGATTATATTTGTGAAGAAGAAGGATGGATCCTTGCGGTTATGCATAGACTACCGCCAGCTGAATATGGTAACGATCAAGAATCATTATCCCCTGCCTCGCATTGGTGACTTGTTTGATCAAATGAAGGGAGCCACAGTGTTCTTTAAGATCGATCTCAAGTCTGGGTACCATCAGTTGAGGATTACGGAGGTAGACATCCATAAGACTACTTTTCGTACGAGGTATGGGCACTATGAGTTCACAGTGGTGCCCTTTGGTTTAATGAATTCCCCCGCAGTATTCATGAGTTTGATGAATGGAGTATTCAGGACCTTTTTAGATCACTTCGTGCTCATTTTTCTTGATGAAATTCTGATTTACTCACGTACGCGTGAGGAGCATGAGGGGCACCTTCGTTAGGTTCTTCAGTGTCTTCGTGACCAACAACTTTTTGGGAACTTGGAGAAGTGTTCCTTCTTTCAATCATAGATTCATTATTTGGGTCATATCATCTCAGGTGAAGGAATCGTAGTCGATCCTTCCAAGATTAGAGCCATTATGGATTGGCCAGTACCCACTACAGTGACAGAGGTGCGCAGCTTCATGGGGTTAGCAGGGTATTACATGAGATTTGTGTAGGACTTCTCTCGGATAGCACACCCCATCACTTCTCTTCAACGGAAAGGGAAGAAATTTGTTTAGTCAGACAGGTGTGAGTAGGCCTTTAGGACACTAAAGGAATATCTCACTACATCACCCATTCTTGCAGTGCCAGATCCACATGGTGAGTTCTTTGTATGCACACATGCTTCGTTGACAGGCCTTGGAGGTGTTCTTATGTAGGAGGGCAAAGTTGTAGCTTTTGAATCTCACAAACTCAAGGATAACAAGATTAATTATCCTACCCATGATCTTGAGCTTGCAGTAGTTGTGCATGCTTTAATTCGATGAAGACACTTTCTCCTTAGTCGGAGATTCACACTTGGGACAGATCATTTGAGCCTTCACCACCTATTCACGCAGCCCAATCTAAACACTCGTCAGAGACGTTGGATGGAGTTGCTCTATGAGTATGACATAGAGGTAGAGCATGTAAAGGGGAAGGAGAATGTTGTAGTAGACACTCTCAGTTGACGGAGACATTTAGGTATGGCTACTTCAATGAGCACAGATTTACGGAGTAGGATCCTTCAGCAGCTTCCTCTCGACAGATTCTACATTACAGCCAGAGAAGAGATTGAGTCCCAGAAACCCCTTGAGGGGAAATTTGATGGTTTCTCACTAGAGGCAGATGGTCTTCTTAGGCACAGAGTTTGGATTTATGTTCCTAGAAATGGACGCTTGAGGTAGGACATCTTGACAGAGGCACATCATGCACCCTATTCAGCCCATCATGGGGTGAAGAAGATGCACGCCACCTTGAGACAGTTGTATCACTGGAGAGGACTTCATAGGGACGTGGCTCAGTTTGTGTCACGCTGTTTAGAGTGCCAAAAAGTGAAGGCCAAGCATCAGCATCCAGCTGGCCTTCTCTATCCTCATGCTATACCAGAGTGGAAATGGGACACCATTTCCATGGATTTCATTGTTGGGTTACCAATGTCGAGATATCACCACGACGCCATCATGGTCACGGTTGATAAATTGACAAAAGTAGCTCACTTTTCTCTAGTAAAGATCACATATAAAGCTAGTACAGTGGCACGTGTCTACTTGGATGAGATTTTCAGGTTACACGGGATCCTACGGAAGATCATTTGTGACCGTGATCCTTTATATACTTTCCATTTCTGGACTACCATGCAGTATGTTCTTGGGATGAAGATTAACTTCAGCAAGGCTTATCACCCAGAGAAAGATGGAAAAATTGAGAGGGTGAATCATATTTTGGAGGACATGCTCAGGATGTATGTGATGGATCAACAGTCTAAGTGGGAGGAGTATCTGTATCTTGTGGAGTTTGCCTACAATAATAGTTATCAAAGTTTTATAGGCATGGCTCCTTTTCAGGCCTTGTATGGTATGGAGTGTAGGACATCCCTTTGCTGGGATAGATTGGAGGATAGAGTATCCTTAGGACCAGCTCTTTTGCAGGACATGGAGCAGAAGGTAGTGTTGATCAGGTAGAGATTGCAGGAGGCACATGATAGGCAAAAGAAGTATGCTGATCAGCATAGAACCGAGCGTAATTTTGATGTGGGCATGAATTCTTTCCTTCGTGTTAGGCTACATAAGAGCTCGATCCATTATGGAAAAGGTTCTAAGTTAGCTCCTCAGTTCATTAGACCTTTTGAGATCTTGGAGCATATCGGCCCGTTGGCCTACCGTCTAGCATTGCCACCCAGCTTGTCTCGCATACATGATGTGTTTCATGTTTATGTTCTTAGGAGATATATCATAGATCCTTCTCATGTGCTAGATTGGACATCATTGTAGGTATAGGATCAGGGGCAGGTGATGGTGGAGCCCGTCTGTATCATTGATCATAGGATCCTGGGCCTTCAAGGTAGAGAGATTGATTAGGTACGGGTGTAGTGGGACAGATATGATGAGACTGCAGCCACTTGGGAGGATGCTACTACTTTACGAGTACAATTTCCACATTTTTTCTAGTGACTTCCAGGAGGAATTTGAGTCTAAGGGGAGGGGGATGTAGTGCCCACTTTCCTTGGACACTATTCAGATACTGATCCTAACACTATTGATCACATTTTGGATATTATTATGTTTTGATGTAGTATGATGTATCAGGGATTATTATGGACACTATTATGTTTTGATTAGTATGATGGTTAGATGTTAGATCATGGATTAGTATTGATCTGGATGTAGATATTTTGCTTGATGATCATTGATACATTATTGTTATTTTATTGATGAGGATATACTGGTTGACATGGATATCATATTGCTTTTAATTTTAGACATGTGACATTGAGATTTTAAATAGCTCTAGTATAGAGATCTATTGGATGATGATATAGTTGTAATTGAATTTAAACGATAAATGTTAAATTATCGATATTGTTGTGATTTGCATTTAATAATTGTATGTTTCTTATATCATTTGGATGTTCTGATATGGCCACAAGGCCGAAGGGGTATTTTACATTTTGCAGGTTAAAAATCATGACAATGTTGGGGGATTGGAGACTAACCATATTGGAATTCAGTGTGAAATCAACAAGGTCACCATGGCAACTGTGTCAATTTGTGTGTTGTTTTGTGTTAGGATTTCCACTTTTGTGACCATGGGGCATATGTGTGTATGTTTATTATGTGTTCCTTTTTTTTATTTATTGTTGTGTGTATTTTATTTTATAATGTGATTTTATTGTAATTATTTAAATATGATAGTATTATGCGGGAGTCATATAGTTAAATTTTAATTAAATTAAGTGGGATGTGGAATGTGAAATTAAAATTTTTTTTGCCTTGGTTGAAAATGAAATTTGATTTATATATTTTATAACCTGTTGGTTGGATATTTTGTCAAACCAAAATATGAGGTTCAACCACAGTACATGGGATTAAATCCCTCCTCAAAGACAGGTGAGGCTGCCTATTTATTGCTAATCTAAAACACGGTAAACAATATATACAGTATTCACACTAATCTAACCATTGGGGGGTTGGAATGAAATCCTGAAATCCACATTCATAAATTCAAGGGTATTTCTTTCGTAAATGAACTGGGTCAGAAACTGTTACAATGAAAGAAGCGGCAATAGAAAGGAAATGGGAGAAACATATTTTCTTTCGAGTAAACACAGAGAACGAAATAATTATACGAGTATTAGATCACAAATATAATGTCTAAAATAATCAGAAACACTAAGATGTTATGCAAAGAATAGCTTTAAGATCATGAACATAAGAACACTGTCTTAAGAAAGATATATTCCACAACACAAAGTCTGTTAAAACGATATCAATTCCTATTCTTCAAAATGATTGAATGAAAACACAAAGTTTTTCTTCTTTCCAATAGCCCCTAAATATTCCAAAAAATCTCGACCCTTTTGGAATGCACAGCATCCCTTATTTATAACAAAAGAAGTAGAGATAAAATAGGGAAGATCCTAAAAATTAGCGCTTCAACAAGAGTTCTGTTTTGCATGATTCTCACGCAGGAGATCAAGTCAAAACATGATTCAAAAATGTGACGAAACAGAAATGAAAAAGACATGTCGATTTCAAGATTGAAATGACATGAAACGCTAGGACTTAATCTGAATCATCATCTTTTGCTCCTTCCTCTTTTTCTTCCTCCAGTTGAGACTGTTTGCTCTGAAATTCCTGGAAATTTTGAATTATGCCTTGCATTTCGTTCTCATCAGGTGCAGTGGAATGATCATTCCAAATTTTGCAGGTTTCATGAACATCGCTGGCAGTGCCGGGAAGCTTTTTCAATCCTTTGCTGAGTTTTCTTAAGGCCTCCAAAGTATGCTCTATCCTTACAAACCAATCTATGACCTCAAGACCAAGTCCGTGTATGGGTTCATGCTGAACAGACTCTTGGATTTGTTTGAAGAGATCATTTGGTGATAGGATACCTGAGTTCCCAATTGACACCTTTGGACAAATCTTCAGCAATTCTTCTTCCAGATCACTTTTCCCATCGATCAATTTATCCCTTGATTCTCTCAACTTACTGCAGGCCTCGTTGAGAATCTTTACTCTGAACCTGATGGCCTTGGTCAGCTGGAAGTGTTTATCTGTATGTGGAAGAACACCTTCTTCTACCAATAGATGTGATGGTATTTGATTTAATACATGGAGAGCTTCAAAAGTCAAATCAAGCTGTCTAATTTCTTGAGTAAATTCTTCATCCATCTTCTCTCCCTCCTTCTAAATCTCCCCCAAAGATTGATGAACTTTCACTACGTCTTGAATAACTTCCTTTCCCTGTTGTAGCAACCTTTGGATCCATTCATCAGTCACCCTTCCTTTTTTAGTAATCTTCTCAATTGTGGACACTGATGAAAAATCAAATCTAGCAGATACAGAAGAAGATGATATGAATTCAAGGGGTGTTGAGAGTTTAATAAAAACCTCTGTCAACTACTCCACTTTTCTCTTAAGTTCATCTCTACTGTCCTTTGTTTCTTTCAACTTTTGGCACAGGACGTTTATGGAATCCTTTACATCTTGTTGCGCCCCTTCTGCTGTTACTTTCCCTAGAGCCACCCTGGTTACCTGATAATCAGAAGCTGTTATATCCTCTCTAGTTTTGTCAGCCGAAGGAGTGGCAATCTCTGCAAACTTATCTCCTGAAGCATCCACTAAAACCCTCGAAACTGTTTTGGGTTTCTTGGATGATTTCACAGAAGAAGCCTTGAGTGAGCTGAAATCAAAGGTTGGTAGGGGTACCATCACTTTCCTCTTCCTCGAAGTTTTCTCAAGTAACCATTGTCGCGTATCAGAGGAAACTACCCCCGTCGTAGTAACTGGTATTCTACTCTCAAGAGGGGAAGATTCTACCATTAGAGGAGGAACAGTTGTTAATATGGTAGTAGATTCAATGAATAGAGGCACGGGTTGTGGGGGAGTGTTGGTGATCACTTGGGTTCCAGCAGAGAGCAGTGAGAGTCCAGAGAAAATACTGGCCATGGTTACAGAAGTGGATGGAGAATGAGGAGGTAGAAGTGGCTGTGAGGGAGGAGGTGCAGATTCAGATTCCAAAGCCTTGACTGCAAGAGATAAGGCCTCTCCAGTTGAGCAATCAGCAAATGGTGAAGACAGAAACTGTCTTCCTCCTTCCAAATTAATTTCTCCTATTTCTGGTGGTGTTGGTGATTCTGGCACATTCACCATTTCTACAGGAGATACAATTGAAGAGATTTCTCTTTCTTTCCTCTTTTTGAAAATCTTGACCTTTATAGGCGCCTTAGAAGACTTTCTGTCCTTTTCCTTTTTGGAGGGCCCCGCCTCTAAAATAGCCAACTTTGAAAACTTATCATCTTTAAAATTCATTCCCCAAGAGGAGAGCCATGCTTTGGTGCGAGCAAGAATTAAAGCCGACCTATCTATAATAGAGGCTTTTTCGCTGGCTGACCAATCAATAGGTGGGAAAACATATTGATCCTCATTTAATCCATCGTAGGAAAGATCCAACACACTTTCATTGTCAGTTGTACCCTCTGGTAAATTAGCAAGCTCCAGTGTTTGAATCTCATCAATAGTTAATCTGCTATTATCTTTCCTGCGAATGGCAACCTCATTACGTAGATCCACCCAAATATCCTCTATGTTTGGTATGTGCATATGCTGGGTTCCATATGCCCTGAGCACTCCTCGGATGTCGAAACCGTCTCGAGGCTTCATATGCTTTTTAAGTTTTTCTTGAAGTTTGCATTCAACATTTTTGGCCTTTATTACCGTTGAGCAAGTATATCTCCCAATAGAAATTGGGAAGGACACAACAGCCTTATGTTTGCTTTGTTGGAATTTATGGAAATCCAACAACTGTCTAACAAATTCTATCAATATCAATCTGTCACCTGGATATCGGGGCAAGCGAAAAGGTTCCCCCGAGTACATGACTGTTCGAAGATATGTAAAATTCTTGAATTGCAAGAAGATACACCCCCATTTGGACACTTCAGCCCAAGCCTCATCTGAGACTCTTGTCTTCTTCAGCTCAGGATTTATCCTGCAGATAGTCTCATAGAAAAAGGCATCATTTACCCTCCTGAAATGATCTTTTGACCCCTTCTTTTTCAATTGAGGGAAGTATTGATAAACCTGATTCGCCGTTTTGCTTCCCTTAGTATCCAGCCTGGGATAGTTCCTCATCCCGGCTGCGGCGTATGCGACATATGAAAGCATATAAAACTTCCCAGTTGACAAGACTATTGTCATTTGGGAATCAATCTCATTGCTGATGAGAGTACCCCAGTCAATTCCTTGCTGATTTTTCTTGATGGTGACCATAAATTAATACATCCATCCATGAAATACATTCGATTCGGGCAACCCGAAAACCCGACTCAGCAGGGTGATAATATCATTGATTTCGTGGATGAAATAACTCCTGGGGATAGTCCTTGGAAATCTAGAGACTGCTGGTTTGGCCTTGATCAGGAACTTTTTGTTTACATCCTTGATGCAGTCTTCCTGATTGTTGTCCCAGGCCTTCTGAGCCGACTTGATGTCCAACTCCCCATATTGTTCAAAATTAGGAAATTTTAAGAGATCATCAAAATAACCTCCATCCAATTTGATGACTACCTCACCATCCTGACTCCTCACAGAACGAGAAGCCGAGTGATAACTGGATGCGCAAGCCAAAATGAATTCTGGACATTGGGCGGACATGGGAAAACCCGCTACGAGAGGAAAGCCACTGTCAGCTATAGCTTTCATCCATGGAGTTGGGGAGGAACTCCTCACCCTACTCCAGAAGTCTTCCATGTCTATATTTCCAAGTTCTGTGTCTCGGATATCATAGTTACAATCAATGTATGATGGATATTCCGGCTTCTTGAATTTGTATTTCATTCTGCCATACTTTTCAACCTTTTCCTGAGATGGACCAGGGTCTAACATGAAGAACGTTGCAAGAGGAAAGGTTCGAAACTCAGGAGGTGTTAGCCACACTAAAAATCCCGATCTGCCGAATATGCCAGAACTTCTGAAAAACCCCGACACACTTGATACTGTCAGAACTTTGGGAAAGTCCGACACTCACTGTTGATGTCGGATACAGAAGAAACCCCGACACCTGTTGTGGATGTCGGAATTGGAAGAAAACACGAAACTTGGTGAGGATGTTGGAACTTTGAGAAAGCCCGGCGCGCCAATCCGTCAATACACTTCGGGTCTCCGACTCTGCAAAACAATCTTCAAAACCCGAGAAGAAAAACAAAGGTTTTTCGTTGAATTCCAAAACATGTAATCTCCTTCTTTTTTATTATTCATGTTGCATGCATATAATAGAACTTGGAAGAAACAGCACCAAGGGATAGTCTCAAAAGAGATTAAACCCTAGAACCTAAAACCCTTCCCAAAACAATGCAAAAAGACGAAGAATAAAAATCATTCGCAACCCAGCAAGAAATCAGGAAGACACCACGCGCAATCGATCCATAAAAACCAAGAAACAAAAAAGGAAAAGAGAAATACCTTCAATTGGAGAAATGGAAAACTGAAAACAGGCGATTCAATCGGGCAAAGCGAGCTTTCGAGTTTCGAAATCGGAAGAGCATGCGAAAAATCCACGAATTAAAAATAACTCCAGTAACAATGACGTGGAAATCCACATATTTATAAGAAAATTAGCAATTAATACACTTGGGCTCAGCACGTGCCAATTCACTGACAACTCGGCATGAATGCCATGTCAGGCATGTTTGAAAGGTCTGAAAACCCGACACAAGGGGACTTAGTGCAATTCGGGTTTCAGGTATCGGAAAGCATGAGGCATAAAACATGAAGTGTTTAGATGTTACATAGCTCCGATAACCCGATACAAAGGACTAAGCGGAACTCGGGTATCGGAAAGCATGAGGCGTAAAACATGTTTTAGGTAAGGCATGTTTCGATGCACCAGAGGTCCGAAAACACGATTTTCACAATATGTGGCGGGTTTCAGGTTTTGGAAGACATGAGACATAAAGCATGTTCAAAACTTATGTCGAGCTGTTGGTAAAACCTGAAAACCTAAAATTCTCTAAAAGAGGCCATAATGCAAAATCAACTTCAAAAAATTTCGTATAGGTTATCTAATCGTTTTGTCGTAAACTCAAAACGGAGATAACAACTGGCTCTAGCTAGGGACTTTCTTTGTAATATCAGAGGAAGAGAACTCAGAATCTCTGGTCTTATTCATTGGGCTACGGAGTCAAGAAGAAACCAAAATGAAACAAAATGGGAAAAGAAAGAAAGAAAACCAAAAGCAAACACACAACAAAAGCAAAATATGTACAATGCAAGAGAGCATCTTGCATTAATGGTGGAACAACTTTAGATGTTGCCCACTGAAAGGTAAAGGGAGTAACCCTCCATCCAGATATGATAGAAGGAAACTATTTTCACCATTCAGCTCATGGATCTTGAAAGGTCCTTTCCATAGAGAATCAAACATCCCGTGCATTCCTTTTTGCTCTTTCCTCTTATCCCAAAGCAACACTAGGTCTCCAATCTGGAAGTTACGTTTGCTTTGATTTCTTATCGAAAATATTCTTCACTCTGCTCTGATGATCTATTATGTGATCAACCACCTTGATTCGTTCTTCTTCTAGCCTGGTTAGGTACATAACCCTCTTTTCGATAGAACTATGAAAAGCCGCATCCTCAACTGCTTTCTCCAACTGCAAGGCCGGTAATTCTACTGAGATAGGGATTTCAGCATCAATCCCGTATAGTAATTGAAAAGGAGACATCCCTATGGCTCGCTTTGGAGTGATCCGATCAGCCCACAACGCATCATACAATGCTTTGTGCCATGTCCTCTGATTTTCATCCACTAGTTTCCTGATTATGGTAACCAGGTTCTTGTTGCTGGATTCGGCTTGCCCATTACCCTGGGGATAATAATCAGATGAGTGAGCCAGAGTGATGCCGAATCCATAGCAAAACTCAATTAACTCATGCAATGAAAGATTAGAGGCATTATCAGCTACGATCTTATGAGGCACACCGAATCTGACGATTATATTCTCTTTAAGGAATTTGCAAACAGCTTCAGAAGTTTCTTGCTTGATTGGTGCGGCTTCTACCCACTTGGTAAAATAGTCTATAGCAGTCAGCACATAGTTGTGTCTAGCACTGGAAGCAGGATTCAATGTTCCGATGAAATCAATCCCCCATTGGCGAAAAGGTTCTTCAATCACCACAGGCTTCAGAGGAAGAGCTGCTAGCTTGGGGCGACCAACGAAATGTTGACAAGCCTCACACTTGGACACCCATTCTACTGAATCCCGGAAGAGAGTAGGCCAATAGTACCTGGCCCGTAGGATCTTATAAGCTATCACAGAGGATGAAAAATGTCCTCCGCAAGCTAGAGTATGAAAGGACTCCAATAACTTTTCCTATTGTGATTTATCAACACAACGCAGGAAAACACCATCTATACCTCTCTTGTATATTGCATTATTCCACAAAAGGTATTTCGCAGATCTCAGCTTGACGGTCCTCTTCTCCTTTTGAGTTAAATGCGGAGGGAATTCACCATAAGTTAGGAAGAAATCAATGTCCGTGTACCATTCATCGGTCGTACTCACGAATAGCACCATAGGCAGCTCTGAAGAAGTATCTTGAGTCTTTTCACACTCTGCTTCTGCATGATTTTCTGCAATCAATTGACATAGGCCCTTTCCTCGTACCAACTTGGTAGGCCTGATGTCCAAATCATACTCTTGAACCTTAGCTATCCAAGTACCTCGTTGGCTTCCCATCTCTTGTTGAGTCAGAATGGATTTAACAGCAGTATCAGGAACGAGAACGAGAGTATGGGAATTCAGCACATAGTACCTGAAATGTTTTACTGCTCGTACCACTGCGTAAGCATGTTTTTCAATCTGTGACATATTCAACTCATGTTCCTTCAAAGAGCAACTCATGAATGCGATAGGAGCTTCGATGCCTTCTCCATTTTCCTGCATCAGGATCGCTGACACTGTGTGGGCAGAAGCATATCTATACATGATAAAATCTTTCTTGAAGTCTGGGCATACCAAGATAGGAGCGCAAGCAACTGCTCTTTTGATTTCTTCAAATGCAAACTTCCCCTCTATACTCCATCGAAATGGAACTTTGCCTTTCATCATTCCAAGGATATCCTTGGTTTTGTCAACGAAATCAGGTACAAATCTTCTCAAGAAATTAACTTTTCCGAAGAAAGAATGAACTCCGGTTTTACTTGTGGGTAAGGTAAGACTCTGAATGGCCTTTACCCTCTCTAGGTCAATTTTAGTTCCTTCTTTAGTCACAATATGACCCAGCAGCTTTCCTTCGGTCACCCCGAACATGGACTTCTTGGGATTCAGTGAAATCCCATGACGCCTACATCTCAAAAGTACTTGTTCTAAATGACCATAATGATCACTCCGTTTTTTAGAGAAAATGGTCAAGTCATCCAAATACACAAATATGACCTTGCCCATTAGATCTTTGAATGCCAAGTCCATAGCTCTCTGAAAAGTGGCTCCGGCGTTGATCAAGCCAAAAGGCATCCTTCTGTAAGCAAAGGTACCCCATGGGGTCGTGAAGGCCATCTTGTGTTGATCCTCTGTGGTTACCTTGACTTGATTATACCCTAAGAATCCGTCGAGCATGGATAGCATTTCTGATCCAGTAAAAGTTTGTAATACCTGATCCATGATCTACAAGGGATAGTTATCCTTCAATGAGGACTGATTCAAGTTTCGGAAGTCAACATAGATCTGAATCTCGCCATTCTTCTTCTTGACAGGAACAATGTTAGCAATCCAAGTGGAGTGATGGATTGGGAAAATAATTCTAGCATCTAACATCTTCTGAATTTCTACCAGTATAGTTCCTGAGATCTTGGGATTGTAATGTCTTTGCTTTTGTCTATACGGCTTCACATCAGGCTTCAGAGGAATATTGTGCTGAAAATATTTGGGCTTGAAAGATTTCAAATCTGCATAAGACCAGGCCAACACATCGATGTATTTCTTCAAAAGCAAAGTGAATCTCGCCTTCTCTTCAGGAGAACAACATTTCCCAATATTCACCATCCGAGGTTGGTCAAACGAACCTAGATTGATTTGATCTACTTTAGAGGAAGAAGCTCCTTCAACTTGCCTTTTGTTTTGGATAAAGCGATCATGCTTGTCGAACAGACCCTCTAGGGAAACTAGACCTTTTGGTATCTTGTTTCCTTTCAGCTGGATATATTCACCATCAACCTCCTGATATGGATCTGAAATAGTTTCACGGAAGGCTGATTCTGAACCTTCAAAATATAACTCACTGAAATTGTCAGCTTTTTCCAGGAAAGCCAACACCTGTTGATCATCATTGAACACCTGCTAGTGAGTTGCATTATCTGGGACGCTAGGGCGGTACACAATCTCAATAGAGTATGTATCTTGCTTGAACTGAGGATGAGGAAGAAGAAGAGATGCAGACATGGCCAAAGAATCAGCCTTGTCATTATAATCTCTCAAAACTGCCTTAATAGAAAATGCATCGAAGCATTCTATACTATCCCAAACTTTGTTCCTGTAATGTCTCAACCGATCATTTTTCACCTAATATATACCCCTGACCTGATTAACAATCAGCTCCGCATCTCCTTGAACCTTGAGATTTCTAATTCCCTTCTGTCTGGCTAATTCTAATCCCAATAACAGGGCTTCGTATTCGGCCGTGTTGTTAGTATTATCAAATTACAATTTGTAAGCTGATGGGAAAATCTTGGAGTTGGGAGATATAAGGACAACACTAGTGCCTGATCCAGAGGTCGAGAAGCTACCATCAAATTCGAGCGTCCAAATAGCATTGGGATCTTCTTCTTCAACATCCAAAATTGGTATCTCTGAAGTCATGAAATAATTCTCGAAGCTAGCATCTTCGAAAAGAATCTGAGCCTTAGGATCATCTGATTTGGTCACCAAATACTTTGCCTGTGGTTCAGGATGAAGAACCTAATGAACCCCATTGACCGAGATCTTAGCTTTGGTCCAATCCATGTCAATCTCTCCTTCGATGTCTTTACAAAATCCTCTACCCAAGAGGATACCGTAAGCTGCAGGAATGTCAGCAACCAGAATAGTCATTTTCACTCTCTTCTCAGGGAAGGCAACAAATGCAAACTGTGCATCTTTGATTTGACCTATCAAAGGGACTTGTTTAGTTTCCATGGAATAGCACCGTCCATATGACTTAGTCAAAGTAAGTCCAAGGGCATGGGCCACTTTTGCGGGCATAACATTATCAGAGGCCCCTAAGTCGATGATGCAATTGCTGAGTTTAAACCCATTTATAAGTAGAGACAAATAAAATGGTTCAATCTTTCCTGAGGAAGAAGCAGAGGTCAGATTATTCTGTCGTGGAAGTTGAATAGGATTTGGAAGGAGACCTTTGGAAGGTGATGGAATGGCCGCTTTACTCCTGATGAACTTGGCCATCTTTTCAAACTATTCAGGATTCGACTGAAGGTATTCTGCCTCTGACATTTGAATTTTGGTTCTCTTTGCATGATCAATAATGTCAAAAGTAGTATAAGAAGGAATGATGGTAGGCTCAGATCTAATTACATGAGCTTGTGTCGAGGCACTGATCTTAGGAGAAGGAGAATAAGGAGCAGCTACCTTTTTGGTAACCTCTCTTTCAGTTTGCACCGAAACAGGGGTACCCCTCTTAACTATAGATATGGGAGGATCCTTATTCTTCTCCTTAGTGTTTTCGACAGGTTTTCTGGGATTCTGAGATTGGGACTGAGTGAAGACAGCGAATGATTGACCATCTGGTGCACATTCATCTTCATCGTATTCCAAATACCCAATGCTGGAGTCGCCAGCTGATTCATCATAAGACTCATCAGCATATCCTGAAGCTTCGAAAGCCTCATGGGATTCTTGTTCTTCTGGTTCATCTTCTTCATCAAGTATTTCCACTGCTGCATTGACGGGAGGAGCTTCAATTGCTAGTCTCGGTTGAGTAGGAGTTAACCGTGGCCTATCTCTGACAGGTGCACCATTGTTATTATTGAAATTCCACCTAGGTATATCCCGATATGGAACATTGCTCACCTGCTGGGACATTTGCTTCTTTAAAGCAATCAAATCATTAGCCATTTTTTGAAACATAGGATCTATGTTACCTTGAGAAGAACCTTGATTTTTGAGTTTGGGTATGTCTTTCTTGATCCTTCCGGCCAAGATAAGATCATCCTCTATTTCAGTAGCTGTTGACTGAGCAGTAGCCAAATCTAGGATAACCGACCTTCTTAATAAAAAGCTTATATCAGGAGGTTGAGCATTGATGAAGAAGCATTTTTGGTTTTCCAAAGTAGGTACAGCTATTTCTGGAATCTTCCAGATCAGCTTGTTGAACTTTACCATGAATTCCCACATAGGTTCATGCGATTCCTTCTTCATAGGCGTGAGCTGAGCTAACAATGCATGGGAATCTTCGGCTGGTTTGAAACATGCTTCGAACTTAGTCCACATGGTAGCCCAGTTTGGGATGCATGCATTCAGGAGGTGATAAAACCATTCAGCTGCTACACCCTGCAACATTTCAATGAAGATTCAGACGGAGACATCTTCGTGGGCTACTCCGAGAACACTGCATGCAACAAAGAAAGATGCTATGTGCTCGTTAGGATGCTGCTTCCCATCCCCGTTGAACTTAGGAATGTTTTTACGCGATCCACATGGTAACTCATTCAATGGAGGAGTCAAAGAAAGAGGACCAATAACTGCACCCCAAGGCACAGGTTGAACCGCCATCCTTCTGAAAAGAGTGCGTACAGGGATCTGAGTATTAGACAAGAGCAGTGCACGACAAGCTGTAGATGCTTCCCCTTCCACAGGGATCCGGTTTCTCCGAACAGGTGAAGAACTTCTGGTTTGATTAGAGACAATGCTGTTGGGAGAAAGACTGAAATTGTGCTGTTACAGTAACTCAAAGAGTGGATCAATTTCACCTTGAGCTCGGCGGGACCGAGTGAAGATCTTCCTGGCCAGCTTGAACTGAAAGGAGATCTTGTTGAAAAATAAGGCAAATATGGAGTCGCCAAACACCGAGAGGATAAGCTTTATACTATAGATCTGTAGTCCCCAACGGAGTCGCCAAAAACTGTTGGTTGGATATTTTGTCAAACCAAAATATGAGGTTCAACCACAGTACATGGGATTAAATCCCTCCTCAAAGACAGGTGAGGCTACCTGTTTATTGCTAATCTAAAACACGGTAAACAATATATACAGTATTCACACTAATCTAACCATCGGGGGCTGGAATGAAATCCTGAAATCCACATTCATAAATTCAAGGGTATTTCTTTTGTAAATGAACTGGGTTAGAAACTGTTACAATGAAAGAAGCAGCAATAGAAAGGAAATGGGAGAAACGTATTTTCTTTCGAGTAAACACAGAGCACGAAATAATCATACGAGTTTTAGATCACAAATATAATGTCCGAAATAATCAGAAACACTAAGATGCTATGTAAAGAATAGCTTTAAGATCATGAACATAAGAACACTGTCTTAAGAAAGATATATTCCACAACACAAAGTCTGTAAAATGATATCAATTCCTATTCTTCAAAATGATTGAATGAAAACACAAAGTTTTTCTTCTTTCCAATAGCCCCTAAATATTCCAAAAAATCTCGACCCTTTTGGAATGCACAGCATCCCTTATTTATAACAAAAGAAGTAGAGATAAAATAGGGCAGATCCTAAAAATTAGTGCTTCAACAAGACTTCTGTTTTGCATGATTCTCACGCAGGAGATCAAGTCAAAACATGATTCAAAAATGTGACAAAACAGAAATGAAAAAGACATGTCGATTTCAAGATTGAAATGACATGAAACACTGGGACTTAATCTGAATCATCATCTTTTACTCCTTCCTCTATTTCTTCCTCCTACTGAGACTGTTTACTCTGAAATTCCTGGAACTTTCGAATTATGCCTTGCATTTTGTTCTCATCAGGTGCAGTGGAATGATCATTCCAAATTTCACAGGTTTCATGAACATCGCTGGTAGTGCCGGGAAGCTTTTTCAATCCTTTGCTGAGTTTTCTTAAGGCCTCCAAAGTATGCTCTATCCTTACAAACCAATCTATGACCTCAAGACCAAATCCGTGTATGGGTTCATGCTGAACAGACTCTTGGATTTGTTTGAAGAGATCATCTGGTGATAGGATACCTGAGTTCCCAATTGACACCTTTGGACAAATCTTCAGCAATTCTTCTTCCAGATCACTTTTCCCATCGATCAATTTATCCCTTGATTCTCTCAACTTGCTACAGGCTTCGTTGAGAATCTTTACTCTGAACCTGATGGCCTTGGTCAGCTAGAAGTGTTTATCTGTATGTGCAAGAACGCCTTCTTCTACCAATAGATGTGCTGGTATTTGCTTTAATACATGGAGAGCTTCAAAAGTCAAATCAAGCTGTCCAATTTCTTGAGTAAATTCTTCATCCATCTTCTCTCCCTCCTTCTGAATCTCCCCCAAAGATTGATGAACTTTCACTACGTCTTGAATAACTTCCTTTCCCTGTTGGAGCAACCTTTGGATCCATTCATCAGTCACCCTTCCTTTTTTAGTAATCTTCTGAATTGTGGGCACTGATGAAAAATCAAATCCGGCAGATACAGAAGAAGATGATATGGATTCAAGGGGTGTTGAGAGTTTAATCAAAACCTCTGTCAATTGCTCCACTTTTCTCTTAAGTTCATCTCTGTTGTCCTTTGTTTATTTCAACTTTTGGCACAGGACGTTTATGGAATCCTTTACATCTTGTTGCGCCCCTTCTGCTGTTACTTTCCCTAGAGCCACCCTGGTTACCTGATAATCAGAAGCTGTTATATCCTCTCTAGTTTTGTCAGCCGAAGGAGTGGCAATCTCTACAAACTTATCTCCTGAAGCATCCACCAAAACCCTCGAAACTGTTTTGGGTTTCTTAGCTGATTTAAAAGAAGAAGCCTTGAGTGAGCTGAAATCAAACGCTGGTAGCGGTACCATCACTTTCCTCTTCCTCGGAGTTTACTCAAGTAACCATTGTGGCGTATCAGAGGAAACTACCCCCGTCGTAGTAACTGGTATTCTACTCTCAAGAGGGGAAGATTCTACCATTAGAGGAGGAACAGTTGGTAATATGGTAGTAGATTCAATGAATAGAGGCACAGGTTGTTAGGGAGTGTTGGTGATCACTTGGGTTCCAGCAGAGAGGGGTGAGAGCCCGGAGAAAATATTGGCCATGGTTGCAGAAGTGGATGGAGAATGAGGAGGTAGAAGTGGCTGTGAGGGAGGAGGTGCAGATTCAGATTCCAAAGCCTTGACTGTAAGAGATAAGGCCTCTCCAGTTGAGCAATCAGCAAATGGTGAAGACAGAAGCTGGCTTCCTCCTTCTTCCAAATTAATTTCTCCTATTTCTGGTGGTGTTGGTGATTCTTGCACATTCACCATTTCTACAGGAGAGACAATTGAAGAGATTTCTCTTTCTTTCCTCTTTTTGACAATCTTGACCTTTATAGGCGCCTTAGAAGACTTTCTGTCCTTTTCCTTTTTGGAGGGCCCCGCCTCTAAAACAGCCAACTTTGAAAACTTATCATCTTTAAAATTCATTCCCCAAGAGGAGAGCCATGCTTTGGTCCGAGCAAGAATTAGATCCGACCTATCTGTAATAGAGGCTTTTTCGCTGGCTGACCAATCAATAGGTGGGAAAACATATTGATCCTCATTTAATCCATCGTAGGAAAGATCCAACACACTTTCATTGTCAGTTGTACCCTCTGGTAAATCAGCAAGCTCCAGTGTTTGAATATCATCAATACTTAATCTGCTATTATCTTTCCTGCGAATGGCAACCTCATTACGTAGATCCACACAAATATCCTCTCTTTTTGGTATGTGCATATGCTGGGTTCCATATGCCTTGAGCACTCCTCGGATGTCGAAACTGTCTCGAGGCTTCATATGCTTTTTCAGTTTGTCTTGAAGTTCGCACTCAACATTTTTGGCCTTTATTACCGTTAAGCAAGTATATCTCCCAATAGAAATTGGGAAGGACACAACAGCCTTATGTTTGCTCTGTTGGAATTTATGGAAATCCAACAACTGTCTAACCAATTCTATCAATATCAATCTGTCACCTAGGTATCGGGGCAAGTGAAAAGGTTCCCCCGAGTACATGACTGTTCAAAGATATGTAAACTTCTTGAATTGCAAGAAGATACACCCCCATTTGGACACTTCAGCCCAAGCCTCATCTGAGACTCTTGTCTTCTTCAGCTCAGGATTTATCCTACAGATATTCTCATATAAAAAGGCATCATTTACCCTCCTGAAATGATCTTTTGACCCCTTCTTTGTCAATTGAGGGAAGTATTGATAAACCTGATTCGCCATTCTACTTCCCTTAGTATCAAGCCCGGGATAGTTCCTCATCCCGGCTGCGGCGTATGCGACATATGAAAGCATATAAAACTTCCCAGTTGACAAGACCGTTGTCATTTGGGAATCAATCTCATTGCTGATTTTTCTTGATGGTGACCATAAATTGATACATCCATCCATGAAATACATTCGATTCAAGCAACCCGAAAACCCGACTCAGCAGGGTGATAATATGATTGATTTCTTGGATGAAATCACTCCTGGGGATAGTCCTTGGAAATCTAGAGACTGCTGGTTTGGCCTTGATCAGGAACTTTTTGTTTACATCCTTGATGCAGTCTTCCATATTGCTGTCCCAGGCCTTCTGAGCTGACTTGATGTCCAACTCCCCATATTGTTTAAAATTAGGCAATTTTAAGAGATCATCAAAATAACCTCCATCCAATTTGATGACTACCTCACCATCCTGACTCCTCACAGAACGAGAAGCCAAGTGATAACTGGATGCGCAAGCCAAAATGAATTCCGAACATTGGGCGGACATGGGAAAACCCACTGCGAGAGGCAAGCCACTGTCAGCTATAGCTTTCGTCCATGGAGTTGGGGAGGAACTCCTCACCCTACTCCAGAAGTCTTCCATGTCTATATTTCCAAGTTCTGTGTCTCGGATATCATAGTTACAATCAATGTATGATGGAGATTCCGGCTTCTTGAATTTGTATTTCATTCTGCCAGACTTTTCGGCCTTTTCCTGAGATGGACCAGGGTCTGACATGAAGAACATTGCAGGAGGAAAGGTTCAAAACTCAGGAGGTGTTGGCCGCACTGAAAATCCCTATCTGCCAAATATGCCGGAACTTCTGAAAAACCTGACACATTTGATACTGTCGGAACTTTGGGAAATTCTGAAACTCACCGTTGATGTCGGATATGGAAGAAACCCCAACACCTGTTGTGGATGTCAGAACTGGAAGAAAACCCGACACTTGCTGAGGATGTTGGAACTTTGAGAAAGTCCGGCGCGCCAATCCGTCAATACACTTTAGGTCTCTGGCTCTGCAAAACAATATTCAAAACCCAAGAAGAAAAACAGGGTTTTTCGTTGAATTCCAAAACATGTAATCTCCTTCTTTTTTATTATTCATGTTCCATGCATATAATAGAACTTGGAAGAAACAGCACCAAGGGATAGTCTCAAAAGAGATAAACCCTAGAACCTAAAACCCTTCCCAAAACAACGCAGAAATACGAAGAATAAAAATCATTCGCAACCCAGCAAGAAATTAGGAAGACACCACGCGCAATCGATCCATAAAAACCAAGAACAAAGAAGGAAAAGAGAAATACCTTCAATTGGAGAAATGGAAAACTGAAAACAGATGATTCAATCGGGCAAAGTGAGCTTTCGGGTTTCAAAATCAGAAGAGCATGCGAAAAATCCATGAATTAAAAATAACTCCGGTAACAATGACGTGGAAATCTACGTATTTATAAGAAAATTAGCAATTAATACACTTGGGCTCAGCACGTGCCAATTCACCGACAACTCGGCATGAATGCCATGTCAGCATGTTTGAAAGGTCTGAAAACCCGACACGAGGGGACTTAGTGCAATTTGGGTTTCGGGTATCGGAAAGCATGAGGCATAAAACATGAAGTGTTTAGATGTTACATAGCTCCGATAACCCGATACAAAGGACTAAGCGGAACTCGGGTATCGAAAAGCATAAGGCGTAAAACATGTTTTAGGTAAGGCATGTTCCGATGCACCGGAGGTCCGAAAACCCGATTTTCACAATATGAGGCGGGTTTAGGGTTTCGGAAGACATGAGACATAAAGCATGTTCAAAACTTATGTCGAGCTGTTGGTAAAACCCGAAAACCTGAAATTCTCTAAAAGAGGCCATAATGCAAAATCAACTTCAAAAATTTCGTATAGGTTATCTAATCGTTTTGTCATAAACTCAAAAAGGAGATAACATAACCTTATGGTAATTAAATAAATCTTATGTCAAAAGGTTGTCATAAATAAATGTCATAGAAGTTAATGCATTTTAGAAGAGTGTGTAAGTTACCAAGTATGGGTTGTGTGAGAATTTTTAAGAGGTTGTAAGGCTGATTTTGGAAGGTCAAACACTCCTTCCTCTTTGAAATTCGAATTTGGCCTTGAAGGACAAATTTGGAGGCTTTTGGGACAATTTAAACTTGTCCCACACCTCTCAAAAACCTCCACCAACCATGATTATAATTTTAGAGTCAAAAGAAACTTATTTTATTATGTTTTGACATGATTTTATGAAAGAAGTGATTGCACTTTCCTTACAAATTTTAAATGTATTTTCCTTTTGTGTATGGGTTGAGTTTGTGTATGTAAGTAATTTTGTCATTCACATTTATTATGATGTATTTTCATTTGATGTGATTTCATTTTGGGATGAGGAAAAATGATGTGGCATCCCACTTGGAATCCACATCATCCTCCTCCATCCTCTCCTTTAAAATGGAATTTCTTCCTCATTTGGAGGTTGTTGAAACCTTTCCATTTGCATTAGGAGGTTGTTCTTGTGGAAGGATCTTGGATTGATTTGCATGCTTTGCATTTACTGTTTTGGGACTGATTTGAGCAACAAGAATCTGTTGTTGAAAGCAAATTTCCATTATGGAGAGGTAGGCTCTAATTCTTTTAAATTGTTGTTTTCCCCTTCTTGCATGAAAAATATTGAATGGTATTGTGTTTGCATTCTTTGAGGGATGGGTAGAATGCCTAGGACATGGTGTAAAAATACAAGACTATGGGGTTTCAAATGGGGGGGCATAAGGAAATTTTTATTGGCATTTTTTCTGTGTGGAGGGAGTGTTGGTTTGGGATCCACCTAGGAAAGGAAATAGCTTGCATTTCCTACTTCTTTAGGGGGGGCATAAGGGATAAATTTAGGGGGGCATAAGGAGGGGTTGGGAGATATAAGTTTTATGGGATTTTATTGAGTTTATGGCGGTTTGCTTTTGGTGGATGCCCAATTTCAACATGGGAGGCATAAGGAGACCCCCATAGATCTTTCTCTTGTTTGCTTGCTTACTTGGAGAAGGATCCTTAGTTTGAATGACATTGCTTGTGGTAGTTGAGAACTACACCTCATTGTTTGTGTTTCTTTGTAATTGTGAAAATATATGCTTGTATGTGAAGAAGCCTTGTTGCCATGTGTTGATGTTCATGATCCATTCCATTATGGTTGGGGCTCGGGGGCCAATGTAGAAAGACATCTTCTCTTTTCCCATTGGATGTATTGGTTGGGTGGAGAGTGTTTCCTTTCCCCCTTCCTTGTTGTCATTCAAAGATAAATAAAGGTTAAGAAATCAGCATGTTGCTATTTGGAGCTCGGAGAAAATAGTTTGACAATCATCCTTTTTGTAAATTTTTAAATGAAATCCTTCCCACTTCAAGTGGATGAATGTAATTTTTATTGAGATGTGAAATGCATACCTTGTAATTGGAAGTTGTAAATCAATTTGAGAAATGCTAAGAAGAATCATACTTATTTGTTTTATTTGGAAAAGAAAAGGTGAATGAATTTTCGTATCTTGCATGTGAAATGTGGAAACCAAATCAGTAGGAAAGATGTTTAGTGTAAGTTTACTTGAATTATCATTCAAGGATAGCATCGATCCTTTTAAATTTTTATTGATGTGGATGAATGAAGATCTGCTTGAAAAATAATAAGAATCTCTGTTTTGGAATGTAAAAACAAAAGAGATGCTTATGAAACGAAATTCAACATTATTTTCTTTGCAAACTGTCATGTTTAAATTGAAAATAAGAGATGTATTTTAATTAAAGTTGAATGTTTGAATTGTGAAGCAATGAAATGGATCAAGTCATAATCTTATGCTCACCCAAAAGACAAATCACCAAATCAGTAAACTCATTGTTTTAAATTTAAAACTGGGAATGTGCATTTAAATAAAATGAGCAGTTTGACCTTATACTCAACAATGAATTATGAAACTTGAAATTTATACGTAGGAAGACTTTAGGAATCCAAATTCACTAAAACAATCAAGAATAAATCTCTGAAACTCAAAGAATTTCAATTCAGAGCTCGCAGGGTCGTTTTTCCCGTCAATTGTTAGAAAATTGTAAACTTGTATAAATGAAAAAATTGACTTCACTAAAGCACTCTAAACCTCCCCTAGAATGGTCCTCCATATCCATTTAACATGTTGAGGGAAGGAGGAGTACAAATCTAACCAAATTGACAGTTGGAAAAACTTCCAGTTTTGAATTTAAAACCTATAGATTGTTTTCCTAAAATTGACCCACTAAACTTCACCAAATTCTAAAATTGATGATTTATGTGCAAAGAGGAATCCGAGAGATTTCTAGAAAGTCCTTGTTTGCCTAAAATAGAGCTTCCTATCAAAATTTATGGCCATTTGAAGTTTTACTTCAAAATAGTCATTCCAAACCAAAAATGAAATAATTCGACCTTATAAAAATTTAAATTTTTAATATTAGAAAAATTTCTCAAAATGTTCCATGGCCTGCCACCCTCTCATCCTATCAGAATTCACCATGTGGCACTTTGGAGGGGCAGACCCTTAATAAAACTTAACATTTTGAAAATTTTACCCTGGGAAAAATTTCCCTATTCTCCCCACAACCCCGCGGCCCCCAACCAATCACATGGTGACACGTGGCAGGAGGGAGGGGGGATGCACGGATCAAAATGGAAAAACTTAACCATTTTTTTTTGCTTTTGGAAAAATTTTACTTTTTCTTCTGCCAGCCCGCGGCTAATCACAAGGCGCCACGTGGCCATTTGAGCAAGTGCGGAGGCATGGAGGAAAATTTTCCTTTGGCAAATTGAGACTTTGGTTTTGGGAAAAATTTCAAATTTTTCCTTGCGATCCACTTGCCCACACTAATCACGTGATGACACATGGAATTTGAGAAAATTTTCCTAATTTTCTCCCTAACCCTGTGGACCTCCAAGGGAAAAGTTTCCCCTAAAACTCCGCCTGGCCATAACTTGAGTTTTACAAAGAGTTAGGAGGACCTCTTTATATGGTTGGAAAGGTGAGGAAATTTCCTATCCAATGATCCTATTTTAAGAAAGTTTTGATAACTATAAGTGTGTGTTAAATCCAGTTGAAGTTCAAGGCTTGATAGAGAGTAGGCCTGGCTATAAATTTCTCCCTGAACCTTAATAAAACTTGTAACCTCCAAATTGGAACCTAATAAAATTGTTATAAGATAAAAATTGGAAATATTGTGTTTGGTTAATCAGAATTGGTTCTGGAACCTATTTAGTTTCAAACTAGTTTCTTGCAACTTGGTAGTAGACTCTTCCTATATATATATATAAAAAAATTATTCCATAATTTTCCTAGTTTGTTTCTTGGTCTCAAGTGGTAGTTGAAGCAAGCATCACAAAAACCAAAGACAAAATTTCCATCTTCAATCTATTCCATATTTTTAGTAGTAATTGTCTTCTTTCGAAAGGATTTGAATGGTGTCCTCCTTTGGTGCATAGGAACGAAATAGGTAAGTAAGATACTAGAAGAGTTTCATAATGGTCTATCTAGAGGCTATTACTCTACATGAACAAATGCTACCAATATCATGCGAGTTGCTTACTATTGGCTGGATTTTTTCAAAGATGCCCATCTTTGGGTAACGAAATGTAAGTAATGTTCCTTTTTCACAAGAAAGAAGAAGTTGATAGCTCTTCTACTACATCCAATCCAAGTGGATAAACCCTTTGTCTAATAAGGGTTGGACTTCATCGGAATGATTAATCCTCCATAAAGTGATGGACATAAATGGGTCCTTACTGTAACATACTATTTTACTCAATGGAAAGAGGTGGTAGCATTGAGAGAGAGCAATGAAAAGGTAGTTCTCGATTTCTTGGAAGGTATAATGACAAGGTTTGGTGTTCCTTTTACAGTCATTTTAGACAACGTGATGTATGTTTTTGGTATGAAGTTGAGTGAATGGGATGTTAAAAATGGGGTCTACCTCAATAATTTTTCGAATTACTATCTGTAAGGAAATGGATTGGCTGAGTCTAGTAATAAATACCTCATAAGGATTATTAAGCACACGATGGAAAATAAAAAGAGGACTTAGCATACACAACTTAAGACTCCCTTATGGGAATATCAGATCAAACCTAAAAGGGCTAATGGAAATTCTCCCTTTGTGCTCGTATCTGGAAGAGATGAAAAACTTCCATTCTCCTTAGAGTTAGCTCATCAACTTGAAGTTATGGAGAGGGATCCTTTAATGGTTAGGTTTTCTGAACTCATGGAGTTAGATTAAGTACGGAACAAGGATATGAAAAATTTGGAGCAACATCAAGCTTAGGTTAAGGAATCTTTTGACAAGAAGGCATTCGATAGGAATTTTCAAGAGGGAGATTTAGTTCTCAAATGGGATGAAGAAAGGGCCAAACCAGGCAGGCATGCCAATTTTGAGGCTCTCTAGAATGGGCCATACATCATCAAAATTTACAAAGAGTTGAATTCATTTCCTCTATCAAGGCTTAGTGGAGAAGAACTTCTCATTCATTTGAATGGGATAAATCTCAAAGCTTGTTTTTAAGAAGCTTTCCACCCTCTATATAGTTTAGTTAGGTGTTTTACTCCAAGTTTTTATGCACATTTTGTTGTGTGTGTTTTGTTTTCCATTGTCGCTCTTGTGTTGTTCTGTATGATGTATTATCATTGGAATATTTTATAAGGGAAGGAAGGATCAAGATTTCCATAACATTTTCAAACATATGATTCAGTCAAAATTATGCAATGTTCATGATGGCAAGCATTCATCAGATTCAGTATACTTCATGTTTAGAATTCTGGGGAGGTCAAAGATCAGATTTTCAAATGAATCTCAAGATTCAAACATTGAATCCATGGCCAATGGATGACTTAAGCCTACTAGAATCATGCTTAGTAAGAAATAATCCCCGAGAGGTCGCCAAAAATGTTATCTATTTTTGCACTCTTGAGCAAAAAATAGACAACGATGGTACACTAGACCCTAGAACCAATAAATTATTTCATAGAACTTGAGGCCTATAGGAATTTGTTATGATTCAAGAGTGTTTATGGTATTCTGAGAGTTTTTGGGGTCATTTCGGGCTATTTACTCCAATTTTATGATCTTGCATGATCAATATTAGATAGAGCAAGGGAAGTAGTCATTATAGCTATAAATTAACCAAAATTCATAAAATATGTTTAAAAGTCTTATTGTATTTCCATTTTCCTCCAGTGTTGGTGAAAAGCCACAAGGGTCACATCAAGGGGAAAAAATCATGATTTAAGGACCTTTTGCATTCAACACATAATTGAATTCACACCTAATGGTATAGCTCATTGATCAAGCCCATAAAAAATCATGTTAAAGTAAAATAAACTTGGTTAACTCAAAGGTTCGAACTAAAAGATATTTTTCAAGCTCATGAGTAGGATGGATTGGGTAATATTCAAAAGTACATGACAAGGATGAGAGCTTGTAGGTTGAGCTATAGATTTAACTGAGTTGTGATGATAGGGCACAACATAAATACCATACTCGGTCGAGGTTAGAACTCTACTCGATGGATCGAGTTGAGCCAAACGTTGGAAGGAGCTTGGTTAAGTGACATAAATACTAGAGAAGTTCAAGGTATTTCCAAGAAGGTTTCTATTGATGGAAAGCCAACATAAGGTTTCCGCGCAAAGGGGTCCCCGATTTTTATCTTTCCAAGAATGTGGAAATTTAGGAAAACATCACCAAGCGCAGACAAATCAAAGGAAAAATCTCCATAGACCAACATATTATGTCAAGGCTGAGTCAATGCCAAAAAATTTGCAGGTCACCAAGTTACTTTCTAAATTAATAGTACAGTTTTGAATTGGAGCGAGACATGGGGGAAACAATGCAATGTAATACTAATTTCGAAGGAGGTAATACCAAGCTCATCAATACAAAGCATGACAGAAGAATAGGAGGCAGACCAAGTTTCTTGTGGACAATAATTTCAAGGTGTCAGAGCGGTAACAATGTAATGATCTCTTCTTTCAAATAATAATAATGATAAAAATCTGAAATGGAAAAAATTACCTGTTGTTGGAGAAGCATCACAGATGAGTTTAGGTGAGTGAGTCATTTGATGTATGGAAGGTGAAACTTTTAGTGAAGAGAGTAACTCATTTTTGAGCTCAAATACATGTGCCTACATTGATGATTAATTTGAATCATGATGAGAGCTCATCTGTTTGATAGTATTTAACCTGGTAGAGTGTCTCGCATTTACCAGGAAGAAAATTATCACAGCAAGGCCAAGTTTCCTTGAAATCTCGTGTCGTGGGTGGTTATATTACACCTACTAATGGATGAGTGATTGATTTGATAGGTGAAAAAAGGCATTCAAAAAATCACAAGATAAACCATGAGTTCCTCATAGTCAGGTTGAGGAGAAAAATGATCTCTACATATGACATCGATCTTGGAATTCCTAGTGATGTTGTAGCTAAATTTCATTGGAAAATGGCTCAGCGAGCCTATGTAAGTAAATGTCTAGTTTGAAGCATTCGAGTGCAAGAGTGCAAGCCATGTCAACCTTAGCATGATGTTACAAAGATAATATAAGTTAATTTTTATACATAGCTTGACCAATGGAAAATTCAATTGATGGAACTTCAATCGGTAGAGATCACTTGGGAAATATTTAATACAAGGTAGAGCTCGTGAGAAGGTTAAGGAGCTCAGTTCATTGATATTGAGTTTACAGATGCTACCAAGTGTCCAAATGGCCCACCTCCAAAGATTGAATCCAAAAGGGAAGACTCAAACAAGTGCCAAACCCCCATGTTTCCCAGGCCCAAAGTGGGACAGAGTCAATAGTTAAAAGTCAAAAAGGCAGACCGAGCGGGCCTAAAAAAATACTAAGTATAAAGGTGCTAGTGGAAACTACCACGCGTCAGCTCGCCACATCTTCAAAGGTAAATCCAAAAGGTGATCCCCAAATGAGTTCCAACTCGCCATGTGTTCAGGGCCTAAAAAAGTAAGAGTAGTGTTTGAAAAGTCCAAGAGCCTATAGAGGCTTCCACGTGTCAACCCAACGCTCCTTCAAAGGTAAAATTTTGAACAAGTTTCTAAATGAGCATGGACCCTCCATGTGTCCCAGGTCCAAAAAAGGGACAGGGTTAGGGTTGAATAGTCAAAGTAGAGATAGGCTGGCAGATGGAGGCAAGTGTCAGCACGGTGTTAATTCAAGAGTAAAATTTGGGCAAGGTTTCCAAACAAGTGTCAGGCCTCCACGTGTCCCAGGTTAGATGTATGACCCCGCCAAGTAAAAAGGGACTTGCCCAAAACATGAGGAAACTGAGTAAGTCATGGAAGAAGCCACGTGTCAGCTCAGCGTAACTCCAAAAGTAAAACCCAAAAGCAGTCCCTAGACATGTGCTACCCTTCCACCTGCCCAATTTCCAAAGACCCGTTTTGACAACTGGTTGCTACCATTTTTGTACAGACTTGAATCAAATTTCAAATGGGCATATATTTTGACTCAATGCTCTAAATCCAACAAATCTAGCACCATTGGAAAGATCTTGGTCTTTTCTATGCCATGGAAATCTGAAATTTTAATTTTGGAGAGGTTAGGTGGGGAAAAAATGAAGAAACATCTTTGTGTCATTAATACAAGATCCATTTTCCCCAATAACCAAATCAAATTTGATCTGATCTATTATTCTTCCTCCTTTGAGGCACTGAAAAATTAATTTATGCATACATGACAAATTTGGGGTGGATTTTTAGGAGTCATTGATGATAGTGGTTGAGCTTCGAACTAGTTTTCCCACCTCTCTCTTCTTCTTCCCTCTATGTCGAATCTATAAAGGAAGGGTCAAGGCTCATTGTAAAAGGTTGGACATTTCTATTTTTTTTCCTCCCTTCTTCTTTTGTTTACATAAGACTCTTTGGAGCTTTTCTAATCTACCCTTCAGGTTATATTACAAGTTTTGCTTCTTGGCAACTGTAATATACTATATCGACTCCTGAGCAATGATATATATGTTTATGGATGTTTCTTGACCCTCTCATGTATTCGTTGTTGTCTCCCTGATCTCTTATTGTAATTTTGGTCATTTGTGCATAGTGTTTGTATTACATTTTGTGGTATGTGTTAAATTGTAAAATGAGTGTTTAACATTCCTTTGGTGCATCACCTTGTTATCTTTGTTTACTTTTGTGCATCTCCTTGATCCTATCTCCTTGGTGAAATAGAGTAGATTTAGAATATACCCTCTACAAAATATTTATATGCACATGAACAGAAGAATAGGAACCAACCTTAATCCAGAGAGCTCTCTCAAATCGCAAGGTCCCACACTTTGAGAGATGCTCCATGTTGTGTAATCATACTGAGAGTCTCGACCCATCTGGTTGTAGGAATTCATGGGTACTGTGATTCTACACTAATAGTTTTGGCATGCCTAGTGGGAGAAGAAGTCTTCATTTTTTACTACAGAAAGATTGATGTGCACTTGTTAGAAGTTCTATCTTTTAATAATCTTCGAAACTACACATCTCGCAACTCAAAAAGGGACAAAATCCATTAGTTTCAGTAGTCCAAGATTTCCAAGTTCATGAGAATAATACAAACAAGGTCAAGAACTACGGAAGAGGTACAATTTGTCTATCTGCACTTATCCCTATATAGAAGGAGAAAGGGGAGAAGAGCCCAGAGGTCTCCATCTCCAACAAACAGAACCTTTTCAACACCTCCTCCTAGTAGGTTGTTATTTTAATCAAGGTTTCTCAGGCCAATTAGGATGGCACAACCAAATAATTATGTCAATTTCACTCACAGCAGCCCACTCTCTCTTAATGCACAAAATCCAGTCCCAGTGGCAGCATTAAAGAGCATTCCATTTTTCACTAGAGAGAACTAGACTTCCCCTATTACCCACATTCAAGACATTGCAAATGTCTATGTAATCCATGAGGTCACTGAGATGGACATTGCATTCAAGATAATATCCTCTTCCCTCAAGGGTAAAGCTTCACAATGGTAAGAAATCTAACAACAGGCTCTATTCAAACTTAGGACCATCTATGTAGAGCTCTTCATGACCATTTTGGAGAAAAAGGAGATAATATGTCCTTGTTGGAGTGATTGACAATGATCAAGGGAGCTCCTAACGAGCAGTTGATAGATTTCAACCTCATATTTCAAAGGACATGGGACATGATCCCAGTGGTTGTAAAGTCCACATATGAAGGTGCCTTCTTATATTTTATTAGGGCTCTAAATTATGATATTGCTTTAATGATTCAATCAATGGGAGGAACAGCCTTACCTGTAGCCTATAACATTTCCATAAGAGCTGAAAATTGTTTAATTCATGCTAGAAAACTTTCTCCTATGCCACCCATGCCTCTATACCCAGAATTAGGAGGCCCAAGAACTATCTAGACACCCACATTAGCTCTTATACGTACTCCTAGAAATCAGATTTCAGTTGAAGCCTCCACCTCATCCTCTAGCACCTTAAAAGAGCTTCAAGAAGTTATGAAACAACTGCAGAACCTAGGGAATGAGTTAGTAACTATCAAGAGGTGACAAGCTCAGAGTTCTAGGCCATATCAGCCTCAAGATCAGTATCAGGCTAGAGCCCCATATCAGCAAAATAGGCAACCAACTCAGGGTGTAAATCAAAACCAAAGACAAGGAAAACCTCAAGACGTTAGGCCTTTCTGGTCTTATGATCCAAACAAAACTTCAACATCACGGACCTTGGTCCCAACACAAAACAATATGGCCCAAGAATATGATTGGTGTTTTCCATATAATCAGCCATATAACCAATCAATGTGTTTTAATGGTGCACTAAACCAGGCCTTGATTGTATATACCAGTGGTGTGTCAAAATAATCTAGTCAAGAATAAAATAAGCAACATGGATCTCAACAAGAGGCACCTCCAAGTGAAACTATGCTTGTTAATTAGTAAGATGAAGACTTCTGTGGAATGAATTAGGCCCCTTCTCAAAGTATATCTGCCAATACACGGTCCAAAAAGAGAAATATTGGAGAAGGAAAATCACCAAACTTAGGTAATCCTCATCCCTCCATTACTCCACAAGTTATTTATTACTCCACAAGGTATTGACACTCAAGATGCAACTCCCAATATGCAGATTCATTCCAAGCCACCTGCAAAATCCACTCAGGCACCAGTTGTGACAATCCATGTGCAAGAGTAAAATGTACTAGGGAAGGGGCAACAAAAGGATAGCTCATTTAATATCATTGAACAAATGAAGAAGAAAAATGTGAACATTTCAATGTGGGAATCATTGGTCATTCCAGGGAAAAGATATAAGTTGTAAACTACTATGGCCAATTAGTCTAGCTCAAATCAGCCCCCTAACTAGTAAGAGAAAGTGTTTACCAATGCAGCTTAGACTAAGGGAAATCATAGAGGACAACAAGGTAAGAATTTGAAGCCTCTTCCATTCTATGTTTCATTGATCATTGGGGGAAAATTGGTACATAATTCCATGATTGATTTGTTGGAAAGTATCTATGTAATGCCAAAACAAATAGTTGATCAATTGGGTCTTCAATACGAATTCATATCCAAAGGGATAGTGCAATTGGATGGTATAGTAGTGAAAACTACTGTAGTCATAAAATATTTGAGCCTCACACTACATGCCTACCCTAATTTTACTATATTGTAAAACATATTATTCATAAACTTACCACCCCATTTTGCATTATGTTACTTAAGAGACTTCACTACTAAGATTGTAGGCTATTTGTCTACTAACTGGTCGCACATGATTTTTAGAACAAGGTATGGGGATAAGGCCATAATTAGCTCTTAGCAAATTGTAGATTACCATATCAAGTCTTATGTACCCAACCTAATCAATGCAAATTGTTCAACCTTTGATTTAAAGGACCTCTCAAGTACTTGTGAGACAGATACCAATTTGGGGTGTATCCTAGTCTTGACTCTCAATGAATGGGTGAACAAAAGGCATGCTTTTGACCCTTATAAATAGATGGAGGAGTTTGAGTTAGGTGTATACTATTTGCATGAAGAAAATTATCCTCTTCCCAACATCATTAAGCCATACCATAAAGATGATAATGAGGTATGACAATTATTCTTTTATGCCTCAAGAAGTAGGCAAGGAGTTGGAGGAGGAGCTATGCTTTTCTTGCCTGAAGGTATGAAATACTACTCAACCTTCCGTTTTCAATTTTCTTGTTCAAACAACACAATAGAGTATGAGGCTTTGGTTCATGGATTGCTTTGGGTAAGGAAATGTGGAATCAAGAACTTACAGGTGTTTGGTGATAGTGAACTAGTTACTAATCAAGTCTGAGGAAAAACTGCTGCCAAGAATGACCTATTAAAGAGTTACAAGAACTAGGTATGGGACCTCATTGAGGATTTTGAGGCATTTAGCATTAACTCCATCCTAGGGAAGAAGAACGAAGTAGTAGACACATTAGTAGCAATTGGGGCAGCATTTAATGTTGTGAAGAATATCAAGAGTGATAATCATTAGCCCCATATCAAGTTAGTTGTAAGGATAGCTATCCCAGAAAATAGAATAAGTTGGCAAGTCTTTAAAAGTGATCAACAAAGTGTCAAATTTCTACAAGAGGAAGTTTATTTCTCCTCCAGGAATCAAGACAGATTGGAGTAGTAGTATGGTGATCAAGTGGTGTAGATGAGAACCAAAAAACTACCAAAGGGTCTTGTCACTTTGGAATCAATCTTCAACCTAAATGAAAAATTCCATAAAGAGAAGGCAAATATTTAGGTAAAGGGTGAAGATTCAGAACCTATTTTTATAGAATAAGGAAAAACATTATAGATTGGCAGGGTAAGCACTCAACAAGAAAAATCTAAATTTGTTCAACTCTGTCAAGATTTCCCATATGTGTTTTTCTGGACTTATAAATATTTAAGAGGTTTTAACCCAAAGCTAGCAAAACACACCATCAAGTTGGATCTAGGAGCTAAGAATTTCAGATAGAAGAAAATCCCAATAAATCCCCACATTGAGCCTCTCATGAGAAAATAGTTGAACAAGCTAATTGAGGCCAGTATCATTTTTCCTATCAAGCATTCAAGTTGGGTTGCTAACTTGGTCCCTATGAGAAATAAAAATGCAGAAATCAGGCTGTGTGTGGACTTTTGTGATCTAAACAGAGCATCACTTAAGGATCACTACCCACTTCCATCAATGGAATAGATCTTACAAGTTGTATCTGGTTCTGAGAGGTTCCCATTGTTAGATGGGTATTCAGTCTATAACTAGATAATGGTAAAATAAGAAGATCAATTCAAGATAGCTTGCACAACCAAATGGGGTATATATGCTTATAAGAAAATGCCATTTGGACTATCAAATGCTGGAGTAACATTTTAGTCAGCTATGGACATGGAATTCAAAGGCTTAATTAACAACATAGTCCCGATGTACCTAGATGATATCACTGTCTTCTCAAAGAATGTTGCAGACCATCTCTTTTACCTTAGACAGGTATTTCAAAGATGTAGAAGGTTCAGCGTATCATTAAACCCAAAAAAAGTGTGTGTTCATGGCTCATGAAAGGAAATTGTTGGGGCACATTGTATCAAGAGAGAGAATGACAATTGATCCTGAAAGGGTTGAAGCCATCCCAACACTTCCATTGCCGCAACAGAAAAAGTCTCTCCGAAGCTTCTTAGGGAGGACAAACTTTATTCTCGAGTTTATACTTGATTTTTCTACTCTTGTGAAGCCTTTGAAAATTATGTTAAAGAAGATTCTAGTATTTAAATGGACATCATAGGGAAAAGAGATTTTTAAGGACATCAAGCTCATAATATCATAGGATCCAACTCTTGTCAACCCATACTTCTCAAAATACTTCATGGTATATACTTTTGGAGGGTCAGACACCATATCAGTCATCTTGGTCCAACCCAACAATGAAGGTTCAGAGAAACCCATAGCTTTCTTCAGTCAAAGCTTGGAGGACTACAAAGTAAAATACTCTTTCATTAAAAAAAAGGTCCTTGCTGTTATTAGGAGCTTAAATAAGTTCAGACACTTGGTCTCAAATAACAAGATTCAATTGCTAGTATCTCATGTTGGTCTTAGGGACTTCCTTTTAAATAAGTATTTGAATGAGAAGAGGGTAGGTTGGATTACCCAGGTAATGGAATATGACATTGAGATCAAGGTGACCAATTTGGTTAGAGGAAAGGGACTATGTGAATAACTCACCTCTAAGAATTAGGATGAGTCAATGGGTGAAAAGGAGGTTGTCCTATTTCTATATAATGATCAAGAATAATTAGCTAATGATGCACCTGCTCCATGTTGGACCCAAGATTTGGTGCATTACCTTCAAACAGGTTTGTGCCCTCTAGAATGTAACAAAGAAAGGATAAGATACTTCAGTATACAATCCATCCCATATGTGATTGTTGGTGGTGTCTTGTTTAAGAATGATATCAATAGTGTTCTATTAAGGTGCATTGGGACAAGATAGATTGAGAGAGTGTTGCATGAATTCCATGATGGAGATGAAGGAGGTCACTTTTCCCCTCAAGTAACAGCTCTCAAGCTCATGAAAGTTGGTTATTATTAGCCTAAAGTATTCAAGGACTGCTACTCATGGGTCAAGAAGTGTAAAAAAATGTGCATTCTTCATAGGAAAGGAGAAGCTAGCAGCCATGCCCCTTCATCTTATTTCAGTGGATCAGCCATTCATGCAATGGGGACTAGACTTCATTAGGGTGATTAACCCAAATTCAAGCCAAGGAAACAAGTGGATACTTACTACAACAAACTATTTCAACAAGTGGACTGAAGCAGTGGCACTAAAAGAAGAAAATAAGTCCAACATCTTAGATTTTTATAAAGGAATAACCACTAGGTTTTGATTCCCTGCCACTATTATATCAGATAATGCATTAGCATTCCTTGGTACAAGGATCATTGAATTGGTAGTTAAGAATGGTGTGTATCTCAGCACCTCATCAAATTATTACCCTCAAGGTAATGGCCAAGCATAGTCCACAAATAAGAGCCTATTAAAGATTATTAGAAGGAATCTTGATGAAAATCAGAGGAGTTGGCATACAAAGCTCAAATCATCTCTATGGGTTGATAGGATCACATCTAAAAGATCCATAGGTAGCTCCTCATATAAGCTTGTATATGGAAAGGAGGCATTATTTCCCATCTCATTGGAGTTTCTCTCTTTGGAACTCATGAAATAGTTGGACTTGGCTGAGTTTGAGCCTATGGCAATCAGGTATGAAGAGTTAATGGAGGTAGGGATACAAGATAGCATGTAGTGCAAGTCATGGAAAAGGATCAAGCATTGATAAAAAAGAGATTTGACAAGAAGGGGACTTAGTTCTAAAGTGGGATGCAGATCGAGAAAATCCAAGAAAACACTCCAAATTTGATGCCATTTGGAGTGGCCTTTAAATGATCACAGAGTGCAAGAGTAGCAATGCCTTCTAGCTAGATAGATTAGATAGTAAAAAATTACAGATCCTAGTGAATGGGATCTATCTCAAAAATTGCTATTGAATGGGAAGTTTCCACCCTTGTAAATATTAGCATAGGATTTTAATTTCCCTAAGTGTGTATGCATGTTGTTTTGTTGTAGTGTATTTTTTGTTTCCCTAAGTGTTGTGGCATAGGTTCTTTGTTGCTCCAAGTTACATCATTACGCAACTGAACATGCCTCCAAGTGAATGTGTTATCCCTTTTAGTATTCATGGTAGAAGACCCATAACTACCTGTAATAATTGCAAATTTAAAAATAAAACAAATACAGAGCAACTAAATCTATCTTCGAAACAATCCTTTCACAGATAAATGAAAGCCCTGGGTCAAAACAATTTTCTACTCTCAGAAGCCTTGTTTCAAGATTTCTTATGAAAATTGAGAGTGCAAACAGTCAGGCTCACGGGTCAAAGGTAGGATCAGTATGAGGCCATCATTCATAACTCCCTTCCCAATGGATAAGGCTACTGATCCCTTCATCTAGTAGGTAGATTCCCTTATGAGTCACCAAATTGTTATCCCAATTTTTCCCCTCAGATAAAATTCGTCAGCCATAACCCCGCACAGAAGAAACTAGAGAAATCACATTCTAATCCTACAATCAAGAACATGGGACTCTATAATGGAGTGATAGGGCCTGCAAAATATCAAATGACCCCGTGTAAGAAGAAATTTATATAAATAGCTCCATCGAATGAACTCATGCTTTAAATCCAGTAAATAAATTATAGGTAGGCTCTAAGGAGAAGAAACAGTGAAGGAGAAGATAGTGTTAAAGAAACTAGAGGCTCAAAGGAGAAGAAACAATGAAGTTTCAAAGTCTTCGGGCCCTACAAATGGTTCAGAGCGAGCCCTAAAAATGACTAAGTATGGAGGAGACAGTGGACACTGCCAAGTGTCCAAACGACACACCTCCAAAGATTGAATCCAAAAGGGTAGACTCAAACAAGTGTCAGATCCCCACATGTCCCTGACCCAAATATGGGCAGATTCAACAGTTAAAATTCAAAAAGGCGGACCGGGTGGGCCTAAAAAATACTAATTATAAAGGTGCTAGTGGAAAATACCACACGTCAGCTTAGCACATCTTCAAAGGTAAATCTAAAAGGTGATCCCCAAATGACCACCAAATCACCACGTGTTTAGGTCCTGAAAAAGTAAGAGTGGACGTTGAAAAGTCCAATATCCTATGAAGGCTTCCACGTGTCTACCTGATGCTCCTTCAAAGGTAAAATTATGAGTGAGTTTCCAAATGACCACAGACCCTCCACGTGTCCCAGGTCAAAAAAAGGGACAGGGTTATGATTGACTAGTCAAAGCAGAGATAGGCCGGTGGAGGGAATCAAGTGTTAGCACAATGCTAATTCAAGAGTAAAATTTGGGGAAGGTTTCTAAACAAGCACCATGCCTCCATGTGTCCTCAATCAGATGTATGACCCCATTGAGAAAAAAGGGACTTGGCCAAAACATGAGGAAACTAAGAAAGCCACGGAAGAAGCCATGTGTCAGGCTAGTGCAACTCCAAAAGTAAAACCCAAAAGTAGTCCCCAGACATTCACTAGCCCTCCATGGTCCAATTTCTAAAGACCCATTTTGACAACTAGTTGGCGCCATTTCTATATGGACCTAATTCAAATTTCAAATGGGCATATCTTTTGACTCAGTGCTCAAAATATGACACAATTGGAAAGATCTCGGCCCCATTTATGCCATGGAGTTGTGAAAATTTAATTTTGGAGAGGTCAGGTGGGGAAAAAATGAAGAAATGTCTTCATGCCATTAATATAGGATCCATTTTCCCTAACAACCAGATCGGATTCAATCTAATCCATCGTGCTTCCTCCTTAGAGGCACCGAACAAGTAATTTATGTAGACATGATAGATTTGGGGCAGATTTGTAGGAGGCATTGATGACAGCAGTTGATCTTCGAGCTAGTTTTCCTACCTCTCTCTCTCCTTATTCCCTCTATGAAAAATCTATAAAGGAAGGGTCAAGGATCATTGTAAAAGGTTAGACATTTTTGTTTTGCACCCTCCCTTTTTCTTTTGTTCACAAAAGGATTTTTGGAGCTTTTATAACCTCCTCTTCGGTTTGTAATGAAATTTTTGCTTCTTGGCCACTACAATATACTCTATCGACTCCTAAGTAATAATATATATGGTTGTGGATGTTTCTCGACCCTTTATGTATTCGTTGTTCTCTCCCCGATATATTATTGTAATTTTGGTCATATGTGAATAGTGTTTGTATTACATTTTGTGTTCTATGTTAAATTACAAAGTGAGTTTCTAACATTCCTTTGGTGCATCACCTTGTTAGCTTAGTTTATTTTATTACATATCCTCAACCCTGTCTCCTTAGTAAAATAGAGTATATATAGAAGATATCCTCTGTAATATATTTGTATGCACCTGAATAGAGAAAAAGGAACTAGCGTTAATTCAGAGAGCTCTCTCAACTCACCACGTCCCATACTTTGAGAGATGCTCCATGTTGTTCAATTGCACTGAGAGTCTCAACCCATATGGTTGTAGGCATTCAAGGGTGCTGTGATTCTACACTAACAATTCCTTATTGGGGTTGTTAAAGCATCGGGTGGCAAGTTTCTCTTATAATAGATTTGAGCTCATTGAAGCTCGCTGAGCTAAGTACACATATCATATACATAGATCAAGATATAATTCACTCGAGCTAAGTTGGGTAATGGAAAGAGAGGGCTCTGGAATAAGCTCCCCGTGATTTCTCAAGTGACATTTAAACAAAAGGATATAGTTATAACTCACCCACTATTAGTTAAAATGATGATGTTTCACCTGATTCTAGATCGTTTCTTTAAAGTATTGATGAAATAAATAGGATAATGAGTGTAGGAGGAATACTTGTTCAAATGTTGGTTAATGGATTGTTGCACGCGTATGACTTCTGAATCCACAGCTGGTTGTGAGAACTTCCTTTTGGCTAGGAGGAACTACATGTAATGAAAAGAAAGACCACTAAAAGGAATTAAATAATGTGTACAATGAACTGCCTAGCATATGCTAGATCTAGGAAGTGTGATACTTCCTAGATAGATGTGAATCCATTGTTTTAAACAATTTAATGTTGTAAACAAAGTAAATCCTATTGTAATTCGAAATGATTTAGGTATCTCACTTAAAACACAATAAGAAATAGATCTAATTTAATAGGCTAAGCTAGAATAGGATCTAAAGGTCAAGTAATTGGTTCTAAGTCTTTGTAGGTCTGATAAAGGTCTCAGCTAAATCATAGGTGGATGAGGGTGAGGTGAAATTAGGTGGGTAGGTCCATGTTCTGGGCTATATTGGCAAATACAGAGACCGATGTTGGTTAAGGGTGACCGATGGCGGTTAGGTGTAACCGGTGCCGGTTACTGTGGAAATCTGAGAATGCCACAGAATAAGCTTTGGGTCTCGTTTGTGATTGTACAAAGGACTTTGGTTGGTCGAGATGAGATATTGGGTGATTTAGGTAGGATTTGGTGAGATTTTAATGGGTATATGGAGGTGGAAGTGTTGGAGAAGGTCAATAGGTGGCTAGGTAAACAATAGATGATAAAATAATGATGAAATGAAATAAACCAGAGAGGTATGATGCTATACTTACTTGGATTTTGGTTCTAGATGTTTGTGAGTGAGGGATGGAGGTTTTGATGGGAGGTTTTGAGGTTGCAAGTGATTACCAACTAAAGGAAAGCTTCTGCATGGGCTACATGTACATTCCTCTTTGCTTGGTTAGATCAGATCATGGCTGGGATGGATATGTAAGAGAAAGTGTTTGATCTCCTTCCTTGCATGCATGTTCTCTTTGGAATTTGCTCTCTGAAGATGTGTTATCTCTCTGATATGTGTTAATGATTTCCAACCTTATTTTTTAAACTTCCAACCTTGAGAATAAGGTTTTTTTGGGGTTAAAAGGGGAATCGATGACGGTTCTGGCTTAACTAGAAATAGATAGGGGTAATCGGCATTGATCAAGGTAGGATCTCCTAGGTTTACTAAACTAGGGAAATCCTCTTGATTTCCTCAGATTTTTTTGTTGTTAACCCACGTATTATAATTAGATCCTCTTATAAACATGCGGGAATGTGGTTAGAGGGAATGTAGGCATTGATTTTTAGGGTTTTGGTAAGTCTTAGTTAGTTATGGCAACTTACTAAGAATAGGTCTTAGGTTGAGTTGGCTTGGTGAGGTTTCTAAGTGAACTATATGTGTGGATATTATTTAAAATAAGATATTTAAATAATAAATATAGTTAGGATAATGAATTAATTTAATTTAATTAATTAAATTAATATTAGTAGGGTAAAAAGGGCCATGGTTAGGTGAATGTGATGAAGGGTGCTTATTCGTCGAGGGACCAAAGGAGAGTGTGACCTAATTTTAGTGTCTAAATTTTGCACCTTTTTGTTGTGTAGCTTATATTGGTAAGTGATGCTAACAAAAATAAGATGTGGTGGCCTCATGTGTGGATGAAGGTGGTCCCTTTGAAACCAAGAACTGATGAGGCAATAGGTAGAATCAGTGAGTGGTTTGATAAAAGGTGAATGTGAGAAAGGGGAAGGTGGGGAACGGGGGAAAAGGGTGAAAGGTCTACTCAGGAAATCGAGGTAATTGGTGAGGGTCAAAGGTAGTAATAGTCAAATGCATGCACACGTATAAACTGCAGCACGCTACCAGGTTGAAGAGCAGGAAAACTCTACATTGTCTAAGGTCGATAGGTTTATTCAAACAAGGTTGAAGTGATTCTGGTATCCAAGGTATAGGATATGGTTAGGAAACACAACATAGGTTAGGTGCAGTAATGTTTAGGTATGTTCTAGTGCACCAAAGGCAGGGTCAGGATAAAAATTCATGACAATAGGCTAGGTAAGGTCATTAGGTAAATAACACAGGTAACACTGCCACAAGGTATAGTGAACACATGAGGTCAAAGGTCACTAGAAATGGTCTAGGTCCAAATATCTAAGTCGTGACATGGGTAAGGTAAAGGTAGGATTAAAATAATGATTCCCCAAAGGAGGAAAAAGGGAGGTAGTAAATGATGAGTTCAGGAAGGTGAGGTAAAAGGTTTCGGTAAAGGTGAGGTGGGGTAAATGATCAAGGTGAAGGTTGGGTGAGGAAAAAAACGAGGTAGGGGAGGGTAAAAGGGTAAAATTTAGGGCAATGTGTAACTGAGGGTGACTGACGAAAGTATAGGTCAACCAATAATGGTATGGTAGGGAACGCGACCGATGTTGGGCAAGGGTAACCGATGTCGATTAGGCAGGTTGGTTATAAAAACAAAAAATCTACATTTTTTGTTATTCATTTGTTATTTGTGAAGTGAGAAAATGACAAAAAAGGGAGAAAAGAGAGAAAAGTGTCTGGACAAAATGGGACAACGAGCTGGTAGTGTGATTAGATGAGGGTTTGGTTGGTGAGTAGTTGGTCCATAGGATTAAGGTGAGAGATTTAATTTGTTGGAGGTTACGAGTAGCTATTCAGTGATGGCAGAGGCCAGAGAGGGATCAAGCAAGCTGCCAGTATAACAGCCAGACATGCCACCAAGATGGCGGTAGCACAATGAGGTAAGCACCCTACTCTACATTGTGGATTTGATAGATTAGAGGAGTAGATTATTGTTATTTGTAGTTTTTTGTGGTTTTTCGGTTTTTGTGGGTGGGTAAAAATTAAATTTTAGTATGGGGGAATAACGGGAAAAAAGAGGAAGGGGGAGGGTAGTAATTGGTATAGGTGGGGTGGGTAGAGGTCCAAGGGGAGTTTTGGTCATTGTAGGTGGGATAAAAGGGACAGGGGGGAGGTTTTTAGAAAAGGGGGTTTTGGGAAGTCACAAGTTTTTCTATGACACTGACTAGCGTTGGTCAAGTGTGGCCAGTGTCAGTTATGTGGAACTGTTATTGGTCACCAAATAGGTGACTGAGGTTGGTTAAGGGGTAACTTTGGTCGATAAGGGTGAACCGGTATCGGTCACCAAACAGGTGACCAGTGTCGATTAAAGGGTGACCGGGGTCAGTTAGGATGAACTGGTACTGGTCAGATTAGTGGGTATAAGGGTGCAAAAGTTATGTGAGCTAGGTGGTTGAGATGGGTAGGATGAAAATAGGGTGTAGGAAAATGATAATTGGTGAATAGGGATTTATACAGGTAAATTAAAGTTGTGTTTGTATTGGATACAATGGAGAGCGCAGTTACATATGCGGGACAGGGTTTTGTTGCTACTGGTGATAGTGCACAGCACAGTGACCTTGTTGGAGCTGCAACATGTGGAGGAAGTGGGTTTGAGTGGGGTTCGCCATTACAGACATGTTGTTTAATAGCCTAGCTTGATGGTCGCGCTCATCAATAGATGAGACTCCATAACCAACATGTTCCACCTACCGATGGGTGAGATGACTATCACCCTGGAGGATGTGTTCCGGATTCTTTGGTTACCCATATTGGGTGCCTAGGTGTATTCTATCTCCTCTGAGGCCTCGGAGGAGTTGATTGGGACTATTTTTGATAAGGGAGTGGCTGATCTGAGATTCCATAGTGCCATTTTGAGCTATAGAGATATGTACCTAGCCCGTCTGGAGGAGACAAGGCTAGTAGTCCTGTCGATGGAGGAAGTGTACTGCTATGCACTACCAGATGCAGAAGGTGGATGATTTCCTTAATCAATGATGGGGGCAATCCATGACATGATGGTGCATGAGACCCGCTTTTCCTAGGCACCAGCATTGTTGGTGCATCCATACAAAGAGATGTGGGCATATGGGCGGCTACGCAGGTTTAGCTTGTGATGTAAATTTATAATGTATTGTTGGGTGTATGAGCACATAGTGTGCATGTGACCTATAGGGATGCCTTGAGTAAATGCATTCCTACCTAGATTTGTGTAGGTGGGGTACAGGAGATGGGTGCCGGTGATTCGAGAGCAGAGATCAGATAGGCCGACACATGATGTGTCCTATTTTCAGTAGTTACTAGAGGGACTGTTCGGAGTGGATAGTATATGGATGCCATATGTGGGATTCCCCTCATATAGGAATATACATGAGGAGCTAGCTGATCTCTAGCTAGAGAGATGGATATAGGGTCACCGTGCCAGGGAGGATGAGATGAGCCTAGTAGATAGAGTCCAACGGTAGTTCAAGCTCTTACAAGACATTCCTCCACCATTCCCATAGTATCATAGAGATGACATGGAGAGGCCCTTACCTCTATAATAGCCTACAATGCCCACAGGGGAGGAGGAGCAGCCAGTGGATTGGTGGATAGGTGACACCAGATGTACAGACAGGTACAGGCACTAGTGGGTGGCTCAGTTACGAGCCTTATAACCCAGATAAGGGTAGCCAGACCTAGCTACCATTACAGTGTAGAGAGATGCCCTACTGGGGTAGGTAGCTATGCTAATTACCCATTTGGGTATATTGCAGACATAGCTGGAGGGTTCGGAGGCAGAGGTAGCGGAGCTACACGTACAGGTGGCTAGTCTGCAGGCCCAGATGGCAGATGGAGGAGATGGAGATGGTCAAGAGGGGGATGGTTAGGTGGCATCCTTACATGATCAGGTGGCTAGATTATAGGGCTAGCTGGCCATAACCCAGGTATAGATTGGGACCTTATAGGCCTAGATACAGACACAGGGGTAGGGGGAACCACCACAGGCTCAGGGAGCATGCCCCAATACACAGGTATGTGCATGGTAGGGTTTAGCAGGGCAGGTACATGGGCCTATATCTATGGGACCACCATAGACTATGCTTGTATCCATGTTACGGGATGCCCTTGGTGAGGTGAGATATTATCAGGACTAGCTTATGGTGGTCAGGATATATTTCATATCCTATGCTAAGTACAGGTCACAGCAGGTGTCCAGTGAGAGGATGAGAACCCGCACTCATAGTGTGGAGAGCACAAGAGGTCAATGAGCTCTAAGGTCCGATCAAGGAGAGGCCACCAATGCACAGAGACCAGCTCTAGGTATAGGTGACATAGAGATGGAGGACATCCGACGAGATTCCTGATATGTTGTCACTTGGTTTTTGATGTATGATAGCTATTAGTTGAGATATATATACCGGATTGTGTGTTGAAGATAGTTGTATTTTTTATCACATACCAGCCTGCGTGCCAAAGATAGTGAGGATGTATGAGTGATTTGCATATTTTGAGTATATATCGGCATGTGTGCTGAAGAGATTTTGTATTATTTCATTATTTTTTTATATATATGAAAATGGCCTGCATGCCGATGACATTTTTTTTTATATCGTCCTGCGTGCTGACATGTTTTAGATGATGGACATGATGAGATAGCCATGTATATTGAAGATACACATTATTTATTTATATGATGAGATATATGGTATTTTATTTTATTTTTTTGATTAGTTGATGTGCTTATGAGATTGTGATTTATGGCTTGTGTTAGATGAGATATGGATTTGTTGTTTTAGTAAGGATGTAAATTAGGTGAGTTAGGCATGGTGGAGTTAGCTCAGTTTAGGCATGGATCGATTCAGGTTGATTTATGCATGGTTGAGTCAAGTCGGTTTAGGCATGGTTGAGTCAGGTTTGTTAGACATGGTTGTGTTGAAAGTAGGTGAAGTTATGATTCATTATTTTTTACAATGAATGATAGTATGGGTCATATGTGAGATGTGGTATAATATATGCATAGTGATGATAGAGAAATGGTAGGTGTAATAAATGTATGTTGTGATAATGTTTAAAATATGAAACAACTTGTTATGTATGTGGTTTAATTTCCAATGTTGGGTATAAAAGGGAAACAAAATTAGGTGTGATGTAATGTGAGGCACATGGAAGATGAATTGTTTAGGGTAGAGGATGGCCGAGCTAACCTGCAAAGGCCCCATGCCCTCAGAGTGCTACCTACATAGTCCCTGTGAAAAGGGACCTTAGGCCAATGTAGTTCTCCCATAAGCTAGGGAAGAATATGAGGAGGTATAAAAATGAGTTTGCAAGTTTTTGGGCATGTGGTGGGTTTAGGTTTGTTAGGTGTGGGTGGATTATAGGTAAAATGATTTAGGTGGGGTCAATTTTGGAGAAAGAAAAAGATTACCCCAAAAGTAAGTGTCGAGGACCAAGTCTTGTATAAGGTAATAAAAACGTAAACAAAAATGGTTAAAAGATAAAAGGGGGTAATAAAGCCACCTGATTGGGTAGGATCATATCGAGTAGATCATACCTTGGTAGAGGTGATGAACATAAGACCCTAAATACATTGCATGATGGACTATTGTACAGTGAAAAGTAGTCACATGATCACCAAATGCTTAAGTTCCAAGAAGTCCCCTGAGGCAGTAGGAAATGAGAGTGGGCATGGTTCAAAGAGTGAAGAGTAGGTAACTTTTATGTGGTATGAGGTAACATGTGATTTGGGCAAGAGATCCGAGGTCATAATGGGCAATTCCATGAGAAAAATGTTGAGTTTTTTGACTTATAGTTGAGATAGAATGATCAATGCGAGAGGTCTATATGGGAAAAATTGAACTCCTTGATGTCTTCGTGAAGCTAATTGATGCGGGAAGCTTTGATTGCTCTCTTTTTTTTTGTTTTGAGTTGTACATAGCTATCATTCAAGGGAGCAGTCTATTTATAGCAGTAATTGGTCGAGAGGAAGATGTCCTTTTGAGGAAGTCATATTTTTATTAGAAGTTTGACTCAAGGAGTTTGGTCGCATTGTGAGGTCTTTACAGTCATGGACAAGACCAAGGTGAAACATAGGAATCTTGTTCAAAAGGTAAGGAGAAACAACCATGGGATCTCATCTAAAGGTAGATGAAAAGTATCCATGAGAATCATGTTATGTGCAGTGTCGTGGTGTACATATTCAAGAGAAGATAACTAGTGACGGGTACTCACATGATTCTTGTTTAATCGTTAGTGAGGTATATGCAGTGAATAGCTCTCAAGGCATGAGCATGGAAAGAGACAAAAGGTGAGGTAGGAAAATAAGTCAACAATATAATGGTTAAAGATGTAAGGCATTAAGGGGACTGGTTTCAGGTTTACCATAAAGTGAAGATAAACAATAAGCTCATGATCCATAGGTATGAGTTACGATGTATGGTCCATACCAATTAGGAGAAACATTTCCCCGTTTACTTTTTTCTACTTTGGTTACGTGTTGGTTTTCTTTCAAGACAAGGTCACTGAATTGGAAGGTTCGTTCATGGACACGTTTTTCATAGGCACGTTTGATACGTTTTTGGTAAACTTGAAGGTGATCTAGATCGTTAAGACGACGTTCGTCTAATAACTCTAGCTGTGCTAAATAGTCCTAAAGAAATTAATTGTCATTGAGCATGTCATGGAGAGATATGTGGAGTAAGGGAATATAGACTTCAAGAGGTAGGACTGCCTCTATACCATAGACCAGAGAAAATTTTGTGGCCACAGTGGAAGTGTGAATACTAGTGCGGTATGCCCACAGGGAAAAAGGAATGTGTGTATGCCAATCCTTCCCAGTATCGATAACCACTTTCATAAGAATTTTGTTGAGTGTTTTGTTAGTGGATTCAACTAGGCTATTGGTTTGTGGGTAATAAGGTGATGAGAAACTAAGTTGAATGCCGAAGGCGTCGTAATTTTTTTGCAATGTTTTGTTTTTGAATTGTTTTCCATTACCAATGATGAGGCGATGAGGAACACCAAAGTGAAAAATGATGTGGTGGTTAATAAACTCACATATTTTCTCAAATTTCATGGAGATGAGTGGTATGGCTTCCACCCATTTTGTATAGTATTTGGTAGTAGTGATGATCCATTGATGGCGCTGGGAAGAATGAGGATTGATCTCTCTGACAAGATCCAAACCCCATTGAGAGAAGGGTAAAAGGTCGTGAGCGACCTGTAAGGCATGACTGGGTGTATGATGAAGATTGGAATGTTTTTAACATTTTACATAATGTTTGATGTAGTCACAACAATAATGGTTAAGGGTCGGCCAGTAATAGCCTAGGTGAAGAATACGCTTAGCAATAGTAAGGCCACTGAAGTGTCCTCCACATATGCCATCATGAACCTCCTTAATGGTATAAGGAATTTCATAACTCGTGAAGCATCGTAAGAGAATACCATCAAAGCCACACTTATATAGGATTCCCCCCTAGGATAACATAATGAGAGACCTTTTTAAGGAAGGCACATTGTCTATTATGGGTGAGATCAGGAGGTAAGATGGAGAGAGAAAGGTAGTCAGAGTATTGTTTATACCAAAGGTCACTCAGGTCAGGGGTAGCGGTTCCAATTGAGTAAACATCATGAGGTAAATAAGAAGGTGATTAGAGTCATTGTACGGTGACAAAGATTGTAGAATTGGATGGTGAAGTGGGTATTTGGGAAGCTAAGCAGGCCATGGTATCTACAAATTTGTTGGTTGAACGTGGGATGGCTTGAAGGGTGTAACAGTCAAAGGTGGTCAAAGGTATGTCTACATAATGTTTATACTTTTGAATTATCTTATTACGACATTGGTACATACCATTGACTTGGTTTATGACCAACTGAGAATCACCAAATATGTTGATTGATTTAACATCTAGGGCATAGGTAGCTTGGAGACCTAGTATGAGTGCTTTGTATTTGGAAATATTGTTGGTACATTCAAAAACTAATTTGAAAGACATAGACATGGGTTCGCCATCAAGAGTGATGAGGATAATACCAGCCCCGCCCCCATGTTGATACTTGGAACTGTTGAAAAAGAGTGTCATTTGATAAGGATGTTCGTCCAGGGAAAGGGTAGCAATAGACTCATCTGGAAAGTCAAAATTAGAGGGTTGATCCCCGGAAATAGGTGTGTTGGCCAATTGGTGGGTGATATCTTGGCCCTTAATGGAATTTTTATGAATTAATTCAAGGTCAATATCAGCTAAAAGCATAATCCATCATGCGGCATGCTGATTTTGAAAAGGTTTTGTGTACATGAAGTGTAGGGGGTTAGTGTTGGTCACAATATAGGTTTTGTGGTTGAGTAGGTAATGACAGAGTTTGGTGGCAATGAAAAATAAGGCTAAGAAAAGTTTTTTGGGATGGGTGTATCAGGTTTCACAGTCTAAAAGAGTACAACTGATGTAATAAACCACCTACTCCCTATGTTGTTCATCACGATGAGCAAGCATGGTTCCCAAGCAATGATTGGTAGCAGATATGTATAGGTAAAAAGGTTGATTGTCTTTAGGTGGGATGAGTATGGGTGGTTGGAGAAGGTATTGTTTTAGGGCCTAAAAATCTTTGTCGTAGTCATCATCCCATTTAAAGGAGACATCCTTCTTGAGCAGATGATGAAATGGTTGGCACCGATCTAATAATTGTGAAATGAAACAACGAATAAACTACAACTTACCTTGCAGGCTACGGAGTTGTTTAAGGTTAGTTGGTGGAGGCATTTCTAGAATGGCCTTGACTTTAGTAGGGTCAAATTTTATACCACAGAGGGAAATGATAAATCCTAGGAGCTTTCTTGAATGAACCGCGAAGACGCGCTTCTTAGGCTGAAGGCAGATGTAATATTTAATGATGTAGTCAAAGATGGTTTTGAGGATGGTTAGGTGCTCAAACCGGTGTTTAGATTTAGCCAACAGATCATCCACGTAATATTCCAATATGTGATGCCTGATGTCATTTAAGATGTAATTCATAGCCCACTGATATGTGGCACCAGTGTTTTTAAGGCCAAAAGGAATGACTTGATAGCAGAAGGTCCCCCAAGGGGTGATGAACAAGGTTTTGTATTGATCCTTCGGGGAAAGTAGAATTTGGTTATAACCTGAGAAGCCATCCATGAGTGATAGCATCTCATGGCCAATGGTAAGGTCAACAAACTAGTCAATATGAGGTAAGGGAAAGTCATCTTTCAGGAAGGATAGGTTGAGGTCACGGAAGTCTGTGTAAATTTGGAGTCCCCTGGTCACTTTAGTGACAGGGAAAATGTTAGAAATCCAACAAGGATAATCAATGGGTAAGATGAAGGAAAGGGAAATAAGGCACTGAAGTTATTCTTTGACAAGAAGAGCAATACAAGGGTGAATTTTCCTCATATTTTGTTTGATGGGTTTTGCATTGGGAATGGTTATGATATTGTGGATGACGATGGTGGGGTCAATACCGAGCATGTCTATGTAAGACCAAGCGAAAGCATGGTTATGATCTTTGAGAAAAGAATTGATGGCTTCCTGTTCGGCATCATATAAAGATTGTCTGATCTTTAGGATGTGTGGGTCATCCTGAGTATGAATGTTGATCTTGATATTTGATTCATTCAACATGGTTTGTGTCTCAAAAGGTAACGACTAATGAATATATGAGTCTTCTGCACCAAGGTAGGTGAGTATGGATTCATCATCCTGAAATTAAATGACGTTAATTAAAGGTGTATCGTCATCAATTATTTTAGGATACAGGAAGGGAAGAGTGGAAGGGGCCTCGCCCTCACATTGATAAGTTAGAGGCCCCAAAGAAATGGTGTTTATGGAAAAAAAAGTTAGGAGGGATAGATTCAAGATCCATGGACTCTGTCGGTGTAGGTGGTGATGAAGGTGGAGTAGGTGAAGAAGTTGTAAAAGAGCTAGCATCCTTAATGAGTTCAATGCGGGCCTATTTGGTAGGTGGTTCAGGAAAGCTGTTACCACTATGGTCATTATGTTTATAGGTGGTACATGAAATTATGTTATAGCGACCTTTCTCGTAAAAGCCAAAACCAAAACCCTTCCACGCACATCGGTATAAGAAGGTATGGGAAAAATTGTGATTGGTAAGTGATTGGAAGTCAGTGAAAAATGGGCGGGTTTGTGATGGTGGTTCAGGTGTGTATGTGGTAGTATCAAGTCCCCCATAGGTAAGACTAGTACGAAGGTGAGGAGGACCATAAAGGAGACGTTATCCTATATGGTGATCATAGTGAGGGTGTTGGTGAAGGCTTCCATAGTCTTGTGGAGTAATAAATGTGTTAACACTATATAGGTGGTACTCCCCCAGAGTGAGGTGTTGAAAAAAAACTTCCAAGGGATCAATGGTTGGTATGTAGGTAGTTGGTATGGATAATTTGTCGGAGGTCAATGCCGAGGTGGAGTTAATAGATTGGGAAGCTAATGGGTCAGTCATGGAGGTTATAGCAGTGGTAGGAATGGAGGAGGTATGTGCAGTAGAAGCAGCGGCTGTACTGGTAGGTGGAGGCGTAGGTGAAGAAGTAGTGGTTGCGGAGATAGAGGGCTTAATAGGTATGAGCACATCATTGGGTTGGTAAAGCATGTTGTATGTTTTAAAAGGTGATGGGTCAGATGGAATGGTATAAGTGTGTCCTTTGTGTTAAAAATTTACATGGTGATGCAAAGTAGAAGGAAAAAAACCCATGACATGGATCCAGGGTCTGCCAAGTAGCAGGTTATATTGGAATTCCCCCTCCAAGACATAAAATAATTCTAGAATAGTAAGGGGGTTCACACGAATGTGGAGCATGATAGTTCCTAATGTAGAGGTGATAACATCATTGAATGAATGCAACATGACTGGATGTTTATGCATGCAATTATCGGGTATACGCATTTGAGTGAATGTATGGGATGAAATGATGTTAATACTAGCACCCCCATCAATCATCATATTGTGTACCTGAACATCATCGATGTGGATAGAGATGAAGAGGGCTAGGTATGGGTCATTGTTTTGGTGTGGTGCAATCTCCTTCTCTGAGAAGCTAAGGGAGGCTGCTTAGTGAATAGGGTGGGGTGAAGATTAAGGTGGTAATCTGGTGAGAGACACTACATGATGGGGTTTGATAATGGAGGCTATGGGTGTAGGGTCATTGGGTAAAACCTCAATAGATTGAAGAACCTCCATGAGAGCTTGACGATGGGATTCCAAGGTTTGAAAGAGGTCATATAAGGACATTTTGAGGGTAGATTAATGTAATTGTTTGAGCATGGTGTGATGTGTGATGTCATTAGATATGGGGTACATGGGGCCATAGATAGTGATTTTAGGTATGGGTGTAGACGGTATGTTGGGTATAGGATTGGTTGGTAGGCCAGTTTAATTTTATTTTCCCTTATCCTTCTGAGCACATGTAGTGATGTGTATCATGTTGATCTGAGGTGAGTTGGAAAATGGAGAAGGTGTAGTCTGAGTGGTATAACGACACAATGGGAAAAAACCTACTAGAGGTGAAAAATCCTGTGAGGTGATTTGGGTGTAACAACATTTGGGTGGAGGTGTGGCAAGTTCTCTAATGTGAACCATGTTAATTTCAAATTTTGGGGGTGGCTCTGGGAGCTATGAGGGTGGCAGTTGTGGTCATTGAGTGGCTAGTGTGGGAATGGGTGTTGGTATAGCGGGATACTCGTCAAGAAGGTCATCATCATCAAAGTTGGCCTCTGGAGGACATAACTAGATAAGGATGGTTTGCAAGTCCTTAAATTTCTCCACATCATGCCCTAGAACATGATGGTATGCACAAATTTTAGTATTGTCAAACCCTGTTGGCTTGGGTTTGAGGGGGTCATAAGGTCGCAGTGGCTAATGCGATGACAAAAGTCTTAAGGAGGTTGGTTAAAATTTTGGCATAGGACCCTGCTAGTGGATCACAATGGGAAGTGAACATGGGTTTGGGTGTAGGTGTAGGTGATTGTTGAGGAACGATCTTTAGAAGAGGAGGGGGTCAAGCTATGGGTTTGGGTGTTGGCATGGTTATTGGTGTCAGTCATGTTTGTTTAGGTATGGGTATCGTAGGTGAACGGGTAGGAGGGTGTGTGGTTGTTTTGAATACCTTGTTGTGGGGTAGTGGAGTTTTGATTTTGGATTACACCTTCTTGGGTAAAGGTGATGTGGGTGTATGAGGTCTAGAAGGAAAAACAAATGGGGGAAGAGGGCACGTTACCCATGGGGATAACGGGGGTGTTGTGAAGGTAGATGATGTGGCTCATGCTTGGAGTGTGAGAGCCAGTGACTGAAATGTAGTTGGTATGGTGTTGAATTTTTTTGATGTAGCTAAATCTAGTTTAATAGGTGGATGAGTAAGGCTGGTGGTTGGAGTGACCCCTAAAGTGGTAATAGGTTTAGTCGAGGAAAATGTTGTAGGTATGGATTTAGGTTTAGGTGTAGGTTGAGTTATGGGTAAGGGTGTGGTTTGAGCTATAACATGTGTCATGGAAGGATTTATGATAGAGGTGGTTGTGTTTGGTTCGATTGGTCGAAATATTTTTGGGTAGATAGTGGAGGTATCAGTAAGTGACCTTTGCCTCTGCATTGAGACAAGAAGAAAAATGCATCCCTGTAGTAAGGCTCTATCCGCATAATCTAAGTGATCGGCCAAACATGAGAGTGACACATCTGTAGGTGGAGTTGATGAGGACCTAATGGAAATTCCCATAAAATGTATCTTAGAGATGGGAAATTGGATAGCTTCAGCTTCTGTGGGTAAGAGAGCTAAAAGTAGGTCTACAAGATTTTGGGTAGCAGATGGAGAATTCTCACCAAGAGGCAATGGTATCTCAACTGGGTCTATGATAGGTGGAGGAGATGATGGGTGCTCCTCTATGGGTGGAGGAGGCACTGTGGGTAAAGGCTATCTAAGTGGAGAAGCCAGGGGTGAGATGGTCTTGATGTTAGTAGAAGACTCCTCCGTAGGTGATGAACGAGATGAAAGATGTTCCTCTGTGGGTGAAGGGATAGGGGAGGATGGTTCTAATGTGGAAGGAGGATTTCATGCTAGGATTTCCTCTATGGAAGGAAATTGAGGGAATTAGAAGGTGACAAGTATGTCATTAAAGATAGCATGGACCTCGTGGGTATGGGTATCATGAGTTGAGGTCTCACCGGTTTGATCAGATGAAGGGGCATGGTTGGGAAATGGTTTCTTGAAGATGTGTAGGTTTTGGTTGGTAGGTGCATTAGGATTATTAACGGTTAACTCACCTTTCTCGAGCATTTCTTGGACAATATTCTTGAAAGTGATGTAGTTACTGTCACTATGAACTTTTACTCAATGATAGTTATAGAAGTCATGTTCTTTATACCATGTGGGCATGGGGTAAGCAGGGTAAAAACAAGTGTGTGGTTTTATAGGTAAAAGGGTTATGGCTCCATATTTGATAAGATTTTCTAAGACAAAAGAGTAAGGTTCCCCAATTGGGGTATATTTCCACTACTCTCATTTGAATTGAAAAGTCTGGATAGGTGAGAGATTAGATAAGGGGGTAGCCTGATTTGATGGAATGTGTTGGGCCGGCCTTGAGTACCACTGCGTTAGCAGTGCCTTTATCTTTTGAATAATTGGTTTCTGGTTTGGAAGAAGAAAAGGTATCATTCTACTTGAATGTCGAATTCTTTTTGCGTAACTAGATTTTCTTCTCTTCAATGGCCCAAATCTCTAACTTTTGTGCCATAGTGAATGCTTTGTCAAATGTTTGGAAGGTTTGGACCTTCAAGGTCAGTGAGATATGCCTAGAAAAATACCGTGTGAAGAGCTCGATGAGTTCTATTTGTGGCAGTTGGAAAGTAAGTTGGTTTATTAGGCTAAGCTAGCGAGTGAAAAAATCTATGATAGATTCATCCTCATACTGACGTGTGGAGTATAGATTAGTCATGGTAACCTTCTTGATGATATTGATAGAGAAATGAGCCAAGAAAGTTCGGGCTACCTTATTGAATGAGAATATAGAGTGTCTAGGTAACCCACTATACCAATCTAATGTTGGTCTAGTGAGGGACATGGGAAAGGTTCTCAAGAGCAAGGCATCATCATGAGCGATCAGATAGCACCCATGTTTGAACGACCGCAAATGCTACTGTGGGTCTTCTTTGCTATTGAAGTGATTGAATTTAGGCATTTCCCAATGCATGGGGTATGAGTAGATAGGAATGGATGGGTGAATGGGCTCATTACAAATCTCATCATAGGTGAGAGTGTTGTGGGATCCTAAAACCGATGCCTCCAATTTCTTCATCTTGTCCAACATCAATTTAATTAGGTCCTTGGTGGGTTGCGATGATTGGGTTCTTCATGTAGTGTGAGAGGGTTGGTTTTGGGCATAGAACAGGAGTGTCACTCTAGTGTATGGGGCTGCCATGTAGGTTGATTGAGAAGAAGGTAGTGAAATAGGGGGTACATACCCAAAATGTATAATGGATAAAACAGGAGGTTGTTGGTAGTATGTATATGGGGGTGGAAGGGTTGTGGTAACCCTAGTGGCAATAGGGGCTAACTATTGTGGAATAGAAAGGACCTCATTCTAAAATGGGGTAGGGGTCACTAACACTGGAGGTGGTAATGTAGCTACAGGTATCTGTGAGACATTAGGGGAAAATGAGGTTGTGTTTGGGGTATTTGTCGAGGGTATGGTGGATGTAACATGTGTCACAGAGGTGGAAAATATGGCAGTCATAGCGGGTATAGGACCTAGCTGTGAAATGACTGGGGGTAAGGTAGATGTGGGTAGCACTGAGCCAGATGGGGCTGATGCAGGAGTGGGAACGAGAGTTGGGGGGATAGATACGGGCATATTGTATATCAACTGACCCGAGGCATATCGAGTGGACAAATGGGAAAGGTAAAATTGCAAAGTGGTAGGGTTTTGGTAAAGGAGTTGTGTAAACTCCTCATCTCTGGTAGCGATAGTAATAGGTTGGATGGGATCCATGGCTGGTGATAAAATGGAAGGTGGTGAAGGACTAGGTGGTAGTGGTTGACAACTGGTGTGAAACACAAGTGCGCTTGCTTGTCTTCGAGTCAGCAGAATGTGAAATAATAATGATCAAGTAGGGCTTCTTCTCTGTAAATGACATAGAGAACAACAAGAACAGGAAAATCTGGCAGCAAAAAGTGGATTAGGTACCAAATGATGGTTGGAATGTGAAACAAGCTAACCAATACCGGTTAGGGAAAACTAATGCCAGCCACGGGTAACCGCTTCCGGTCACTGTAGAAAATGGATAGTGAGTGAAAACCCAGGCATAAGGTAAAATCTGACAGGTATGCCAAATCTGATGATGTTTACAATGTCAATGGGTATGATGGTAGTGACAGGGACTATGAAAAGTGGAATAAAATGAATAAAATTTCCTTTTGGGTAGGCTAATAAAAGGACATGGAAGCGACATCGGTTGGGTATAACCAACGACGGTCAGAGGGTAATCGACAATGGTTACTATGAAATTGAAATAGTGATGAAAGAAAAGTGGTTGTGAATTAAAATCTGATGTCAAATCAGACCTAGAATTATAAGAATGATGATGATATGGCCCAGGCACACTTAGGTGAAGCCAAAATACACCAGTTGTGATGAGGAACGTACAAGGATGAACATGAAAAATGAAGAATGGGATCTCTCCCCTCAAAATGCAAGCCAAGCAGAAACACTAAGAAAAATGTGATCCTAGGAGTGCCCTTTTCTATTATGTTTGTTTAGCTTATGGTATTTAAGGAATGACACATGCATTGTGAAATAGAGTTTTTTGGTGAGGATGACTTCCTACAAATAAGGAGATCTAAAAGGTGAGGTTTTAGGTATGTTATGGTGGGGGTGGGATCGCTCTAAAGTATGACTCGACAGAGCAGCGAGCTAGGTACCCACTATGCCGTGATCGTGTGATCACCTACAGCTTCGTCCAGGTAAGATATTGTTTAAGAATGTGTGTATTTTTATTTTTTTGTGAGGTTTGGTAAGACTTGGAGAGAGAGAAAGAGGAAGAAAATGCTTTCTACGAGTCGTTTATCAACCATCAGCTGGTCATGACTTCCAGCGTATAGGTTGGTCATGACTTCCAGCATATAGGTTGCCCACAATTAATGTGAGCTAATGCAATAAATCAGAATGCAATGCACTTATTTTTAAGTGCAAATCAAAGTGTGAAGTTAGATGACACAAGAAGATGAAGAGGAAGAGGGATGCTACTTCAATAAAATGCAGAAAACGTTAAGAAATGGTTCTTTTTAATTACACCAAAAGAAAGGTTTCCTTTAGAGCAAATAGAAAGAAAGTGTGGGTTACCAAGGAAGAATATTAATGTGTATGCTTTTCATAAGGGAAAAAAACACACAATTTTTCCTAGGAATGAATCAAATGCAAGGAACCCTGGATGGGTCCCACCGGGCATGCCAAAATGTTTCATTTGATTCTAGATCATTTCTTTGAAGTATTGATGAAACAAATAGGGTAACAGGCATAGAAGGAATACTTGTTCAAATGTTGGATGATGGGTTATTGTGTTTGTATGACTTCTAAATCCACATTTGATTGTGAGAACTTCCTTTTGGCTAGGAGGAACTACCTATGATGAGAAGCAAGACCACCAAAAGGAATTAAACAATATGTGCAGTGAACTGCCTAGCGTATGCTAGATCTGGGAAGTGTGATACTTCCTAGATGGCTATTAGTCCACTGTTTTAAAAAATTTAATGTTGTAAACAAAGTAAATCCTATTTTAATTCAAAATGATTTAGGTATCTCACTTAAAACAGAATAAGAAATAGATCTAATCTAACAGGCTAGGCTAGAATAGGATCCAAAGGTCAAGTAATTGGTTCTAAGTCTCTACAGGTCTGACAGAGGTCTTAGCTAAATCATAGGTGGATGAGGGTGAGGTGAAATTAGGTGGGTAGGTCTCTATTCTAGGCTTTATGAGAAAATATAGAGACCAATGTCGGTTAAGGGTGACCGACGATAGTTAGGTGTAATCAGTGCCAATTACTATGGAAATATAGGAATTCCACATAACAAGCTTTGGCTCTCGTTTGTGATTGCACAAAGGACTTTGGTTGGTCAAGATGAGGTATTAGGTAATTTAGGTAGGATTTGGTGAGATTTTAATGGGTATATGGAGGTGGAAGTGTTGGGGAAGGTCAATAGGTGGGTAGGTAAACAATAGATGATAAAATAATGATGAAATGAAATAAACCAGAGAGGTATGACACTATACTTACTTGGATTCTGGTCCTAAATTCCTGAGAGTAAGGGATGGAGGTGCTCATGGGAGGTTTGAAGGCTGCAAGTGATCACAAACTGAAGGAAAGCTTCTACATGGGCTGCATGTACATTCCTCTTTGCTTGGTTAGATCAGATCATGGTTGGGATGGATGTGTAAGAGAAAGTTCTTGATCTCCTTACTTGCATGTGTGTTCTCTTTCGAATTCAATGTCTAAAGATGTGTTATCTCTCTAAGATGTGTTAATGCTCGCTAACCTTATTTTTTCAACTTCAAACCTTGAGAATAAGGTTGTTTTGGGGTTAAAATGGGAACCAACGGTGGTTCTGGCTTAACCGGTGACAGTTAGGGGTAACTGGCATCAGTCAAGGTGGGATTTCCTAGGTTTACTAAACTAGGGAGATCCTCTTGATTTCCTTGGATTTCATGTTGTTAACCCACAGATTAGACTGAGAGCCTCTTGTAAGCATGTGGGAATGTGGTTAGAGGGAATGTAGCCATTGATTTTTAAGGTTTGGGTAAGTCTTAGTTAGTTATGGAAACTTACTAAGAATAGGTCTTAGGTTGAGTTGGATTGGTGAGGTGTCTAAGTGAACTGTATGTGTGGATATTATTTAAAATAAGATATTTAAATAATAAAAATAGTGAGGATAATGAATTAATTTATTTTAATTAAATTAATATTAGTAGGGTGAAAGGGGCCATGGTTAGGTGAATGTGATGAAGGGTGCTTATTCATCAAGGGACCAAAGGAGAGTGTGACCTAATTTTAGTGTCTACATACAAGGCCATCATTGCCAATCTACACGAAAGGATCTCACTAAATGGGTAGTGCTACCAAGATCAGGTATTTGGTTGAATTCGAGTCATCGGAAGATGGGCCATACTATGCAAATCATGAACAAATCCAATGAAGGGTTCATCAAATAAAAGTAAAGATAGGAGATCATTCAATGTGTTTGAGAGATATATCTCTAAGACTAGTTGCAGGGAGCTAGTGCCGACCTCGGGAGATGTGGAGGTGAGCTCCTAAAGTCAATTCATATATTGCGTGATTGCAAACCCCTTAGCATCAAGATAGATTAGTGAGCCACTCAGAAGGATTTTGATCTTAGATTAGTGAGCTCCTAAAGTATAATTTCTTGCATTCTTAGATGTGATCCACTCATCATTATAAAAAAATAATAGAGAAAGTCGTCATTTCAAAGAAAACTCACATTTGAGAAGGCATCTCGGAAGGATTTTGATCTTAGGTTGATCATGTCGAAGCTAAGAGAAAGACATTATGTTACTTTCCATGTAGGAGAATAAATATTACCATGACAACTTGGTTTTGGAAAGTGGTGGGAAAGGGGATTGACATAGGTCTAGTAACATAACTCGGTTGGGAAGTGATTAAGCTTGATTAAAGGTTGTGATCAACATACATGTGTGCACGATTTGAGGCTGAGTTATATGATTTTAAAGGAATATGAAGAGAGGTCTCATTTTGGGAGCTCGACATGGCAATGAGCATTGGAAGCATTTGAGGAACCATTTTACAAGATCGAGCCAGTTAAGGGGTGCTTGGTTTGAGAGCTCATCAGTTATGGTGTTAAACTCAATACAAACCTCAATGTAAAGTTATAGCTTAAGGACGATGTGGTGAGTGAGCTCAAATTTGGTGCTCAAGTGAGTGATAACTCAATGTATATCAAATAGAGATTATGGAGACAGATCTTAGTGCTGAACTCGTGCAGGGGAGTTTTGAGTTCCTCATTGGAGAAAGAACTTAGAGCTCGACACTAACTTTGTGAGTTGGCTTGGTGAGCCAACCACCCGGTTCTCATGAACCCCTTCAGTGCAAACAAATTCCATGGGGGACACCATTTAATTTTAATTAATTTAATATTTTTATTTAAATATTTTAATAATAATATTTATTATTATTAATTAAATATTTTATTTAAATATTCTTGTAATTAATTAATGAGAACTAGGTCAATCATGCATTAATCACACATGATGGAAGCTTCTCAAAGTGGTTTAACCAATTGTAATAAATATATCATGTGCCTTCAATTTAGGAATGTAAATATGACCTTTCCACTTATCTCTTACATATTCTTCTATAAATGTAAGTTGGAAGCTCATTCCAAAGGGTTCCAATAGGTCAGATAGGTTGGACAGTTAGATATCTTAGGCAAGTGCAAATTTTTCTAGAGTCCTCTCTTTTCTACAAGTTATCCTTGTATGTTGAGGGAACTGTCAAGCCTTCTTTTCAAGACTGTAATGGCAACCATTTCCTATTTTGAATGTATGATGCATTGTGCACGTTATTGAAGTAAGAAAAGTGTGTTTTTTGTGACTAATCTCATTCCTTTCATCCTTTTATACTTCTTTGTGCCTTTTCTCATGATTTCTGGTACACTGTGCAAGTTCACATTTTTACTTTAGTTTCTTGGATTTTTGTTCTTATCAAGTAATAGAGCATTACATGCAGTTGAGTTATGGTGCTTGTTCACCCTTCTCAAGTTCATCCTTCTTCACTAGAAGACTAATAACTTGTTTATCTGATTGAGTTTAACAAAGGGAACACTTGCTTCCTAGTCTATGGTATTTTATACCCTCTTTTAGTTGTATTAGCTGAAGTTGACTTGTGGTAAACACACCCTCTTCAAATTAACCCTTCCTGAGTCTAGCAACACCCTTTATTTGGTGCATCACCATCCCTAGTATAGTTTCATTTTTGAAAATCTCTTTCCCTAAAACCCATGAAAAATATTAGCATAGGTCTAGATAGCCATTTTATTACACTAGGAGTAGTACAACACTTAGTTTAGGAAGAGGATGTTGGCCTTCTCCAAAAGTTCACCTTGAGCTCAAGTCCCAAATCTTGAGAAGTGAGCCCATGTGTCCCAATCACACCAAATGTCTTGTTCACATTTTGGCCATTCAAAGGGTGTGGTGATTTGGCGGAAACATCAATCAATAGCTACTAACATGGGCTATAGTGATCAATATTCAAATTCAAATTCTTGGTAGATTTGGTAGATGATAAATGGGAAAATGTATTTCTAGGATTTAATAAGCAGATCTGATTGCTTCAACCACCTGATTTGATATAATTCGCCCTCTTTCCTTCTCTAACATGCCAAATAGACTTGGGGAAATGTATTTGACATATTTACAGGTGGAGTTACAAGAATTAAATGCTTCTTATTAGTGGTTGTATTTCAAATTTAGGTTTTTCATCCTCTTCTTCTTCCATGAATTCATCTCTAAATTTAAGATTTCGACTCATTATTAATGTTGGACACTTTGGATCCTTACGCACTTTGCTAAGGACTTAATATTTTTTGTATTTTGAGTTGCAAAACTCTAGATTCTTCTCTTTCATGTGGATATCAGCCTCTTTCACCATTGTAATTGTGACTATTCTCTATCCTAACATGTTTGCATTCCCTCTTATTTCCTTTTTTAATATTGTGTGCTCATTGTTCCATTCTACATCCCTTACAACACCTTATTTAGTTGTGTTCTATGAAACTGATCTGGTAAATATGTTTTAAGTTGTGCTACACGTTTCTAGCCTTCTTTCACACATTTCACTTCATTTTCACTTAGAATAGATAGTGTTCATCCCTCTTTTCTGGTGCTATCTCCTTTTAGTGTAGGTTTCCTTTCATGTTATCCTTCTATCCCTGGTCCCTTGGCATTGTTGGTTCAATTTTCCCTTTTAGAAATAGGAATAGTAGTAGTAGTAGAATTAGATAGAGGAACAATCCTTTTCCAGATATTTGTCCCACGCGTGCAAGGTCCCACAACTTGGGGATGGTTCCATTGTTGTAAAAAATGACTTGGTTCTTCTAGAACTGAGACACATGTGTAGGTTTGATGACTAACAATTACCTCAATAGTTGGCAAGATCTCTAGAAGGGCATGGTGATGAGATTCAAAGGTTTTGATTAGGTCATACAAATAAATTTTTAAAGGGCATTCATGTAATTATTTGATCATGGTATGATGTGTGATGCCATCAGAAATTAGATAGGTTAACCCGTAGATGGTTATCTTGGGTGTAAGTACAAATGAGATGTTGGGTAAAGGTGTAGTGGATGGGTTTCCTATCGTATCTTTCCCTTTATATTTTTGTGTTCGAGTGGAAACTCAAACCATATTGATCTGAGGAAGAGAGGAAGATTATCCATGAAAGGTATAATGGTAGGATGAACAAAAACCTAGTGCGGGATAAGAACCTTGTGAAATAAGTATGGGGAATTTTCATTTCAAAGGGTATTGTTCTAGGTCTCTAATATAGACCATGTTAATCTCAAATGTCAGAGGAGGAGAAGAGGGTTTTGGAGGTGGATGTTAAACTCATTGAAGAGTTATGGGATTATGTCATATGATGATAGGCGAATGGGGGAATGAAGTCCTTCTCTATTTGGTCATATTATTATAATGGGATTTATTCATTACAAATATGAAGGAGAATTTTTATAATCACCATACAATCCTCGATATCATGTTTTGGAGAATGATGATATTCATAGATCTTAGTATCGTAAAACCCTGTGTGTTTAGGTTTAAGCAGGTTATAAGGTTTAATGGTAGGAGATGTGATATCTGAGGTTTCCAATAGCCTAAAAAGGATATTAAGATAAGATCCTTCCAATGGATCATAATGTGAAGTTAGAGTTTGTTTGGGTGAAGGCATGAGTAATGGATATGAAATCGGTGTTGATAGAGGTGGTATAGGTGGTCTTACCTTTTGGGTAGGTAATGAATTTTTTGTTTTGTTTTATATTTAGGTTGTACCTTCTTGGCTATAGGTGCATGTGGGATGTGAGGAAGAAGGGGATGTGAAAGATGAAGGAAATTTAAAGAGCTAGGGTGAAAGTGACTGTGTTGGAAGTGGCATGGAAAATGGTAAGGTAGATGATGTATGTAAAAAGGGAAATGAAGATGAGGGTGTAGGTGCAAGCTGAAAATGTACTGCATGTAAAGGTATTTATGTGAGTTTAAGAAGTGATGAAGGTACAGGTATAGGTGTGGGTTGTGGATGTGATGACGGTAAATATGTGAGTGTAGGATGTCGCACGTGGGGTTTGTTTTGGCGAAGTGGTAAGGGCATAGGAAAAGGGGATGGTAAAGTTATAGATGTAGATTGTTATACCTTATACTTTCCTTGGTATAGTGGTTTCTTAACCAAGGTTGTTGGTTGTGGGCCTAATATGGATGGAAGAGGTGAGGGTGAATAAGGCTTAGGATAATTTGGCTTCTTATTATGTAAGTAAGTTGACTTCATGATGAACAGTTGTGTATTTTCCATGTCTAATGTGATGAAACAATGCATGTTTGTTGTGATATATTAATTTCCAATTTTTGGTGTGAATAGAAACTAACTAGGGTATAATATGCACATAACAAGAGGTTTTAAGTTATGAATGACCATGGGATTCCATCTTGAAAAGGATGAAAAGTATCCATGAGAATCATGACATGAGTAGAGTCGTGGTACTCATATTGAAGATAAGGTTGAAAGGTGATAGGTAATCACATGATTCTTGTTTAGTCATTGATCCTTAAAATAGGAAAGTGAAGGTGAATGGTGCTCAAGGGACAAGCATTTGATAGACATAAGGTGATATAGGACTTGATTCAACAATATAATGGTTGAAGATGTAAGGCATCGAGGGTCTCAGGTTTGGGTTTACCTTCGAGTGAAGACAAATAATAAACACCTAATCCGTAGGCATAAGTAACGATATAGGGTCCAAGCCAATTAGGAGAAAACTTGCATGTTTACTTTTCTCCGCTTTTGTCACATGTTGATTTTCCTTCAGGACAAGGTCACTGACCTGGAATATCATAGGAACATTTGATATGTTTTTGGTAGATTTGGAGGTGATCAAGAGAATTTAGATGATGTTTATCTAATAACTTGAGTTGTACCAAACGATTAAGAAGAAAATCATCATATTTGAGAATATATTTGAGTGAGATACAAAGAGATGGAATTTTTACTTCAAGAGGCAAGACATCTTCTATACTGTAGACCAAAGAGAAATGTATGATAGTAGTTAAGGTACAAATACTAGTGTGGTAAGCCCATAAGGAGAAAGGAATGTGCGTATGCCAATCCTTGCTAGTATCATCAACCACTTTCATAAGAATGTTTTTTAAGTTTTTTTTGGTTGATTCATCTTGGCCATTTGTTTAAGGATAATAAGGTGAAGAAAAACTTAGTTAAATGTCGAAGGCATCACAGAGTTTCCGTAGGGATTTATTTTTGAATTGTTTGTCATTATCAGTGATGAGGCAGTGAGGAACACCAAAGCGATAATTGATATGATGATTGATGAATTCACATATTTTCTCATCTTTTGTAGAAATAAGAGGTATGGCTTCAACCTATTTAGTGTAATATTTGGTAGTGGTAATAATCCATTAATGATGTTGGGAAGAATGATGGTTTATCTCTCGGACAAGATCCAAACCCCATTGAGAGAAAGGCCAAAGGTCTCATGTGATTTATAAGACCTGACTAGGGATGTGATGAAGATTAGCATATTGTTGCCACTTCACACAATGCTTGACATAATCACAATAATCATGGTTTAGGGTTGGCTAGTAATAACCTAGTTGAAGGATACCATTTAGCGATAACTAAGCCACTGAAGTGACCCCCAAAAATCTCATTGTGAACTTGATGGTATATAGAATTTCAAAACTTGTAACGCATCATAAGAGGTTAAAATCAAAACCATATTTATAGATAAGACCATCCATGATGACATAGTGATAAAAACTTTTGAGAAAGGCTCATTTTCCATTGCGAGTAAGATTTGGAGGAAACATTTAAAGGGAAAGGTAGTTAGAAAACTACTTATACCAAAGGTCACATGGGTCAGTTTCTATGTTTCCTAAAAGTTTGATGTCTCGAATTAGATAAGAAGGTGATTGTAACCTTTGTATTGGACAAATATTTTTGAGTTAGAGGGTGAAGTGGGAATTTGAGAAGAAAGATAGGCCATGGTATCTTCAAATTTATTAGTGGAATGCATGGTAGTTTGAAGTTTATAACGATCAAAGGTAGTCAAAAGTATGTCAACATGATGCTTATACATTTGAAGTATCTCGTTATGACCCTAGTATATACCATTCACTTGGTTCACAACCAATTGAGAGTTTCCAAAGATATTAATTGCTTTAATGTATAAGTCTATGACGGTTTGAAGACATAACATGAGTTCTTCGTATTCGGTGATATTGTGAGAACAATAAAAATATAGTTTTAAAGTTAACGACATAGGCTCACCATCAAGAGTAATGAGGATACCTTTGACACCACCCCCACACTGACATTTGAAACCATCAAAGAATAAGGTCATTTGGTAAATTATATTGTCCAAGAAGAGGGTGGTGATGGATTCATCATGAAAATCAAAGTTAGAGGATTGGTTTCCAGAGAGAGGTTCGTCTGCAAGTTGGTCAACAATTGTTTGTCCTTTGATAAATTTTTTATGGGTGAATTTGATATATAGGTCTGCAAGAATCATAAGCCAACATGAAACACATTGATTTTGGTAGGGATTAGCATACATGTAATGTAAGGGGTCAGTATCGGTGCTAACAAAGGTTTTTTATTTGAGTAGGTAATGGTGAAGTTTAGTGGAAAAAAAAACTAAGGCTAAGAATGTTTTTTTCAGTGTGAGTATATCTATTTTCTTACTCTAAAAGCATATAAATTATATAATAAACCACTTGCTCCATGTGTTTCTCATTTTGATGAGCGAGCATGACACCTAGGGAGTGATTAGTAACAAAAATGTAAAGGTAAAATGGTTGGTCATCCTTAGGGGTAATGAGCACAATTAGTTGGAGGAGGTGTTATTTCAAGGCATCAAAGGATTTACGACATTCATCACCCCATTTGAAGGAAAAATCCTTTTTTAGAAGATGATGAAATGGATGACAACAGTCAGAGAGCTGAGAAATAAAGAGACAAATAGATTACAACTTTCCTTGCAAACTATGAAGTTGAAGAAGTTTAGTAGGTGGAGGCATTTCAATAATAGCCTTGATTTTGGTGGGATCAAATTCAATGCCACGTAAATAAATGATAAAACCAAGGATATTTATGGAGAGAATAGGGTAGACACACTTCTTAGGTTAAAGGTGAACACAATATTTGATGAGATGTTCAAAGATAACCTTAAGTATTGTAAGGTGTTCGTCCTGATGTTTGGATTTGGAAAGAAGATCGTTAACATAATCTTCCAATATGCGATGCATAATGTCATGAAAGATATAAGTCCTAACCTGTTGATATGTAGCACCAGCATTTTTAAGGCCAAATGTAATGACACGATAGAATAAGGTGCCCCAAGGTGTGTTGAAGGTAGTTTTGTTGAATGAGATGATGAGTGATAACATCTCATAAACGATGGTAAGATAAACTAGTTGTTCAATACTCAGTAAAGGAAAGTTATATTTGGGGCAAGCTAAGTTAAGGTTGTGGAAATATATGTAAATATGAAATCCCCGTGTCACTTTTGTGACATGAACGATGTTAGAGATCCATTGGGGATAATAAATGGGTAGGATGAAGAAAAGAGAAAGAAGGCAGTTGAGTTCTTCTTTTACAAGAAGATCAATCTGTGGATGCATTTTTTACAGCTTCTATTTCATAGGTTTGGCATTAGGAATGGAAACAATATTGTGCACCATAATGTTTGGGTCAATACTAGGAATATCAACATAGGACAAAGATAAAGCGTTGCTATGGTACCAGAGGAAAGAAGTAAATTCTTCCTGTTCAATAATATCTAAAGATTGGCCTATTTTTAGAATGTGCAGGTCGTCTTAAGTGTGAATATTAATTTTAATGGTTGATTAATTTGACATGGTTTACATCTCAGAAGGTAATGACCAGTGAATATAATAATATTCCACACCAAGGTAGATGAGAATAGACTCATTATTCAAATATTGAATGATTTTAATAGAAGGTGTATTGTCATCGATCATGTCAAGATACATGAAGGGAAGAGAAGAGGGAGCCTCACCATCATGTTGATAAGTTAGAGGTCCCAGGGAAATGGTGTTTATGAAAAAAAAAATTAGTAGGAATGGATTCTAGATCCATATACTCTGTAGGTTAAGGTGGTGAAATTGGTGAATGGGGTAGGAAATTTTATCATCCTCAATGCGTTTGAATTAGGCCTTTTGTGGAGGTAGTTTGAAAAATCCAATACCACTACAATATTTATTCTTATGAGTGGTGTAAGGTATGACAGTGTAGTGGCCTTGTTCATATAAACTAAATCCAAATCCCTTCTAAGCAAAACAATGGAGGAATGTGTCTATGAATTGGCAGTTGGTGAGAGATTGAAGGTTAGAGGAAAATGGTCGAGTTTGGGAAGGTGGATTATGTGAGTAGGTAGAGCCATTAAGTCCCTGATACATTAAGTTGGTACGAAGGTGAGGAGGACCATATGGAAAAACCTTTCCTATGTGGTGATCATATTGGGGATGTTGGTGAATGTTACCATACTCTTGAGGAGTAAGGAATGTGTCAATGTTATAAATGAGGTACTCCCCTAGAGTGAGGCATTAAAAAACACCTTCTAAAGGATTAGTAGTGGGTATGTGGGTAGAAATAATGGATGAATCACACATCAGTTGAGAAGAATAAGCATTAGTTGTGTGAAAACTAGATGGGTTTGTTGATGGGTCAACTACTAAAACTATGACAGCAGTGGGAATAGAGGATTTAGTTTTGGAAGAGGTAGTGATAGCATTGGTGGATGACGTAGTGGTTGAAGAAGAAGTGGTAGCAGTGGTATATCCCTTAAAAGGTATAAGGACATCATTGTGTCAATACAATATGTTACATGTATTGAATGGTGAAGGGTCGGTTGGAATGGTATAGTGGTGTCCTTCATGTTCAAATTTTAAATAGTGGTGTAAGGTTGAAGGAACACAAGCCATGGTGTGAATCCAAGGTCAGACAAGCAACATGTTGTATTGGAATTCCCCCTCTAAGACTTATAATAATTTAGGAATGGTACAAGGGCCCATATGAATGCAGAGAATTATGGTTCCAAGGGTATAATTCATGACATTGTTGAATTAATGCATCATAACTGGGTTATTATGCATGCAATTGGTGGGGATACACATTTGGTTGTACACATGGGGAGAAATTATGTTAATACTGATACCACCATTGATCATAACCATTCAAATTTGTATATTATCAATGTAGATGGAAATAAATAGGGTGGGGTCAGGATCATCTTATTAGAGAGGTACAATATTGTCATTAGAGAAACTTAGAATGGATACTTGATAAGTGGTAGAGGGTGTAGAGGAAGGGGATGAAGTGGTGAGAGAGGCCATGTGATGAGGAGTGATAATGGATGTAATATAAGTAGGGTCATTAGTTATAACCTCAATAGATTACAGAACCTCAGTGAGGGCCTGTCGATGAGACTCATAGGTTTGGACAAGGTCATAAAAAGACATTTTGAGAGGAGAATGGTGCAACTGTTTAAGCATTGTACTATGGGAAACCCAATTAGAAATAGGGTATGTGGGTCCATGGATGGTGATTTTTGGTGTAGGTGTAGATGGAATATTGGGTAAAAAAGTGGTGGATGAGTTGGTTGTTTTCTCCTTTCCTTTGTACTTTTGGGCTCGAGTGGTAATTTGAACCATATTAATCTGTAGTAAAGGAGTAAGTGAGTCATGATAGGTGTAGCAGCAAGATGGGAAAAACTATGGTTAGGTTATATACTAGTTTTGTGAAAATAATGCAACACAGGCATTTTATCGAAGGTTTGGATAGCTCTCTTATACGAACCATATTGATCTCAAATGTTAGATGTGGATAAAAGGGTTGTGGAGGGGGAGATGAAGGTCACTGAATAGGTATGGGATGAGGATGTGTGGTGATAGGTACAAGTGGAATAAGGTCCTCATCTCAAATATCATCATCCGCAAAGCTTTCTTTAGGAGGACATGGTTAGAGAAGAATAATATTAAGAGCCTTACAATTTTCCACATCATTCTCTGGCACACAATGGTTAGAAAAAAAAATTGTATTGTCAAAACCCTCTGGTTTAGGTTTGAGTGGGTCATAAGGTTTAATTGGTGGCAATGTGATGATATATATTTCCAAAAGGTTAGCTAGGATGTTAGCATAAGACCCTGCCAATAGATCACAATGTGAAGTAAGTGTGGTTCTAGATGGAAGTGTGGATGACTTTGGTGGGAGAGGTGCCACCAAAGGTGGAATCAGAGGTTAAGTAATTTTGACCACGTATTTGGTAAATAGAATGCTTTTAGGTTTGGATTACATTTTATTGAGTAAATATGTAGTAGGTGAACTAGTTATTGAAGGTGGTGTATATTTAACTACTGATTTGGAGAGTAGTGGGTTCTTGGGCTTTGGTTGTACCTTCTCGGGTAAAGGTGAAGAATAAGTGTGTGATGTAGAAGGGAAGGAAAATGGAGGAAGGGGTCAGGTTACTCAAGGCGATAATGGAGGTACAATGAATGTTGTACTAAGGGGAAATATGGAAGGTAATAGTTGAAGAGAAAAGAATGCCATAGGTAATGATGAGGATACTAGAAGTGGTGTAGGTATAGGAGGTAAAAAATATGTAGGTGATGGAAAAGGCGTAACCTGTGTAGGTAATTTTAGTACAATAGAGGATTAAGATGAGGTACATTTTTGTGATTTTGGCTTAATCTGGGTAGGAGGTTATCTAGCCAAGGTTGATGGGTGGGAACCTAGGATAGATGGAAGTGGTGAAGGTGATAGTGGGATAGTGGGCGAAGGTGGTATATGTAGTCTAAGAGGTTTGTTCTACCTCTTAGGTGAGGGAATAATCTTTGTGATAGCTTGTGAGGATGTGGTTAAATCTAGTTTGATAGGAGGATGGACTAGGTTGTAGGTCGGCATGACTCCCTATGTGGCAATGTGTCTAAATGTGGAGGAAGATATAGGTACAGGTAAGGTTTTAGGCATTGGAAAAAATTCATTTGATGGTAAAGGTCTAGGAGTGGGTGAGGGTGATGAATAAGAGGTCATTATAACTGGCATGAGATGGTGGGTTTGGTTGTCTGAAACACCTTTGGATAAATCATGGAAGTATCGGAAGACAACATTTGCATCTAAGTAGAGAAAGGCAGTTGAAGTCATCCCCAAATCATGGAGTTTTCAACATAATCCACGCAATTGGAAAAATGTGAAAATGGAACCGATGTAGGGGGATGATGTTTATTTAGTAGTAATCCTTGTAAAGTATGTTTGTGAGATAGGGAATTTGTTGGCATCAGAGTCTTTGGGTGAAATATCTGAGATAAAATCAACAAGATCCTTGAAAGCTAGTGGAGAATTGTCACCAATAGGAAGGGATGATGCTAATGGATCCCCTATGGGTAGGGGAGATGATAATTTGGATGAGGTAGGTTCATCTTTTGGTGAAGAGGAAGGTAATAATGACTCTCTTGTGGGTAGAAGAGTAATTATTATGGGTTGTTCATCTAGTTGAGAGGTTAGTGGGGAAACTACATTGATAGATATGGCAGACTCCTCTGTGGATGAAGGGGGAGATAAGGTATATTCCTCTGTGGGTAAAGGAGTAGATGAAATAATTCCCTATGTACATGAATTGTTTCATGCAAGAATATCCTAGATAGATGGAGTAGGAAAAAATTGAGAAACAGTTGGTATGATGTCAAAATAAATATGAACCTCACAAATGTTACTATCATTGGTTGAGGTTTCACCAGTTTGGTTAGATGAAAATGTGTGATTTGGGAACGAATTCTTGAAGATGTGAAGGTTATAATTATCCGATGTGTTAGTGTTATCCAAAATAATATCCCCATTATCTAACATTTCTTGGATGATATTTTTTAATTTTATACAATGACCATCACTATAACCTTTAATGTGATGATAGTTACAGTAATCATTTTCTTTGTACCATGCAGGAATAAGATGAGAGAGGTCAAAACTAGTATGTGGTTTAATGGGTGGAAGAGTGAATGCTCTAGATTTTAGAAGTTTTTCTAAAACCAAAGATTAGGGTTCTCCTATGGGAGTATATTTTCATTTCTCCCTCTTGAACTAAAGAGCCTAAACATGAGAAATATTGGAAGAAGGATTTGATTGATTGGATGAGTGTGATGGGCCGGATTTCAAAACTATTGCATTGGAAGATAATTTTTCTTTAGACTAATTATTTTATGGTTTGGAAGAAGAAGAGGTATCATTTGATTTAAACGTAAAAATTTTGTTACACAATTGTATCTTCTTGTCTTTAATGGCATGAATTTCAAGTTTTTGGGCCATGGTGAATGCCTCATCAAATGTGCGAAAGGTTTGAACTTGGAGAGTTTGTGAGATGTGTCTAACACAAGCCCTGGTGAACAACTCTATTAACTTAGTTTGAGGTATTTGGAACATGAGCTGGTTAATTACACTCTGCCAATAAGCAATACAGTTTGTGATATATTTGTCTTCATATTGACGTGTCACATACAAGTCGATCATGGTGACCTTCTTGACAATATTGATAGAAAAGTGGTCTAAGAAAGCTTGAGCTAATTGGTTGAATGAGAAAATGGAGTTGCTAGGTAGAGCACTATATCAATCCAAAGCAGGTCTTGCTAAGGACATTGGGAATTTTCATAAGAGTAAAGTTTCATCATGAGCAATCACATAACACCCGTGTTTAAAAGACCGCATGTTTTGTTTAGGGTCTTCTTTGTTATTATATTAGTTGAATTTATGAATTTCCCAATGTGTAGGGTATGGATGAATCAAAATGGATGGGTGAATGGGATCATTTCAAATCTTAATGTATGTTAGAGAGTTACGTGAGTTGGAGACAAATGCTTCCAATAACTACATCTTGTCCATCATCATTTTGATAATATCATTGGTAGGTTGTGATGACTGGGAACCCCCCTGTAGTATAAGGTGGTAGATGAGGTGGGTATGAAGTGGGTGGTATCCTAGTATGTGGTGGTGTTGAGTAAAAAAATTGTGAGTAATGAATATAGAACAGAATAGATGTAGATGGAAAGTATCCTAAATAAGTGGTAAATGAAATAGGGGTTGTTAGTGATAAGTGTAAGTAGGTGGAGTGGACATAATGAATCTTGTAGAAATCAGAGTAAGAGACTGCAAGATGTAGATGACAATTTTTTAGAAGAGAATACGGGGTTTCAACACCATGGGTGGTTGAGATGCAATAGGTATATGATAGGTGGCATGTGTAGATATACCTATACTCAATGCAGTTTATAAAGGCATGGTTGACATCATAGGAGCAACTAATGTCAAAGGTGTAATAGACGTTGTAGGTACATATGATATTGATTATGTATGGTCAAGTTGGTACACCACGGGTGGTAAGGTGGAAGAGGGTAAGGACGAGCTAGTAGTAGTTGATGAAGAAGTGGATGTGATGGTAGGAGTAATGGACATAGGCATATCATCTACAAGATTTCCTAATGAATCATGGGTAGATGAATGAGCGAGATACTACTGCATGGTAGCGGGGTTGTGATCAAGTAGTCTTGCAAACTCCTCATCACCAATGGGTATGGAAAGATCTTGATTGGGGTACATGGGTGATGAGATTGAAGGGGTCATGGAAAGATCCTGATTGGGGTACATGGGTGATGAGATTGAAGGGGGCATGGAAAGAGACTAATTGGGGTACATGGGTGATATCAATTATGTATGGTCAATTTTGGACACCACAAGTGGTAAGGTGGAAGAGGGTAAGGCCGAGCTAGTAGTAGTTGATGAAGAAGTGGGTGTGATGGTAGGAGTAATGGACATAGGCATATCATAAACAAGATTCCTTAATGAATCGTTTGTAGATGAACGAGCGAGATACTACTGCCTAGTAGTGGGGTTGTGATCAAGCAGTCTTGCAAACTCCTCATCACCAGTTGGTATGGAAAGAGCCTGATTGGGTTACATGGGTGATGAGATTGAAGGGAGCAATGGGCTAGGTGGGAGCAGCTAGAGGCTAGTGTGAAATAAGAGAGTGTTGGCTTGGCTAGGAGTCAAAACCATGTGACTAGTAGTAGACCTAGTAATTTGAGCTCCGTAGATGACACAGGAGTACAAAAGGAATGGAGAAAATGGTTCTAGAAGGTGACAACTGATCATTGTTTTAATTGAAATATTAAAACAAAGACAGTGATGTTGGTTGAGTAACCAGTGTCAGTGATAGAGGGTAACCGATTCCGCTAAGAGGACCGATACCAATCACTATGGAAAATAAAAGGACTTGCGAATTTTGTAACAAATGATGAAAATGTAGCAGTTGTGGACTTTGAAATTTATTTTAAAGACACATAGATACAGTGAGGTAATTGAGGAAAACCTAAAAAGAACAACAATTTGGTGAATGTTACTTTGGTTAAAATAAAAAAAATAATAGGAAACCAAAAATGGTTAGTAAACGAATGACAGTCATATGAGGGAACTGATGGCGGTCATTAGACTGACACCGGTTACTATGGTATTTGTGAAAAGATGAAAAAAATGAATTTTGTGATTTAAATCAAGTAAAAGACCAACCTGGAAACTGAGTATGCCAATGATTTACCCTAACACACTAAGAAAGAGTCGGAATACACCAACTATATCTAGATTTGCATAAATAAATTAAGCAATAATTAATTGAAATCAAGACATGAAATGAAAACTACATAAGATATAAACCAAATGTAAATAGAATGGAGAAATTTCTATTGAATATGAGAGGGAATTTATACAATTGCTTGCTCCTAAAATCATGGAGTCAAGTCTTTGTTAGAATTTGAGGATTCTAATAAATACATATTTAATCAGCTTACATATTGCATAATGTTACAATAAATATTTAAATAAAGATTACATCATAACATAAGTAAATAAAGAAATACTTACAGGAAATAAATAACACAAGTGACACAATATTTATAGTGGAAAACCCTAATAGGGTAAAACCAACTTTGAAAATAACCTTTACTTCAGAGAACTTATTTTACATCCAGTAATATCACCTCCTCCTTTGAAACCCTATTTACCAAGGGTAAAACCAAATCACTTGATTTGCACAGCTTTGATATATTTCCCGAATATATCAAACGAGGACCTAAATTCCTTTTTATATAAGGTGATTGGGTATGTCTCCCGACCCACCTTTTCAACATAAAATGGTTGACACATATACCTAGGTTTATAATATTTAATTTTAAAAATATAATCATTTCATGATATTAAATATTAACCTAAAGTATATACCTAGGTTAGCATATTTAATAATAGAAATAGAAATATTTCATATTATTAAATATTAACCTATATATTAGTGATGGACCCATATACATTAAGGGTTGGCTAGACCACTTAATAATTATGTTCCAACAATCTTATCATTTATCCCCATATCTCTCTTTTATTCCCTAGTCTTAGTCCCAATCCCAAGATATTCTCATACATTCCTATCTCTATGAGTTGTGCATGACAAATAATTGTGCACACTCACATATTATTTAAATATTAAATAATACTAATATTTCAACCATATGTTCACACTATGAACATTAATTTCCTAACATTCACCCCTCAGTGTGAGCATGGGTGAGTTCTGTTTAGTACCTTCTCATCTTCTACAATACAATGGTTTTCAAAGAGTACCGTTAACTCCAACAGGTTTTCAAGTGGAACCATTAACGACTTTGTATGTGATTTTCGAAGATATTCACAAAATCTCAAATTAGTTTTCTAGTGGACCACCAACCACTTTCATAGTAGTGTACATGTTTCCCCATCCATATTTTACAAAAGACAACAAAATATAGGAAAATATGTTCCTAACTATGAACAAGAATTATCCATATGTTCTTATTTGCTACCACACATGATAAAAGTAAACACAATTGAAAATGAAGTCACCATAGAAAAATATGGCCTCATCGTTGGTGACTGACGAGAGACGTTGATCACCATCCTTCCTCCATTTCCTCCCGCCTCCATCCAGTGATGCTACTTTTTATAAATAGTCATATTCATCTTCCTTATGTTCAAGTTCTTCTTCTTATTTAGTTTTTTCTTCATTAGTTGCATAGTCCTTGTCCATCTTGAGCTTACCTGATAAAATATCTTTGGCAAAAATTATATAGAAAGAAGACTTATGTCCCTTTTTCTTACAATAAAAGCATTCTAATTATTTTTTGTTTCTTGAATAACTAGCATATTTTTTCTTTGTATAGAGGGAATTTTCTTCCTTAATATCTTCTTTTGTTCTTTTCTCTTCAGCTAGTAATGCAAAAATCATACCTTCAAGTGAATGAGAAGGCATTTGACCAAGAGTAAAAACTACATTACTGAATTTTGGAGGTAAGCTATTTAACAAAATAGATTTTACATCTTCATCATCTACCTGAGCACTTCTATCAGTTGTCTTAGAAGAGAACTAAGATCATTAATATGACCTGACATAGTTGCACCCTCATTCATTTTCAACTTGAATAAATGCAACTTAAGTGTAAATTTAACATTCACAGCTTTTGCACCGAATGCCTGAATAAGAAAATCCCATGTCTCTAGAATTTTTTCTAAAGTCTACATAATGTAACTCAGTGTCAAATAAAGCAATCCCAATAATGAATTTCTATTTATCATCACTGGTTTTCCAATCCAATAATTTTGTTGCATCAGTTGGTTCAGTTTATTTTCCATTTACAATTCCCCATAGATTTTTGTTCATTAGTAACATTTGTATTTTCACCTTTCATGTGTGAAAATTTAATCCATTAAATTCATCTAAAGGTATTTCCATGATGGGTGTCCAACACATTTGAAAATTCACCCTTACAATAATAATCAACTTTATATTTAACCAAAATAATAAATCTTATCAGAGTTTAATTGCTGGAAATCATTGACTATTTGTTTTTACAAAATAATCAGAAAATTCAGAATTATTTCCATGATTTCTCTTAAAATATGAACTAGGTTTCTGTAATTTTTTGACATAAGTTTCTCATAATAAAAATTAACAAATCCAAAAAAATGCACAAAATTTAGAATCTGGGTTTTTGATTAAAACATGATTTACCAGTCATTTTTTTTGGAAGATCAGAATCCAAAAAATGGTGACGGAAGCTTCAAAACTCTCACATCTATATCCTAAAGGAAAAAATTTTGTGCTCAAATCAATCTCATACTTTTTCCTTTCCTGATATGATACCATATGATGATAAATCTCTAGATTTGCATAAATAAATTAAGCAATAATTGATTGAAATGAATACATGAAATGAAAACTACAGAAGATAGAAACCAAATGTAAATAGAATGGAGCAATTTCTATTGAATATGAGAGGGTATTTTATACAATTTATTTCTCCTAAAATCATGGATTCAAGTCTTATCATTTTATCCCCATATCTCTCCTTTATTCCCTAGTCTTACTCCCAATCCCAAGATATTGTCACACATTCCTATCTCTATGAGTTGTGCATGATAACTAATTGTGCACAAACACATATTATTTAAATATTAAATAATACTAATATTCAAACCATATGTTCACATTATGAACACTAATTTTCTAACATAATACACTAACTATGATTATGTAGTGTGAGGGGAAAGAAGAATGGATTAAAAAACTCACACCTCAAAACAAAAATCAAGTAGAAATCTAGCGAACATGAAATCCAATGTGGTAGATTTTATGTTCTGTCTTATGCCATTTTGGAATGACTTGTGAATATAGTAGATTTTTTGGTTTGATAAAGGTTCCCTACAAAATCTGACAATTATGGATAGTTTTAGGTATGTTTTGGTGTGGGGGATCCTTCTTTGAGATGATAACTGAACAAAGAAACCAGTTTGGAGCCCACTGTCAATCCTCTGATTGTGTGATCGTTGACAACTTCTTCCAAGAAAGATGTTTTTCAAGAAAATGAGCAATTTATTTTCAGTGGTTTGGTATAAATAAATAAGGGTGCAAAGTGTGAGCTACAATTTAATTCGTCAACCATCAAATTTTCATGACTTCCAGCATATAGGTTACCCATAATTTTAAATGACCTATAGATGCAACACACATAAATGATATGTAAAGATTTTAGACTCAAATCCACAATGAAATTCCATGAGAGCAGTGATGAATAGGCAAGACGATGTCTTTCACTAATGAAATACAAAATAGAAATAAGTGTTCTTTTTAGTCCAAAATACGAGTGTCACTAAGACTAGTAGAAGAAAAACAATGTTCAAGGGAGAAATTTTAATGTGAACTATTTTAAAAGGAAATAGAAACATAATGATTCACTTAGGAATGAACAATGCAAAAGAACCCAAATGGGTCCCACCGGGCATGCCAAGATGTTTCACCTAGTTTTTTATTTGATTTGAAATGGAATAGGAAATAGGTTAGGAGGAATGCCTGTGATATGTAGGTCAAAGGTCAAATGTGTGCGTTACTGAAATTTTTATCCAAGCTGATCATGAAGATCTTCCCTTTGGCTAGGAGGAATGATGTGTATAAGAAATGCAATAAGAACACCAAATAATATTACATAGCAAGAGTCAGAGGATTGCCTAACAAGGTTAGATCCAGGAAGCATGATGCTTCTTCAAATGGTTGTCAATCCTCTATTTAATACAATTCAATGTGAATAAGAAATTGAAATAAATAGGTCCTATTGCAATGTAATGATTTAGGTTTCTCATACACATGATACACTAAATTTTATGTTGGATATTAAAATAAAACTAAATATAATTAGAAGCGGGGTTTTTTTAGGTCAGACAAATCTATCAAAGGTCCAATAAGGGTTTGGGGCTGATTGGTTGAAGTTTGGGTTGATTTTCGGTGAGTTGGAAGCTTGCTGGTATGAGAATGTGAAATGACACAGAGACCGATATCGGTCTAATGACCGATTCCAGTATGGGGACTAAACTGATGTCAGTCAGGGAACTGATGTTGGTAGGGGCAATAGGTAGTAAATTATTAAAAAATGGTTTTAGGCTCTTTGTGATTGCATAAAGAGTGAGGGTAGAGTGGTTTGAGTTGTAATATGGCTAAGAAGACTTAGGGATAATAAGAAGGAGGTTCATAATGGTGAAAAGGATTGGGGTGGTTGAATAGTGGGTTAGTGGGAAAATGTGATGTATGGGTAACATAAGAAATAAAATATTGAATGAAGTAAGATATCTATAGTGGGATAAAAGTGAATGATTAAAGTCACTGTACTTGGTGTCTTGTAGATATTGGGAGTGGAATTTTTTGGTGGTTGATTGAAGAAGAGGCTCTTTAGTCTAATGCTATAGTAGTATAACATGTGTGCTCCTGTGAGTATTCCAATGCTCTGGAAGGAGAACCAAATAGTTGTCTTGCACTGTGGTTGTGTATGTTCATCATCTAGATGTAGGAGAGCTTGTGAATTTTCACTTGAATGTAATAAGGCTCCAATCACTAAATTACCAACCTATGTAAAAGGTTGTAAAATTGTATATAAATTAACCGATGGTGGTTAGGTGACTAGTGCCGGTTGAGAAATAAACGACGTCGGTTAAGGTTAATAAGTCTAGGTTTTCCAGAAATAACATGATATTTTTTATCTTTAGCGTGATTGATATCCTTAATCTGGGTCTCAAGTGATAGAATCTACCCATGTTGATCAGAGAACACTTGACAGAAATAAAACAAGAATTCTACGTGGGAAAAAAGGCCAAGTTTAAGGGCGTGAATGGATAGGAAGAACGCACACACGGAGAAGATGTTCAACATTCAAGACTTAGATGATTTTAAGCATGAAGACCTATTTTTAGAAGATGGTGTGTAGAACACACCAACGATGCAGAGACGTGCACGCCACATGTTTTCTATATTTACAAGATTAGATCGAAGCATTTTGCATGGAGGCAAGATAAGAATAGGATTTTCACTTCAGTTAACTGTAAGAGGTCTATAGATAGTACATTTTCATGTGTGGCTATGCCTGTAAAGGGTGCATGACTATTAATACCATGTGGCCTATTTTTGGAATAGCTAAGTGGTGAAGGGAAAGTCCCCACCCTATATATATGTAGTGAATTACCTGAGAGAGACAAATGAGAGATATATAGGTATATGCAGAGTGTAAGAGGTAAGCATAAAGAGATATGTGCATATGACTGGATTATTATATCATATCCATATGCCCATCGGTAAATAATTCCATTATTGTAAGGAGCTTCTATGTTTATTAATAGATGGAAGTTATTGGCTGTATCTAAGTGTCATTCCTGTGTGTAATTGAGTAGTGCATGTTCTTGATTCAATCATGACTATTGTTTAAGTTTTTTCTTTAATAGATCTAAATATGAAATGCATTATAGAATGATGGATTAATTATGGATCTATATGTTTCTTCCTTCATCACACTAATATCCTAGTATAACAACCCTAAAGAGGGACCTGGTACCTTTGTGAGCTTCAAATGAGCACTCAGTCTAGGCTGAGTGATGTGCCAGTGCATCTAGGGTGTTATCTAGTAAATTCTAAGCTAAATCATTAGTTTTGTTGTTGGGACCTCTTTTTTAGTTGTTTTTAGGATGGTTAACAATGAAGACGTACCCGTTAACTCTAGCAAGTATTGAGGAGTGGATACATGACCTAAAGGAAGAATATGCATGCCAATTCTGCAGTGGATTTGAGTTTAATGCACACACTTGGGTAGAATAGAATCTATATGATAACTTATATTAGAGATTTTTTGCCATATTACCTACAGAATTATACGAGTGGCTTATTTCTTATGCATTTAAGTGGAATTGGATGTATCACGCACTTTTCTCGACACAGGAAGAATTTCATGCCATTTATGATGTTGGTCTGATTTGGACTCGCACTGTGGATACATGGTTTCGTGGTGTTTTAAACATTTATACTCTGGGATATTCAATTTTGATGTATTATTTCCCAGAGGTAGCTAAATTCCAATTTTTGTGACATCCTAGAGGAGCATGCCTACAAGGTATTCCATTGGTAATCAAGATCTTGATGGTAACTTTGAACCTTTTGTATCGCACAGAGGAGGTTTTTAGTTCCCAAAATAGAGTTACTTCTATCCTTTCATTCTCTTGAGAAACAGATAAGGGTTAGGGCTAGGAGGAATACCTGTTGAATGTTTAGAGGGTGTGCATTTACCATAGAGAGAAATCAGATCGATTGCAAAGAAATCCTTTTTGTCTGGGAAGGACTACCTGCAAGTAAGAATACAAGACCACCAGATTCTAATTAGACAATAAATGAGGGAACTGCCTTAGGCCCAGGAAATATTGGACTTCCTTTCGAAGGTGGTCAGTTCCCCTGCTAATATGAATTAACCCAAATTCTAACAAAGAAGTTATTGCAAAATTACAATTTAATTACCTTGTTAAAACAATATAGAAAAGGTTGGTCTTGGTTTTGAATCACAGTAACCGATGCTAGTCACTGTCACCGGTACCGGTTTCTAATAACCGATATCAGTAGGGGCAGTGATTTGGAGGCTTTTAGTGAAGATTGGCTATAATGTGGCTACGGTGTTTATTAGGGCTTTTAGGCTAGTAAATGATTAGGGATAGGTAATGGGGGTGATGGAGGAGACTCAGAGAATATGGGGGGCTATTCTTGGGGCAATGTAAGGGTAGAGGAGGTACAGTTAGATGTAGGGTGTTACCGGGTAGTGGATCTGGGAGTAGACTTATAATTACTGTGATTCAGAAGTCCAATAAATGTTGTTACAAGAACGTACCAGACACTACTTACTAGTTCCTGATGAAGATACAGGTCCAAGGACTGTGATAACGAAGGCAGGGCTCAGTTAGGATGATCTGACAATCAAAGATGAGCTATCTTGTCTCCCAATGCTTGGATGAGTGTCACTGGGCTCTGGTTACTCAGTTGCAGTCTTGGGCTTGATGTCCTTCTATGTAAACTCTTCTCTTTCTTTCACTTGTCTCTGCTCGGCCAAGTGAATTCCTGATCTTTCCAATGAATTTCCAGATTCCAGATTCTAGATCCTTTGTTTTTTGGTTAGGGGAGGTCATTTACAGGGAACCGATGGTGGTTACGTAACCAATGGCGATCGAGTAGGAACTGATGTCAGTTAAGTCAAAGTGGGCTATTTTTAGTAAAATAGCCAACTTTCCCTCCTTTTCTCCTGAGGGATTAGTTGTGGGGCTTGGTCAAGTCATTATGAGGTTGGTTTTGGTTCGGGTGAGGAGTAATTAGTCATGGGTGTGGATGTAGACCAAGTTATAGGTCTTTATTAGGTTATTTTAGGGTTAGGACTAGGTCATGATGAGGTGGCGAAATGAGGTAGCAGGTTTGGAGATGTGGATTTATTAATTATAAGGTAATTAATAAATAATTGTGCAAGGTTTAGGTGGTGAGACTAGGTTATGAAATGAGATGCAAGGCATAGGGTGTCGTAAGACACATATTTGGTGTCTACATTAGCCCCTTATTGTCGTGTAGCTTGTCTTGTAAAGCTTCACTGACAATAATAAGAAGTGGTTACTCTTGTTAAGGGTATAGGTAATCCCCCTCAAATCTATCACAGATTGAGGTAATGTGAAATTAGGGATAGGGTTGATAAAGGGTAAATGGTGTTGAGATGATGGTAAGATGGTGGGGTAAGTTCAAGGAAGCAGATGCACGTTGAAGTGCAATAGTGCGACTAGGGTACATGATTTGAAGAGAAAACAAGCAATTCATAGGCAAAGGTCGATAGTTTATCCAAACAAGGGTGATATAATCCTGGTATCCAAGGCATAGGAAGTAGCTCCAGGGGATATAACAGGTAAGGTACATGAACGTTTAGGAATGTTCGACAGTACTAAATGGTTGGTTTGGTTGAGATAAACGTCACAGTCTCGGTCTAGGAAAAGTTGGTCGACTGATCAAGTCAAGTACCCTAATCATGCTAAAACACGAATAGGTGAGCTCGATTGAACAAAAAGCTACATAATGGGTGGATAAAATTGTAAGTTACGGGTTTTGGTTGAGGTATTTAAGTGGTGCGGCCTTAGGTCAGGCTCGATTGGTTGGTTGCGGCCTTGGGTAAGGCCAAATGGTTGGTTGCGGCCTTGGGTCGGGCCTGATTGGTTGGTTGTGGCCTTGGGTCAGGCCTGATTGGTTGGTTACGGCCTTGGGTCGGGCCTGATTGGTTGGTTACGGCCTTGGGTCGGGCCAAATGGTTGGTTGCGGCCTTGGGTCGGGCTTGATTGGTTGGTTGCAGCCTTGGCTTAGGCCTGGTTGGTTGGGTGCAGCCTTGAATTGGGCCAATTAAGTCAAAAAAGGCTATTTAGCAAAGGAGGGTTTAGGCGATGTGGTGAGAAAGGGAGATTGGTGAATAAGGGCAGAAATTGTGGTGAAAAAGGTATTAAACTGATATCGGCTAGATATGACCGGTATCAATTAGATGACCAATACCGGTGTTTTAGGGCACAATATAACCGATATCGGTTATAGGTAATAAACCTATAAAAAGAAAAATACGGCCTGTCATTGTCACATTGTCAATTTGATAACCAATACAGCTTGTCTGGGTTGAAAATTAACCAATACAGCTTGTCTGGGTTGAAAATTGATTTTGTTGATTTTGTACGCTGAGTTGGCAGTAGTTGAGTGGAGGAGTGAGTGATTGGTAGAACCCAGCGAGTAGGAGGCAGAATTTGATTGGTGGAGGACCCAGCTGAGGAGATTTGGAGCCATGGCACAGCCAGGAGGAGCAAGAGGTGCTGGACCAGCTGGACCACTGCCACCTATCCCACCACGACGATGTGTAGTCATACCAGTAGGCTCTAAACCTCTAATTATGTGAATTTAATGATTTTAAGCTTAGATTTGGGTTTTGGGTAGGAATCCAAAATTTAATGAAATAATGAATAAATGGATGTAATTTGAAAAATGGAGTGGGTAGGTAGGTAGTTAGGCTAAAATGGTAGGGTGGGTAGGTTTGTAGGGTTGTCCAGTGGGTAAAAGTGTAGAAATAGGCAAAAATATGGTTTTGGGGGCTGCGTCGGGTTCGGCTCTGGACCTGGACAGTGACCGATGTCGGTCACTAGGCGACCAGCATTGGTCACCAAATATTTGCACAAAGTGGAGTTTTTGGTAGACCGGCGTCGGTCGTATGATGACTGGCGCTGGTGTATAGGATGTGCTGGGTAGGGGACTGGTGGCGGTCAAGGATGACCGGTACCGGTCATTAGTTAGGTTTATTTTTGTTTTGTTTTGTTGTTGTTGGTGTTTTGTGTTTTGGTTGTTGTTTGTTGTTTTTGTTTTGTTGTTTTTGGTGTTTTGTGTTTTTGTTGTTGTTTTGTTGTTTGTTGTTTTTGTTTTGTTGTTGTTGGTGTTTGTGTTTTGTTGTTTGCTTGTTGTTTGGGGTGAAGAGGGAGGGGGTAGAGTTGATAGGAAAGGTGATTGGGGTGGGGGGAGAAATGGGGTGGTTGTGTGGTTGGTTCGGTTAGGATAGATTAGGTGTTGGGTATGAATTAGGAGGTGTTAAATTGGTAGGGGCATAGTTAGATGGCGAGAGTAGATCGGGGTGGTTGGTAGGGTGTGAGATAAGGAAAGGGGATATCGTAGATGTTTTAGGGTAAGATAGGTGGGTGTAGATGTGTGTTATAGAGTCGGGGTGTGGTCGGGTGGGTAAAAGGGGGTATAGAGGGTTAAAGTAGTTATTTTTGTAAAGGGTAGGTCTAATGAAGTGGGTTGTTTTTGTAGGCACGTCAGCAGCTTATGATGCGGGATCGGATGCCCCCGCTATTGAGACGGATGCAGCCACATGTGTCCGCATCGCAGTGCGCCATTATGCATGAGGTGGGACTCGGCGGAGTCCAGCGGTATAGGGTTGTGGATAGGGACCACAGCCTTATGGTTGCCCTCATCGAGAGATGGGATCTGGCAACCAATGTTTTCCATCTCTCTACTGGAGAGATGACTATTACCTTGGAGGATGTGTATCGCATCCTGAGACTGCCGATCGTAGGGGAGGCAGTATTCTAGGTAGATGCGGAGACGGCTATGGATAGCATTCTTCAGGTATTCGGGGATGTAGCTGCATTATTGACTTATCATAGCATGAGCATTTCCTATGGTGATATGTATCGCGCACACAAACATGAGACACGGCATGCCGTGTTGATAATGATAGGTATCACATGCTTTGCCCTCCCAGACTCAGAGGGAGGCCGCTTCCCACGGGCTTTGATGGGAGTGCTGCACGAGATGGTAGAGGAGCATACGTGCTATGCCTAGGCACCAATATATCTGGTGCAGCTATACAGAGAGCTGTGGGGTTATCGCCGGATGAGGTGATTTGGGATTTGCTCGACATTTTTGTTACACTGCTGGGCATATGAGCACATCATATGTATACGACAAGTAGGGCTGCCCCAGTAGCCAGGGCCACAGATTGTATATAGATATGGCTTTCAGAGGTGGTTGGGGGTCATGGGCCAGCCACGAGTGGTGCTCGCAAGATGGGATGTAGCATACTACCGGCATATGTTAGAGGGCTTGACCATGTTAGACATTGTATGGAGGCCCTATAGAGGCCATCAGCCCTGAGGAGGAGCCCAAGCACATATGCGCTGGATCCAATATACTTTTTGGATAGCTGGACGGAGGCCTGGAGAGCATGATCAGATACCCGTAGAGAGGGTACGACGGTAGTTGGGGCTGCGACAGGATGAGCCACCTCCCTTCCCACAGTACCAGAGAGATGATGTAGAGGCCCCACTTCCTGCACCGCAGCCCCGTTGACCCAGATTGGGTAGCAGAGAGGCCGGAAGACGATACAGTGGACGACGTCAGGTACACAGGTTCATTTTTGGTGTGGTGGGCAGGGGAGAGAGCAGCTAGGAGAGCATAGCCCACACAACCAGATTTAGTGGCTGTTATAGCAGAGAGGGACCGGCTCGTAGGACAGGTGCAGTTGTTATAGGGGCAGCTTGCTACTGCATAGGCACAAATCAGGGTACTACGAGGGTAGTTAGGCAAGGCACAGGTACAGCCACAGGCACCGGCACATCCACAGGCACCACCACAGGCACCGGCCCTACCGCAGGCACAGGCACCACCACAGGTACAAGCACAGGGTGTATCGGCAAAACAGGGGCCACTATTATTAGGAGTCAGGGGACCAGCCCCAACAGCCATGGTGGCACGGGCCCGCTATATGGAGGCGAGAACGGAGGCCCGGTATTATCAGGATGTCCTTGACGGTACCGAGGCTGACTATCATCCATATGCGGCACACAGAGCCAAGACCTCTCGGAGCCAGAGATTCCAGGGGGGTGCAGCAACATCCGGTGGGTTGGTGACAGGGAGGAGGTGGGAGCCAGCACAGGGATCAGCAGGGAGAGGAGCTGAGGGTGGTGGGGAGAGTTGAGACATCCCTGGAGTGGAGATGGGTGTTTTGTTTGTATATTAGATATAGGAACTGGTCTACGAACCAGTTATGTATATAGAGGCCTGCGTGCCCACATATGATTCATTTATTCATTCTTGTTGTATATACCAGCCTGCGAGCCGAGTACAGGTTGTATAGTTGATATCGGCCTGCGAGCCGAGTACAGGTTGTATAGTTGATATCGGCCTGCGAGCCGAGTATATTTTTGACATGAGAGACCGGCCTACGAGCCGAGTCGAGATTTTGACAGTGATAGCGGCCTGCATGCCGGCTTTGTATTATTTTGAGATCACAGAGGCCCCCATGCAGGGTAAGTTGTATATTTTAAACATTGATATATATAGAGATGATGATTTTGATCCACATGGTGTGTATAAAATGTTTTATGTGTTTTGTCGATGGTTTTTGAAATTTAATGTGTATAGATGATGAGTTAGATCCAAATGGTGTATATATTGATGGGTTTGATGTAGATATTGAAATGTCGTATGTATTTTGTTGATGGTTGTTTTATTGTAGATAGATGATGTTGATGAAATTGTGATGATATATTGATGTGATTTTGATGACAAATATTGATAATGGTGTTGTTATGCAGGAAAAAGAGGCGGGCACCACAAAAATTTACAAAAAATAAAGAAAAGGCCTAGGTTTAAGCAAAAGGAGACATGTGACCAATATCAGTTATCTATTCGACGTTGGTAGATTAAGGACCGATATCGGTTAGGTAACCGATACCGGTTATGCCAAAACAAGTTTTTCTAAAAATAGAAAAGTTTGGGTGGCAACTTAAGTTCTTATTTTTAGAGTTCTTATTTTTAGAGTCATCTAACAAGTTAAATACGTGAATGCGATGCTGTTTGATGACTGATACAGGTAATTGCATGAAAGAATTGAGTGATAAGGAGGAAAGAGATAGGTAAAGTGAGTGTGGGCTGAGATTAAGAAGGTAGAAAGACAAGTTATATTTGAAGAGGGTGGTGAACATGGCTGAACGAGGAGAAGCATCCAGTAGGCAGGGATGGGAGGGAAGACAGGTTCCACCCCAAGCTGGTGCATCCCAAGAGGTAAACTGTTTGGTTGTATTTTGATTCTTGCATGTTTTGATGAGTAGGATGAGAGAAGGTAAGAGGGTAGAGATGAGAAAGAAAATGTGATAGGCAAGGATTTGGGATAGAGTGAGTGTAATGGGGTACGTAAGCAAGGTGTTCACGTATGTTTATAGGTATATAGAGAAGTAAACGAGCAAAATAATTATCGTAGGTGGTAGTTTTAAGTAGGCTGTATAGGATTGACAGTGACTGATATCGTTTAGAGATAACCGGTATCGGTTAGTAAACCGGTATCGGTTATCTATAATCGATACCAGTTACTGTAGGAATTTCCAGAATGTGAGAAAAAACACTTGGGGATTTGATTTATTGAATGGTTTTGTGTTGTTTTGATTTATGCAGGCAGAGGCAGGGTTGAGGATGAATGATAGTGTGCTAGATTTGTTATCATGAATCCGAGCGGATGTAACACCAGCTGAATGGGCATTGATAAACCATGTGGGGTTAAGTGGAATCCGCTATTATTCACGAATTACACGCAATCATGCTATGTTGCAGGCGTTGATTGAGAGGTGGAATCTGGAAAAGAATACCTTCTATCTACCAACAGGGGAGATGACAGTGACATTGGAAGATGTGTTTAGGATCTTGAGGCTCCCAATTACAGGAAGACCAGTGTATCAGGCGTTGCCTAGTGTAGCGCGGGGAGTGATAACAACAGTATTTGGTTCAGCTGCACAAGATTTGACACAACGAGGTTTGACATTCACTTATGGTATAATGTATGTAACACACCCTGAGGAAACAAGGTTGGCAGTGGTATTAATGATAGCGGTGGGGTATTATGCATTACTGAGGGTGGATGGGGGAAGCTTTCCAAAATCCTTGATGTGTATTATTTAGGAAAGGATAGAAAGGAACGTGACTTTCACATGGGTACCTGCATATCTGGCAGAGCTATACAGGGGTTTATGGGCCTGCAGGTGAAAACACAGGATGACACTGGATTTTTCATACTTATTACATTGTTGGGCTTATGAGCACATTGTTGTGTGTGACCAATAGGCTGACCCGTCTAGTCGGGAGAGACAGGAGTGCAGAGGTTGGGATTCATACGATGGGTCCAGAAAGAACAAGAGGAAAGATCCCAAGCCGTGACAGAGGACATCAAGTATTATAGGTAGGGTTGGGAGATGGTAACGGTTGCGGATATTTGTTGGAGGCCTTACGGGAACTATATGGTGATGGAGCACATAGCTGAGGAGTTGAGGGGTGACAGAGGACATATTATAAGGTGATTATTCTGACGAAAGAGAACCAAACCTAAATAGACAAGTCCATGACTCAAAAGTGCTTTGGAATACTACTTTTTAATTTTTCTGGATATAGACTGATCGATGCGGGAAGTCCATAGGGGATATGCATTTTGTTTTTCTTGAGCTCTTCACGAAGTTGATCAATGCGAGAAGCTTCTGATAAAGGCTGAATTTGCATAGCTGTCCTTCAAGGGAGTAGTCTATTTATAGTAGCAAATGTGGTTTTTGTGTATAGCTGTCCTTCGGGGGAGCAGTCTATTTATAATAGTAGAAGTGGCTTTGCACGTAGCTGTCCTTTGAGGGAGCAGTCTATGTATAACTTTAGAGGTCTAGATGTCTATTTGGCATGAACCATCTAGTGTTGTAGGAAGTTTGACTCAAGAATATCCCATAAACATATAATTGAGAACGTGTTATTTTGATACTTTTAAGTCATGGACTAGACTAAAAAAGGGGAAGGCATCTTTAAGGGATGACCAAACCATGTGAGCTTGATTTTATTTTGAGATGTATGAAACAAAGTGTATGAGGTTGTAAATGAGCTTAAGGGATGAGCGCAAGGTAGATAAGAAGTGATGTAACACTAAATTCAACAGTAGAATGGTCGGAGATGCAAGGCATTAAGGGGTTCAGGCTCAGGTTTACCATTAAGCGAAGCTAAACGATAAGTGTCTGATCCATAGATGTGAGTGATAATGTAAGGCCCAATCCAATTTGGAGCAAATTTGCCACATTTTCTCTTTTCTAGTTTGGTTACATGTTGATTCTCTTTGAGGAAAAGATCACCAACCTTAAAGGTATGCTCATGAAGTCGCTTATCATAAGCACGCTTGATGTGCTTTTGATAGATTTGAAGGTGGTCAAGAGCTATAAGATGACTCTCGTCAAGAAGCTCTAATTGGGCTAACCGCTCTTGGTAAAAATCATCGTTGGTGAGAATATCCTGAAGAGATATTCTTAGGGAGGGTATTTGTATTTCGAGAGGTAAGACAGCCTCGGTACCATATACCAAAGAAAATTGGGTGGCATTAGTGGAGGTGTGAATGCTAGTCCGATAAGCCCAAAGGGCAAAGGGGATGTGATCAGGCCAATTGCTTCCGAAATCGTTAACAACTTTCATGAGGATTTTGGTGAGGGTTTTATTAGAAGATTCATCTTGACCATTTGCTTGTGGATAGTAAGGTGATGAGAAGCTAAGTTTGATACTGAAGTTGTCACAAAGGTCTTGTAACAACTTATTTTTGAAATATTTTCCATTATCTATTATCAGGTGATGAGGAACGCCAAAACGACAGATAATGTGATGGTTAATGAATTCGACGATTTTTTATTTTTTGGTTGAAATGAGTGGAATGGCTTCCACCCATTTAGTGTAATATTCGGTTGCTGTGATTATCTAATGGTGACGTTGCGAAGAGGGTGGGTGAATCTCACCAATAAGGTCTAAACCCCATTGTGAGAAAGGCCAAAGATCTCGTGCGACCTGTAGCGAATGGCTAGGAGTATGTTGAAGGTTGGCATGTTGTTGACACATAACATTACACTTAACATATTCGTAGCGGTCGTTATTAAGAGTAGGCAAATAATAGCCTAGGTGAAGGATTTATTTGGCCATGGCAAGGCCACTAAAATGTCCACCACTAATACTGTCGTGGACTTGTTGGATGGTATAGGTGACCTCCGCACCGGTTAGACATCGAAGGAGGATGCCATCAAAGCCACATTTATAGAGGAGTCCCCCCATGACGACATAACGAGAAACACTTTTAAGAAAATCACATTTTCCGTTACTAGTAAGGTCAGGTGGGATAATAGAGGTTGTAAGGTAGTGAAATTGGTGATACCAGGTATCCTGCGAATTAGCAGACACATTATTTATCATACAAACATTCGGGGTGGAGTAAGATGGGGCAAAGAGTTGTTAGACCAAGATGAATATGTCAGAGTCAGTTGGTGAGTTAGGAATTTGCGAGGCTAAACAAGCCATAGTATCCGCAAATTTGTTAGTGGAGTGGGGAATGGTTTGGATAGAATAATGGGTAAATAAGGTCAAAAGTGAATCCACGTAATGTTTGTACTTTTGAAGTTCCTCATTTTTACATTGGTAGATGCCCATAACTTTATTGACTACCAGTTGGGAGTCACCGAAAATGTTAATAGACTTGACACCTAAGTGTAATGCAACTTGGAGACCCAAAACAAGGGCCTCGTATTCCACGGTATTATTAGTGCAGGGGAAATTGAGCCGGAATGAAAGAGGCATAGGCTCAGCATCAAGAGGAATGAGAACAACGTCGGCTCCTCTGCCATGCTGGAATTTGGATCCATCAAAGAAGAGGGTCATTGGATATGACTCCTTACTGAGTGAAAGAGTGGCGATGAGTTCTTCGGGGAAACTAAAATTGGTAAATTGCTCCCCAGGTAAAGGGGCTTCCGTGAGTTGGTTTGCGATAGTTTGTCCTTTGATTGATTTCTAGTGTACAAATTCAAGGTCAAGGTTGGCAAGGAGCATAAGCCATCGGGTGATGTGTTGGTTTAGATGTGGTTTGGCATACATATACTGAATGGGGTCCGTGTTGGTGATGACAAAAGTTTTGTGATTCAGGAGGTAGTGTCGGAGTTTGGTGGCTACGAATGATAGGGCTAGGAACAACTTTTCTACATGTGTATACCTAGTCTCGTAATCCATGAGATTACGACTTATGTAATAAACGGATTGTTCTCAATGCTCGGAGCCATGATGTGCGAGCATGGCTCCTACAACATGGTCGGTGGCAGAAAGGTAAAGGTAGAAAGGGCAATCGTCCTAAGGTGGGATAAGCATAGGTGGCTGCAAGAGATAGGCTTTAAGAGCCTCAAAGGCTTGGTGGCACTCTTCGCTCCATTGAAAGGTAATGTCCTTTTTAAGGAGATGATGGAAAGGTTGACATCGATCCAAGAGTTGAGAGATGAAACGCCAGATAGATTGGAGTTTACCTTGCAAACTACGCAATTGTTTGAGGTTAGTAGGTGGGGGCATTTCTAGGATAGCTTTGACTTTAGCTGGATCAACCTTGATGCCACGCAAAGAGACAATAAAACCAAGGAGTTTTCCCGAAAGGACACCAAAGACACATTTCTTTGGTTGAAGACGAACACAATATTGTAACAGGCGATTGAAAATAATGGTTAAAACATCGAGATGTTCACTGCGATGTTTAGATTTGCCAAGAAGATCATCGACATAATCCTCAAGGATAGTGTGCATGATGTCATGAAAAATGTAATTCATAGCCCAATGGTAGGTCGTACCAGCATTCTTAAGGCCAAATGGCATGAAATGATAATAGAAGGTTCCCCAAGGAGTTATGAAGGTAGTTTTATGTTGATCGGTCGGGGCTACCAAAATTTGATTGTATCCCGAGAAGCCATCCATGAGAGAAAGCATCTCATGGCCCGCAGTGAGATCAACAAGTTGATCAATACTTGGGAGGGGGAAGTCATCCTTCGGGCAAGCGAGGTTAAGGTCCCAGAAATCTGTGCATATCTGAAGTCCCCCCATTGCTTTAGTAACAGGTACAATGTTATAGATCCATTGAGGATAGTCGATAGGTAAGATGAAGGAAACAGAAAGGAGTCGTTGAAGCTCTTCTTTGACCAAGAGGGCAATATGTGGATGCATTTTTCTCAGTTTCTGTTTAACCAGTTTGGCATCGGGTTTTAGGGTAATGTTATGGACAGCAATGTCAGGATCAATTCCTGGCATGTCAGTGTAGGACCAACCGAAAGCTTGGTTGCGGGCACGTAGGAAAGTAGTGAAGGCAGTTTGTTATGATATGGTAAGAGATTTTCTGATCTTCACAATGTGAGGATCATCCTTGGTGTGGATGTTGATTTCTATAGTCAATTCATTCAACATGGTTTGAGTGTCAGATGGCAAGGTGCGTTGAATATAAGAGTCATCCGTACCAAGGTAAGTGAGGATGGAGTCATCATCCTGGCACTCAACAACATTAATTGAAGGTGAGTCCTCTTCGATCATGTCTGGATACAAAAGGGGAAGAGAGGATGGGTCTTCATTATCGCGTTGATAACTGAGAGGACCCAAGAAGATAGCGTTTATGAAAAAAAAAGTTAGGAGGGATAGATTCAGGGTCTATCGACGCTGTGGGTGACGATGGCAAAATGGGTGATGATGGTTCAGAAAAGGTGATTTTGTCACCTTCCTGGATACAGTGGATATGCGATATTTTGAGTGTAGGTGGTTAAGAGAATCCAAGACCACGACGATATTTTTCTTTACGTGTAGTAATGGGAATGATCATATGTCGACCTTGTTCATAAAGACCGAAACCGAAGCCCTTCCAAGCACAACGCATCAGGAAGGTGAGAGCGAAACAATAATTACTTAGATATTAAAAATCATATTGGAAGGGGGCCACACCTAGGGGAGGTTCAGGGGTGATAGAGGACGTATCAACACCCCCATACGTTAGGTTGGTGTGGCAATTAGGTGGTCCGTAGGAGATTACATCCCCCACACAACAGTCATAGGTAGGATGCGCATGTAATTATCCGTAATCCTGTGGGGTATGGAAGGTGCTAACGTTATATAAGCGATACTCCCCCAACGTAAGGCATTGAAAAACATCGACTAAGGGATCTGAGGTTGGGATATTGTCTGCGGGAAAGGAAGCGGTATTTACGATGGTGGTTTTATTGGTTGAAGGTGTAGGTGCGGTTGAGGTGGCTGTTTGAGGTGTGGTTAAAGTGGATGGTTGGGTTGGATGAATGGGTGTCTTGACTGGTACAAGCACATCATTAGGGTGATATAACATATTACAGGTTTTGAAGGGGGGAGGGTCAGCTTTTACGGTGTAAGACTTTCCCTCATACTCAAATTTTATGCATCTATGTAAGGTGGAGGGAACGCATCCCATAGCCCGGATCCAAGGGCGGCCTAACAACATGTTGTATTGGAATTCTCCCTCAAGGACATAGAAGAGCTCGAGTAAGGTACATGGCCCTACATGAATGTTAAGGATCACAGTGCCTAAGATAGAATTAATATCATCGTTGAATGAACGCAGCATGGTGGGGTTGGCACACATGCAGCTAGAGGGGATATTCATTTGTTGGAAGGCTTTGGAAGAGATAATGTTTAGGCTAGCACCTCCATCAATCATAACACGACGTACGTGGATGTCCCAGACGTAAGCTGAGATGAAAAGAGAGGGGTCAGGATCTTCTGCACCAAAGTCAACAATTTCATCTTTGGAGAAACTGATAGCAACGGTTTGTTGTACAGGGACGGAAGTGATAGATTGTTTGGTGAGAGAAGCCACATGGTTGGGTGTTAAGATGGAGGTAACGGGAAAGGTTTTGTTAGGTAAGACCTCTATCCCTTGAAGGATTTAAACGAGAGCTTGTCGATGAGATTCAGAGGTCTGTATGAGATCATACAGTGTCATTTTTATAGGTGATTGGTGAAGTTGTTTGATCATGGTTCGGTGGGAAAATCCATCAGAGATGGGGTAGGCAGGTCCATGAATAACCACTTTAGGTGGTGGTGTGATCGAGATGGTGGACGGAGAAAGAGAGGCCGCAGGTGTGCTTTCTTTAGCTTTCCCATTGTTTTTCTGCCCTCAAGTAGCAACACTAATCATATTGATCTCGTGAACATGAGAGGAGGAAGACGGTAGGGATAAGTCATGGTCTTCGAGAGGTGCGGTTGTAATAATGATAGATCTTGGTGAGGTGGGGACAAGTGGTATAGGAGAGGAGATTGAAGCTAAAGGTTTCTCCCTTCGTAAGTTGTCTTTCTTAACCTTTCTATCTGAGAGAGGTGACTGACGAAGTATGGCTTTCAAATCTTTGCATCCCTCTACATCATGTCTTGGTGTGCAGTGGTAAGCACATATTTTAGACTCATCATAACCTATAGGTCGAGGTTTAGATGGATCATAAGGTATAAGTGGGGGTAGGGAAATGGTCGCATTCTCCACAACCATATCAAGGATCTTGGCGTAAGATCCTTTAAGCGGGTCAGAGTCAGAGGAAGATGAAGCTATTGATTGGGTGGGTTTTGGTAATGTTTGGGTATGGTTGGTTTGTATGGATGGTGGTTTAGACAAGGGGTTTTGATAATTGGATTTAATTAAACGTGGCTTCTTTGGTGTAGAAGTTATGTTTAGCTGGTTAGATGATGAGGCCACAGATGATATGGTATCAGGAAACAACCACAGAGAAAGAGGAGTGACAGCAAACAAATCCTTTGATGATGGAGTCTGTTTAGGGTTGATAGGTGGATAGGATCTCTGTATGGATGTAGAAGGTGTAGGTCATTTTAAAGAAAACGCAGGAGGTACGATGTATTGAGGCAAGGTGGAGTGGTGAGGTCCCAATATAGAAGGTAGGTATGACGGTGAGGGTTTTAGTTGTGACAGACACATAGATTGGACTTGAGGAGATTGGGTATGTCTCCTAGGTGGATGGATGGCTTGATTTTTGGATAAATTTAACCGTTTAGGTGGGTGTGTTAATCTGGGTATTGGTAAAGTCCCAAGCGTAGGGGAAGGTTTGGCTAGGTTAATAGAGGTGGATGATGTATTCGGTAGAAACGAGGGGGGTGAAGATGAGGACATAAGCATTTTGAGATTTTGTAAACACCGTGGGTATATGGTAGAGGTGTCTGGATCAGTCATCTACATCTGAGTAGAGCATGGTGTACTCAAATGCTCCCATAGGACTTGTCTATCTTTTGAGGGGTGACAATCCTCACATGTGAATAGGAACTTTTATATGGAAGAAAGGTGGGTTGTGATTCGAGTCCACTATGGGTGTGATACAAGGGGTAAATGAGGCACTGTATCAATGGGCGTTAAGAGGTCAACCGGTCGCTGAAAAGATTTAGGTGATAAAGAACTAATAGGTAGGAGGGCATGTTTGAGAGAATCTGTCATGATTAAAGAATTTGGTGATGTTGGTTCAAAGGGTTTCTCGTCTAAGGATGACGAAAAAAGTGGCGAGCCTTCCTCTTGTACAGCAAGAGTGGTAGAAGGAGATGTTTGGGAAATAGATAAGTTAGATAACATCTACTCACAGTCTTGCAGAGATGTGGTGTAAGAAGGCTCATCTATGATAAGAGGACTCTGAGCGGTTAATTCCTTTATGGGTAAAGGAATGGCAAGGATTTCATCTTGTCTTGATGGTGGTGAAGGGGGTTCAAGTCCCTGCATTAGTGAAGAGGCTTGATTCAGAATTTCCTCGATAGAAGATTTTTGTTGGGAGTCAAAGACCACATGGATTTCATGAACACTTTCCTCAGCTAAGATATCTTGGTTTATGTTACTGTTAGATGAGTGGTTTGGGAATGGTTTGTTGAAGATTTTAAAATTTCAGTTAGTAGGGGCATTAGGATTATCAATGGTTATATCCCCTGCATCAACCATTTCCTGCACTATATTTTTCAACATCTTACAGTTTTCGTGATTGTGTCCCTTCACGCGGTGGAAGTTACAGAAGTCATTTTCTTTGTACCAAGAAGGTATAACACGGGTGGAATCAAACCCGGAGTGAGGTTTAATAGGAGGCAAGGTGATAGCTCCTGCTTTGAGTAATTTTTCCGAGATGACACCATAAGTTTCTCCCAAGGGAGTGTAATTGATGGGCTCGGCTTTATACTTATAGGTGGTTTTTGGCGGGGTACTAGATGGTGCTTGGGATTTTACCATCACCCGCGTGTACAGCTCCTCTTTATTTTGAAGCAGTCGATGCATGAGAATTGTTGGTGTTGGGTTTATTGGTGGAGTCTTGGGTTCGGAAATTAGGGTTTTTGTTACGCAACCGTAATTTCTCTTCCTCTAAGGCTTGAATTTCTAGTTTTCGATCCATAGTAAAGGCCTCATCAAATGTGTGGAAAGTTTGAATTTGGAGGGTAGGAGAAATGTGCTTAGCACAAGCCCGCGTAAAGAGTTCGATGAGTTCAGCCTAAGGAAAGGCATAAGTAAGTTGGTTGATGAGGTCCCGTCATCATCCAACGAAATTGGCGATAGATTCGTCTTCAAATTGTCAGACGGCATAGAGGTCGGTGATAGACACCTTCTTAGCAATATTAATGGAGAAATGATCCAAGAAAGATTGGGCAAATTGGTTAAAAGAGAAGATTGAGTGCTGGGTTAAAGCACTTTACCACTCCAAGGTGGGTCCTGATAAGGACATGGGAAAGGTGCGGAGTAGTAAGGCATCGTCATGAGTAATCAAATAGCAGGCAGTTCTAAATGATCGCAAATGTTGTTGAGGATCCTCCTTACTATTAAAACAAGTGAATTTTGGTAATTCCCATTGAGGAGGATATGAATGAAGGGGGACAGAAGGATGAATAGGATCTCGACAAACTTGCTCGTATGTCAGGGTGCTACGGCTTCCTGAAACAAAAGCCTCCAGATTTTGCATTTTTTCCATCATTTGTTTGATGAAATCAGTGGTTGGATGAGATGATGGTGCGGTTGTTGTAAACAGAGGAGGATTGGGCCAAGGGCCTCCACTAGACAATGGTGGGGTTAAATGTTGATAAGGTATTGAGGATGAATATGTTGAGGTGGCTGAATAGGGATGTCCTATATAAGGTGTTGAAGCCACTGGATAAGTGTGTGGAAATGAAAAGGTGGGCGGAGCTTGAGAAGGAAAGCTCGTGTGGATAGGTGGCAGAGAGCAAGTTATGAAAGGGGTAGTCTGTGAGAGAGACAAGGTAAGAGAAGTTGGCAGTAATGATATGTGGGGCCCCAGATTAACAAAAGGAAAGCCAATTTGTGCCATAAGAACCTCTGAAGCCACTGAGTTGGGAGATGGGGCTAAGGATGAAGAAGGTAAGGTAGAGTTATTAGGTGGGGAAGGAGCTAAGTGAGCGGCTATACTAATAGGAATACCGACAAGGAGTTGACCGTCAGGTGTACGGTCAGGGGCATGAGACAAATAGTATTGTACAGCGCTAGGATTAGTGTCCAAAAATTTCACAAATTCCTTATCTCCTACAGGAATTTTGGGAACCTCGCTGGTGTCCGTAGGATTCCCCACAGGATGTGAAGGGGGTGATTCAGGTAAAGGCATGGAACAGGCATGTGAAACCATGGCTGCGGCTTGTTTCTGAGTGATAACAACCATGGACAAGAGTACACAGCAGGGATGTAATCTATCAGGAACAGAAGCAGAATTAAAATGTTGGAAATGGGTAGGTTGCTGGTTTTGGGAACTATGAAAGACAGTAACCGATATCGGTCAGGTAACCGATGTCGGTGAGACTATAGCCGGCGTCAGTAAGTTAATTGATGTCGGTATAATAGAACCGGTGTAAGAAGCTGTAAGAAGTTGCTGATTTGGGGTTAACGATGCTTAGTATACCTACCAAACTGTTCTGAAGTGATCACAGAAAATAGTGTATGACAGAGAAACATAACTAAAAACAAGCAAGATGCACAAGCAAATTAAAAGACTAACCCTAGGATTAGTTTTAATCACTTTGGGCTTATGCCTTAGACGCAAGATGATGTCAATCCTAAATAAAAGACTTAGGGGAAATGTCAAGTTTGTTTTAGCTTATAAGGTTACCTCAATCGGGCGGAGGAATACCGCCGGAAAAAGGGGGGATGTTTAAGTTGTTGTGTTGATTATGACATGATTCGGTATGTGTTGTGCAGTGAAAGTAAGATTAATTTCTTGTCAATACCATGGATATCACCCCCACGTGTACGACATGTTACTTAATCTATGTTCACTAGAATTGAAAATGGAAAGCAAGAATGTGATGCACGTGTTTTAAACCCAAATCGAAAATGATATTCGATGAAGCAAAGGAGATGACTTTCACTAATGCAAAAATGTGAAAGCAAGACAAATTCTTTTACCAAAAGATAACAAAATATCTTATGAATATTTTTGAAGAAGAAAATAGCAAGTGTGATCCCTATATGAAAGCAAGCAAGAAAGAAAGAAACCCAAAATGGGTCCCACCAGGCATGCCAAAATGTTTCGTATAGAGGAGGATTTTAGTTCCTAGAATAGAGTTGCTTCTATCCTTTCATTCTCTTGAGAAACAAATAAGGGTTAGGGCTAGGAGGAATACCTATTGAATGTTTGGAGGGTGTGCACGTACCGTAGAGAGAAATCAGATCAATTGCAAAGAACTCCTTTTTGTCTAGGAAGGACTACCTGCAAGTAAGAATATAAGACCACCAGATTCTAATTAGACAATAAATGAGGGAACTACCTTAGGCCTAGGAAATATTGGAATTCCTTTCGAAGGTGGTTAGTTCCCCTGCTAATACGAATTAACCCAAATTCTAACAAAGAAGTTATTGCAAAGTTACAATTTAATTACCTTGTTAAAACAATAGAGAAAAGGCTGGTCTTGGTTTTGAATCACAGTAACCGATGCCGGTCACTTTCACCGGTACTGGTTTCTGATAACCGATATCGGTAGGGGCAGTGATTTGGAGGCTTTTAGTGAAGGTTGGCTATAATGTGGCTACGGTGTTTATTAGGGATTTTAGGCTAGTAAATGATTGGGGATAGGTAATAGGGGTGATGGAGGAGACTCAGAGAATATGGGGGGCTGTTCTTGGGGCAATGTAAGGTTAGAGGAGGTACAGTTAGATGTAGGGTGTTACCGGGTAGTGGATTTGGGAGTAGACTTATAATTACTGTGATTCAGAAGTCCAAAAATGTTGTTACAAGAACATACCAGACACTACTTACTAGTTCCTGATGAAGATACAGGTCCAAGGACTATGATAACGAAGGCAGGGCTCAGGTAGGATGATCTGAAAATCAAAGAAGAGCTATCTTCTCTCCCAATGCTTGGATGAGTGTCACTGGGCTCTGGTTACTCAGTTGCAGTCTTGGGCTTGATGTCCTTCTCTACAAACTCTTCTCTTTCTTTCACTTGTCTCTGCTTGGCCAAGTGAATTCCCGATCTTTCCAATGAATTTCTAGATTCTAGATTCCAGATCCTTTTTTTTTTGGTTGGGGGAGGTCATTTACAGGGAACCAATGGTGGTTACGTAACCGACGGCGATCGAGTACGAACCGATGTTGGTTAATTCAAAGTGGGCTATTTTTAGTAAAATAGCCAACTTTCCCTCCTTTTCTCCTGAGGGATTAGTTGTGGGGCTTGGTCAAGTCATTATGAGGTTGGTTTTGGTGCGGGTGAGGAGTAATTAGTCATGGGTGTGGATGTAGACCAAGTTATAGGTCTTTATTAGGTTAGTTTAGGGTTAGGACTAGGTCATGATGAGGTGGCGAAATGAGGTGGCAAGTTTGGAGATGTGGATTTATTAATTATAAGGTAATTAATAAATAATTGTGCAAGGTTTAGGTGGTGAGACTAGGTTACGAAATGAGATGCGGGGCACAGGGTGTCGTAAGACAAAAATTTGGTGTCTACACCTTGAGAGTAAACCGATGGCTAACTAAACTTCACCACACATGAGGGAAGGAATAGGTTTGGTGAAAGATGGAAAACCTAGCAGTAGAAAGCCAGAGAGAGGAAATGCATCTTAAGTATAATGAGGCATTTGAGAGGGATATAGAGAAGCAACATACCATTGTAGAAAGAATGGCATTGAGGAGAGAGATGGATCATGAAGGATTTGAAGCTCACGTAGAAGACATGGAGCCAGAGCATCAAGAACTCCCCCATCTTAGAAATCTTGATAGATATCCCCCCTTGGCTTCACAAAGAAGTGCGCCAACAAGGACTACCTTGGCCATGAGTGTGCATCTTAATCCACCTGGTGACCTAGCCCTTGTGCTTGGTTTTTTGGTATCTAGTATGACAAGTAACCAACAAGATAACTTGGGAAGTAGGAGAGCATGAGTAATTCATGGAGCAAGTACATTAATGGCAGGATAGATGGCTTCAATGTTATTTGGAGGAACATTCTTAGGCACATCATCCACATAGAACGTGAGCATGTAGAATGTTGGATTCACCTCTAGAAATGGAACTACCTCACGGACTATAGGGGTTCAGTATAGTACTACTGTCAGAGCATAGGGTAGTACATCTATAGGTCCTATTCCAGCTACAGGTGGAGGATCATGAGGTATATGTGGTTCTAGTTATAGTGGATCAAGTGGTTCTAGAGGTAGAGGAAACACATGAAGTTCTGGATCAGGTGGTCAAGGCCTACAAGAACCAAATAATATCTATATGGAGATGTCTCTTCATATCCTGGAGTATAGAGGTATAGAGGATGCTGCCAAACATGTGCATATGTGTGAAATATTATGGCGTGAAAAATGGATAACCAATTCTGAGCGTAAGGAAAGTCAATTTTCCACTACATTATAAGGACATGCACATAATTGGTATAGGAAGTTTGATCCTGATCAAATTTACATGGATTATGCAGCATTAAAGGATGCTTTCTTAAAATAGTTATATGTCTCAAAGTTTAAGCAGAAGAGTATCAACATACTCAAAGATATCAAGAAAGGCACTACTGAGAGTGTATGTGAGTATGATTCTTGTTTTAAAACACTTCCATCTAAGTTGTCTTATGATATTCATGTCAGCCAGCATACACAATGGTTTGTTGGAGGATTAATTACACCATTCAAAAGAACAATGTCACATAAGACATACACTGATCTGTGTGAAGCACTGGAAGTATCTTTACGTGCTGAGGTAGTTGGGAGAATTGACATTGGAATTACTCCATTCTTAGAGGCACAGATTATAGCTATGGAAATACAGTTACAGAAGATATCAATGAATTCAGCCGATGAAATGTGCTCAGGGATTCGGTGTACAGATTGTGAAGTGGAAGGTTACACCAAGGATATTTTCCCTTATAGATCTATACATTCATTGATGTTAGACTATGAAATCTGTCATTTGAATCATGATGCTAGCCACTGTTCTTTGTTACATCACATGATAAGGAAGAATGTATCCTACTTTTACAAGATTTACAGATCCATAACCCATGATACTGAGGATTTTTAATTGATTGGTCAGATCCATGATGCTATAGAAATTGGGGTACGACACAAGTGTAATGAATAACTCGAAGGACAAGAACGAGCACCAAGATCAGGATCATACTCAACCACAATATGACAAGAATGAGGGTCATTTTAAAGGAGGTCATGGAAGAGGACGTTGATATCAAGGTGGATATGGAGGACGAGGCTGTGGGGGAGGAAGAAGTAAGTTTCCTTGAGGAACATGTTATACATGTGAGTCCCCTGATCATTATAGGTGTGAATGTCCCTAGAATGGTACATGTTCTTTCTGTAGAAAGAATCATAGTTATAAGGAGTGCCTAGACTTATATGAGAATCTCAGTAAACAACATAAGTAGGAAAACAAAGGTGTAGGGATGGTTAGGATCCAGTGTATGGAGGAAAACTGGTGGATTCCCAAGATAGCACCAGAACCTGAGGCCTTAACTGTGAATATTACCACACGTGCTAAAGTGGCACACATAAGAGAGGGATCATACCAGAATCCTACAATCATTAAGGAGGAGGTTTTGCATGTAAGGTACCAAGATCCTGCCCATCAGAAGGAAGTCTATCAAGAGACCATGGAGGTCCTCATAAATCTTCAAGGAAAAATACAATGTTTAAATGAGTAGTCCAAAAATATGGAATAGAAGAAAAAAGTAGGGAAGGTCCCCTCTAATATTGATGACATTAGAGAGGTGTGTAAAATACTGCGCCAAGAGAATATTATTCAATTATTAGGGAATTTGTTGAAGGGGAACACTCTGTGTGAAAACACTGAGAATGAATGGTAGATCCTACATGAAAATCTTCCCCCTGATAACATTGACTATGATAAAGAGATCACTTTGACTGCTATTTTAGATGGATGGTTGTTGAGCAATATTTTGATTGATACAGGTGCGGAAGTAATTGTGCTTACTTTAGATGCATGGGTACAAATGGGGAGACCTCTATTACAAACATCATATAATGTGTTGTGTATGTCAAATAGGACTAAGCCCACTCCCATAGTAGTTTTGAAGGATGCATCCATAACTCTACAAGGGGCCAAATTCACTGGGGATTTTGAGGTATTAGTACTTTCAGAAGTAGATAGTTTTCTAGCCTTGCTTGGACGCACTTGGTGTTATGCAAATAATGTTGATTTGAGATTAAATAAGGGGTATATCATCTTTGATAACAAAGAGGAAAGTGTTGTGATACCTTTGAAAAATGGGAATTCTACACCATATTTTGAGCCTCTAAGTGAGGAGGACTTAAACCAAATCTATGCACACCTTATTCAGGACCCAGAGGTCAATGAGCCATCAAAGGAAGGCATCCTACAGTGGGAGGATTCTCACTCTATTAGTGATACTAGGAGTATTTCTTGTGACAATTGGGCTCATGGTGCATATGAATTAGTAGGACGCGAGGTAAAAAGAGTGGTTACATGCAATAATGGAGATCGTTATGTTCAATGGATAGGTGGTGCAATACCTTGGTATACAGGAGAAGAAGATCTTGTATTTTTGAAAGCCATGAAAGCATAGTGGATAGATCAAATTAAGAGAAGAGACATGTTATCATATGTCTTACATGGGATAGCAATGCGCTGGTGGGTAGTTCATAGAGATAATCTTATGGAGTGGAAGGAGATCAGAATTTCCTTATCTACTAAGTTTTTAAGAAGTAATGCACCTACGTATATTTACACTTATAATGGTGATCAACCTGTTCAGCACCACATTCAGCAGTGTGAGAGACTATGGATAGCATGATAGGAAGAATTACCACCTTCACTCTAGGTGCATAAATTGTATTCCACTCTACAAGGGTGCGCACGTGCTTGGTATGTATATGTATAATTACATTGAGAGACTGGAAACTAACAAAAATAGACTACAAGAATGATCTATACCTTTGAATACTTTTCTTCCCAACCTCCAAAAGAAGAGCCATTAATATTTTTCACATGGTTAACCATCGGATATAGTGCAAAGGTGGAGGAACTCATACAATAATTATTTTTCGAGACAGAATTAGGCGCGCATTTTGAAGAAGAAGGAGAAGACTCTATATTGCTTGAACGTGATTTCTTGTAGAAATAAAAAGGAAATATGGTGTACATCATGGATGATAAAGAAGTTGAAAACCTATTTATTTACCATTCACAGGGGGCATGCAAGGTCTTAGATAGTGCAGATAAGGATACGCGCACATACCATGAACCAATAAAGAAAAAGAAGATCAATATAGGATTGGAGGTTGAGCCCAAGGAGTTCATAATTGGAGACTCTTGGTCAAAATAAGAAGTGGCAAAGATCATTGAGTTACTCAGGGATTATCAGGACTTATTCCCATGAGGGTATCATGAACTTAAAGGCATGCATGAATCACTTAGGGAAATGAAGATAAAATTTAAGGAAGTTGCGCATCTAGTGCGAAAGAGAGCTTACAGAATGAATTCTAATTTGCGCAAAAAGGTAAAATAAGAAATTGATAAAATGTTGAAATTTGGAATTATCAAGCCCCTTGATGAGTCATAATGGGTTAGTCCAATGGTGATCAGTATCAAGAAGGATGGTATAATTTGAATATGTACAAACTACATGGAGCTAAATGTTGCATGTGTAATAGACCCATTCCCTACACCATTTACTGAGGAAATAATAGGAGTTATAGGGTGTGAAATATATTTATTCACAAATGGGTTTTTAGGGTATCATCAGGTTCAAATTTCTCAAGAGGATCAAGAAAAGACAACTTTTACTACTGAATGGGGCAGTTTTGCATATACTGTGAAGCCTTTTGGATTGAAAAATGTGCCTGTTGTATTCTCGTGCATAGTTGTTCAGGAATTCAAATATTTTATTCATAATTTCTTACAGGTCTACCTCGATGATTGGATAGTATATGGGCTTGTTAAGGATCACTATGATAATTGGCACTTAATGTTTGAATGGTGCAAATAATTGAGTATATCTTTGAACATCAAGAAGTGCATATTTGTTACACCATTTGGAATACTATTGGGACACATAATCTTCAAGGAAGGATTGCTTGTTGATCCAACTAAGGTTTTAGTCATTTTAGGGTTGGAAGCTCCTACCAGTCAGAGCAAGGTGTGTGGATTTTTATGTCACACAGGATATTATAGAAAATTCATAAAGGGATATGAAAAAATTACCACACCTTTGGATGAGTTACTGGAAGGAAAAGGTACATTCTACTAGGGAGAATCACAGTAGCGCACGTTTGAAACATTGAAAGAGAAACTTACTACCACGCCTTTCTTGTGTTTTCCTTCATAGGAAAAATCATTTCATGTACACGTGGATGCTTCTAGCACAACCATTGGCACAATATTATCTCAACCTAGAGAAGTTATTGTTGATTATCCTATCTACTTTGCTAGTAGGAAGCTGACTCCTGCTGAATATAATTATACAACTAAAGAGCATGAAGATTTGTCAATGATCTATGCATTGCACAAGTTTTGATAGTATTTTCTAGCCACACCATTTTTATTCTATACAGATCACATTGCATTAAAGTATTTTGTGAACAAACCCATATTACAAGGGTGCATATACAGATGGGTACTCCTATTTCAAGATTTTGATTTCATAGTTGTGGTGAAGCCAGGGAAAAGTAACTTTGGACCAAACCACTTGTCTAGAATAAACTCAGGAGAGGAAGCATAGATAATTGAAGAAACCATGCCAGATGCCCAGTTATATAGGTTACATCATGCACCGTCAGATTTAGAAGACATTGTTGTCTTTCTCCATACTGATGTAGCACTAGAAGGAATGAAGGCATTAGAAAGGAAATAGCTTGCTATACACATGACATTGTTTATGTTAATCAGTGGTGATCTCTACAAGTTAGGTAGAGATGAAGTATTACGTCGTTATGTATTAGAGAATGAGTGCAAGGATATTATGGAAGAAGTCCATTGCGGTATTGCAAGAGGCCATTATGTGACTTCTCGAAAGATCCTACTTGCCGGATTATGGTTGGAGACATTGTATAAATACTATAAAGAATATTGTAAGGAGAGTGACCATTTTCAACACCTAGGAAAACCAGGATAAAGAGATGAAATTCCACTAAGACCTATTATCAGTGTAGAAATATTTGAGAAATGGGCCTTTGACTTTCTAGGACCTATTTCACCAGCCACGTGTAGGACTGGATTTCATTATATCATTACTTGCACATATTATCTCACATGGTGGGTAGAAGAAACACCTACGAAGGACTGTATAACAACTACACCAACTAGGTTTATATGGGAGAATGTTCTTACAAGAAATGGATGTCCTTTCAGGTTTGAAAAGTGATAGGGGTACACACTTTTTAAATGAAACCATAAGGATCCTATTATATGAGTTTATGGTTGCCCACCATAATACTACACCTTACCACCCTGAGGAAAATGGAACTACTGAGGCTGTCAATAAGATTTTGAGCCAAACATTGACAAAAATTTGTGATGTTGGAAGAAAGGATTGGGATGATAAATTTTCAGCTGTTCTTTGGGAATATAGAAAAACTTATAAGAGATTGAACGAAACCACACCATTTCAGTTGATGTTTGGCGTAGAATCTATTCTCCATATAGAATTTATGTTACCTTATTTGTGAATTACATACATTTGAGGTCTAGCTGATGAGAACACTTTAGAAGAGTATATTGACAAGATGGTGCAGTTGGTTAAGCGATGAGCCATAACACGTTGGATTCAGAAGTAAGAAAATTCTAGGTAGAAAGCATGGCATGATAGAAATATAAAGAAGAAAAAGTTGATGGTTGGACAAATGGTACTTCTTTATGAATCTAAGTTCTTGTGCCATCCAGGAAAGCTCAAAGTACATTGGTTGTGACAATATGTCATCACTTACATACTTGAATCAGGTGCTTACTAGTTAGAAGCACTTGATGGAACATGGCTACCCAGTTATTTTAACGGGAGTAGGCTAAAGCCCTACTATAAATAAGTCTTCTTGGTGTTTGTAATAAGGTATTACTTCCATTTAGATTAGGTTTTTAATTATTTTCTTCATTTTCGTTATGCTTTGTCAATTTAGTTTTTGTTATTGTGTGAATAATCGTGCTTGTATGCATGAAGCTAATTACTAGGTGAAGAATTTTTATGCGTAGAGGGATGCACATACTTTTAGTGTGGGATGGTTGGAGTTATCCAAGTAAAATACTGTGGGAATTCAAAGGTGAAAGGAATAAGATGCTACATGTGTGATTTAATTCAAAATAATATTGCTTCTCAAAAGTGAAGACAAATGAAAGGATAGTATAACGTGAAGTAAGAAGAGGCCATGATAACTACCAAGAGAAGGTACAGTGATGAGGTACTTAGATGCAAGGGCATGCGCTGAAGAGAATTCTTTGACTAAAGAGTAGGCAGGTGCACTAGAAGGTTATAGATGGGGAGTGAAGATGTACCACATAGATTGAAAAAATTTGGTCAATGAATGATTGAAAAAATTTGGTAGGTGGATAAGTAATAAATGCATTAAAATTTGAAAAATTATATAAGGATGGGATGTGAATTCATTTTTACCATTCTGACTAAGAGTGTTTAAGGAAAGAGATAACTGTGAAGAGCCGAGTGATTGTGTTATGGTGTGAAGGGTGTGCAACCAAGCATGACAAACAAATATATGTGAAAAGAAGCTTGTGTCCCCGGTGGTGAAGGATTTGAGTGAAGTAAGGTGATAGAGAGAAATTAGGGCACAAAGTTTCCACCTAGGGCATGATTGAATCGAGACAGGGTTTGATTCGCAAATTGCAAAGTTAAAGAGGAGACGATTGCGAGGTAAAAATGGCACCTAAGAAGGAAGCTGTAGTAGGAGAAAAAGGAAAGAAGAAGGTGGTTGTCGAGGAGGAAGATATGGCACCCAAAAGTGATTTTTCAGAAATGCAATATCTAGTAGGAGTCATCATTAGCCAGGAATGGGATTCACCCATCAGAAAGAGAAAAGTAAGAAAATAAAATCACAGGACCTCAGAGAACAAGAAGGAGCTCGATTCCTTGCTCACTACAAGGATGAAAAAACATACGGTAGATGACATGTCGGTTTATGATGATGTAGGTGAGAAGCTTGTTAAGAGAATTGAGGTCTACCAATTATATGAGCTTCCATATTTCAAGAAGTATGAGCCCTTGTACCAGTGGCTCATGAGTAGAGTGCATGATGAATTCTTCTACTTTACAAGACACAGAGTTAGAATATCATCCACACTTATCTCAATGATGATAGGTTTGAAGGCCACAGGAGAAGATATAAAGAATGGTCTCACAAATAAAGTCGTGATCTTACAAACTAGATAGGAGTTGGGGTACCTGAAGGGTCTACGTAGTATGGATATAGAAAAGTTGAAGAACCATCCAATTGTGCAAGAAGAAGAAAACCTTGTTAAAAATTTTAATGACCGGGAGTGGTGGTCACAGGTAAATACTATGTGGTTATATGTTGCATGCAAGATGTCAAAAGGAGAAGCCTATAATATTGGAGGCTACATTGCAGATAAAATAGTCGAGGAAGCATGTACAGGAGGGAAAATTTACTTTGGGGCTGTTCTACTATCATTGGTATTCATGGAAATTGGAGTACCAGATGGACTGAAGGAAAAGGTATGGGAATACCCCATGGAGAATAAGTCATTGGTTGAAAGGTTCAACAAGTACCTATGTAAAGGGTCCATGACAGATGACGTCAAGAAAAGGGTAGAGAAATGTTACGATAGGCTCCACATGGCATTTGGAGAAGAGTGGTGCATCCCGAAGGACCTACCATTAGTAGTGGGGAAACAAGTCCATTTTTTTATATATCAGCATTTCTACATTGCATGTTTCCCAATGAGTGATGGAGTCTAGAGCCCTTGGTGTAAATTTCCTTATGCATTCACTGCAAGGTATTTCCAAGCATTTGTTCACATATTCACAGACACGTGACGACTGGTATTCAATGCAGATAAGGTAGACTATGACTACCACATGTTGAGGAAGAAGTATGTGTATCCAGGAAGAAGTGCCTATATTGAGAGAAGCTCATTTCAGAGGTATTGAATATTAAGCCAATAAGTTTGGTTGTAGTAGATATAGGGGCAGAATTAGTGTATCTTCAGCTGAAGCACAAAATGGAGAGGAATAAGTATGTGGAGAATGAATTTGTGCTCCCAGGGCCACCAAAGGGTAAGCACATAATGGAAATCATAATAGCGTAAAGGCCCACAAAAACTGTTGAAGTAGATGATGAAGAAGAGGAGTGTGAAGATAGTGGAGGCTTGGAGCACAAAAAAAGCTACCATATGATAAAGAAGATTCACATCGTGTGATCATTCCACCTCAGGGACAATAAAAAGAGGAATATACAAAGGTTGATCAGGGAGAGAACATATTTAAGAAAGTGTTCAGATGCACAAGGACTCAAGGTGGAACCCTACAAATGGTAAGGAAATCACCTAGTCTCTCTCCATACAAGGAGACTATTGAGCTAAAGAGGAGAAGAAAGTTGAATTTAGATGAACAAGCAGAGGAATCAGGGGATAGAAATAATGCATATCCTACCCCTCTCAAGCAAGAAGATGAGCCATATAACAAGGAAGAGTGAAAATATGACGAGATGAAGGACATAGAAGAAAGAGAGAAAGAAACCTCTAGATCTGTGCATGCGACTTTTCAAGGTGTAATGGGACAGGATCCTAACCTTGAAGCTACAATTTGTAAGGGACCTAGATTGAAGAGGATGAGTGGGGAACACAATGTGCCAATCATGGGCTATGCAGAGGACACCAAAAAAATCATCCGTGCACATTTCCAAAGCATTGTAGAATAAAAGAATTTATTTGGTTGGAAATTAATGGATGGGGATATGGTGACTGTTCACACTAGAAAGAAACTCTCATGGTCAATGCATACCCTCATGGATGAGCCTAACTTTGATGCATGTGAAGATTCATGAATGTCGAGACAACTGAAGCATGCACCCCAAGTTAGACATATGACAGTAAAACCTACTATCATGTCAGATGAGAAGGTCAGCAACACATTAGTGAAGGTTAAACTAAAATTTCTAGAAGAAACATGGAAAAAGATGCAACGATAAGAGCATTGCATGAGGAGATAAATACAAAGGATGCAAAGATAGCATGCATAATGCAAGAGAGGGACTTAGTGTAGAAGAAGAATGAAGTATTTATCAGCATCGCAGAGGAGATTGGAGACAATTTCGTAAGAGGTAGGCCACACTTGGAGACCAAGGTACTACAGACATTTCCACCAGTGATACATTAGGTAGGAAAGTTGGTGGACTTGGTACTTGAAGATGAACCTCTTTGCATGCCAACACCAAGGAATTTAGAACAACAGGTAGAATGAAAGAAAGCTTCAATGATACGAAATATTGCATCCTATGAAGGGTTATTGCAAGTGCTACAAGAAGTATTGAATAAAGAAGACCAGGATTTGAACATCTACACAACTCTAGAGGAACTTATGAACATAAAGACCCTGGAAGAAAATAATGAGGTCCAGAGAGTAATGAAGGAAGAAACATTGGGCCGCACATAAAGATTCTCAATGGTTAAGGAGAAGTGTGAGGCCCTGACAGCAACACAAGATCTGCACAAGATTCTTTTGGAAGAGCTTGGGAAGCTCATTACACAAAAGATGGATCTTATAGAAGGAATAATGACCTCAACATCCAGCGTTGTGTTAGTTCTAAAAAATGAAAAAGGGGAGATTGTGAGGGATGAATTGGATTCCATTGTTGTGGACATTCCAAAAAAAGTAGAACAATCACTCACTAAATGATAGGCCTTGGAGGCTAGAGTAAAGGAGGAGTATCCAGAGTTGATACTTCAAACTGATACAAAGTAGGTTTCCTCATAAAACTTCTTTATTCATCTACATTATTTCATTCTTATTCTTTCCATTCTTCTATTCTTTACTTCAATTTTTTAGAGATACCCATTGTCGGGGCAACAAAGATATTAGTGTGGGGTAAGGTTGATCAGAGAACACTTGAAAGAACTCACACAAGAAATTTGCGCAAGAAAATAGGCTAGTTTTAAGGGTGTGAATGGATAGGAAGAATGCATGCGCAGAGTAGAAGATCAACATTCAGGACTCAGCCAATTTTGAGCATGAAGAACTATTTTTAGAAGAAGGCATGCATAACACACCAATAATGCAGAGATGTGCGTGTCATGTATTATCTATCTTTGGAGGATTGGATCGAATCATATTGTATGGAGACGAGCTAAGAATAGGATTGTCACTTTAGTTAGTTGTAAGAGGTCTATAGATAGCACACTTGCATGTGTGGCTATGCCTATAAATGGCACGTGCCTATTAATAGCATGTGATCTATTTTTTGAATAGATAAGTGGTGAAGGGAAATTCCCCACCCTATATATATGTAGTGAATTACCTGAGTGAGACAGATAAGAGATATATAGGTATATGTAGAGTGTAAGAGGTAAGCATAAAGAGATATTTGCATATAACTGGATTACTATATCAGATCCATGTACGCATTAGTATAGAATGCCATTATTTTAAGGAGCTTCTATGTTTATTAATAGATGGAATTTATTGGTTGAATCTAAGTGTCATTCTTATGTGTAATTGAGTAGTGCATGTTCTTGATTCAATCATGATTATTGTTTAAGTTTGTTCTTTCATAGACCTGAATATGGCATGCATTGTAGAATGATGAATTAGTTATGAATATATATTTTTCTTCCTTCATCACGCTAATATCCTACTACAACAACCCTAAAGAGGGACCTGGTACCTTTGCATGCTTCAGGTGAGTTCTCAATCTAGCCTAGATGATGTGCCAATGCGTCTAGGGTGTTATCTGGTAAATTCTAGGCTATAAGTATGACTTCTTTTAGGAGAGGTATTGGGAGTTAATTATAGGTTTAGACTAAGTCTTAGTTGGTTAGGAATGGTATAGAATTAGTGCTAATTAATTAATATATTGTGAATGGGTCTTTGAGTGAGGTGAATAGGTGAGTTGGCTATAGGTGAGGTGGATGTGTGAGGTAATTAATTAATTTGATTATTGCAATGAAATTAATTAACATGTGTGCACTAGGGACATGAGTGGGTATAATATGAATTTAATTAATTGATGGGGGTTAAGGGAATGTGACTTAAATTTGGTGTCTAAAATACTATCCTAGTAAAAAATTTATATCGAAGAGGTTATAATGGAACTTTACTTAGATATCTCAATCGAGAGGAATCCTCTTTCCCCTTAGCTAAATTACCCTTAGGTATTTGTGGTACACACAAAAATAGAATGGGCTTAGCTAAGAAAATATTACACACTAGTTAGTATTGGCCCACCATGTAAAATGACTCGTGGCACTTTGTAAAAAAAATTCTATCTTGTAAAAAACATGGAAATATCATTCATACACATTCCCAAAAAATACAACCAATAACAACCCCTTATCCTTTCTCTTAATGGTGGCTTGATCTTATTGATAAAATCAACCCTACATCATCTAAATGACATAAACTCATCATCACAACCATTAAGTAATACATTGAATGGGTAGAGGCTATGCCTCATACTTACATCACCAGAATTAAAATCTCCAAATACATATTTAATAATCTTATCTTCCATTTTGGTATCCCATCCTCCATTGTCACTCACAAAGCTAAATCCTTTAAAAATTAAATTTCAAATATCTCGCTAAACATTTCCACATCTACCTTAAGCGGTCCACTTCATATTATCCTCAACGTTATTTCCAAGCCAAAGTGACTAACAAAATATTAAATATTATCATGGAAAATATAATCAATGGACATGGATTAAACTATCATACCCAAATCTTCCCCACTCTTTGGGCTTATCAAACATCCTATTGCACTCCTACATGAACCACTCCATTCTCTGTTATTTACAGTTGTGAAGATGTTTTACCAGTTAAGATTGATCTTCCATTCTTGTAACTATCCCTTCATGATTTAATCAAAGAATATGAATATAGAAAATTGTTCCTTAATGAATTGGAGCTTCTTGATGAAAAATATCTTAATTATCTAAACCATTTCCAAGTCTATCAAAACTAGATATGACGTAGAGATAAAAAAATATCAAACATAGAGAGTTCCATATTAATGACCTTGTCCTCAAAGAAAATTGGAAAAATAAAACCAAAGATAGAGAAAAGAAAGGTAAATTTGAGCCCAAATGGTTAGGTCCATATGTAATCACTTCTCAGTTTAGTTCTAGAGCATATAAGTTGGCCAACACAATTGGCCAAACTCTTGTGTATCTCAAAACTCTTTAGGTTTCTCCCCACTCTGAATATTGTCACCTATAGTTCTATCTATAAGCTTATTGATGGAAAATCCTCATTTATTCATCTAATGAAACTCTATTCCTAGGAACACTACCTATACACATGTAATCTCTACTCTAGGAGAGGCCACATGTACATCTCCTTTCACTTGGCTCATCTATAAAAATAGTCTTAAAAATTTTCAATACATCAAAAGATATTCCCATCATACAATCAAATATCCATAATTAACTCTTGTGTATCTCAAAACTCTTTAGGTTTCTCCCACTCTGAATATTGTCACCTATAGTTCTATCTATAAGCTTATTGATGGAAAATCCTCATTTATTCATCTAATGAAACTCTATTCCTAGGAACACTACCTATACACATGTAATCTCTACTCTAGGAGAGGCCACATGTACATTCCTTTCACTTGGCTCATCTAAAAAATAGTCTTAAAAATTTTCAATACATCAAAAGATATTCCCATCATACAATCAAATATCCATAATTATCATCTATTTTTTCCATGTCAACATGAGATGAGAGTAAATATTTCTCATATTAACTCTTGTGTATCTCAAAACTCTTTAGGTTTCTCCCACTCTGAATATTGTCACCTATAGTTCTATCTATAAGCTTATTGATGGAAAATCCTCATTTTCGAGCAGTTCTCTCTTTAACAAGAAATTTCTAAACTTATTTACCTTTCTCATTTGATCACCCATCTCATTCTTTTGTGTTGAACCCTCACATCCTACTAGTCATGTGGGGATAATATTGGGGGATAATGTTCCTCCCTAACAAATAACTAAACATAGAACAAATACATCAAATAAGTACACCATGTGCATACTACAAATCATTAAACCTTTCTTCCTTTAAAATTTTTGATATTGATCCCACAATTTTTACTGGTAGTGTGAGGTTGGGAACGTAGGAAGGTTCCATTAATCTCCTAAATTTAATCATTGTTTTTTAACCCTTTCCTATAGATGGTGGCATGGTGTAGAATTTAGGGGCTAATTTCCAAAAAAAAAAAACAAGCCTTTAAAATAAAAAATTTCTTAAGTCTAAAAAATCCTAAAGAAAAACTTTAAACTTGGGAAGTAAGAGAAATATATTCCTTAACAAAATATTTCTAATTATTAGGAAGCTTGTAAATCTAAGTATAGTAGAAGACATCTAAAGTGAAAATCATTTCAAAATTAGCCAAGTAATCCTATGATGGATTGAGCCACAATTTTCCAAATGGACCATTTTTAAGTATTTCATCTCTACATAAATTTCATACGTCTCATAACCTTATTAAATCTTGGTGTTGAGCCCTAGCATCGTACTAGCTTTTTGGATTCAAGCTTAGAGTTGGACATATTATCATCATCTCATCAATAGAATATCATGCCTATGGAAGGAAAAATTTAGTATTGTTTGAAAATGAGTTCCCACAATACATCATCTACACATGTATGTTTCCATATCACATTTTGTCTATCATTTCATATCACCTTTCATGTTTTATATTGTCCTTTATTTCAAATAGTCAAGACACTTACCATATATTATGCATCTCTTCAATATATTTTCAAAAAAAATAAGGAAAAAATAATTAAAAAATCAAATATTCCAAAACTACCAAAAACATTAAAAAAAATCCACACATAAAATCGCAAAACAAAATAAAACATTACACATGATTCCTATCCTGGTGTCCATTCCAATTACACTATAAATAAATAAATCAAAAAATTCGCATCCCTTGCATGTATCCTCTCATGGGAAATTTTCCCTCTCATTATATCCTTTCTTGAACGAAGTGACCCAATAAATCCCAAATCATCTTACCCCTTATTGGGGCACCCCCAATCAATCAATCATCAATATGGAACACTGTTGGTCTGAAAATCTGTCGGGTGGAAAAATCTATGGATAGACGAGCTAACAGTGTGCAGGGCATCGCCCCTCTTTGAGTCAGCAAAGTGAAATTGGTTTATTACTATTCTACCAGCAGGAGTCTGTGCAAGTATCACAATATTTTACCTTCGGGGTTTTGGGATCTCATCCCAGTAGAGGTGTTTCCAACTGTGAAAGGAAAGGAGAGAAGGGAAAGAATGAAGATAAGACAGATCTGAAGGGAGAAAAGAAATGAATTCCAAAGCAGAAAGATCAGAAGGTTTATGTTTTGGGATTGGTAATAATGGAGCCAAAACTACTTGCATAGACGAACAAAGCAATACTGATGAACAAATGACAAAAGAAGTAGAATTAGATTCAATAGAATAAACATGAAGATCTAACATAAGAAAGTTCTGATGCATAACACAGGTATTCAACGTAAAGTCTCAATATTGTATTAATATTTTCCTCTGTTACAAAAAGTACAAATCCTTTTATCCTTACTTTTATTTTTATCTAAAAAGTGTCCACCCCTGAATACAACAAGTATTCAAGTATATATAGAAGAAGGAGAAGAGAGAAGGCAAAAAGAAACCAAAAACTAATTACAAAATATCTACAAAATATCTAAAAGTCAATTGTTGACTTTGGGCAACTTGGTGGATGACAACATCCCATGGTGCAACATGGATGATGTCATCATTTGTGCCAACATACTCTTAGATATTTACAAAAATAAAGCCAAGAGGAAGAAAGCTATTCATCGTCTTCTCATGGCTGAAAGGGGGTATCTTGTTTCTATTGTTGTTCGGGACAGGTAATATGGAACTGGGTCTGATATTCCATGAATTTACAAACCATCGGCTGAAGTTGATCCTGGGAAGGACCCTTTGTATGATCGCCGATGACCTTGCAAGTATCCCGCTCATCTCTGAGTTTTTCAGGGAGTTTGAAATATTCATTACCTTCCTCTATCAGGTACCCCACAAAATTCTGGCAGGCCAGAAGATTATTGATGCATTCTGTGTCAAAAGTGACTTTTGGCCCTAGCCCCTATAAGACGATCTCCTTGAAGATCCAAATAGTTTCATCTGCCTTCCTCAAGGTGAAAGAAGGAGTGAGCAAGCTTAAAGACATTCTTATAACAATTTGCTCCATTTGATGCATTGCATCCAGGGCTTCCTCATCGACCTTGTCTATCTTCTCTAGGATGAATTCCATCTGGTCGACCTGGTAGTCCAACGCAACAAGGATTTTGCTGGGTACCCTGGGGTGATTGAAAATGCCGAATTTTAACAAATCATCGACTGAGCAGTCGAGCATTTTCTGGAACATCTCGTGTTGCAACCTAGCATGGCCCAACTCTTCGCAGATAGGTCCCGCAATCGCCTGGAGATATTTGTTCACCTAACCAATGTTCTGATATAATTCGGTGAACTTGACAATTACCTCCTCGCTATCTTTGAGGATCTGATCTCTCTAGGCAGAAAATTCCATACCCTATTTGCCAATTTTGGCGTATTCATTTATCTTATACTAACTTAGGACCTCAAGAGTTTCAGTGGCAGTTGTAGGAGGTGCACTACCCATTTTCTGCAGGGCATGGAGAAGATGCTTGTTCTGCTCTTTTAGAAGCCTATTCTCTTCCTTTGCTTCTTGGAGCTTCTTACAAAGGGCATCCACTGTAGATAGGGCCTCCCCTTGAAAGCTTTCAAAAGATGTTCCCATTGTGACCTGCGTCACTATATAATCTGTAGGATACAGATCCTTTTTATCCTTTGAAGGATCAGGATATGCGATGCTTGTTCTACTCTTTCACCAGCCAATGTTCTCTTTAACCCTTACCTCAATCTTGGAGCTTCTTACAAAGGGCATGCACTGTAGATAGGGCCTCCCACCTTGAAAAGCTTTCAGCAAGATGGTCAGCTTTCCCCATCTGTGACCTAGCGTCACTATATAATCTGTAGGATACAGATCCTTTTTGATCCTTTGGTAGGATTTGATTATCCTTACCTTTCCCCTTTGGATATGCGATCTCCATTAGAACTCAATGGTCACCACCATACTGTTTCTTTAACCCTTACCTCAATGGTCTGAGGTGCCTTTGTTCTATCTATTTCAGAAAATGGTCAGCTTTCCCCATCTGTGTCTAGATACACCTAATCAACTTTTTGATTGGTAGTTTGATAACCTTTTAGAACAATGGTCACACCATACTGAATAATCTCTGCCAGGGCCAGGCGAGAGTGATCCTTTCTTCTGAATTCGACCTCATGATACAAGTCGATGTAGATATCCTCAATCTGTGGAATGTGGATCAGATCGATTTTTTCCCTAAGGAGGTAATTTCTTGGATCAAAGGTGGGCCTTGCCAGGAAATTGTGCTTTAGATTGAGCAATTCTAGATCTGTGAACATTTCCTGGGCTTTGTTGTGGTAAATGTAAGTGTACCTACCCACTGTAAGGGGGAAAGGATTTCCACCCTTCTTTCTCTTCAGACACTTATCATGGTATGTTATGAGCTGTCTGGATAGCTCCAATAGGATCAGCTTAGGGCCAGCATACCTTGGAAATTTGGTGGGCTCCCCCAAGAAGTTAACTACTCTGAGATAGGTGAAGGTGGGGAATTGGGTAAATAGTGCTCCCCACTTTTTAGTCACTGTGACTATGCTCTTGGTCATCCAACCATGAGTCATATTTGGCCTCAAAAGGAATATGATGCTATAGAAGAAAGCATCATTGATCTTGGTAAACTGCGAGATGCTATTTTCCAGCTTTAGCTCTGGGTAGTATTCGTATATCTTCACCTGAGACAAAACTCTGCATCAGCTCAGTGCTGGATAATCCCTCTCCAAGGCTGCATTGTAGACTATGTAGGAGTTCATGTAGAACCTCCCCATTGTGGTGAGTTGTTGGAGCTGCTCATATACGGTGCTACTTATGATCTCTGCCCACTCAAAGCGCTGATCAGGGACATTCTTATTCATGGTTTCTAGGTACTTGAGCATCCATTTTTGAAAGTAATGGGCATCAGAAATCCCAAAAACTCTACTTAGGAAGGTGATGGTATCACTCAGTTCCTCGAAGAATTTGCTATGGTGAATAACCTGTGGCTACCTGGTTATCACCTTCTTATTCTTTAAGTACACTTCATTCGTCAGTTGCATGCATTTGTCCTCGTTATCCTCCCATGCATTGGTGCAGTCTTGTTGGCTTACAACCACAAAATTTCAGTGCTGGGGAATGCCTAGCATGATCTCAAAGTGTCGTTCAGTGAGGTTGATTATGACCTTCTCACCCTTTTCATTTTTGACACACCTTATGTCTTTTGTTGTAACAACGGGCCACCACCATCATAAAATCATTATTTACCGTGCTGCCGGAGATTCCCCAAAAAAAATGTAGACCACTGCCCACTAGTTTTTCCATCCAAGGACTACATGTGACCCTCCTGGTTCTAGCCTAGAAATCATCCATGTCGATGTGGCCGAGTTCGGAATCTCTAATTTCTAGGTCACATTATGCTTAGGACTCGGGCATTCTGAGCCTTTGATACTTGTATTTCATCTCTTCCTCTATAAGCTTAGCCTTACCCTTTGACTTGGTTGGCCTTTTGCTTGATGTATACATATGTGGATCTAAGTTCAGTTGCTGATCTACAAGAAGGAGGGAATTCCAATGCAAAAGAACCATGTTAGCCATTAAATCTTCCATTAAAACATCACAGAATGAGGAGTTAGCAATTTTAAGGCTTCTGGGCATAGGGTGTAGGTACACTACAGGTTGCAGGGTTAATAGTATGGAACACTAAAGTAGAGTGTTACAAGGAATAAATCAGCACCAAAGAGTGCAAGGCGCAAGGATTTTGCATATAACATCATTGTTATTTTAGACAGGGGTGCGCCTGCGCCACTGCATGAAATTTTATACTAGATGAAAATAAGTTTGGTGTTACATGGGAGCAGGATGCGCCAATGGAATAGGTAATTCACATGTAACATGGGATTTTGGTGCACCGAAGGGTGCAAGATTAATGCATGTAGCACTAACTTTATGTGCATAAAAGGGGGGGTCTTTGGCACAACACAAAAAATTATTGCATAACACTTATGTTGTTGTAAGCGGGATTGTGCCAGTGCCAGGTTTAGGATTTACTTGGTTTATGCATGGCACAGGGATTTTGTGTGTTGCAATCAAGGTCAGTGCGCCCTCTTGACGCGAATGTGTTTTCTGTAACAAGGGTGGTGATTGTGCCCAGAGAAAAATGTGGCTCAGAAACAACTTTGAGGTTTTCTCTCCTTTCTTGATGGGTTTACAATATTTTAGGCCTCCTTCTTCATGGATTTAGATGGTGAAGGGGGCATAGTAAAGAGATCTGGGTTCACTTTTGAGACAGAGCCCTCTTGGCCAACAGATCTAGAAAGAGGGTGAAAATGGCTTGGGAGGGAAGATCTGTAAGAATGGCAAGAGGGGTTTATGGTTTTTCAGACCCATTTCATCCTACCTCACAAACAACCAACAAAACAAAAACATAAGAGGAGTAAGAACCATTTACCTAGAATATAGAATGAGAGAAATGAAGTGGAGTCCATGAATGTGACATGAGAATGACAGGCGCGCTAATAGGTGCAGAAGAATAAATATTTTCACGTGTTTTTGATTGTGAAAGTGATAGGGAAAATGTACCTATATATAGCCAAAAGTGCAATAAATGTGCCAACCACTTTTTAAAGAGGCGCACCAAAATTCATGTCGACATGGAAAACCTTGTGCCCTTTGGCGCGGATATGTTTTTGTCAACATGGAATTATCTACGCCTTGGCACAAATTTAGTACTATCAACACTGGATTTCAAGTGCCTTGGTGCACCAAAACAATGCACAACATTTTTGTTGTTGACATGAAGGCGTATACGCCTTGGTGTAGGCAAGAAAGGTGCATCACGGGAAGGTGCAACAATTGTTGTGTCAACACTTCAAAAGGTGTGCCAAAGGAAATAAAGCGGGCGTAGGTTTACCCTGTGTTGCAAAGATAAAAGGCGCGCCTAGCCAAAAAAGGACCAAAATGACCAAGTTTGGAAAACTAGATTTCCCAGAAAGGGATTTTACAACATTCCGAACATTGAGGGACCCCGACGAGGAACCATAACAAAATTTTGGTATGGTTACCTGTAAAATTTCCCTCGTTAATTTTATAGGATAACAGTTGGCTCTTTCTAGGGACTATCTTTGAGTAAAGCTCAAGGGTAGAGAACCCCAGATCAACATGTGCCTATCCATTGGGTTACAGAGTCAAAAACAGGGGTAACGACAAAATCAAACACACAATGAAAGAAAACACACAACAAAATAAAAAACACAACATAAAGAAAACTATACAAAGAAGAGAGAAAGCTCTACTTCCTGAATATTTTGAGATATTTCCCGCTATAGGGAAGCGGGAGATCAGTTCAGTCTAGATACAAGAGATAGAAGCTATTCTCTCCATCGAGCTACTTGATCTTGAAAGGTCCTCTCCATAGAGAATCAAATTTCCCATGCATGCCCCTTGGCTCTCTTCGTTTGTCCCACAAAAGGATGAGATCTCCCATCTGGAAAACTCTTTACTTAGATTTTTTATCAAACAATCTCTTAACTTGATTATGATGTTTGGTGATCCTGTCGACCACTCTTACTCTTTTTTCTTTGAGCTTTGATAGATATATGATCCTATTTTCAAGATAATTTTGGAAAGTCTCATCTTCAACTGCTCATGCCAAGAGTAAAGCCGGAATTTCTGCAAAAATGGGAAGCTCGGCGTCGATTCCATGTCTCCCCCTATGAAGTGTGTGTGATGTAGATCTCCCATCCTTGATGCATGGCACTGTGTGGATGCAATGGATGCATGGATATAAACCTATATGGAGTGATATTAGTGTGTTATGATATGACCTAGGACCCTTATTATGGTCTCATAACTTTATATTTATAGGGATACCAAGATTAATTTTGTAATTAATCTAGATAAGGCCAATTGAGAAAAATATAAAGATGACCAACATTAAGAAACGACCCAAAAAGGAGTGAAAGGGGGTTTACATAGATTAGGGCACCCATGGTGGGACAGGGGTGCCCCATGGTGTCCCAGTATAGGCTGGGGCACCCTAAATTAGGGCTAGAATGTCGAGGAAAATGAGAAATGGGTGGATAAGTCTCTGAAAATACATGGGAAATATGAAATAAAATATAAAATAAATATGGCCAAAAGGTGAGATTAATTAGTACTTTGTACACTTGAGAACCTTCTAAATAAAGTATAAGATCGCGCCAAATTATATATAAAGTGCATAATTTTTTATCTAGAATGTTTCAGTCTAATTTTTAGAATTGTGATAATTTTTATGACCCTAAGATCATGATATTTCCATTTATATGTCACACTTTCATAATTGATGTTATTTGATGAGGGTTTGAGTCTCATCTTTGAGGACTGGTTTTGTAGGCCATAGACCTAGTTGCAAGAATAGTTCCAAAAGGTGGTTTCATTGCATGAGAAGATGGTCTAGACATGTAGAATATTGTAGGAGGTTATTAGTTGTCTTAGAAAACATTTCTAAGTGGTATTTGATGCTTGGTGAAGGTGATGGTTACTCAAGAACATTCATCTTTGGTGAGTGGGATGTTTTGGTGTATTAGGCCTAATTAAGACCTAATGAAGGATTTGAATGTGAAGAACCTATTAACAATGTATGTGGTATCATGAATGATATTTTTATGATTTTATTATGTTGTTATCATGTAATTTTTCTTATAAATTTTGATCTATTTTTATTATAATCATGATTCATGTATATAAGCATGGTTTAGAGGCCTTGTTATGTTGTTGTGTGATTATGGAAAAGTTCAAGTTAGAAAGTTGGTTGAAGAGGTGAAGGAGGTCTTTATTACCATCAAGAGAGGGAATAGAGTGTGATAAGTTGTTTGAGACATAGGTTTTTATGCCTAATCAGCTTGGTGAAGAAGTTCTTGTGCAAGTTAGCCTAAAGAGAAGATTTGGAGAAGATAAAAGGAAAGAGAGCTTTAGAGTTTCATCATCAGTTGTTAGGGAAACATTCCAAATTTCAAAAAAAAAATCAGGTGGCTTTAGTTGGTGTTGAGTCATCTAGGGGGCCGATGCCTTCTTCCATGGTTATTGCTCTACTAAATCTAGGGTTTGGTGCTCCTTATGGGTTTCATGTCTCACTAAACTTAGGGATATGTGCTCCTTGTTGAGTTGGTTCTAAACTATATTTGATTTATTTATCTAATAAATTTTTTTTGAGTGAGTTTTATTCCCCTTAAGGTTTTCCCACTTATATCTAGTGTTCATTTTTTGATTTGTTCTCATTTTCTCATGTTTTGTTATGATTCTTAAATGTATTGTCAATGGTTAATGTTTAATTTGATGAATTATTAATTAATTCTTAAAGTTTTATTGATTGAAAGTTTTTTTTCCCACTGATTCGTCCCCCTCTCAGTGGTTTTTATTCCAATAGAGGGAGTAAAGTATTTTTCTAAGGAGAGAGTTAGAGCCAGAGTAAATAGAGTATCTTGTATAGAGTCCTTAGTGTATAACACCCCATATGTATTAGTTAGAATTTTTATAAACTATGTAACAAACTATATTAGAGGAAAATTATTATAGATATCATCAATTCTTTTCAATTTAATAGAGAAATTTTTATGTTGAGTTGAGTCTATTCCACTTATTGACTCTACAAATAACATGGGATCTTCCAAATCCCACCCAGCCATCACCAAGTGGTATAAGAGAATGTCTAAAAGTTTTGAAGAATTTTGAGAGGATTCTTACTACTAGTATATCACTAATGTGATGGAATTGTTCAAGGAGAAAAAATTCCACCAAGAAGAGATTTCAATATATGTGTAGCAAATGTAGAAATCACCGACCCATTTGAACTAACCATGAGTGAACTAAGGCATGTAAGGATTAGGATTGATGTTGTCAAATAATATAAAATAATAGGATTTGTGTCTCAATACACTTAAAGTGATGATCAAGGAATAAGAGGAAGTGAAGTAAATGAAGAAGAAGAATCCATATATTTTTGTGAAATGTGACTCTTCAGAGCTATCTAGAAGATGGTTTGAGGACCAAGAATGGATGTGCCTATTATCCAATTTTTCACACATGGCAAGATCGGAAAATGGGGTCCTATCATGTTCAAAATGAAAAAAATAGTCCTAGGAACCCACCTTCGGTTATTATCGAGATGCAATAATTAAAAATAATTCTTAAATTGCATATGAAGAGATCACCTAGCATCGAAAGGCACCCAGTTGATCTCGACTCAGTGAAGACTTCAGGGTCGAGTTGATAGAAGAACCCCGGTGTCAAATTGATAGTCATCTCAGAAATCATCTCAGTGGAGACTCTCAGTTGTAAGAGCTCGACGAGGTCTTGTTAATGCAAAATATAGCTCGTTGAAAATTGACGAATGAAAGGAACTGTACAAGGATCTCGGTGGAGATCGATGTAGGTGGAAGCTCTGAAGGCCAAGTCAGGGAGAGTCAAAGTTCAAGCTATCAATAAAGTCTCAATGAATTGGAAAGGTTTAACGCATAGGTTGAAGCGAAGCCAGAGATAAGGAGCTCGACTCATCTTCGTGACTCGTTCATTTTGGAGATCATGTGGTGATCTTCTTTTAGGACACATTCTGCAGAGCTAGGGTGATTCAAACACATGCCAAGGCATCAAGAGTGCCATAAGATGAATGGAGATCGTTGCATAAACAGAGATACGTGATGGAGCCCTATCAATCGGGACTCATCAATCATGATAGATAATTCAAGGCAACTCATTTCATGTGGATGCATTAAAGATGACTTCTAGGATACAAACCCAGGGCTCATTGATTAAGTGCATAACTGGCAGGCCACTCGAAATAATTTTTTACAATGGTAAAATCGCAGAGGCAGCAAGAATGCCGGGACAGGGTCTTAGTGAATACAGTAGCTGTGATATTTTCGCTAATGGTGTTCAGACCTTCCTCGGCCAAGCATTTGGTGCACAGGCAAGTTGACATGTTGCAGTATAGCAGAAGCCTCTTTTGAGCGCTTCCAACAAGCGGGTCCATCCAACTATGTATGTTATCTGATCAGCATCGAATGCATCCTCAAATTCGGGATTTTCCTTCAAGATATTTTTATGAAAATCGATTAAGTGACAGTGAGAGTGTTACCAGGAAGACCTGAAGAAATTTATTACAAAGATTTTCTATCGAGACCTTACTTTTTTTTACGATGCAACTCATGGAAGTGAATCTCATAGAGGTGGAACTGTTTCATATCACAATATTCATGAGGCACAATTTACTTTGAAATTATATGAGCATCCTCAACGAGTCACTAAGATGGCAAGCATAAAGGTTTCTGTTGAAATTATCACACCTTACAAGCTACAGCTGATATGTTCTCACTGAGAGTTTAATGTTATCCTCAAATCTGATGAATCAAAACTCAGCAGGAGGAAAAATCGAGAGCACGATCATGGCAGACTGAGTAGGTAATCCCGCAAATGGGAAATATTTTACTATCTTGCCAAGGTTGCGTGGCAAAGCTAAGGCCGGGGCCCATGGATTAATTTTGGCCGAGCCATTATGTGGGGATTCGGAGCTAGAATTCCAAGTGGGTTTTCGTGGATGGCAAGCCAAAGAAGAAATTCCACGTGGGGGAGATACAGGCAAGCACCGCCAAGTGGAAATTTCGGGATGGAGAGCCATGCTGTTCAGAATTCCGCGTAGGGGAGAAATCGGATCAAACTGCCAAGCGCGGAAATATTACGATGGCTATCCATCATGAGACTTTTACACGGGCCATGTAAACAGAATTCTGTGCATCTTGGAGTGGTCCGAGTCTTTGTGCGAGTCACCGGGAGGATTAATAGGATAGTTGTGAATTGGAGTGGGTCATGGATTAAAAAACGTGACGTGATACCAATTTCAGCGGAGGCTACAGGCAGATCCAACCAAGGTGATATGTTAATGGCTCATTCGTGGCTCATATGCAAAGAGTATTGATGGAATGGCAATGCTGAAAACTCGTCCAGATGGAAAGGATGTGTGTTGCATGCACTGTGGATTGGGTTCCATAGATCATATGAAGACAGTGTCTCGAGTCATACAAATCCGCCCTTGTTAGGATTCCAATCAGAATACTAAACTGTTCAGACCTTGAATCAGCTTTAATAGCTTCCATGACCTTCTCCTCATCCTCTGTACAATTCTGAACTTGATGTGGTCATGAGACAAAGATGCACAGGCAGCATGCATGTTGTAATACAGTAGAAGCCTTTCTTTTCAACGCCTCCAGCGGGCAGGTTGTCCAACTGTGTTGTTATCTGTTCATTATCGAATGCATACTTATCCTTATTCTGAACTCAGATCGAATAGCATCTGCAGGAAACAAATATTCACTGTTGTGTAATGGATTGGAGTCATGCCATTCAAGGATTTATAAAATTTTCCTGAATCAGGAGATGAAGTTTTATTACGGTGCAGAATGAAACGATTCATATTGCTCAGCATTCCTTCTCCTAGAAACGAAACAAATGCGAAGGTCAACTCTGAAATACCTGGTCGGCCCTTTTGTATGTCACGACTCACATCTCTGTCACTCGTAAATGGTCTCTTTGAGAAACTCTGTGTGCAGCAGGCAATATTTATACCCTTCCATTAGATACGTCCAATCAGACAATAAAAGTATTCTTTTACCAGATTTAGAGAAGCTTGTTTTTAAACAATGGACGATATACTGCAGTTTCAAGCTAGTTTTATCTAGCTTTATTTCTATTAGCTTTGATCCGCGACTAAGGAAGAATTCATATGGTTGTTACTGTACATTTTTTTTTAAGGTCCTCTTGGCTGCCCCAGTTGTTCAATGTATTTTTTGAAGAGCTTATTTCACGTGTTGCAAATTGTAACATAAAAGATCTTTTTAGTTTCTGAAAAAATGAGTATATTGTATAGCTCACGGCTACCTATGCCATAGGTTCCAATAGTAGCATAATTGTCGATTGGAGCTGAGATTTCCGGGTGCACTGCCAAAATACCAAGGGGCTCTTTGGCCAAAAAATCAGTCTTAGGGTGTCTATCAGACATGTTATGGGCATGAGACTGTGTCATCATCATGGCAGCATTAGGTCTTTATTAATAATGGCATTTTCTCATCGTTTGGAAGGTACAAATTGTGCTTATTATGGCAAAGCTAAACATTCTTACTACAAGTGTTATATGATAAGGAAGAACCGTGAGCATTGTGGTAAAACCATTCTTAGAGGCGTGAAAATGTGAACATGATCGAACAAATCTTGATATTTCCCGCAGATACAAAGCACAGAATAGCTCAAGAGATCGACCGAATCAAAGAAGAGCTCAATGCATGAGCTAGTGCTTGAGTTTATAACCAATGAGCATAGACCCATTGTTGTTCAGGGAGTAAGGAAATCAGATGTGCAGGATGGTAAATATGAGCTCAGTACATAGACATGTGAGAGTCCGAGTTGAGACCCGGGTGCTCGGGTTGATATGCAAAACAAAGCCAGGTCGAATCAGTTGGGAGCTCGTGGTGATGTTTCATGAAGTTTGAACGAGGAATGCATAAATGGTTTCGAGTTAACAGAGCCAAATGATAAGAATCAAGTTTGATAGTCCACCATTTCGGAGGACTCAATGCAAAAGGGCCCGATTGCCAAGATGAGGAAAGAGTTGGTGCGGGGTCAAAAAATCGAGTGCAATACCGAGTTAGAGGATTCGAAGCTCATCAAATTTGGCTATGTGCAGATTCTATCCACATGGACCCCCCTCCTCTTCAAGTCAAACGGGTCAACGGGGGGTCCCAACATTATGTTAATTAAATTAATATTTTTATTTAAATATTTTAATAATAATATTTATTATTATTATTTAAATATTTTATTTAAATATTCTTTTAATTAATTGAGAAGACTTGGTCATCAGGCAATTAATGACCCATGATGGAACCTTCTCAGGTAGTTCAACTAACTGCAATAAATACATCATGGGCCTTCAATTTAGGAATGTAATTATGACCATTTCCTCTTCTTTCTCACATATTATTCTATAAATGTAAGTTGGAAGCTCATTTCAAAGGGTTCCAACAGTTCAGACAAGTTGGACAGTTAGATATCTCAGGCGAGTGTATACTTTTCAAGAATCCTCTCTCTTCTACAAGTTGTTCTTGTGTGTTGAGAGAACTTTCAAGCCTCCTCTTTAAGACTGTAATGGCAACTATTGGCTCTTCTGAATGTATGATGCATTGTGCATGTTATTGAAGCAATAAAAGTGTGTGTTTTGTGACTAATCTCGGTCCTTTCATCCTTCTATGCTTCTTTGTGCCTTTCTCATACTTGCAGGTACACTGTGCAAGTTTAAGTTTCTATTGCAGGTTCTTGGAGTTCTGTGTTTTATCGAGTGGTGAAGTATTGCATGCAGTTGCGTTGTGGTGTCTGTTCACCCTTCTTGAGTTCATCCTTCTTCACTGGGAAACTGGTATATTTCTCGGTCTGATAAAGTTTAACAAAAGGAACGCGTGTCTCTTAGCCTGTGGTATCTTGTACCCTCTCTAAGTTGCAGTAGGTGAAGTTGACCTGTGGTGCACACACCCTCTTCAAATTAACCCTTCCTGAATCTGAAGACACCCTTCATTCGGTGCATCACCATCCCTAGTATAGTTTCATTTCTGTAAATCTCTTTCCCTAAAACCCCATGAAAATGTTAGCCTAGGACTAGATAATCATTTTTGTTACACTAGGAGTAGTACAGCACTTAGTTTAGGAAGAGGAAGCCGGCCTTCTCCGGAGGTTCACCTCGAGCCCAAGTCCCACAAGCTTGAGAGGTGATCCCATGTGTCCCAATCACACCGAACGTCCTATTCACATCCTGGATATTCGGGGGGGTGCAGTGATTTGGCGACAACAAGCATGGCTAAGGAGAGTTCATGCAAGAAACTACTGGAATTGAATGTTTCATGGACACTTGGACGTGGTAGAGATAGAGTGAAGATAAACGTGATCCCTCGACATCATAAGGCAGAAGCTGTGGATTTAAGTGATGAAACTGATGATTGGACATCCTCTGATTACTTTAGTACTAGTGAAGTGGGACACTGAAGATGAAGAAAGTGAGGTTGATGTTTCGGTCATGGATATCCTTCCAGTCACGACCAACTCATGACCCCATAAAATTATCTGAAGAAGAAGTTGATGATCGTCTCCAATAAATAAAGATTGGTGATGCTGTGATGGAGAGTGAGAAGTAATCCTACCTTCAGCTCTTTTGAAGGTACATACACATTCACTTTTGATTACAAGGAACTCCGTCAAGTAAGTTGGGTAGAACATTCTATTGAGCTGGTAGATGGTGCTAAGCCTATAAAGAAAATGCCATATAGAATGAATCCTAATTTTTCCAAGACTGTAAAAGAAGAAATAGATAAGTTGCTTGATGCAGGATTCATATTTGTTGTGGAGAATTCAGAATGGGTTTTCTCCCACTGTGATCTCAATAAAAAAGAATGGAAAGCTTACGCATTTGTGTTGATTACAGGAAGCTCAATAAGGCAACAAAGAAGGATCATTACCCCTCTTCCATTCTCAGATCAGATCTTGGAAGAAGTAGCTGGCTAGGAGTGTTATAGTTTTGCTGATGGATATAGCGGATACAACCAAGTCCATATAGCGGAGAAAGATCAGCTGAAGACCACGTTCACCACTCCTTGGGGAACGTTTGCTTATAGAGTTATGCCTTTTGGGTTGTGTAATGGTCCAGCAACATTCCAACGTTTGATGAATAGGTTGTTTGAACCCTACATTGGGAACTTCATCAGAGTATTTCTGGATGACTTTTGCATCTATGGGAGCAAGTTGGACCACCTGCACTAGATGGAGATAGCATTTCAAAGGTTAGATGAAGCACAAGCCTCACTAAACCCTACAAAGTGTGTCGTAGGATGTTCTAAAGACGTTTTGTTAGGGCATGTTGTATCTAGAGATGGTATTGGTACTGATCCTGATAAAGTTTCAAAAATCAAAGATTTACCATTTTCTATGAATAGAAGTAGGTTGAGATCATTTTTAGGCCATGTGGGTTACTATAGAAGGTTCATCAAGAATTTCTCAAATATTACACAACCACTAACCCATTTCTTGAAGAAGGATGTTACTTATGAACCAGGAAATAAGGCGCATGAAGCTTTTGGACAACTGAAGGAAGCCCTGATGTCTTCACCTTCTTTATAGAATCCAGATTGGAGCAAGCCATTCATTGTGTACACTGATGCCTCAGATGCAGCACTAGGAAGTACTTTGAGCCAAAAGGATGAAAATGGGAATGAACATCCAATTTACTTTGGGAGCAGACAAATGAGCAATGCTGAGGTAAATTATACTGTAACTGAAAAATAGGCTCTAGCTATCATTTTTGCTGTAAAGAAGTTTAGAAATTACTTGCTAGGGTAGAAATTTATAGTTGTAACAGATCATCAGGCTCTAAAATATATTGTCAATAAGCCTAACCCATCAGGGAGGATAACAAGATGGATAATTTTGCTACAAGAATTTGAATTTGATATTATAGATAGGCCAAGAAAGAAGCATGTCAATGCAGATGCACTCTCTTGAGCCTATGATGGTTTAGGATAATCTTATGATGATGATGATTTCCCCGATGCAACATTGTTATCCCTTGACACAATCCCTAGTGAATACATAGATATTTAGAATTATCTGAATGAATTCAAGTTTCCTGATGGTGCCAATGCAAAGACTAAGAGAAAGATCACTTAAGCCAGTCGTCCATATTCTATTCTACATAGAGTATTATTTCAAATAGGACCTGATGGACAGTACAAGAGGGCAGTTGGATGTGATTAAGGGAAGGAACTACTAGAATAATTCCACAATGGTACATGTGGAGGGCACTTCTCTGGACAACTTACATCAAGAAGGATCTTGGATGCAGGTTATCACTGGCCCACTCTTTTTAAAGATTGTTATAATTATTGTAAGACATGTGATATTTGTCAAACACATGGTAACCATAAGACTTCATCAGCTCCATTATGCCCTATTCTTCCACTTGGTCCCTTTGAAAAGTGGGGAATAGACATTGTAGGTCCACTTCCAACTACCTCACGCCAAAATAAGTATATTTTAGTTGCCACAGATTATTTAACCAAGTGGGTTGAAGCTAGGCCATTGAAAAACAAGCTTCCATGGATGAAGTGGCAAGGTTCATATATGAACGCATTGTCACCAGATTTGGTTGTCCATTAGAAATTGTAACAGATCAAGGAAGCCACCTCATTAATGAGGTGGTAGAAGCCCTAGTCAATAAGTTTTCTATTAAGCACAGGAAGGCAACAACATACAAGCCAAGCACAAATGGACATGTGGAATGAACAAATTTTGTGTTGTGTCAAATTCTAGCAAAAGATGCAACCTTGCAGGTACATAAATGGGATAAGAGCATTCATGCAGCATTGTGGGCATATAGGGCAACATCAAAGTCAGCAATAGGATACTCCCCATTTCAGTTGGCTTATGGCATTGATCTAGTTCTTCCTATTGAGTTTGATATTCCCACGGTCAGAGTAATGGAAAATAAAAGAATGGATGAAAGTGATTCAGTAAAAGAAAGGTTGGTACATCTTCATTTGCTAGAGGAAATGAGGGAAATAGCTAAGGATACAAGCTATAAGAAGAAAATGAAGTAGAAGGAATACTTTGATCAAAAGATCCGGTGGTCTCCATTTCATGTGAATGACTTGGTTCTAGTATATGATTCCAGATATAAAAAAAGAAGACAGAAAAATTCTTCCAAAATGGATGGGGCGCTATAAAATAGCAACTGTGCATGAAAATGGTACGTACTGACTGGAGGAATTGGATGGTTACTCCCATTACAAAATGGGTCAACCACGACAAGTTGAAGATTTTCCAAGCACCAGAATAGTTTGCTCCGAGGACGGAGTAAAAGCTAGGAAGGGGGAAGATGTCGACACTAAAATTTTCCTCCTTAATTTCTATTTCATTAATACATGTATTAGGAATAGGATGTTGTTAAATATAATTAGTAGTAGCGTCCCAATAGAAGATAACGGCGCTGCTAGTATGACGCCGCCAATAATGTATAATACGGCAATAGTCAAAAGTACAATAGGAATGTTGTGGTAAAAAGTAAATAGTTGTAAGTGGTCCAGTAATGTTAAAATGTCAAAGTTGGGGTAAGTAGAGAAGTAGGGTCTACATTAGAAATATTATATTGGTAATAAGGACAAGGAGTGAGGTCATAAATATTTTGTGTATTATATTTGTAAAAAGTCTAAAAATGTGGAACCCATGTGAAATAATAAGGTTTATCTTATCTTAAAAGATAAGCTTACGTGTACAGATAAGAGTTAAGGTATGGAATATGATTCGTCAGAGTGGATTTCTTATCCTATCTTACAGATAAGATGGATAAGCCTGGAAGTTCTATAAATAAAGAGGCCACCCCCCTCATTTAGCATAGAAGGAAGTAGTGAGAAATATTGTATGGGTAAGTGTGTAAAGGAAGCCATCATTTTAAAGGTGTGTTGAAGAAACCATTAAGAGGTGTAATTGTGAGGTTTTTCTCCCATAGTATTGGTGGAAGGAAAATAAATTCAATAACACTTGAAGTATCTTCATGGGTGAGATTGTAACAATTTCATGTTAATATTATAAGTTTACTTTGATATTTTAGATTTGTCATCATTCCGTCTTATCATAGTCGATGGTATTCTTGTGTTATGTTGTTGTTTTGTTTCCAGATTACATCCACCAAACTAAAGGGCTGTGCATTAGTAAATAATCATAGCGCGAGGAGTTCCCGGTGAAGAATTATCATAGTGCCAGATTGGTGATGACACCCACAACCCAATGGGCCTAAGCCCATTTATTAAACATAACACTGTGCTTATAGGTTTGAAGGATGCTAGTTTTCCATCTCAATGACCTACGTCGTTGCCATCTCACATTAGGACAATGGATCACTATGTAATTTTCAATTTCCTGCACAATAGAATCGCAGTGGTGTACTCAATCCATACATTTTCCAGGTCAGATTTATAGTTGAGTGAATTTCATGTGTTAGTGGCAATCACCTTCAATAGATGGCCTCCTATACTTTGTTCCATGTATTTTCCACAATGACCCGTGTGCTCAGGAATCATATACACAAGCAGTGTAATAATGCAATCTTGGTTTGCCCATTTCCAAAAGTCCAACCACTAATTAAGTCCACATAAGATTTCCAGTTGACAGAGCTCAACATTGATTGGATTCTCCAAGGAGTTTCATGTCCGAACGGTGTCCATAACCCTTCCTTGCCACTTCCAAGATAAGAAGAGCTCTCCTCTACTTCTAGATTGGCAGTGTTCTCCCACGTATCAATGTGTATCTGGCAGAGGTATTTAATTGCCCAAATAATCCAAAATCCATTTGCTACATATATTCCACTAGCACCGGCTGTGGTCCAGAATGACTTTTTTCCTGATTATACCATAAATGTGAAATAAAACTGCTTGAAGTCCAATGTTATGTCACCCATCAAGACATTATCAGTGCCCTTATTCAAAATCATTTAGCCAAACAACTTCAAATGCCAGAGTGATGGGTATCAAAATATGATCGGATACTCCGTAGGTTTTCAGGGAAACTCTTGAGACAAACGTATAGATCATGGTAAAAGCTTCAAACTATGTAGTATGTGCATAGTTTCATTTTGCAATGAGTCATAACTTTAGAAGTCATAAGAGTTAGCATCATCTATAATACCTTCTCCAGGTACTGAGCCAATCACTTTAAAACACCTATTTCACATGTCAAAATGGTTCGTGGTGAACATGTCCTTTTGGATTTTGTTGAATCTTTGAAAGCAATAACGGTTGGACATACTAACGAGAATGGGCTTGTGATAAGAAGTTTGTCCTTCAATGGATCACCTTGAATGCAATTGATCATATAAATATCATTCCAGTAAAAGTTCCTTTTCCCTTTCAGTAACTCTGCTTGTTTCACCTTTTTCTTACATTGTTTCTTTGAAGTGTTGACGAAATAGATAGGGTAATGAGCGTAGCAGGAATACCTGTTCAAATGTCGGTTGATGGGTCATTACGTGCGTATGAATTTCGAATCCACAGCTTATCATGAGATCTTCCTTTTGGCTAGGAGGAACTACTTGTAATGAAAACAAGACCACCAGAAAGAAATTAAACAATATGGGCTAGTGAACTGACCTAGCATAAGCTAGATCTGGGAAGTATGATACTTCCTAGATGGTTGTCATGCTCCACTATTTTAAACAAATTAATGTCTGAAAAACAAAGTTAATCCTATTGTTATTTTGCCGAAATGATTTAGGTATCTCACTTAAAACAAATAAGAAACATGAGATCTAATCTAACATGGCTAAGCTAGAATAGAATCCAAAGGTCAAACCATTGGTTCTGAGTTCTGCATGTATGGTCTTTGATAAAGGTTTTGGGTAGGTCACATGGTCCAATGAGCGGTTACAGTAAAAGCAGTGGTGGTCGTAGGGTCTCTTGCTTAGGGCTGTGTGGGCAAACACTGAGACCGGTATTGGTCAGGGGTGACTCGACGTAGCTGGTTAGGTATAATCGGTGCTTTCCGGTTATCCGTGAGATCTAAGGAAATGTCACAGAACAGGGTTTTTGGTCTCCTTTGTGATTGCACAAAGGACTTACTTTGGTTGAGTCAGAGAGAGGTATTAGGTGACAAGGAGTTGGATTTTGCACTGAGGTTTTACATGGGTCTATGTGAGGTGTAAAACGTAAGAGATATGGTCTGGAATAGTACGGAGAAAGATGGACAATGGATGGTACGAACAATGATGAAATGAATTAACCAGGAAGTATGATCTTGTACTTACTTGGATGTAATCATTCTTGGAACGTCTGTGTGTGAAGGATGGAGGTGCTGGTGATGGGCTTGTAGGGTGGCAAGTGATCACCAACTGAAGAAAAGCTTCAGGATGGGGCTGCATGTTAATCTCCTCTTTTGCTTGGATAGATCAGAATCATGGTTGGAATGGTTGTGCATGAGAAGATGTTCAATCTCCTTCTTTGGATGTGAGTTCTTTGCTGAAATTGGCTCTCTGAAGATGTACTATCATTTCTGAGATCTCACTCTTGTTCATCAAATTCCTCCAAATGTTTGGCAACTTCCGAAGTTCCAAAATTCCAACCTTGAGAATAAGGTAGTTTTAGTTAAAAAGGGGGTAACTGATGGCGGGTCCATCTCATTAACTGGTGATGGTTAGGGGGTAATCAATGACATTGGTCAAGGAGGGATTTGCATTCTAGGTTTACTACAACTTAGGGGAGATCCTCCTAATTTCCTTGGATCTCGTGTTGTTATCCTGTAGATTATACTGGGAGCTTCTTATAACTGAGCATGCGGGAATGTGGTTAGAGGGAATGTAGGCATTGATTTTTAGGGTTTGGGGTAAGTCTTAGTTAGTTATGGTAACTTGCATAAGAATAGGTCTTAGGTTGAGTTAGCTTGATGAGGTGTCTAAGTGAACTAGGCATGTGTAGATGTCTATGTAACTAAGTGAATGTAAATGAGGATAGATCATTACATTCACTGTCAAATTGATATTAGTGGGCTGAAGGGAGTCATGGCTAAAACAAGGATTTTTATTCAGGGTGCACATTTGACATGAGGAGGTGACACAAGGGGTAATGTGACCAAAGCATAGTGTCTACGATTATTAAAGGTTTAAAAAATGGAGCATATCCATTGCAGCTAGGGCACATTTTTCTGGAGATATCCTAAATAAAATCCCAAAATTGCAGCACACCTCAGTTTTGAACTTGTAGGCATCCCCTAGGCCAATAATGACTAGAAGGTGTCACTAGGTCAACAAATGAAATCAATCCTTGATAAGGAGTTATGTGTCCTAAGAAGTATCCCCAAATTGGGGGTAAGTTTTTATAAAAATTAGCACTTCTTGATGTTCATCAGATTTTTCTAAACTGATTTTCAGCTTTCGTATCAAACAAATTTTCAAGTTTTCAGCAGCATCTGCTCACAGCGATGTCTTCTTTACTAATCCCTGTGCCATCTTATTCATTGTTCATATACTTGTATTTGGGTTGTATCTGAAGGCTTTTACACTGACTTGGATGACTAAATGGGGTATAAAGTAGTCCTATCATGTTAAGTATTGTTATTAGAGTATAAGAAAATGACATGTTTTTGTGAAGCTGACCTTAGTAATGTTGTAAAATGTGGGCTTGGTGGTGTATTGGTCACTTTTTAGTTACTAACCTGGTCGGGTACCCTGATGAACTCATTTGTAAAAGAATATAATTGACACCCTACAAATCCTTTTAGTAAATAGAAAGTTAAATGATGTACGGCTAATGGATCTGTTACACGATGTAGCAAGTCAACTCCCTGTAGTCTACACATATTCTAATTCATCTATCCTTTATGATACTGATAACCGTTAGACTAACTCACATTCTTACTTGTGATATGTTCTTGATAATTCCATATTTCAATATGTTCTGCAAGTAGTGTTCTTCAGTAACGTAGCATTTTACAGGAAATTGGGGTTCATTCTATAATGCCTTTTCCTAATGCTGTGGAAGCCTCCTCTTTAAGCTTTATCTTGAGTCTCCCCTAATGCCATTGCCATTACATGCCTCTACAGTTCAAGGTGTTGGTATCCAGATTTAATCTCCCTTCACAACTTGAACAACATCATGAACTTGCACAAGACACTCAGAGGATAGATCAGATGGTTTGTATGTCATTTTGTAGCTGGAGGAGCACACCTATCTGACTTGTTTGCATTCAAGATTTGAGGAAAGTGGATAGCACCTTCAAAAGGGTTTTGATCTAACCCTCACTGTTTTAGGTTGTGCCTATCAACCAAGGCAAGATAACCTATATTGCAGCCTCGTATATGGTAAATGAGATGGAGATATCCTTGTGTTTTGCATATGGTATGGAAAAGGCCTTGTGAAAACATGATCAAGCATCCCATTATTCAAACTCAATACGAGTATGTCACTACTAAATGATGGAAATGCTTCTCAAAACAAAGCTAAGGCTACTAAAGACATGGTATGATCCTGATTTTCTTTGTGCATTTTTGTAAATGGATTGTATTCTTTTTTTACACACAATACAATGCAGGGATGTTATAGGTGGGATGAGTTAATTTGAAATGAATTTTGGGGTGGGAGATATTCAGACAAGACTAACCAGAATTTTCCAACTTCTTTGAGGATATTTACAAAAATTTAAAGACTCAGACAACAGAAACGCTTAAAAGAGGTTAAGGTGTTCCTTCAACTAGGATATGTGCATCAAATGGAAGCCCAAATCTACACTCTTCCACACAATCTCTGATGATTTACTACAAAATCTTGAGTTAAATGAATTAGCAAAGCATTTAGAAATTTCTATTCTATCAGACCTAAGGTTACCCCAAAGGTTTACAATCAAATCTATATCAAGGAAAGCGGAGTGGATTTAAATTTGTTTATCCCTTCATCAGATGAAAGCTCTTCTAATTCTTGAATTGCAAATGCCACTAAGCTGATACTAGAATTGGATCTACATGATCTAAAGGAAATTCCAAACACCAAATTACAACAAGAGAAAGAAACACAAATTGAAAAGATTCTAAAACATAAGTAAATGTAAATTTTACCAAGAGACAACACAAAATAATCCAAAATGACCAAATTTATCAGCAGGGGAATGTTATAAGAACAATCTTAGAGCTTGTTAGTGGCTATACATCTGAAACAAACATAACATGATACAAATTTGATGCAAAAAGGAGTTAAAATGGTTCTCAGGTGGTTTCTCAGAGAATGGGCTTCTTCCCAAATTTTCCAGTGAAAATTCTAAGTTTCTCTGACCATTTGCATGAAAAATTCATGCAATATATAACCTTTACTCACTCACTCACTTTGCCCCTCAAATCTTCCCTCCAAAAGTGGAATATTTGGAGAACCTTTGCTTTGCAATAATTTTGGAAAATGACATTTAACAAACTCGTAAAAATTTGCTAGTTGTTCTTTCAAAAGGTGAATCATTAGAAAACTTTCATCATCCTTCAAAGTGGAAGCACGTTTTTCATTTCCCACGCATGTAGATCCCTTTCATTTCATCATTTCAACTTTTCCCTTCCCAATTTTTACTCTGCAACTTTGGATCTGGAAATTCACATTTTTCACGAACCAGAGTAAAAATTTATTTGAAAAATGCCTTGGATTCACAAATTGAGCCCCCAATTCGATCATTTCAGAACTTGTAGGCCAAAATGACATGAATTAGCAAAAAATTGATGAAAATTGATGTCAAAAATGCATCTCCAAACTTCCTGGAGCTCAAATGGTGGCCAAATTGGTGAAATGCACATCTACCTTCGATCTGTTCTTATCTTTAAATCTGATCCCTCCACGTGGCAGATCCAGGAAAAATAGGCCTTGGGGACACTTTTGACCTTTTTACAACTTTTTTGAAAATTTGCAAAATTTCATGATTTCCTCTGCCACTCCGCCTTTGTGATTTGGGCCTGACACGTGGCGTAATATGACTGGATATGGAGTCGCAACTCAATTTTACACATTTTGCATCTTTTTAGATAAAGGAATATTTTTCAATTTTCCTCCGCGGCTCCGCCCTCCCACAAGACACGTGTCCTCATATGATTGGCTGAGGGGAAGTGCTCTGATTTCATATTTTAATCTTATTTCACCAAAGGAAATGTTTTAACATTTCCTCCACCAAATCGCTCCTCCACCATTGACTCCTCAGATGAATTTTGACTTTTTACCTTCGGGCTCGTAGGTCCATTTAGCGATTTTACCATTTTGATAACTAGAGGCTAAAAATATAACTTGCCTCTAATGGCCTGCCTCCTCGCCTCTGATCCTTCCACATGTCATCCTTTGATTTAATGGTAGGTCGTAGTCCATTCTGATGATTTTCTCCCTTTTTTTCTAAAATAGGTAAAAAATCTAACTTTCCTCCACGGCTCCATCTTCCTCTCTATGCTCTAAAGTTGATATGTGTCTTCATCCCATTGGCTGCAAGTTTGCGGTCCAATTTTATACTTTAAATCTTTTTCACCAAAGGTTGAAAAGTATCAAACTCCTCTGCCTTTCCATCTCCCCACTTGCCACGTGTCCTCCTCTGGGGCCTGTGGAGCTGCAGGGGCAACTTGCAAATTTTTCCAAAAACACAAAAATGTTAAGTTTTTAGAAATGACCCACCGATCCTTGTCTAATTACAAATGGCCATATATGAAAAAGTATATACACTAGAATTTGACGGGCAAAGGACACCTGTATGACTGTAAAAAAATGTAGAAATTACCATCGACCCCCAAAATCAATTTTTTCTTCATGGGTGAAGAATTTTTCGATCAAAAGACAAATGGAAAGTTATTTTAGGCAATTTACGACCATGGCAAGGGATTTTTGAGGGAAAATAAGTACAAATAGAACGATTTCAAGCTCCAAAGGCTGGGAAAAAATGAAAAAATGGTAGAGGCATTTGAAACGGGAAAAATTAGGGTAAAACGCAAAGTAAACTTGGGGATTCCTTCATAATGGTGCAAAATGGAGGAAATGCAAACAACACATAGCACTCAAAAAATGAGTTGTTTTTTGTCAAATTCGAAGTATAAGAGAATCCCTAAACCATTTTTCTCATAAATAGGGCAAAAATGCATTTCTCCTTAGAAAAACAAGGATGTTTCAAATTGGGCACCAACACATGGTACCCCCTAGGAAAAAGGTCCTGGTAGTCTCTTAATAACTCAATGATTTTTTTGACTTCAGATTCTAACCAATAATCTCCAATTATAGCTTCCTTAGGCTCGATATTTGTTTGAATATTAACTCGATTTTTCTTCATAGGTTCGTGATAGGTGCACATGGTCTTATCTGCACTATTCAATAACTCATGTCTCCCTGTTAAATGGTTTACATATAGATCATATACTTATTCATCATCTACTAAGTAGACAATTTTTCCTTTATCTTTCTCAAGGCAAGCACGTTGAAGTAATATTACATCATCCTCTGGTTATTTATCAAGATGCGCTCGTGATTCCTCTTTATCTAATAATTCCTAGAGGATTTCTTCATCCTTGGCACTATTTCCCATAGTTAATCACTTGATAAGTTTCAATGCTATTTCTACCAGAGGTTTTGTAGAGAATAAGTCAAACGTCTGTGCCATTCTTGCAACTAAAGTTTGCGAATTTCCATTTTCTCTATGGAGTTCTGTTGATGGTGAATCACAGCACCCCTGAATTTCTGCAACTCAATGGTTTTGGACTCTCAGTGTGATTACATAACATGGAGCTTTTCCCAAGTGTGGGACCTTGTGAATAGGGAAAACTCTCCGAATGTAGGACGGTTCCTATTCCTCTGTTCAGATGCAAACATAAAAAATGCAGAGGGTTTACTCAAAAACCTAATCTAACTTTCCAAGGAGACAGGGTAAGAAGATGCATAAAAAATAAACCTAAACTAACAAAGGTGATGCACCGAGGAATCAAGAACACCTGTCTTGCCAATATACACAAACCATTAAAATGTAATGCAAGATCATGCACAGATAACCAGATTTGTAGTGAAATATCAAGAGGATGAAAATGAAAATAGAGAGGGTTGAGAATCATCCACAGACATGCATTATTTGCTCCAAATATTGATACAATACACTACAAAATGCCAAGAGGCAAAGTTGCATTACAGTTTTAGATGGGAGGTTTGAACTCCACAAATTCACCTGCCAGAAAGAAGAAGGGAGGGGCAAAACAAGAATGTCCAACCTTTAGAAAGAATACCCTCCTTACAATTTATAGGAGGAATGAGAGAGAAAAGAGAGAGGAATTCCAAATCTACCCCAACCACCTCTAGGTTGCATTTAATTCATCTCATTATGGTGGTAGGTGAGAATCCTAGCAAACCCAAAAAGTGGCGAACTGTATTTTTAATTTTTAAGAATTTTTTCTCACCTAGTTAAAGATATCTAGTCATAGTTTGATAGAGGACCTCGTAAGCTTTCTGAAAAGTCTAACCTTGCGTGAATCCGAGCTCCCTATGAAAATTTATGGCCGTCTAAATATCTGGGTCAGGGTCTGCTTCCTGTCAGTGCTCAAAATGTTGTGCCTCCTGAAGGTGCGCCATAGGCGCATCCATATTTGTGTCGACATCCTTTTACCTACACCAGGGCGCATCCATTTCCATGTCGAAATCTCTTTATGTGTTCCACTTACCTGCGCCAGGGCGCATCCGTTTCCATGTTGACATCTCTTTATGTGCGCCACTTACCTGCACCAGAGTGCATCCATTTCCATGTCGACATGTCTTTATGTGTGCCACTTACCTATGCCTTGACTATTGGTGACACAATAAATATCAATATTTTTCTTTCTTTGATTTCCGTATTCTTCTGCTTGTCTATATCTACCCGAGGGGAAGATATTTACAATAAGTTCTGCATATACATACCAAGCATGTGCGCAGCCTTGTAAAGTGGAATAAAACTGGTTCACCCATAGTGAAGATGGTAAAGCTTCCTACCCTTCTATTCAGATTCTTTCACACTTCTGAACATGGTACTGAATAGGTTGATCATGGTGATAATTGCATATTTTTTAGGTGCATTGCTTTTAAAGAACCTAGTTGCAAGAATGACCCCAATTTCATTCCATTTGACCATGTTATCCATGTGGACCACCCAGTAGTGTGTTGTTATCCCACGTAGTGTATATGATAGCATATTTATCCTCTCTAGTGGGTCTATCCATTTTTCTTCCATGGTGCATAGGAATACCATGGGATCCCCTTCTCCTGTGTAATAAGGTACCGAGTTATTACCTATCCTCCTTATACAACACGCTTTAGTGCCTCAAGGGAATATGCTCTTTACTTTTCACCCTACCAAATCATAAGTGTTGTAAGCCAAATTATCACAAGAAACACTTGTAGTATCACTAATAGACTATGAATCCTCCCATTGAATTAGTCCTTCTTTGGTTAGTTCAATCATCTCTGGATCTTGGATGGTGCATACATAAATCCTTTTCAAATCTTCTTCAATTAAGGGATCAACATAGGGTGTGGAATTTCCATCTGTTAAAGGGATAGTGACCTTTTCCTATTTACTTTCAAAATTGATATAGCCATTGTTGAACTGAAGATCAACATTATTTGCATAGAACAAAGGATTCCCCAATAGAGCTGGGAAAATATCTGATTCTGCCAGCACTAAAACTTCAAAGTCTCCAATGAACTTTTCTCCTTGTATGGTAATGGATGCATATTTTAAAAATCCTATGAGAGTGGCCTTAGTCTGATTATCCATGAATAATACATTAGAGGATGGATGAAAAGGGAGTATCCCCATTTATACCCATGCATCCAAAGTAAGAACATTGACTTACGTGCCTGTGTCAATCAGTATATTACTCAACAGCCACCCATCCATAGCATCATTCAGAGTAATTTCCTTGTCATAATCCAGGCTATGAGGAGGGGGATTTACATGTAGGATATGTCGTTTGGTTTCAATACTTGCACGTGGAGTGTTCCCTTTCAACAAACTTCCTAATAGTGGAATTATTTTCTCTTGGCACAACATTTTGCACACTTCTCTCAAGTCATCTATATTAGTTTTGACTATCTCTGATGCTTTCTTCTGCTCCTTTAAATATTATATCTCACCCTAAAGATTCCTTAGTGATTATATGGTAGCCTGATAAACCTCCTTCTGATAGGTAAGATCTGGGTACCATGCATGAAGAACCTCATCCTTAGTGATGGTATCTTTTTGCTATAATGCCTCCCTAGAACGTGTTGCCTTAGCGTGAGTCATGATCTTCACTTGTAGTGTCTCAGATTCTAGTCCCATCTTGGGCATCCATTGATTTTACATAACATGTTATATCCTAACCATCCCTATGCCTTTGTTTTCTTATTTATGTTGCTTACTCTAGTGCTCATATAAGTTTGGGTACTCTTCATAGCTATGGTTCTTCCTACAGAAAGAACATGTAATATTATGAGGACACTCACGCCTATAGTGGTCAGGAGATATACATGTATAACATGTTTAGTGAGGATACTCACTTCTTCCACCACCACGGCCTCATCTTCCAAATCCACCATGGTATCCTCGACCTCTGCCACAGATTCCTTCAAAATGCCACTCATTGTGATCATAGCATGCCTGTTTGTGCTCCTGGTCCCAATGCTCATTCTTTCCCTTAGAGTTATCTAAAACTCCTGTCTGTCGTACACCAATATCAATAACATCATGGATCTACCCAATCAGCCAAAAATCCTTTGTGTCATATGTTGTGGACATGTAGATTTTCCAAAAGCTTGAAACTTTCTTCCTTATCATGCATTGCAATAATGGGCAATGGCTAGCATCATGGTTTAAGTGGCATATCTCACAATCCATTAAAAATGAGCATACTATTCTATGAGGACAATTATCCTTTGTGTGACCCTCTACTTCACAATTTGTACACCAAATTACTGAGTGTGTTTCGTAGGTTGAATTCACTGATAATTTCTCTAGTTGTTTTTTCATAGCTACAATTTGTACCTCTAAGAATGGGCTAGTTCTAATGTCAATACTCCCAACTTCCTTAGCATGTAGGGATCCTTCCAATGCCTTGCGTGGATCAGTATATGTCTTATGTGACAGCACCCTCTTAAATGGTGTAATTAATTCCCCAACAAACCATTGTGCGTGTTGGCTCACATGTATATCATAAGAAATCTTTGATAAAAACGTTTTAAACCATGCATCATACTCTCTAACACTTTCAGTAGTGCCTTGCTTAATATCTTTGAGGGAACTTATACTCTTCTACTCAAACTCAGGGATATGAAACTCTTTTAAGAATGCATCCTTAAATGTTGCATAATCCACACAAGTATGATCAGCATCAAACTTCCTTTACCAGTTGTGTGTATGCCCTTGTAACGTAGTAGCAAATTGGCTTGCCCTAAACTCAGATGTTATAATTCCTTTTGTGCACCACAATATTTCACACATATGCACATGTTTAGTAGCATCTTATATTCCCCTATACTCTAGAAGATGTAGAGACATTTCCATATAAAATTATGGGGTTGGGGTGGACCTTTCCCACCTGATCTAGAACCTCAAGTGTTTCCCCTGCCTCCAAAACCTCTAGATCCACATGAACTAGAACTTCCTATGCCTCCTGATTCTAAACCTATAGCTGGAATAGGTCATGTAGATGTGCTCTCCTATGCTCTGATAGTAGTAATATACTGAACCCTTACAGTCTGTGAAGTAGTTCCACTACCAGAAGTGAGTCCAACATTTGGTGCACTCATATTCTGTGTAGATGATGTTCCTGAAAACACACCTCTAAATAAAAATGAAGTCGTATTTCCTGCCATTGATGCACTTGCTCTCTTACTTCCCAAAATTTCTTGTTGATTACTTGTCATACTAGATACTAGAAAACCTAGTGTTAGGGCTAGGTTACCAAGTGGATTCAGATGCGCACTCGCATCCCAGGTCATCTCTACTGGCATGCTCCCTGTGATGTCAAGGAGGATTCGATGTCATGCTTTCCCAGATGGGGGAGTTCTTGATGCTCTGGCTCCACATATTCTACATGAGCTCCAAATCCCTCATGAGCCATTTCTCTCCTCAACTCCATCCGCACTACAACATCATGTTGCTTCTCTATCTCCCTCTCGCATGCCTCATTATACTTAAGCTACATTTCTTCTCTTTTCCTTACCACTTCTAAGTTCGCCATCCTTCACCAATCCTGTCCCTACCCCCACGCATGGTGGGGTTTAATTAGTCATTGGTTTACTCTCCAGGCTCAAAGTTACTATCAAGATCTTGAACACCAGCAAAATACCTTGTAGATAAGCTCCGCACAGATGTCGTAAGAACTGGAATTTAGCTACCTCTGGACATGAATAAGTGGAAATTGAGTATTCCAAGATATAATTGTTCAAGACACCATGAAACCATGTTTCCATGGCTCAATTACAAATAAGATCAGCATCATAAAGGGCCTATAATTCTTCTTGCATCCAGAAAAGTGTGTGATACCTCCAATTATATTTAGATGCGTAAGCAATCATCCATTCGTACAGTTATACTAGAAAGATAGAGAAAAAGCTCTCATATACGTTGTCATACAAATTTTTTTCTACCTAAGTGCATGCGTTGAACTCAGATCCAGTGCTGAACTGCTATGCATATTATTTTTCTAGATCATGTATCCATTCTTCAACACTTTCTAATGTCAACTGTTATGTCTTCATTGTGAGCCATCCTGAAAATAATTAAAAAAAGAGGTCTTGGCAACAGAACGAATGATGCAGCCTAGAATTCATTGACATAAACCCATTGAAACCCTATGCACACTGGCACATCACTCAGCCTAGACTAAGTGCTCACCCGAAGCGCATAATGGTACCATGTCCCGCTTTAGGGTTGTTATAGCAGGATTTTAGCATAATGAAGACTTAACATATAGTTCTATTACTAGCACATCACTCTACATAGCATACCAGATCTATATCTAAGGAAAAACATAACTAAGTACTAACCATGATGAGATCAAAAGCAAACTAGATTTAGATACTCATAGAAATAATAATTAGATTCAGTCAATATCCCCCATTATATTCAATGCATCAAGTTATAGAAGCTTCATTACAATATCAAAATTATGTCTCAATCTCATCACCTCTCTGTCACAATCTCCTCTATATATATCTTATGTCTATTACACAATCTAATACATATATATAAGGGTGGGAACTTTCCCTTCACCGCTTATCCTTTTCAATAATAGGTCACATGCTATTATTAACCACGTGCCTTTACAAAACTAGCCACACATGCAAGTGCACTAAAAATAGATTACTACTAGCTAACTCACAGAAGCAGATCTATTTCTGGCCTGTGTCCATGAAAATTTCTTCATATCCAATCCTCTAAAAATAGCCAATACGTGGTGCGAGTGTCTCTTCCTTGCTTGTGTGCTCTACACATCATTGCTAAAAATAGACATTTATGAGTGAAAATGGCTAAGTCTTGAAAAACTAAACTTTTGTTCCGTGCGCATGTTCTCCCTATCCATTTGTGCCTTTGTGTATGACTTGCTTTCTCACGTGGACTTCTTGTGTGCTTTCTCTGTCAAGTGTTCTTTTATCAACAAGCTCCAAGCCCAGGAGTTGATCATGAGAGATAGATACTCCATGTGAATCTACCACCTTAGGAACATGAATTTGACAAAGAAATCACGTTGGATGAAATAATTGATGGCTGGCTAGTTTTTAATATCTTGATATATGCAGGTGTTGAAGTAAATTTACTCACTCTAAAGGCTTGGAATCAAATGGGAAGGCCTACATTACATCCATCTTCAAATGTGTTGTATATGGAAAACAAGACTAAGGAAATGCCTATTAGGGTAATGAAGGATGCATATGTTATCATTCATGGAGCTAAGTTTACTAGAGACATTGAGTTGTTGGAGATTGCATAAGAAGACAACTTTCTATCATTACTTGGGTTGGTATTATGCCACTAATTTTGATCTTTATTTTAAGAAATGGTACATCATTTTTGAGAACAAGGAGGATCACGTGAACATACCCATTTTTGAAAAGAAGGAAAAGCCTTATGTTTATCCTTTGAGTGAGGAGTATCTTAATCGACTCTATGTAGCTATGGTGCATGATCCAGACAATTTAGAACCATAAAAAAAGATGCTCTTCAGTGGGAGGATGCGCAGTCTATCAGTGATACTAACAGTGTTTCTTGTGATAATTGGGTGCATTACATGTATGAAATGGTCATGCATGAAATTAAAAGATGAGTTATAAGGAGGATTAGTCCACATAATGTGAGTAGTTTGGGCTTATCTCATGTAGCAAGATACATTGGTGAAGGAAATTTTGATACATTATTACACGCTATGGATACTTAGTGGTCGAATGAAGGAGATAGAATGAATATGTTGATCTATACCTTACGTGGGACAACAACACCCTGGTGGGTGACACATAGAGATAATATTTTGGAGTGATAATAAGTGAGAATCACCTTTCCCCCTAATTTTACTCAGAGATATGTACATACGCACACTTGTGAATTTCGTGGTAAGGAATCAGCTTCTCATCATTTTTCACGAATGTGAGAGATCATGTGCATAGGGGTAGGAAGCCTTACCACTATCACTATGGGTACATAAGTTCTAATATATATTGTGTAGATGTGCATGCACCTCATATGTCCATGTTAAGCTAAAAATGGAGAATACAAACTGGAAGGAGATGACTACATGTATGATCTACACTTTTGATTACTTTTCTAATAATCCTCCATTCCATGAAGTTTTGTAGATAATAAATTGCATCACATTGGGGGATATAAAAAAGTTTGAAGAGATCATGTTATAAATATTTAGAGAACCTACTCTTGAGGTGCACCTATATCTTGAGGAAACAAACAAAGAATAAATGGTTCGCGCCTGGAAAGAAAAATAAAAGGGTAAACTAGTTTATATGATTGATGACAAGGAATTTGAAAACCTGGATGTTGACCACATAGAAGGTATGAGAGAGTTGATGGAAACTACAGATGAGAAGGCATGTGTTTATCATGCTTTGTTGAATAAAAATAAGGTTAACATTGGTACAAAGCCAGAGCCTAAGGAAGCCATTATAGGTTATTACTGGTCAGAGTGAGAAGTGGCTAAGATTATAGAAATATTGTGTGACTTTTAGGATATGTTTCCATGTGGTTATCATGAATTAAAAGGTGTGCATCCTTCTTTAGGAAAGATGAAGATCAATCTGTAAGAAGGTGCACGCCCAGTTAGGAAAAGGCCTTATAAGATGAATCCTAACCTACGCGTGAAGGTAAAGGAGGAAATTTACAAGATGCTCAAGTTAGGAATCATTTTTCCAATTGAGGAATCCAAATGGGTTAGTATCATGGTCATAAGTATTAAGAAATATGTGAGGATAAGGATTTTTGTAGACTACAAAGAGTTGAATGCTTTATGTGTAATAGATCCTTTTCCCACCCCATTCACAGAGGAAATCCTTGAAGCTATAACTAGGCATGAGATATATTATTTTACAGATGGGTTTTTCAAGTTAACACCAAGTATGCATCATGAAGGAAGACCATGAAAAAAAAATCACCACTAAATGGGGAATTTTTACATATACAGTTATGCCATTTGGATTGAAAAATGTCGCAGCAGTTTTCTCATGCATTGTTGTGTAAACCTTTCAATACTTTATTCATAAATTATTGCAAGTGTATTTGGATAATTGGATAGCATATGGCTTGGTAAAGGATCATTATGATAACCTAAGGGTCATGTTTGAGAGGTGTAGGTAATTGATCATCTCTCTCAACATTAAAAATTACATCTTTGCAACACCATTTGGCACCTTACTTAGGCATATCATTTCTAAGGAAGGATTGTTGGTATACCCATCCAAGATCACCATAATCTTGGGTTTAGAAGAGCCTACCAATCAGAGTGAGGTGCACAAATTTCTGGGACATACATGACACTAATAAAATTCATTAAAGGTTATGAAAATATTGTCACACCAATGGAAGAATTATTGAAAGCTAAAGGTAGATTCTATTGGGGTGTCATGCAATAGCAAGGGTTTGAAACACTAAAGGAAAGGTTGACTAATGCACCTATTTTTTTTTTCATTTATGGGACAAACCCTTTCGTGTTCATGTTGATGCTTTTGCCATGGTAATTGTTGTAGTATTGGCACAACAATGAGAAATAATTATGGAACATCCTATTTTCTTTGCAATCAAGAATTTGACACCCGCAAAGAAGAATTACACAACCACTGAGTGTAAATATTTATCTATGATCTATGTGCTGCACAAGTTTAGAAATTACTTCTTATCAACCGCATTTATTTTCTAAACAGATCAAATGGTTCTCAAGTAATTAGTCAAAAATCCTGTGTTGTAAGGGCACATTTATAGGTGGATACTTTTGTTTCAAGAATTTTACTTCATAGTTGTTTTTAAACTAGGTAAGATCAATTCAAGGCTAGACCATTTATCAAGGATCAATTTTGGTGAGGATGTGTGGAGCATTGAAGATACTATGCTTGATGCACAGTTGTTTATATTGAACCACATGCACACAAATCTGGAGTAAATTGCAATATTTTTGCACACATTTAAGGCACACGAAGGAATGAAGACCTTGGAGAAGAAGCAACTTGTAATACACTTGACACCATATCAATTAAATAGTGGATATTTATAGAAGTTGGGCCATGATAAATTCTTCTGCCATTTTGTTTTTGAACGTGAGTGTGAAACTATTATGGAATAGGCTCATGGTGGAGTAGCAGGGGGGAATTACATTGGTGATGCTACCTAATGAAAAAATCTAATGGCTAGAATTTGGTGGGAAACTTTTTTCAAAGATACCAAGGAGGATGTGAAGGCATGTGATCATTTTTTAGTGCCTTAGGAAGCCTTGAATCAGAGATGAGATGCCATTATGGCCTATTAAAGTCATTTAGCCTTTTGAGAAGTGGGTTATTGACTTTTTAGGAGCTATCTCTCCACTCGTGTTGAGGACTTATGTGCACTACATTATAACTTCTACAGACTATATTAAATGGTGGGAAGAGGTAGTACCTACAAAGGATTGTACAACAAGAAGTTTTTATGGGAAAATATTATTAGTAGGTATGGTTGTCCTCTAAGCTTGAAACATGATAGAGGAACTCATTTCATTAATGATAAAATCATAATTATTTTGGTAGATCTTATGGTGGCACACCATAAGACTACTCCTTATCACCCACAAGCGAATGGTACTACATAGGATTTCAATAAGATCTTAGGATAGAAAATGAAAAAAAAATTGTGATATTGGAAGGAAATATTGGGATGAAAAAATGTCAACTGGGCTTTGGGCTTATAGGAACACTTATAAAAGATTGAATAAGGCCTCATCGTTTTAGTTGGTCTTTGGCACAGAGGTTGTATTTTCTATTGAATTCATGTTACAATCCTATCTTATTGCACGTGAAGGTGAACTCGTTGATGAATAATTTGTGGAAGAGTGCATTTACAAATTGTTGTACTTAGATGAGTGGTGTGCCATTGTGCATAGGAGTTAGAATACTGCTAAGGCCAGATAGAAAGCATGACATGATAGACACATCAGGAATAAGACATTTGAAGTTGGGAATATGGTTCTTCTCTATGAATCTAAGTTTGTGCACCACCTAGGGAAATTGAAAGTGCACTGGTTGGGACCTTTTGTAGTAACCAAGATACTCAAATCAGCCACATGTCAATTGTAAGTGCTAGATGGTATAATGTTTCCCAGTTACTTCAATGGGATTAGGTTGAAGCCTTACTATAAATAAGGCTTCTTGGTGTTTGTAATAAGGCATCATTTCCATTTAGAGCATATTTCCCTTTCATGTGTTTACTTTCGATCATTGTTGTGATTTTTCAATTTAGCTCTTTGTTTTGTTGAAATAAGTGCGCTCGCGCGTAGGAAGTTGATTACTATCTATTGAGTTTATGCACAGAGGACCATGCATAGTTTTAGTGTTGGGTACAGAAGGTACAAGAATATTGGTCATCACATAGGTACATATATGGGCTGGAATATGAGTGTCCTCTGATATATTGGTGTGCATAAGAAAAATGTGTTACAGGTTCTTGAGATAAAGGTGCTTATAGGAAATTTTCTTAGATTAAAGGCTATGCATAAGAAATGGTCCACATAGTGTAACAAAAGGTAGGAAACAAAATGGTAAACTACTTAGTATGAGGTGTAGAGGGTTATGTACTTTGGCACATGGAGGCACACAGAAGGATGTCTGTGGCTGAGAAGTAGTAGACGTGCCAAAAGGTTACGACCAGGGCATGGAAAAAATAAATGGAAAGAGCAAAAAATGTAGAAAAATGTAATTAAAGATGGGTACAGTATTAGGTGAAGAGCAATTAACGTGAAAAAATTGAAAAAAATATATAAAAGGGGTGCATGTGACTTTATTCTTACCTTGTATATTTGAGTTTTCGAACCTTGAAAGAGTGAATTTAAGTGTGAATGATCAAAAAGTTTTATTTCAATCAAGAAAGTATCAAAACATCTAAATTTTTTCATGACTGTAATGAAACTCTTACGTAGGTGGTTTGAAAATGAGAAAAAGGGCATGGGAAGAGTAGATTTCAATGAGATAGGGTTTGAATTTTGGCTAGGGAACGTGAGTTTGGGGTTTCAAAAGTAGAAAAAGGAAAAGGTAAGGTAGTGAAAGGTTGAAATAGAACCCAAGAGAGCACCTAGAGCAACCAAAAAAGGAAAGAAGAAGAGCAAACCAGAAGTAGAGTTTGAAGACGCACCAGAAGGAAGATTTTCTAAGATGCAATATCCTAAGGTAGTTATTGTTAGTGCAAATCAGCAGCACCCTCTGGATGTCCTATTAGATTTATATTTTGACATTTTATCATCCAGTGTGATTGCACAACATTGAATCTTTTCCCCAAGTGCGGGACTTGTAAAATGGAAAAGAATCTCCAAATTTGAGGCCGGTTCCTCAACTCCTCTTATCAGGTATATGCATGAAATTTGCAGAGGCTTAAATTCCTAATTCCTACTCTAAATTCCAAGGGGACAAAGATAGGGAATGTAATAAAAATGAGACTAATGCTGATAAGGTGATGCACCAAGGGAGTAGTAAACACCTGCTACTACAAAACATACATAATCCAGGAAGAAATACAACACAAAACATGCACAAATTGCCAAAATGTGATGAGAGGTTAGGAAAACAATGATAAACATATGAAAGGATTGAGAAAACTTTTAATCACAAAGCATATATTATCATTCCAGGTCCAACATAGTGCAGTACAATGACCAAGAGGAAAAAGAGGTACTGTATTTGCATGGAAAGGTAAAAATTTTGACAAATTTTGCTAAAAAGGAAGAAAAAGGGAAGTTGCAGAGCTAAAAGAGTCTCTTTTTTAAAAAATGAGCCCATTCTAGCTTTTACCATGTAAAAAACAAGCCCAGGAGAGAGAAACATGGGAAAACATGAGAGGAGCTTCAACCACCGACCAAAATGCAATAAAATAGCATGGGCATCCTTAAAGGTCCATTTCCTAACATTTTTCACCTTCTGGGAGAGAATGTGAGCCATTCTTCATTAAAAATGGTGGTTGAAATGTCATTTCTGTTGATTTCCATGTGCGAGAGGCGTTTTCCAATTTTATCTCTCCAAACTACATCAAAATACAAAATTGAGCTTGGAATCATGTAGATAATTTTTCCAAATTTCCGTTGATATAAACAACGTGAAAAACTGAGCTCTGGATCGAAAGTTATGGTCATTTGAAAATTTAGGGCAAAACAGGGCCAAAACGGGTTGGCGGGCTGAAAATTTGAAATTTTCCCACTTTTTTGCATTTGGGAAAATTTTCCCAAAAATATCCACACCACATCGATCAGGTGCCATGTGGCATGATTCTATTTATCACGGGCTCTTCCTGCTTCATTTTCCATCGTTTTGGCCTTTGGAAAATTTTCCAAAAATTCTCCACCGATTGGATGGCCCGAAGACACGTGGCACAATGTGATTTTCCGCGGGATTTTTTCTCTGTCTGTTCCATCACTTTTGACCATATTTTCTGACTTGGACATGTGGCAAAACCCCATTAGACGCGTGCTTTCCCTGCCATTTTTCCCTACGGGCCTGTCTTGCATTTTTTTTACCTCCATTGGACACGTGGCATGATCCCATTGGCACCCGTTTTGGGGGGCAAGCTTTTCCTTTGAAATTTTTCTTTGATTTTGCTTTGGTCAAATCTTCCAATTTTTTCCCCACGCTCCACCAATTGAAGACACGTGGCGGGTTTCCATTCGTTGCAGGCCATGGGGGTGAAAACTTCTCTTTGCATTAACCTTTGGGAAAAATTCCAACTTCTGCCTGGTGGTTGAAGCTCCAATGCCCCCTGAGACACTTGGCGCGATCCTATTGGCTCACGTTTTTGGGGAAAACATTTCTCCTTAACACCCTCGCTGAACAATTTGCCAAATTTTCTATCTCCCTCCACCTCCTGACATTCCGTTGCTCTTGGGACACGTGGCACAGTGTGATTGGGTGCGGACCTTTCCTGGAGATTTTTCCATGGTGCCAACACTTAGTCAAATTTTCTATCTTCCCTCCACCTGGACACGTGGCAGCATCTTATTCGTCGATGAGCCCTCGGGGTGAAAAAAATTCCTTGTGAAACTTTTCCAAATACTTGGTAAAAATTCCAAGTTTACCTCCACCTCCGCCCTTCCGAGGACACGTGGCCTCACCTTATTGGCCCGGGATTTTCTAGGGAAAATTTCCCACAAAAACTCCACCGAGCCATAACTTTAAAAATAGATGGAGTTAGGAGGAAAACTTTACCTTTCTGGAAAGCTGAGAAAAAAATCTATCCAATGGTGCCATTTCCAGAAGGTTTTAAGTGCCTAAAAAATGAAAAATTATGACTAAGGCACAAGGGAGGGAGGAATGAAGGGAGTTAGCCAAAAATAAGCAAGGGGATTATTTTGGATAACAATTTTGGCGACTCAGAGGGGTCATTTACCTACTGGATGAAGTTACCAGTTTCCTAAAGCAATCCATTGGGCATGGAGTCATCAAATCTCTGTTTGGTACCCCAACTGATTAGAACACTGCAAGGAGGAAGATGAAGGGTAGAACACCATCTGATTGGAGTAAGGCCTACAAAACACATTTCCTGGAACAGCAAGCGTGTGCCAAAGCACTTAGGGAAAGCAAAGTTGAACTAAAACACAACAATATGCATTTGCACTTGGAGGAATGAAAACCTAAGCTAATATGTACAAGGTGGATAATTTCTTTCAATAATGCTTCAAATGGATTCCATTGACTGGAATCTACAACTCTTTACCATCCAATGTAGACAATTAGAAGCCATTTCTGTCCTTACACTTTGTGACCATGTATGGGCCAATCCAAATGGCATCAAATTTTGAATGCCTCCCCGGTTTTGCTCTGTCTGCATCCCATTTTAACACTAGATCTCCAACTTGGAAAGATCTAGCCTTGGCCTTTCTATCAAAGGTCTTCTTGATCAAAGCTTGATCCTTCTCCATTGCTTAGGACGCTTGATTTCTAATTTCTTAGAGCTCCATCAATTCTGCATATCTAACCTCCATGGGTCCAAACTCCAACAACTCCAACTATTTCATGAGTTCCAATGTTGACAACTCAAGTGACATGGGAAAAATTGCCTCTCTTCCATAAAAAATCTTGAATGGAGAGTTACCTGTAGATCTCTTGGGAGTTATCCTATCAGCCCATAAGGATGATTTCAACCTAGTATTCCAAGACCTCTTATTTTCATCAAGAGTCCTCCTAATGATCCTTTACAAGTTCTTGTTTGTAGATTCATCTTGGCCATTACCCTGAGGGTAATAATTTGATGAAGTTCTTAGGTAGATCCCATTCTCAATAGACCACTCAATTACCTTAGACCCAATGAATGCCAATGCATTATCTAATATTATTGTAGCAGGTATGCCAAATCTAGTTGTTATTCCCTCATAGAAGTCCAAGATGTTAGATTCATTCGCTTGCTTGAGTGCTACTGCTTCAGTCCACTTGGTGAAGTAATCTGTTGCTATTAGAATCCATTTGTGTCCTTGGATTGAATTTGGATTAATGACTCCAATAAAGTCCAAACCCCATTGCATGAATGGCTGGTCAACTAAAATTGGATGCAATGGAAGGGAAGCTAGTCTCTCCTTACCCGTGAAGAATGCAAAATTCTTGCACCTCTTGATCCATGCATAACAATCACTGAAAATCTTGGGCCAATAATAGCCAGCCCTCATGATCTTTAGAGCTGTCACTCTTAGTGAAAAATGACCACCAGTTGATCCACCATAGAACTCTTCCAACACCCTGTGAATTTGATTTGTACCAATGCATCTCAGCAGCACTCCATTCACATCCCCTTTGAACAAAACACCATCAATAAGGGTATTTGGGACAGCCTGCAATCTGAAGTGTCTTCTTTTGGTCTTGTTCATCTCTGGAGGGCATAGACCTATGTTTAGGAAGTGCATTATGTCTTGGGTCTAGCAAGGATTGAGGACACCATCATTTTCTTCTTGAGTGCTTCCTTTCTCATGGTTGTCTTGCAACGCCAAAACAACCTCCTTCTCATTGCATGCATCCTTGGATTTATTCAAGACTAGTTGCTCACACAATCATTTTCCTCTAACCAACTTGGTGAATTTGATCACAATGTCATACTCCATGACATGATTAATCCAACCTGCTCTCTTTTCATTCGGGTCTTTTTTGAGGAGGAAGTCTTTAACTCCCACATGAGAAACCAGCAATTGAGCCTTGTTGTTTGAAACTAGGTGCTTGAATTTCTTCAAGCTCTTAATTACTACAAGAACATGGTTCTCAATGAAAGAATACCTCACCTCATAGTCCTCCAGGATTTGGATGAAGAAATCAATTGGCTGCTCATCATTTTCTTTGTTCTGATGTACCAAAATTTCAGAAATAGTATCATCACCCCCAAATGCATAGAGGATGAAATCCTTGGAGAAGTCTAGGTTAATGAGAGTTGGGGCTTGTGAGATGGCTTCTTTGATTGCTCCAAAACTTTCTTTGCCTTCTACTGTCCATTTGAAATCTATTCTTTTCTTTAACATCTTGGTGATAGGCTTGACTAGGGCTGCAAAATTTGGGACAAATCTCCAAACAAAATTTATCCTCCCCAAGAAAATTTGAAGGGCCTTCTTGTGGCTTGGCAGTGGTAGTGCTCTTATGGATTTGACTCTTTCTAGGTCAATTGCTAATCCTTCTTTGGAGAAAATTTGGCCAAGGATCTTTCCTTCATGGGCTAGAAAAATACACTTTTTAGGATTCAAGGATACCCCAAATCTTCTGCACCTTTGGGACACTTGTCCCAAATGAAAGAGATGGTCTGCTGCATTTTTTGAAAAAACAGTGATATCATCAAGATATATCAGCACCATGTTGTTAATCAAATCCTTGAATGCCATGTCCATTTCCCTTTGGAAAGTAGCTCCAGCGTTGGACAGCCCAAATGGCATTTTCATGTATGCATAAGTTCCACATTTGGTTGTAAAGGGTGTCTTGAATTGATCCTCTTCTTTCACCGTGATATGATTATACCCTGAATAGCCATCAAGTAATGAAAACCTCTCAGAGATGGCAACAACTTACAAAATTTACTCCATAGAAGGAAGTGGGTAATGATCCTTGAGAGATGCTCTATTCAGATCTCTGAAGTCAACACACAATTTGATTTCTCCACTCTTCTTTCTAACTAGAACCAAGTTGGCCACCCAACTAAAATTCTTGATAGGGAATATGATACTTGACTCTATCAACTTATTCAATTCTTTTCTCATGAGAGGTTCCATCTGTGGATTGACTGGCCTTTGTTTTTGTCTGACGGGTTTAGTACTTAGATCCAATTCAATGGTGTGTTGAGCTAACTCGGGATTGAAACATTTAAAATCTTTATAGCTCCAAGAAAACTCATCAGGGAATTCTTAACAAAGCTGTGTGAACTCATACCTTTCTTACTCAGTTGTCACTTTACCAACTTGGAGTGATTTTCCCTCTTCCACCAAGATGGACACTGAATCTTCTCCCTTGACTTGGATGTTTGCTTTCTCCTTCCTAAACTGATCATTAGGATTGAAAATGGACTCCAAAGTAAGAATTCCCTTTGGTAGTTTGTTGGTTCTCAGCTATACCACTTGGTGACCATACTGTTGTTCCAACTTTTCCTAATTTTTAGCTGATAACTTAGCCTCTTCTTGCAAGAAATGGATGATTTTTTTATCACTTTAAAACACTTACCAACTCACATTGTTGTCTGGCACCGAAGGCCTTACAATCACATGGATGTTTGGTTGTACCTTGTATTTTTGGATGCTTTAAACAACATCAAAGGCTTCTCCAACTGTTGCAAGCCTGTCAGTAGCTTGGTTCTCTTTTCTAGGAATGGAGTTGATGCCAAAGCCCTCAAAATATTCAATGAGGTCCCATGCCCTATTTTTGTAGCACTTGATCAGATCATTCTTGGCAGAATGCTGCCCCTTAACTTGGTTAATGATCAACTCACTATCACCAAAGACTTGCAAGTTCTTTATTCTTCTTTTGATTGACCAATGTAATCCTTGTATCAAAGCTTCATATTCAGTAGTGTTATTAGAACATGCAAACTGAAATCTAAAATTTGAATAATACCTAACTCCTTGAGGTGAAACAAGCATAGCTCCCTCTCCTACACCTTGTCTACTTATTGATCCATCAAAGAAAAATTGCCATACCTCATTTTCATCCTTGTGGTCTGGTTTGGTGATGCTAGGAATAGGCTGATTTTCTTCATGCATGCAATAGACTCCTAGCTCATATTCTTCTATTTCTTGATAAGGAGCAAAAGGATGCACCTTGCTTTCCCATTCATCAAGAGTCAAATATGGGATGCTTCCAACCTTGGTGTCAGCTTCATCAGTTCTTGGATAATCCTCATGATCGAACGCTGAACAATTGGTATTGATTTGGCTTGGAGTGTGAGGCTCAATGTGAAAATTTGCAATAGGCTCAGATCTGATTGTGCCTTTAGTTCCATATCTTGTTCTGAAAAACATGTGTGATCAATCTACAAATAAGTAACCTCCAATCTTAGCTGTGAAATCCCTTGACAAACATAGGGCAAAGAGTGGTGGAAGATCTATTACCGAGACATCTTGCAAAAAAAAATGTTGGGGCATGCATGTAAAGTGAGGCTAAAGTTGTTAATCACTCCTAATGTTGTTACTACTATCCCATCCAATTGCACTACCCCTTTGGATATGAATTCATATTGAAGCCCCAACTGATCAGCTATTTGCTTGGGCATTACCAAACTACTTTCCCTGGAATCAATCATGCAATTATGTACTAATTAGTTTCCAATGATCAATGAAACATAGAATAGAGGGGGCTTCAACATTTTACCTTACTTTCCTTTGTGATTCCCCTCAGGATGGGAAGCATTTATGAGTACCTTCTCTTGCAATTGGACCTGCTGATTTGGAGTTGACCAGTCCTTCATGGCAACTTGTAGCAAATATCTTTGGCTTGGGATGGATAGTGATTCCCACATTGATATGTTTACATTTGTCTTCTTCATCTGATCAATGATGTTGAATGGAGATGAAGCATCTCTCTGTTTTCCCTTGGCCTGCACATTCATTCCTTGCACATGGGCAGCAACAACTAGCATCTGAGTTGGCCTAGGAGCTATTTTAGGCAGTCCTTGCATGTTTAGAACTGCATTTTGTTTGCCAATAATTTTTGGAGTGGTAGAAGGTTGTGGATTACTTGGATCCAATGGTTTTTCTTCACCCAAATTTCTCCTTTTTGACCTCATGTTGGCTGCAACACTTTGGGAGATTGTTTGATTCATGCCACAAAAATATTTTGCTTGCCAGTTTACAAGTGTGGTATCATTTGAAGCTGATTGTTGCTGGGATGTTTCTTGTTGTTGGTTATTTCCTTGACTCCCTTCACCCTCCACACTAGTTATTGTCACCATTAATGCTTGATTTAAGGCACCGTTGAAGCACATAGACTGGTTGTGAGGTTCATTGCATGGGAAACACCAATCATACTCTTGAGTTATATTGTTTTGCACTGGCACTATTGCTTTAGAGGTAGATGTAGCATTGGGATTATAGGGCTGCAATGGTCTGTTGGCAGGAGGTCTTGCTTGATTTTGATTTGTAGCTAGATTGGGTGGTCTTTGAGGCTGGTATGGCTTCCTGTTAGGCTAAGCTTGAGGCTAGAAAGAAGGTCTAAAACCTTGGGCTTGTTGCCTCTCGAGTGTAACCAGCTCATCACCTAAATTTTGCAATTGCCTCATGACTTCTTGAAGTTCATTTGAGGCACTAGAAGATGAAGTAGAAGCTTCACTTGAATTCTAATTTCTAGGAGTGGGAATAGGACCTAAAATAGGCACTTGACTAGTGTTTGGACCCTCTAAACTTGGATACAATGGCATTGGAGGCCTAGGAGCTAGCTTTCCAGCCTGAATCAAACAATTTTCAGCTCTAATGGTAATGCTATAAGCAGCAGGGATAGTTGTGCCTCCCATGGATTGAATTAACATAGAAATATCAGAATTTAAAGCTTTAAGGTAATATAGAAAAGCACCTTCTACTGTTGGCCTTACTGCCATTGGAATTCTCTCCCAATTCCTTTGAAACCTGAAGTTGAATTCAGTCAGCTGCTCATTGGGAGCTCTCTTGATGGTTGTCAATTGTTCCACAAGGGACAGGTTATCTCCCTTTTCTCCAAACTGCTCATGGAGGGCTATACATAGTTGGTTCCAATTTTGGATAGAACCTGAGGCAAGACTCTTGAACCACTGCAAAGCCTTCCCTTTGAATGAAGATGCCAGCAGTTTGACACCAACTTGCATCTCATCAATCTCATGGATTGCACAAATATTAGCAATATCTTTGACATGATCACCAGGAGTGGTCTGATTCTCTCCAGTAAAGTATGGAATGTTCTTCAGTGTTGCAACTGGGATTGGATTTTGTGCATTGAGAGAAATTGAGCTGCTGCCAGTGAAATTGACATATGGGTTGTGTTGTTCCATTCTGATTGGCCTTAGAACCCTCATTGATTGGATGAAATGTCTACCATGTGGAGGAGTTGATAGAGTTTTGTTTGGTGGATGGAGACCTTTGAATTATCCTCCCTCTTTGCCTTCTTCTTGGAGATAATTGCAGATACTTAAACAGCACCTCTTCTTCTCCAACTCTTGACCTTGTGCTGATTCTTCTCATGATTTTTCAGGTCTTCACTGTGTTGTCCACTCAAAATTCCCCGCTCTGATAAGAGTAAAAATTTCAAAATTTTGAGTTTAAGTGTTTTTCTCTGGAGTGCCTAAGTCGTGAAATTGAAAAAATCTGTGTTTTGGGTCATTTTGTGTGATTTTCGGGCCTGTCGGAACTTTTTGTCCCAACTGTCCCAAGTACGAAAGTGCACTCTGTTCCCCGATCGGCCGAAATCCCCGAAGCTGTCCCATTTTCGGGCCCGTCGGAAAGTTTTGTCCCAAGTGTCCCAAAACTTATTGTGCGAGTTGTTCCAATTTCGGCCGAAACACCCGAACCACGTACTACGCACTTTCACGTCTCAAATGTCCCAAAGTTAAAAAGTGCAAGCTTTCCAATTTTCGGCCGAAACTCCCATGTCGCGTACTTCAGACCTCCTTGTCCCAAATCGAAAAATGCAAGCTGTTTCAATTTCACCCGAACCGGCCAAACCACGTACTCTAGAAATTTTTGTCCCGAATGTCCCAAGTCCAAATGGGCCCACTGTTCCAATTTCAGCCAAATCACCCGAACTGCGTACTCCGTGCATTTTCGTCCCAATTGCTCCAAAAAGCATTTGTGCATCCTCTCCCTGTTTCACCCGAATCGGCCGAGCCGCGTGTTTCACGCATTCGCATCTCACATGTCCCAAGCATACCAAGCGTCATTCACACTTAGTTTTTCTCACTCACTCCGAGTATGATGCTTTTCAAATTGGTGGTTGTGTATTCAATGCGCATTAAATTCATTCCTCTCTCCAAGCGGCTATATAACGAGCATTTCCCCTTTGTATTTTTCGCATTGCTTCCATGCTATCTTTGCTCGAACCCTTGCAATTTGAAAACCTGCGCAAATATCCCCTCCCTTTGCAAATTCCTTCCCGAGTCTAGGTTGCAGCTCTGAGACTATCAATATGAAGATCAAGTTTCAGGGACAGGAGCAAATTTCTCCGCTTGAGTCTGCTGTTAGCAATATTGGGGACAGCGAAGCTCGTCATCTCGACTTCGGTGATTTTTGGGCAAGAATGGCAGATGCAAACCCTACACAAATAGCACAAACGATTCATGATAGCAGTTTGGCTTTTTCCGGTGGTTTCCCAATCTCAGTACAGTGTGCTGATACTGTGCTTTCATGCGGAGCTCACTTCGACCCCGCTTCGATTGAATTGACAAATGTACATGGAGAACTCATTGCCAAGCTAGACGCTACCGCCATTGGCACTGCTCTGAGGATTCCGAAGTTGGACAATGCTATAGTCGTCTCCCGGGATCAAGCACAGACCCTATTCGATCAAGACAGTGACAAATATAAGGCGCGAGTGGCGAAGTCTTGGTTGAAGAACCCTAAGAAAGGTGCTTCTCGCCTAACCAAAACCCTCTTCCAAGCAGATTTCAATGAGGAATTGTCAGACTTCATAATCCTGCTAGCTCGGGTTATGGGTTTGCCCTCCACCAATGAGTTTCATTTCTGGATGTGCCCGCTCATCAGCATGGTGTGTGAGGGAACACAAAACATCAACTGGGCAGAGATCATCAGTATGAATTTGGCGGAGCAGCTATCCAACGTTCAGCAAACAAAGAAGTTCTATATGACTTCATACCTGATGTATACCCTAGCAGCATCAAGGCAGTGGTTTGGTTTCTCCTATATAGATGCACACAAAGATGATACAGTGTATGCCTATTGCCCGCAGTTCACCCTGGAGACCAGCAATTGGAATTTCAGAAGGGTCAATGATGCTTTCACCATGTACGTGGTCAGATTGCTCGAAGGTGATACTGCTAGAAGGTTTTCAGATGAAGCCATGAACCTGATATCGCAGTATGGAGCCTATTTCATCCAATTCAGGAAATTTTCCTATATCAGGCTTGCTGGCTATGAAAGCACTCCTCTACAGCTTCCCATGTTCTGCAATGATAAAATGGCCTTGATAGAAATATGTAGGCAACTAGACAAGTTGCACAGAACTTGCAGAGACAAGAAGATTTCTGGCTTGCACTTTCCCATCTCTCTGGGAAACTATGCATGCAAAACAGCTCTGGATGCTCAGAACATAGAAAGAGCCCTGGTCCCTATCACTGTTCATTTCTTCAAGCCAAGAACCTGCTTTGACTTGAAGAAGTTTATTGAACAGAACATCAAGATAATCTATCATCATAGGGCAGATACAGAAGACTACTGGGCTAACTGTACAGATGATTTTGAAGCCAGAAGAAGGCATTGTGGTAGGTTCTCCCTGCAATTGATCCAAGAACTCGGTCTGTACCAAGTTCCTGAAGGTCTCCAGGATGACAATTCTGACCTATACTCGTATGAGTATGAAAATGTGATTAAGCACACCCCTCTGGAGGACCTGGATTGGAACAGGAAAGAGAGGGATGATCTGGCTGAGATTCTTGCTCCAGTCCTAGTCAGGACTAAGGTCTGGTTCAGTAAGAAGATCCGAGAATTCAAGAGGCACTCAGGAGAATCTAGCTCCAAGGATGACTCGACACCAATAAGAGAGGCATCAGTTCTAAGGTCTGAAACACTAATGCAAACCCCTCCTGCCTCATCAACACAAGGACCTACTGAATCTACTCCCTCTTCATCTACCCAGGTATATAAGAAGAAACTCGAAGAGGTAAAGAAGGAGCCTGCAGAGAATGACCCTCCAAGAAAACAGGCAGAGTTGCCTATAGGGCCAGAGAACATCATTGTTCTCAGTGAAAGTGAAGAAAGTGAGATGCCAACTCCTGCAAATGTTCCTGAAGATCCAGCAGATAAGGACAAGGAAGTCCAGAGCACTGAACTTCCAGGTGCTACTGATTCTTCTACCGCTATTGCCTCCAGTGCTCTACTCACATCTCAACTTGAGTCAACAGCTGCGCAGACCCTGAGTGTCATGAGCTCCCTGTCTCTTGGTCCCCTTGCTTCTCCTGTAGATTCTTCTTCCTCTTTTGCTTGGGTGCAACCTTTGGTTGACAAAAGGAAGAGAAAATCCTCCTCTCAAAGCTTGGGACCAAATTTCGATGCTGTTGCAGCTTTGTTGGGCACCACTCCTTCTCGTGCCAAGAAAGCCAGAACCACTTCCAGAAAAGTGTCTAATGCCCAAGGTCAGCAATTCTTGGAGATTGCTAAGCCTACAGTAGACAAATCAGAATCAGACTTGCTGGCATCTGACTTGGAGCTTTCAAGAATCCCTATGGGAGAATCTACTCCTGAAGGTGAAATTCACAACCTCCAGGAAACAGTCACAAGAGTCATTGGAAGGGTAGAGAAAGGGCAGCAAACTATTGAATAGTTGGAAGAACAAGCCCAGATTCTCACAGGTTTCATCAAGTCTCTTTTATCTAAGGATAAAGTCTTGGACCCTACCCCATTGACTACTCTTCCACCTCCTGTAATTCTAAGCCAAGATGAAGTGCAAAGTATCAAAGATATGCACAAGTATTCTGTCTATGGCAGAGCTATTGAAGCCATGGTGGATGACATGCTTGTTGCTGGATTAAACTTCATCGATGAAGCTTTCAAACTCCACGAAAAGGTGATTAATGTGCAACTGAAGCTCTCCTCCACTATCAATACCATGGATAAAGAACTAAAAATCTGGAGCAGTTGTATAGTAGACCTTCGCCTTATGGGACAGACAGATGAGAACATCTTACTGGTGAATAAGATTTTCGATGATGCTAAGGACAATCTATCAAAATCCTGGGTCTACAGCGTGGAGTGGAAGATCAGAGTTTTAGAGGAAGCTTTGGGAGAAATGAAGAACAGCTAGCAGAAGGGAGAAGCTTTCAAGACACTGGCTATTGCTACTTTCAAGGATATACATTGTCATCTTTAGGATGAAAACTCTGGTGTTTTCCTATCCTTGCAAGAAATCAAAGCTCAGTTCAGAGCTTTTGTCAAAGATAATCTATTCAAGGAAAGCTCCATCTCTAAGGAAAAGATGAAGGAAATTTGTTCTCTTCAATCTACCATTGAAGAAGCAAATAAAGATTATCATACTCACGTCGAGTTTGATAAAGAGATGGAGAAGTGTCTAGGATTTTGGACTCAGTCTGCAGCCAACACGTCAGTTCCACGTGGCAGAGACATAGCTGAGGCATTGAAGAAATTCAGGTAGCAGATTCTGAAGACAGTGGGTCCCTCCCAGTAGCTGGCCACCTGTCTCCTTCTCCTTTCTTTTCTCTTCTTCCCATTCTTTTCGTATTCTTTGTAATTAGTTAAGGTATTGCAATTGGCGATCCTTAACTATTCTTTAGTTAAAAGAAACGGTTACGAAGAGTAACTGACTTGTAAGCTATATAATGGCCTTTCCACGCCATTTTGCAAAGGAGAGGAGGAACTTGGATATTTGCTGAAAGTGTAAATAGATCTTAAAGAAATCAATACAAAAGGGCTTTCCATTCTTTGTCTATCTAATTCTTGTTATCTCTGTGTTTTCCTTTAATATTGTGAAGGTCATTTTGTTCTTGATTCGTTAGTATCTCTTATTGCATACTATTCAGTTTTGCAAATACAGTGATCTTGTATAACCAAGAAGGAACTTTGTGTCCTTGATGAATGAATCTGAAGAAGGTTATTTATGGAACTTTGTGTCTTTAAATTTAATCTCATTCAGCCAATGCAAATGATCTTGTCTTAAATTCTTTGAAACTTTGCATACATAAAGAATTATTCTGCTATCTATAATTCTGAATGTTGCTATTCTGCTCATCTTCTTATTCCCTTTCCTCAGTCCTTCTGTAATTGATGATCCTTGTGGAAAACACTTTCGTAATATCCAAGTTTGACCATAAAACAATGTTCTGTACATTTGTAAATAAGTTCGTTTCTGAATAAGGGAACCTCTCCCATTAAAGAGGAGGGACTTCTTGTCCCCTGACTTTTTCTCTTCTAAAAAGTCCTATTTGATGACCAACACACTGCTAAAACCAGTTGATTCTTCTTCCTTGGAGTCGCTAGATGTGTAATTCAGGGCTCTTTTAAGAAAGAAATTTGCAAAAAATGCACATCTATTTGTTTACAAATGAATATGAAGACCTCTTGGTCCCACCGGGCATGCCAAAACTCTTAATGCAAATCAGCAGCACCCTCTGGATGTCCTATTAGATTTCTATTTTGACATTTTATCATCCAGTGTGATTACATAACATTGAATCTTTTCCCCAAGTGTGGGACTTGTAAAATGCAAAAGAATCTCCAAATTATAGGTTGGTTCCTCAACTCCTCTTATCAGGTATATGCATGAAATTTGCAGCTGCTTAAATTCCTAATTCCTACTCTAAATTCCAAGGGGACAAAGATAGGGAATGTAATAAAAATGAGACTAATGCTGATAATCTGATGCACCAAGGGAGTAGTAAACACCTACTACTAAAAAACATACATAGTCCAGGAAGAAATACAACACAAAACATGCAAAAATTGCCAAAATGTGATGAGAGGTTAGGAAAACAATGATAAACATATGAAAGGATTGAGAAAACTTTCAATCACAGAGCATATATTATCATTCCAGGTCCAACATAGTGCATTACAATGACCAAGAGGCAAAAGAGGTGTTGTATTTGCATGGAAAGGTAAAAATTTCCACAAATTATGCGAAAAAAGGAAGAAAAAGGGAAGTTGCAGAGCTAAAAGAGTGTCTCTTTTTAAAAAATGAGCCCATTCTGGCTTTAACCATGTAAAAAATGAGCCCAGGAGAGAGAAACACGGGAAAACATGAGAGGAGCTTCAACCACCAACCAAAATTCAATAAAACAACATGCGCATCCTTAAAGGTCCATTCCTTGACATTTTTCACCATGTTGGGAGAGAATGTGAGCCATTCTTCATTAAAAATGGTGGTTGAAATGTCATTTATGTTGATTTCCACGTGCTAGAGGATTTTTCCAATTTTCTTGCTCTAAACTCCATCAAAATACAAAATTTATCCTAGAATCACGTGTATAATTTTTCCATCTTTCCGTTGATATAAAGAACGTGAAAAACTGAGTTCTGGATCGAAAGTTATGGTCATTTGAAAATTTAGGGCAAAACAGGGCCAAAACGGGTTAGCGGGCCGAAAATTTGAAATTTTCCCAATTTTTTGCATTTGGGAAAATTTTCTCAAAAATCTCCATGCCACACTAATCTGGTGCCATGTGGCATGATTCTATTGGTCACGGGCTCTTCCTGCTTCATTTTCCATTGTTTTGGCCTTTGGAAAATTTTCCAAAAATTCTCCGCCGGCTGGATGACTTGAGGACACGTGGCACAATGTGATTTGCTACAGGATTCTTTCTATCTGTTCCATCACTTTTGACCATCTTTTCTAACTTGGACATATGGAAAAACCCCATTAGACATAGGCTTTCCCTGCCATTTTTCCCTGCGGGCCTGTCTTGCATTTTTTTTTGCCGCCACTAGACACGTCACATGATCCCATTGGCTCGCGTTTTGGGGGGCAAGATTTTCCTTTGAAATTTTTCTTTGATTTTGATTTGGGAAAATCTTCCAATTTTTTCCCCGCACTCCACTGGTTTAAGACACGTGGTGGGTTTCCATTCTTTGCGGGCCATGGGGGTGAAAACTTCTCTTTGAGCTAACCTTTGGGAAAAATTCCCAACTTCTCCCCGGCGGTCGAAGCTTCGATGCCCCCTGAGACACGTGGCACAATCACATTGGCTCACATTTTTGGGGAAAACATTTCCCCTTAGTGCCTTTGCTGAATACTTTTCCAAATTTTCTATCTCGCTCTGCCTCCCAACATTCTTCCGCTCTTGGGACACGTGGCACAGTGTGATTTGGTGCGGACCTTTCCTGGAGATTTTTCCATGGTGCCAACACTTAGTAAAATTTTCTATCTTCCCTCTACCTGGACACGTGGCAGCATCTTATTCATTGGAGGGCCCTCGGGGAGAAAAAAATTCCTTCTGAAACTTTCCCAAACACTTGGTAAAAATTCCAAGTTTACCTCTGCCTCTACCCTTCTGAGGACACGTGGCCTCACCTTATTGGCCCGAGCTTTTCCAAGGAAAATTTCTTACAAAAACTCCACCGAGCCATAACTTCAAAAATAAATGGAGTTAGGAGGAAAACTTTACCTTTCTGGAAAGCTGAGAAAAAACTCTATCCAATGATGCCATTTCCAGAAGGTTTTAAGTGCCTAAAAAATGAAAAATTCTGACTGAGGCACAAGGGAGGGAGGAATGAAGGGAGTTAGCCAAAAATAAGCAAGGGGCTTATTTTGGATAACAGTTATCATGGGGATTGACTAGGAATCCCATGTCAGAAAGAGAAAGGTGAGTGACTATAATCACCGCACCAAAGAAAATACAAATTAAGAAAGAGATGGTGAAAAAGACCAACTTGTGCACTAAGGATGACAAACCCATATACAATGTCGAAGGACAAACTTTTTTGGAGAAATTTGGAGTACTACAGATATATGATTTTTCATACTTTGGAAAACCATAAAAACTTTACCAGTGGGTGATGTCTAGATTCCATGAGGACTTGTTTTACTTTTTAGGTAGGTGGGTGTGTATCACTGCATGGATTGCAAAGCTCAGGTATTGATATTTCCAATGATTGAGATGATGAAGTGGGTGTGGATTCCACTTCTTTGGAGATGGCCTATCAGAAAGGAGGGGGTGTGATGGACATCTCAAAGGTAATTGACCCTATGGTAAAAATTGTTGCACATATTTTGAAAAATTTCAATAACTAGGAGCACTGGGGACAAGTAAATAAGAAGTGGCTCCATATTTCAAAGAAGATGACAGAAGGTATTGTTTACAACCTTTATGCATTTATAGCATAAGGTATAATTAAGGAAGCACACAAGGGAGATAAAATCAGCTAGGGCACTATCATTTTATATATTGTGTTAATAGAAATTAGGGTTTCAAATTACCCAAGGGATAAATTTGGCAGTACCCAGAAGAAAAGAAGTTAATTGCTGAGAGATTTGAAAATTATACCTATGATGGAGCAACAGGAAGTTCTTATAAGCTTATATTGGAGTTATGGTACCAGAGGATGTGTGAGGCCTTTAAACATGAGTGGTGCATACTAAAGGATTTCCCTATAATAATTTATGGAGAGGAAGAGTTTGCAGTGTTCCAACACTACTGTGTTGGAAGATTTCAGATGAAGACAGGTAAGTGGAGCCCATGGTGCAAGATCCCTTATGCATCTATAGCATGCTACTTTAATTATTTTTTGAACATGTTATCTGATGCATGGAAGTTGATATTTTATGTTGAAAAAGTTGATTGCGACAACCATACACTCCAAAAAATCCTATGTGTATGTAGGTAAGCCTTCTTATAATGAGACTTTGATATTGAATGTTATCATTATCGATTCAATGACATTAGCAATTTTAAAATTGGGTGTGGTGAAGGTATATATTAACTTTAAGCCTAGAATGGTAAAGGGGAAGTACACTGAAGATGAGTTCAAACTCTGTGAGGTGCCCAAAGGAAAACACATAGTTATTATTATGTAGGAGATTGAACCCATCTCTCCCATGACATAAGAGAAAGAAATTAAGGAGGATGAGGAGGAGATGGATGATGTTGGCTCACATGATCATGGTGCTAGAAGATAGCCATCTACAAATCAAGAGGCTACATGAAGAAACTCCCCCAGAACAAAAAGAAGAGGAGGTGAAGATTGATCCTAAGATCAAGGAGAGATAGAAAGAAAATGGCGAAGCCAACATAGTTGACCAGGGCTTTAGGATAGTGTAAAGGAGAACCTCTAGGATGAAGAACACCAATGCATGACCCTTTGAGCCATTGAGGAGGTCACCAAGGTTATCACCTATCAAACCAAGCCCGTAGAATAAAATAAAGAGAAGGTGTAAGTATGTGCCTAGGGTTTATGGTGAGGAATATATTTTAGATGAGGTTGTGCACACCATAGGGGAAACATTGGTTATTAAAGTGGAAGGAGAAGAGGATTTTAGAGAAAAAGGATCCTAGAATGACATAGAAGCACATAGTGAGCGTGAAGAGTAATGCCCCATTGGAGAAGGTGATGAAGAAAAGGATCAGAGTGTTGGTGATCCATCAATTCAATATGTGTTTGTGTTAGGTGAAGGCCCAATTCCAAGCGTAGAGACACATATCCCCAAGGGCAAGTGGTCTGATAAGAATAAGGGAGAATTAATTTTGAAAATGCCTAAATTTTGATATGTCAATGATCCTTCAAAGATCATCCACGCAAGGTTCTAGAGCACCCTTTCACATGAGTAGTTATACTTTTGGGAGTTAATAGATCCCAAGGATGTGAATATGAGCACTAGGAAGCAAGTTTCATGGAGTATGAAGACACACATGGATGAACATGAGTTTTATATAGGTGAGAAATTTTACATCATGCGCAAGATGAAGAAAGTACCCCAAGTAGTACATATTATAAAAAAGTTGACTGAGGTTACAGATGAACATGTAAGTAATGCCTTGACAAAGATGGGGGTAGAGGTAGCGTGGAGGAACTTGGATAAAGTGGTCACACTCAAGATGTTGCTAGAAGATAATAAAAACATTGTAAAACAAATTGAGCAACTGACTGAGGCACATAGAAGGATTGATAAATTCAATAAGGAGAGTCTAGATTTTTCTTTCAAGATTGGGGGTGAAATTTTAGAGGTGCATCCAGAATTCGATGAAAAAACTTAGAAGACATTGATTAAATGTAACATTCCCATTTTAAGACTTTAAAACAAGGGGAAAAAAATTAATATATATATATAATGTTCATTGTTCTAAATAAATCATTATTCAGAACAAACATTTCATGCCAATCGAATTCAAATAGATAACCATATGAAGTTATAATGACTCGGTGATCCACCGATCTATTCATTCCATAACTCGGTAAGCTACCGATCTATTTATGTTATCTTATGTATTGAATACATATTGTATACTTTGTATCCCCAATCTTTCTACCCTACACCAGGTACTGAGTGATTTGTTTAAAGAACATATCTGAATAGTTGTTACCAATATTCATCTGATATCACATTGTTTTAAACTTGGTGACATATGAAAACATAACCAACAACTTGTCATACTTTGGAAAAATATTTACAACATACTTTGTATGTCACTATTTCTAGATGGCATACTTGTCATATTGGAATACGTCCTTCACCTCACTCCTCTATTATCATGATTTCTTTTTACTGACTACCGCCAGCCCACTTGTCCCAGGTTTAAACCTAGTCCTAGATAGAAAAATAACTTATTATAGGAAGACGTTCACAATGGCCTAGGGTAGATGGGCATACTTAGTTGACCTTATTCAACTGTATGTGCCAAGGTACCCTGATCCATTGGGAGCTAATTCCTATTCTAAATATGCTCCTATCCTAACCTAGAGAGAAACTAAGTTCAATTCCGAGTTCTTATTATGTGTAGATCTAGATTATCAATGCAGAAGGGTGATGTCATGTGTCAACTACAAAAATGTATTCTCGAGAAGACCCAAGTCTTCACGACAATACATCCCTGCAGTTGGCGTGTGCCAACATCCTACAAAAACTACCTCATCAAGATGTACATACCCCAAGGAGATTGTTAATATGTTGTTAACTTGGATTATGTCATGACTACAACAACCCTATTAAACCCTAATCCAACACTCCATATGTTCCTATTATATACTTGTATCAATCAAGTATTAAAGAAATTTTTTAAACTTATGGTTGCTTTTAATGTTCGTTTTCTCAGTTAAACCAGCAATTAACCAAAACTGGACAACGATATCATAAGTTTCTTTTTTAAAAGTTCTTTAACTTTTAAAAAGGTTTAACAACCACATATAACTAATTAAAGTAGACTTCATACTAAATTAATCCTAATAAATAGTAATCATACTTCCAAACCTTTTCGGTTTATATTCATTTGAGAGAGAGAAAGAACCTTTCTCTACATGATTAAGTATTAGAGTATATCATTCCTAATGTCCATATTTATTAATGCATGTTCATTATGCATCACCTTATTATGTTAATTTGTTTAGATAAACACATCATATTATGCAACTCAACAAGTTGCTTCTTATAGGGGAAATTGAACTAATTCCCATTATCCATTTTATCAAAGATAACAAGATAAGCATAACATAATATAAAGAATAACATGATGGAACTTTCATCTTCTCTATAAAAGTACGAGATAATTTTTCACATCCCATACAAATAAAACACAACTCGCAATTCATCATTACAACTTATAAAATTTACAAGACTATGCCCTTTAGGCAACTACATAACAATAGCCCTCATTCTATAAAGTATACAACTTTTCTTTTCAATACAACAAAAGAATGAATCCAAATTCTTTACTAAAAATTATACATATATCATCCAATGCATCATATAAGTTTTTTCCTTCTTTTACCACTTAAGTCGTCCATCTGCAAAAATAGCTAACACGGTTCAGTTCAATGAACTAAACATGATAAGCACTAATCATTAAAATGAATTGCATTCCACTAATTGTATCATTAAAGCAACATTGTTTTAATGAGATAATTAAATCATCATACAATCAGCATAAGTGATAACAAAAATAAAGGAAGTACTTAATAATTCAAGATCATCTTTAAAGAGAAAATTAGAATATAATAAACAATATTTTCCTAAGATCTTAAAGTTCTTTTAATAATATCAATGGCTAAAAAACAAACAACCAAACCTATCATCCCATTATTTCATAATTCTATCCTAATAGAATACCACATTTATCTTTTCTAAGAGACAAAATAAATATATACAACATGGTTCCTTTAGGGATGATTCATCTATATCCTAAGCAAGAACCATTATAAACTCAACCCAAACCTATAACATCAGAGAAAACAGACCAGATAATAACATGAGTTACCTGATCTTTTCCCAGATAATAATATTGCACATTCAATCATTAGAATATACATCAACAGAATTCCATAACCAAACAAGAAGGTCAGGAAAACTACAACAGTCCAACTGCAACTCCAATTCCAACTTTCCATGAAGAAATTATCACACAAGATCATAAAAAAGTGATCACAAACAAAGCATCCCCAAAGAGGAGCTAATCTCTACTCAAGTTCTTCACAAAGGTTTAAGATTACAAGTGAAAAACCTACTCTTATCCATATAAACTCGACAAGACTAGTCGACAACAGTCAAACCATAAGTATCAATGTACTTAACAGCAAGACCTTCCTGGTTACTAGCTCTCAACACTATTTCAAACAATGATTCAAACAAGGTAGACCAACAGGTCAAATGAAATCACTATTTCCAAATGGAATCGAGTACAGAAAATTTCAAACATTGAGCTTATCTAAGGACAGAGAGAGATAGTCACTCTACTAAGGAAAGGTCCATTTAATAAATAATGTCATACAACTAAACAAAAGAGTTCCAGTTTCCATTTAAATCTGGTTGAAAGCATACTGCGAACCTGAACCAATATACTATTCACAAAGAATACAAAAATATATAAAATTTTCTTTCTCAAAGTGAAACCAATGTATATTCACTATTTCAGTCAAGAATAACATCCTAAATCAATAAACGATAAGGTTCAAAATTACCCATGAACCAAATATTGAAGTCTCACAAAGGCTTCACAAATAATACAAAAAGTAAACCATTCGTGATTCAAAGGAATCAAACTCAATGCAACTGAATAGAGAAGGGATCCTTTCTAATCATATCAATGTCCAACGTAATAACCCAAATCTACTACTAAGACCCGATTTAGTTAAAGAGACAAAAGAGAGGGAGAGCTAGAATCCAAAACACCCAATACAGTAGTTGTCTCAGTCTTAAATTCTAAAGCAACAAGAACGAAACATTAAGATAGAACTTCACAACCATGAAATTACGACAGTGAATCCTTATTATAACTGTATACAGTCAACCCAAAATGTGGGTTTCTTCCAAACAGTAGGGAGAGAACACTTCCTCCAATTCCCACGCTCATACTATCTCAAGAAGTTGATACAGTCAAAAACATAACAGAAGTTCAACATTCCTTAAGACGTTTCCAGTTCCAAAGTTCAAAAGAGAGATTTAAACAACTCAAACAATTTCCCACAAAGTTCCTGTTAGTGCAAAATCATAGCACCCCTGGACGCACATCAGGCTTCTAGGTTGATGTTCAGGTATCCAGTGTGATTGCACAACATGGAAACCTCTCTCCAAGCGTGGGAATTGTAAAACTGAGAGAGGAATCTCCAGAGAAGGCTGGTTCCTGCTCCTAAACTACCTTCCACAAGCTATTCCAGTGCAGGCAAGCTAATCTAATCCTAATCTAACCATGCCAAGGAGATAGAGAGAGAGAGAAGGGAAAAACAACAAAAGCCTACACTAAAACGGTGATACACCAGAGAAGGAGAATGTTGGACATCTATCAAAACTGCCATGGGAAAAAAAGAGGTGAGCAATGGGAAGGATGGATAGATGCATCACAGGCCCAAGGATAGATTTCACACAGAAAGTGTCCCAAAACTCCATGAACACAGCTCCAGATCTGCAGTGAACGTTCAAACATGCAGAAATACCTGCAATGAAGAGAGGCAAGAAGAAAACAAGCAAAAACGAGAAAGGATGGACAGATGCATCACAAAACACGTTTTGTTCCTTCAGAAGTTTGCACAGAACATCATTCCATTAGTAAAAGGGAAAAAAATGCCATTACAGAGTAGGGAGGAGGTTCGAACTCCATTTTCAACCCTAGAGAAGAAAAGAAGGGAGGGTCGAGCAGAAAGAATTAACAACTCTTTTTTATATTTTGCCACTCCTTACAATATATAGGAATAATGAGAGAAGGAAGAAAGAGGAAAGTCAGATCTCCTCCAACCACCTCCAGGTCGTATTTTAAATCATTTCATCATGGTAGAAGCGACGGATCCTGGCAAAACGGCGGGTTGTCTGCTGCATTAAAACTGGTCGCTGAACTGTCACTTCTGTCATTACCACGCGTCAGAGCCGTTTCTCAATTTTCTCTCTCTATAATGCACCAAAACTCAAGATTAGCCCCAGAATCATGTAGAGGATTTCACTAGCTTTCCGTTGATATAAGGAACATGCAAATTCGAGCTCTGGATCAAAACATATGACGATTTGAGGATTTAGGGCACGGAACAGGCGAAAACAGATTTTTAAAATATTTTCCCGCGCATTGCCACCTGGATGACACATGGCAAACTCTGATTGGATGAGAAAGGTCTTCAGCCCATCAGGTTCAGGATTCTCCTCTCCATTTGCATCGGGTTTGGGAGGTGGCTCAACATATGTTTTCGCCCCATGCTTTTCCGACTTGTTTCCCTGACTATGAAACCTGATTTTCTTTGTGCGTCGGGCTTTCCAACCCCTCTGACACATTTCTTAGGTGTCGGGTTTTTCAACCCTTCCAACATGTTCTTGTGCCATGTTTCTCCATCGTGTTTTCCTGACTATGAAACCTGATTTCCTTTGTGCGTCGGGTTTGGACGACCCGACGACATATCCCTTTGTGTGGGGTTTTCGCTTGGATACGTGGCAGCTTCTCATTGGTTCGGATCAGCGCTCGAAAACTCACCCTTTGAATTTTTGACCTTTTCCCTTATGAGGACACGTGGCAGCTTCTGAGTGGCTCTTGGCTCCTTCACGTACTTCACCTCCATTTGTCCCGGATGTCCCATTTGATTTTGGCTCCTTTGTGCTCATTTCAGCCGATTCGACCGGTTCGGACATTTTTGGCCCGCTTGTCCCACTTTGCTTCGGACTGACTTGACCCTTTTCGGTCGGTTCGGCCGGTTCGTGCCCTATTTTCCCGCGCATCCCAATTGCTTTTGGGCTCCTTGTGATGATTTCGCGTCCATTTGTTCCATTCGTCCCGAACTGCCCCTTTGTGCTTATTTCAGCCGATTCTCTCTCTCGGTCAAACCGGCATTTCGCGCCCGCCGCGTACTTTAGTCCCACTTGTCCCAAATGCTTAGTGGGCTGTCTAGACTCATTTTGGGCGGTTCGGGTGGTTCGCGTACTTTTGTCCCATTTGATCCAACTTTTGCTGGACTGGGACTTAGCTGATTTTCACAAATTTTCCTGGCCCGAACTACTTGCTTTCTGCAACCTTCTCCGCACTTTCTCAGAGCTTGTTCCTTTTTCCCTCGGCCAGGGGAGTTAGAAAATTACCTGAAGGGACCCTGCAAGCCTGATTTTTTCTCTGAATCAATCAATTTTCTTGGGATTTGGATATTCTGATGCATGTTATCAAAATTACCCTGGGGGGAATTTTGGATAACAATTTGGCGACTCAACGGGGGCATCTGCCTGCTAGATGAAAAGAACAGTAGCCTGAAGCAATCCATTGGGCATGGAGTCATAAGTAATAGCCTGAAAACTGATCTGAACTTTGAAAATCTCTCCTCTGAGCCACTTGGAAACCCACCGGGCATGGAGTTGTTCTCACCAAAAACCACTGAAACGAACTGTGCAAGAGAAAAACCAGCAACACCAAAAACTATGTACAAAACTGAAAATCATACATGCCCCAAATGGAACATGCAGAGTGTGCACAAGCACTTCTTCTGTTGAAAGCAAACCTAGCTACTCTACTCTAACTGGAAGCAAAGGCAAGCTAAACAAATCCTGCAACTGGTTGTGAGAAATAGCTTCCTTTCTTCAAAATTGGCAGCCATGGAATTGATTTGGCACTGATCATGGCTATTTGGATGGATGGAAAATCAACAAGAAGCTGGTCTTCTATCCAAATCATCAAGGTTTCAACTGAAAAATCCAATACCTCTTTTAGTTGCTCTGCATTTGGATTGAAGAGGTATGGCAGCTGATCCTTGGTACTTTGTAGCTCGTCCTCATGCTCAGAAGCAAGCATGACTGGTTATGGCTTCTCCTTTGGCTCCAATGAAGCCAAATACCTGATTGGGCAAGGTCTGATCCGTTTGATATGCCCATAGCTCTGATTTTCAACTCCAAGAATGGAGTCTTCTTGTAGACCCACCTGAATAGATGACGTGGAAGAAATGGTAGGACCCTTCTGCCCTTTCTCTTCCTCCGATGAAGAACATGGAAGATTTAAATCTTCCAATTTTGGTTCCAAAGGGCTGCTATAAGATGCAGGCTGATGCAAATGAATGCTCTCCTTCATGACATCAGACTCTTGTGTTTGGAATGTGGATGATGAAAGAGAGAATGGTGAAAACTCAACCGGCTCTTCTCCATCAAAATAGTCCTCCAAATCTGACAGGTTAACTGCCTCATTGTTGTCCTTCTGCTCGTGTTCAACTTCCTCCATGGTGTCCTCTTGATCTGCAACTTGACCACCATGGTTTCCTTCACTCTCCAATATTGAGTTTGAGAGATCAAACTCCTTTTCAGTGCTAGAACTTGAGAGAGATGAAGTGGAAAGAAGAACTAAAGGTTCTTCTGTAACCTGCTTTGTGCTCAAAGCCCTTGGATCTGCGTTTTTCTCCTCCATAGCTAGATTGTGCTCCTCTTCTTTTGGATTTGGAGCAGCTTCTCCTTCCTCCAATGTTTGAAGGCAATATTGCTCGTGATTGAACTCCTTCTCCAGCATGAAGTTTGTCAAGTCAAACTCTTCAATCTGCTGCTCTAGAGGAAAAGTTGGGGCTGCAAGATCTTCTTCTTCTGCTGCAACAAAATTAGTCCTGACCACCATTTGTTCTCCAACCCTAGCTTCTTCTGTAGGCTTGACCATCAAGGGGATCCTTGTCATCCCAAATTTGGCAGCCCAAACCTTCAAGCTTTCTGTCATTTCTTTTCTGTTTGGCTCTTCCTCCTGCTGTCCTTGATGACTGATTTTTACAATTTCTTCTTTCCCACATGGAATTGGGAATGCAAAAGGAGGGATAGGTTGAAACTCCACTGATTTGACAATTTTTTGTGGTGGTGGAGGAGGTGAAACCTCTTGTTTCTTTAGAGGAGGGGGTGTTTCTGTTAGCTCTTGTGGAGGGGATGACTGTTTGGAAGGAAAAAGGAAAGAAGAATCAAGATGTGGTGGAAGACTGAGAGGTGGAGAAATGGATTCAACATTTGGGACAGCAGATGGAGAGTTTGAAACTTGACACTGCTGAACTGAAACAGATTGGGAAAGAGGAAAAGAAAAGGCATGAGATGATGTGCTTACCCATTGACAAGGTTGCTGAATACTTCTCTCATACACCTCTATTTCTTCAATCCACTTTGCAAGCAAAGGCAGCATTGCAATCATGAAGTCAAGCTTCTCCTGAGGGCTGTAATGACTTGGAAAAGGTCCCACCCATGGATAGGGTGCTTCACAACCGATTCCAAATGCTCTCATCTGTGCCTGAGCCCTGGACTGCACCATCCCCTCCTCCATCTTTTGGATTTTCTCCAATAGACCAGCATCTTGGATTTGATGGTCTTCATTGTATGCACACCCTTGCTCTTGGAAAGCTCTATAGCCAAACTAACTTTGGCACTGCTGTTCATATGAGTATGCATGCTGATCTAGAGGATTTGTAAAACATGTTGGAGGTGGAATATACTGCTGTTGTTGATGTGAAATCCATGATGGAAATGAAGTCATGATTGCACAACTTCAAGGAATGGAAAAGAATGAAAGGGATGGAAAGAAAGATGGATGAAAATGTATGGAAACGGGTCTGCAAGCTCAGAGAAATGGGTTGCTGATCAGATGGAGTCGCCAGATGTGTTTGCAAGTGCCTCCAAAGGCTGAAATCTTCACAGAAACACATCAACCTGCAAAAGATGAAGTGAAAGACCTCTAAGGTCCCACCGGGCGTGCCAAAATTGTTAGTACAAAATCACAGCACCCCTGGACACACATCAGGCTTCTAGGTTGATGTTCAGGCATCCAGTGTGATTGCACAACATGGAAACCTCTCTCCAAGCATGGGACTTGTAAAACCGAGAGAGGAATCTCTAGAGAAGGCTAGTTCCTGCTCCTAAACTACCTGCCACAAGCTATTCCAGTGCAGGCAAGCTAATCTAATCCTAATCTAACCATGCCAAGGAGATAGAGAGAGAGAGAGAAGGGAAAAACAGCAAAATCCTACACTAAAACGGTGATACACCAGAGAAGGAGAATGTTGGACATCTATCAAAACTGCCATGGGACAAAAAGAGGTGAGCAATGGGAAGGATGGACAGATGCATCACAGGCCCAAGGATAGATTTCACACAGAAAGTGTCCCAAAACTCCATGAACACAGCTCCAGATCTGCAGTGAATGTTCAAACATGCAGAAATACCTGCAATAAAGAGAGGCAAGAAGAAAACAAGCAAAAACGAGAAAGGATGGACAGATGCATCACAAAACACATTTTGTTGCTTCAGAAGTTTACACAGAACATCATTCCATTAGTAAAAGGCAAAAAAACGCCATTACAGAGTAGGGAGGAGGTTCGAACTCCATTTTCAACCCTAGAGAAGAAAAGAAGGGAGGGCCGAGCAGAAAGAATGAACAACTCTTTTTTATATTTTGCCACTCCTTACAATATATAGGAAGAATGAGAGAAGGAAGAAAGAGGAAAGTCAGATCTCCTCCAACCACCTCCAGGTCGTATTTTAAATCATTTCATCATGGAAGAAGCGACGGATCCTGGCAAAACGGCGGGCTGTCTGCTGCATTAAAACTGGTCACTGAAATGTCACTTCTGTCATTACCACGCGTTAGAGCCGTTTCTCAATTTTCTCTCTCTAGAATGCACCAAAACTCGAGATTAGCCCCAGAATCATGTAGAGGATTTCACTAGCTTTCCGTTGATATAAGGAACATGCAAATATGAGCTCTGGATCAAAAGATATGACGATTTGAGGATTTAGGGCACGGAACAGGCGAAAACAGATTTTTAAAATATTTTCCCACGCATTGCCACCTGGATGACACGTGGCAGACTCTGATTGGATGAGAAAGGTCTTCAGCCCGTCGGGTTCGGGATTCTCCTCTCCATTTGCATTGGGTTTGGGAGGTGGCTCAACATATGTTTTCGCCCCATGATTTTCCGACTTGTTTCCCCGACTATGAAACCTGATTTTCTTTGTGCGTCGGGCTTTCCAACCCCTCCGACACATTTCTTAGGTGTCGGGTTTTTCAACCCTTCCGACATGTTCTTGTGCCATGTTTCTCTATCGTGTTTTCCCGACTATGAAACCCGATTTCCTTTGTGCGTCGGGTTTGGTCGACCCGACGACATATCCCTTTGTGTGGGGTTTTCGCTTGGATACGTGGCAGCTTCTCATTGGTTCGGATCAGTGCTCGAAAACTCACCCTTTGACTTTTTGACCTTTTCCCTTGTGAGGACATGTGGCAGCTTCTGATTGGCTCTCGGCTCCTTCGCGTACTTCGCCTCCATTTGTCCCGGATGTCCCATTTGATTTTGGCCCCTTTGTGCTCATTTCGGCCGATTCGGCCGGTTCGGGAATTTTTGGCCCGCTTGTCCCACTTTGCTTCGGACTGACTTGACCCTTTTCGGCCGGTTCAGCCGGTTCGCGCCCTATTTTCCCGCGCGTCCCAATTGCTTTTGGGATCCTTGTGATGATTTCGCGTGATTCGGCCGGTTCGGGCATTTCGCGTCCATTTGTTCCATTCGTCCCGAACTGCCCCTTTGTGCTTATTTCGGCTGATTCTCTCTCTCGGTCAAACCGGCATTTCGCGCCCGCTGCGTACTTTAGTCCCACTTGTCCCAAATGCTTAGTGGGCCACCTGGACTCATTTCGGGTGGTTCGGGTGGTTCGCGTACTTTTGTCCCATTTGATCCAACTTGTGCTAGACTGGGACTTAGCCGATTTTCACAAATTTTCCTGGCTCGAACTACTTGCTTTCTGCAACCTTCTCCGCACTTTCTCAGAGCTTGTTCCTTTTTTCCTCGGCCAGGGGAGTTAGAAAATTACCTGAAGGGACCCTGCAAGCCTGATTTTTTCTCTGAATCAACCAATTTTCTTAGGATTTGGATATTCTGATGCATGTTATCAAAATTACCCTGGGGGGGGGGGAATTTTGGATAACAGTTCCCTGGTGAGGATTCGCTCCAGTAAAGAGCTATAAATCATTCATTACTAAAGAATAAACCAATATGAAATACCAGGATAGGTTCAAATGAATCAACCCAAATACGAGTCCATAACACTCAAGTGTTAAACAAAAGTATAGAGATGAACATGAGCTTCGAACACAAACATTCAGAACTATACTAATGAGATAATGCATGTACAGTGCTAAAAATGAACTCTAAGAAACATTTCAACAAGCACAAGTTTTCTAAACACTGGTTCTAAGCAAACCGAAGCTCCAACACAAGCTTAAACAAAACACTAAGTTTCAACTCAAGTCTGCATCTAAATATCGCAACCCAGAAGTAATATAAAATAGAACTCAAGTTTCCCTAAGCTCATATGCTTTTATTGTTACAAAAGTCAGTCCAATGCACATAACTGTCAAATACAAGATTTAGAGAGTAAAACAGAGATACATAACAAGTTCTAATACCATTTTTACTTGCATGCAGGTCGTAGAACTTAGCACAAAAATCCAGTTTCCAAACAATACCATTTTGCCATGGATTCAAATCAAACACACAAGGATCCATAAAACCCAGCAATAAAAAATAACTAGATATGAAAGAAAAAAATAATCTCATGAGAGAAGATTTGTTCTAATTATTCATTTAGAAGAATGCAAAGAATTGTAATAGTTAGAGCCTATCGTGTAACATCCTCATTTTAGACAATAGAACAAGTCATTTTTTTTTTTTTGATAATTGCATACTGGTTCCAAATACATAATTTAGAACTCACAATTCAAATAACCATTTATATAACAGAAAACCATATGCAGCTGTAATGACTCGGAGTACCTCCGATCTATTCATTCCATGACTCGGTAATCTACCGATCTATTCATGAGTAATAAGAGTCGGTGTTTTTATTTAACACATTAATCTTGCGGTTCTCTTCCCTAATCTGGGATTCAGAATGCTCTGTCCAAGGAATCTAACTGAATAATTGTTACTATTTATTCATCGGCATCTCATCCTTTAGACTAGGTGAATTAGGACAACGCAATCAGTAGCTTGCGATACTTTGGCCAAAGATTTGAAACATACTGTTCATGTCTCGTATTCCTTAACGACATACTCGTCAATCTGGAATACGTCCTTCACCCCATTCTTATGTTATATAGAATGTCCTTATACTGACTACCGTCAGTCCTTCCTTTCACAACTGAATCACTCAGAGGTAGATTAAACAAGGTGATAATGTTATATGGATTGCCCATGAGGATTAGGGATATGATGACATACTGGTTCAACCTTACAGTTCAACCAGTGTGTCATGATACCTCCGAATCTCCGAGGCAGAGCCTTATAACATGGACCACGTTCTTAATCGGTCCCAGGGTAACTCGTGCGAAATCAAGTGTAAATCTTAGCGATCAATGCAAAGGGTGTCGCCATAAGTCATCTGCATTATTGTAACTTTAAGAAGATCCTAATCTTCTCGGAGGTACAACTCTGTAGTTGACTTATGTTGTCAACCTTTAAATCCACCTCGAAAAGATCTACTCAGTAACAAGCGTTACGCACTTGACTTTAAATTACTTTTAAAGACTTTTCCCTAAGGTTAGCCTTTCCAAATCCCTGTATTCTTCGTCTTAAGACGACCCTCCTCTATAAAACCCATTACATGGTAGAGGTATTACGGTCAGTTCTCATCAAGGAGTCCATTAGAATACACTTGATTCTAAAGCAACAGAATCGGACAATATCTCATAACCTTTGCTTGAGATTGCCTTGTGAACTCCATTTGTTTGCATATCAGTTCTCTTAACTGAATTTATATCATACTTTTTTAGTATAAAGATATAAATGATTAAGAATCCAATTTAATATTGTCCTATCATACTTAGGACTAGGGATTAGTAATTTAATCCAGTTTGTTTAGTGTTCTCTTTTAGGCTCACTTTTAACCTATCTTCTAGAAAGACAAATATTTAATTCCAATATTGCTTTCGCTAGAACAGATTAGAACTTCTAAATACTCATAAGAATTCAATTTCATTTTCTTACAAGCTTTCATTTTCAATCACAAAAGCATCGATATTATACAATGATAACAATGCCCCTTCGTTACATAAACCGAAGAAGGTCAACTTTCAGAAATAGAATACAACACATAAGTATCAAACACTTATTTCCATTCCTTTCAAAACTATACAATTACATTTTTTTGCAACAACATACTTGATACAATGCTTAACGGAAAAGAAACATCTTTTTCACATATAGTAACATCTATAAAATCAAGTTGTAATTCATTATAAATCAAATAAACAATCTGATCAGCCTATTAAAACTGCATTGCTTTTACCTCTTACAGAAACCATCTGCAACAATAGTCATCATGAGTCAGTTCAATGAACTGAGCATGATAAGCACTAAATTTTAAAACAATTGCAATCCATCAATTGTTTTCATTAAACACCCTGTTTAAATGAGATCAAATATCCAAATAAGTAAACATATTCAGACTATGTCCTTGTAATACAAAATGATTACAAATATGTAACTCTATCATTGTTACCAATAGTCTTAATCACTTTCTAATATTTCATCAAATATTAAAAGAATCGAGGAACGAATGTACACAACAATCATTGAATCCAAAATCACAACATTGGTCAGATCGTTTCATTCTTCCCAAAAGGGGAAACAACATAACCAATTCGGAATTCCACCAATATGTTACAAAACAATTTCCCACTGTTAGATAAATATCAACAAGTATTAAATAAAGGAAGAGAAAGAACCTATCCCATTCATACTTCCTTTCACATAAGTTCATCACTGTACCGTTTTTACATATAAAAAACATTCAACCATTATATAAAGTGAACAAGTTAAACAAGCCACAAGCAAGATCGCTGTTCTAAATCAAGAAATAGAAACACAGCAAAACTCCTGCACAGCAGCTAACACATCAATCAATTCATGTATCAACCCTGAAGCCCAATGCTAGATTCCTTCTTAGCACAGTCAGGCTTTCAACACAAAGTTCGAAAACAAGAAACTACAAGCGTATCGCTGAAAACAACAACCTCTATTGCATCAAGCAATTTAAGGTTTCCTAGGGGACTATGCTATGTTGACCACACAGTATTTCCAAATCATGCTCAGTCAAATCAGAATGAATAAATGGAAAGGAACATAGCATACTTCTTCTTGCTCAGTCAAAAATCAGACTGAAGTAAAAGAAATGAATACAACCAATCGATCCTTACCTTGGGCGCATGCAAGTCTTAGTGTGATATTCGCGACTTACCCAAACAAGGTCCAGAACACGAGAACAGTCATCCATACTCAAGGATCTCAACAGTGACAAAGACAGTGTCCAAAGTCAAGTTCAGAAAGAGACAGAAGTACCAGCTACCTTTCCAGAATTCCAAATGATTCAAACGGAGGTAACAATTCAAGAAAATGCATATGAATTCATACTGATGTTCATCAACGAAGCATAATAAGAATCAGATGAACAGATTAATCTCTGATTTCAAACCAGGAACCCGAATGAACTCTGCCAACCTTTTCACACAAATTTGTATAGGTTGAAGATGTACATGTCCACCTGAGAATCTGTACCTCAAAATCCCTAAAACACGAAGGAATTCCAATCGCATTAACAAGATCAAAATACATGTTATTCCATTAAGTCGCTGGCACATAAAATACCAACAACTTAACTTTATTCGGCTCAAAAATAAAAATGAATCATTCAATCGACTCCTCAGAGTCGTCCAATTCACAACAGTATAAATCTATATATTCACACTGTAAACTATTAATGGTTTTGTACTTATAACCACTGAACCCTACAGCAACGTACTATGAAATTGGTTGATAAATCCATCTATGCCATTCATGGCAAACATTCAGAATGAAACAAGTGAAGCAAATCGAATACCCATTTCAAGCAAGGAAATCAACTGATCCGCTTCGAAACTTTCAAACAGCTTTCACAAAGAAATGCAATACATACCTAGGAAATCTATACTCATTATTTATTACAAATAACAGTGGTCAGAGGGCATGTTCCTTTCTCTATAAGGCTTCCACGAAATCAAATAACAAAACACAAGGATGAATCTAAATCCACAACATTAGATAGCTATATATGATTCAATCAAGGACTCCACTGAGTCGTTATAATAAAGTATAGATGTAACAATATTATACACAGTCAACAATAATCCCGTTTCCACAATAACAAGGAAAACACTTCCGCTGGGTCGTAAAGACTACGGTAACACAACAGTTACCTGTTCCAAGCCAAAAATTTGAAAACAAATGAAACCCGAAAGTATCATTAGTCGTTGTCAAAAAATCCCACGACAGAGTTCCCAAAGAAGCAATAATACTGATCAATCTTACAGTATTCATCAAAATCATTCCATACAGTTTCCATAACAAGAAACAACAACCACAAATCAAAAACATACAGTGGTCTTATACTACACACAGGTATATTTTAAGGGCTCACGCCAAACAGGCCGAACACTCAAACTTTTATATATAAATACCTCACATGTATAAGCCAGAATGAATACTCAAAGCAAATAGATCCGAAATTCGATTTCAATAAACACCCATCAAGAGGAAATTGAAAAATCGAACCAAGAAGAGATACAGTGCCAAAAATCAAACAAGATCTCCATAGAAAATTCATCTAATTTTCACAAAAAAATTCGAACAGAGTTGTTCTAATGAAAGCACTTGAAAAGACAGGAAGATATTTAAAGGTTTAGGGCCTAACATGCCTGTATTTTGATCAAATTTCCGAAGCAGACCACAGGAAGAGCTCAAACTTCCTTTTCTTTTTCCTCAATAAAGAGACCAACAAAATTTCGTTGTCTCCATCACATATATATCTTCCAAGACAGAGAAAAGAGCCAGAGAAATTCATTCTTGCCATGCAACTCAAGGAGAACTGGTGTGAAGAACCAGTAAACAAGCAGAGAGAGAGAGAGAGAAGACCGAAAATCGTGACAAACCAAACAAACCTTCAACTTCCCATTTGCATGCCTTCTCGTGAGTTCAATGCTCGTCTCCATAGAACATTGAATGTCATTAAACCAACTTTCCCGCTTAAACTCAACTTCCACCGACTGCCAGAATTGGCGACAGTCCAACTACAACTCATGCTCATTTTCAAAACTTAGTGACCTACCACGTCTGCACAGGTTAGCCGTCGCCTAAACCTCCGCCATGACCTATCCCTCATCCCTTATCCCCAGCATTAATTGCCATAGAAAACGCCGCCCATGGTTCGCACTCCCTTCCATAGGCCCCTTTTCATTCTCCTTATTATTTAGGTTAGTATCTTAGGTTAGAATTTAGGGTCATACCCATACTAACCAATTTACACATAGATACTAACTTAGGGATATTAACACATAGCCTAGGTCTAGGTTAGATTAACAATAATCTAACCCCTAGGTTAGGTTTTAGTTTAAGGTTACTAACCATTAATAATTCCAGTTAGTTAGGTATAACATTTTATATGCCAAGAAAAGACCTAAAATCATGCATCTCCAAACAGGATTCACTCCTATACGGCCGTTAGGCTACAGGAATATACATGACAGAATTATTACCTGGTCCACGTCTGAGACCTTCTAGATATACTTCGATATCGGGAACCAATTCATTTCCCAAGATCAGCCTGGAGTCATACTCCTAACCAGCTTAATCAATGCTTCCATACCTTGCAACCTGTTCAAGGTCTGTGATCTAATTCATCACACCACAGAATTAAAGAACTACTTGGATCAATTACACTGATCCAAAACTAGATATTATAGATGAATATCTCTATAATTCATTCCTGTGATCAGATTAATATTCAGACACAAAATGAAATAAATAAAAGAGTCTATTCATATTTTGACTCAGTCAAAGATCTGCAATCTGCAAGAAATTCAGTACATATCAAGCATGATTTCTAAATCGAGGAACACATCCTTTTACTAGAAATCACATATTAACACTTGTATGCTTAGGAGAAAGTAACAATAGTTCAGGGTGTTACATGCTTCCCTCCTAAAAAGATTCATCGTCCCGATGAATTACATATTAAATTAACCTTCAGGTCAATCAATTTATTAGTACACAAACAATGTGACTACTTCCATATTAAATAGTTTCAGAAATCAATGTCACAACACATTTATTCAACCTGAATAAAGTCTGCCTTAATCTGGCTTTCATAAATACTTTAAAAACAATAAGTTCATAACAGTATTTCTTTGTCAACAGTTTTCATTCTGTTGCGAAAAATAGAAGGAAAAAGCAATTTTCATCTCTTCCAGGTTTTCCCAAGTTGCACTTTCTTCGTTAAACTGGTCCCACTGGACCTTACATTGCTGAATATCACGATTTCTCAAGTGCAATTGGTGAGTTTACAGTACTCGTGTGGGTTTAACCACGATTATTCCTGGGTCGGACCTGCAAGGAATTCCAATTTAAAACATGTGATAGAATCTGAAACGTACTTATTAAGCAAAGATAATATGGAAAACATCATGCGATGCGAGAATAAAGCAGGTGGCAATGCTAAACAATAAGCTACAGGATTGATTATTTCGACAATTTCGAAAGTTCCCACAAATCGTGGTGATAACTTGGCAAGCCTTGCCAAAAGTTATAGAACTCTTTCTAGGTTTAACACGCAGGAAAACCTTATCCCCAAGCTCAAACTTTCTATCAACCCGCTTAAGGTCAGCATAGCTCTTCTGTCTATCCGCTGCTTCCTTTAATCATTCACGAATCAGCTTAACTTGCTGTTCCATTTCTGTGAGAATCTCTGGTCCAATTACCACTCTATCCTCAACACTATCCCAACTTACAGGGGTTCTGCACTTTTCTTCCATAAAGTGCTTCAAATGGTGCCATCTTAAGAGATGAGTGATAAGTGTTGTTGTATGCGAACTCAACTAATGAAAGATATTCTTCCCATTTATACTGTTGATCCATGCAATACATTCCGCAACATGTCCTCCAACACTTGATTTACCCTCTCAGTTTGTCCATCCGTTTCTGGATGATATGCAGAATTGAAGTTCAGTTTTGTTCCTAGGGGGTCTGCGTTAAGCGTTTGCCAAAACCTTGACATCATTCTAGGATCCCTGTCAGATATAATCAATTCTGGTACACCATGCAATCTGAAAATTTTGTGTACGAACCTCTTGGCCAGCACTAGTGAATCATCCTTTAGATTTTCTAGCGATGAAATGAGCTACCTTAGTCAGTTTATCTACAACTACCAGGATACCATCATGCTTATTCCTGGACATAGGTAGTCCTTGTACAAAATCCATGGTTATTACTTGCCATTTGTATTGCGGTATGCTATGAGGATATAATAGTCCAGCAGGGTGCATATGCTCTGCCTTCACCCGCTGACATTCCAGGTAATGAGTCACAAAATTTATCACATCCTTTTTCATACCTTTCCAGAAGTATTTGCTGTTTCAAATCAGCTAGCATTTTTGTGATACCTGGGTGTCCAGAGAAAGGTGAATTATGAAATTCAACTAACAACTTCTTTCTCAAATCATTCAGCATAGGTACATATACCCTATTATTCATAACGCAAGATTCCTTCATTATCAAAATGAAAACCTTCATACCTTTTATCCTTAGTTTCTGCAGCAAGCGCTGCTTTTACTTGCTGGAAGTATGCATCTGATTCTGAGGCACTTTTTACCTCATCTTTAAACTGAGTTCTCAATGTTATAAGAGCAGAAATGTGCCTCCTACGACTTAGAGCATCAGGCTACTCTATTCTCCTTCCCTTTGATATAGCTAATATCAAAGTCATATTGTGATAAAAATTCCTAACCACCTTATTTGTCTGGCATTCAGATTGGGCTGAGTAAAAATATATTTCAGGTCCCAAGTGATCAGTTTTCAACTCAAAAGGTTTTCCAAGTAAATAGTGTCGCCAGAATTGAAGCACTATGAACAATGGCAGCAAGTTCCAAATCATGAGGGGCATAATTCAT